>QPKB01000005.1:14859766-16059766 GCA_003546025.1 Camphora micrantha | reverse complement strand
TATATTTTTATGAAGGGAAGAAGCAAATATTCATGTTTGGAAGCTTTGTCTAATTGAAAAGCTTTTCTTCAAGTCTTTATGCAAATCTTTCGTTAGATTCGCCAATTTCTAAGTCTCCACTCTCCAAGCTCACTTGTTTGGATGGGACTTGCCTTGCAATAGTGGAGGCATATTTTTTGTCAGCGATTTGGGGCAAGGAGTCTATGGTAGATAAACTGAGAAAGAGGGGCATGACAATGAAGTTTATCTCCACTTTTGCCCTCTTTGCAGGAGAGATAGAGAGTCAATTTACCATCTATTATTGCATCAATAAGTCTATGTAGACTGACTTGTTTGCCTGAATTTGAGCCCGATCCGAGCTGGAGTCCATCTGAACCTCTTGTTTAAGAAAGAGAGAAAGAGCCCGCCCGTTGTTTTTCATTTTTCCTTATACCGCCTGAAATTTTCGAGAGAGAAGAGGCGCCGCAAATCGCTCATCTCTCCCTCAATCTCGTCCGCAGCAGCTCTCTCTCTCTCTCTCTCTCTCTCTCTCTCTCTCTCTCTCTCGTGCGATTCTCCTCCCTCTCCCTCTTACCATCGCAGCGCCTCCCTCTCTCATCGTAGCGCCTCCCTCCCCACTCATCGCAGCGCCTTCCTCTCCATCTCAATGCCTCCCTCCCCATCGCAGCCGCGTCCCTCTTGCAGACAAGTACCCCATGCTAGTTTTCAGTTAATTACAATCACGTCTGTGATGTTTTCAACTCGGGGCACTTTTTCAACTCGGTTAACATATATCCGTAGAAACCTTGCTGAGTACCCCTGTTTAGCGCACTGTTTGGCCCACTTCCCAAAGGATTTTTTGGCTCAAATTTGGGGTTTTGAAAGCCCATATTATGAACTTAGAATCTGTTATTTTTCAGTTAATTACAATCACGCCAGCGATGTTTTTAACTCGGGCACTCAACTCGGTTAACACAAATATGTAGAAACCTTACTGAGTACCCCTATTTAGCGGGCCAGTCAAGGTACAAACTGGAATCAGCTCAATCCAACCTTTAAACGTGGGACCATTGGGTAGGATAAGCACTAATTCAGGTGGAAGAGAAGAGCATCTCCCAACCAACTAGTTGTTGTTTTCTTGTGTTACATTACATCCCATTCTCAAGAAATGCCCCAAGAGAAGAAATTACATTTCAGAATGCATATGGAATGCATACAACTAACTCTTACTCATTCTTGTAGCATGATTCTATTTCTATAAGAAAAAATAGTTAAGCTCCTTGGCATCACAGAAGTGAGCAAGCTATAATCACCAGCCATCACTCTTCTTTGCCAAACTGAGGTGATATAAGTTACAATCTCCGTTACTTATATTTCTCAACTCTCAAACCATTAAGTGCTGAACACTTTAGCTTGTTACTGATACAATTTTTTTTTTTTAATCTTAATGTGGCACCTGACTCGCCTGTTTATGGGAAATTTAACATTTCTCGCTGCTGAAAACTCAAAAGCACAACCCAGACAGAGCACCCATCCAGAGCAGGAGGAATCGTGCATACACTTCCATTAAAAAAATTAAACACTGCCATGGCTTTCTTTTCTATGATACATTTATGGGTATCTGAAACCAATCTCAAACTGGCAACACAAACATTAACAGCAACTAACAAATTACAATCCCCTTCCTTACCCATCATACACCACAACCATTTCCACATGAACCCGCAAGAATGACAAAGGTGAACCGTCCCAAATTGTAGCTGCTGACTACTTTATGTTCCAACAGTGTCCTTTAAATGGAACCAAATCAAATCTCAATATGCCAATAGTAAAAGGATGCAAGTCTTAATGTGAAGGAGAATACAATACTTAAAAACCATCACCCTTCTGGAAACAACTAAAATAGATATAGTAACAGCACCAATAACATCACCCTGCAAGAGTTAAATTGCAACATCATTTAACATTTCCAATTGTCTGCCAACATCTAAATCCAACATCTGCCAACATCCAAATCCAAGACTCAAACCTGAAAACATTGCAACATCCCCATTAAAATCTACATTCGAATACCACAAATAAAATTTCAAGTACAAGAAGGCCAAATTCTAACTCAAATCAACATAAAAGAGCAGCAATGATCTTCTTCGCATATTTTATTTTGACAGATCTTCTTAAAGGTTCAATTCAAGATCTACCGTCGAACCCTGCACATGCATAAAGTACATGAAGCTATATGCAATAAAGTTAAGCACAACATATAGTAAATTGGGGGCAAATGTTCTTACAGTTAAATTCACAGTCTCTTGTGTGATGATTTCATCTAATCCCACAGGATTTGTTACAATGTCTCTGTGATCGACCACCATCGTATCCTACACATGCATAATTTGATTTTAATTAGATTGTGAGTAATTGAATGTTGGGTTATTAGGTTATTGTTGGGGTATCTCCTTTTGCAGATATTGGATAAATTGCCTCTAAGCTCTGTGATAGTTTATGAATGTTGCGAAATGCGTGGTAGGCGGAGCTGCTCTAGGACAGTCATAATCATTGTGCCAGATATCTAAATGGTGAGCCCCACTGTTATCAGGCACAACCATACAGAACCAGTCATTTATGTCTTTGAGTAGTCTCACAAAACCAATTCCTAAAAATATATATAGAAGTTCTATTCATCCATTTGCATTGTATCCTAAATCATGAGTTGCTACAAGCACAATAATTTTCCTGATATAAGCAAATCTTCGGTGGGTCAATGTCTTTAATTAACTTGCCTCTAAACAGACGCAATAAATACAATGGTGAGAGGTTTTAAACAGAATCCAAAGATGCCCACCCTACAAAGCTTACTCATGTAAATACCACAACACAAGAATCTTGCAACATACAGAAAATAAGAAAAAAAAAATCAAATCGGCAGTTTCATCTTCATCATCAACAACAAACAACAACAGATGCTTTTGAATATTCACATGAAGCAATAGAAAAAACCCCAACCTGAATTGTGGAGGCGTGTGCGCTGTTGCGATAGGGGTACCAAATCCGAGAGGGAGACGCTGCAATGGGGAGGGATCCGAGCGAGAGAGAGAGAGAGAGAGAGAGAGAGAGAGAGAGAGAGAGAGAGAGATGACGCTGCTGATTCATGGTCGGATGCCGAGGCGCAGCGATAGGGAGGGAGAAGAGTCGCGCGAGAGAGAGAGCTGCTGATGGGGAGGGAGAATCGGGCGACCGTGAGAGAGAGAGATGAGCTTTCGGTCGAGAGAGATGAGCGATTTCTCCTCTCTGGGGCATTTGCAGGGTTTCAAGGCAAACGAAACTTCAGGCGGAAAGATTGAACTCCATCAGGCGGGCTTTCTTAAACCAATAAACATGAGGTCCAGCTGGACCTCCAGCTCGGATCGGGCTCAAAGTTGGGCAAATAAGTCGGTCTACATAGACTTATTGTTATTGCATTACAATGTTTCTTCTTTATGGAGTTGTTTTTTCAGTCAGTGTGCATGTCAAAGTCTTTCGCTAGGTACCATGATTAATGCAGTTTCTGTTTCTGCTTTGGTTGCAGTGTTATTTTATGGAGGTGCATTCCTTTAGTCATCTTTTGGTCTGTTTGAAAAGTAAGAAATGAAAGGATATTTTAAGGTCCAAGTACAATCTTCAATGATATTATTTATATAATGCTTTAGAGAGCCGCAAAATCAGCTTTAATTTATTAATCTAAGGTTTGGGGGCATCTTTCATAATTGGTAAGCTTGTTTTTTTTGGGAGAGGAAGTCAGTGTATTGGCTTTCACTCTGATTAGCTTATTTAAGTTCGATGTTGATGGTGCAGTGAAAGAGAAGCCTAATCTCACAGGAATAGGAGGTGTTCTTAGATGTGATAAATGGGAAGTGTTTGTTATCTTTCGCAAGTATGAGGGTATCAAAGAATCAAGTGAGACAGAGGTGCTGGGTATTTACAAGGACTACTGTTCTCTTCTTCTTTTCATGACAAATTAATTGTGGAGAATGATTCTTCCAATGCGATTTCTTAGTATTATGGATTCCCTAGCTAAGCAAGGGATTGATGAAGAAGTTTCTTCATGAACTCTCTCTTGTCATTAATAAAATTTTCATTTACCAGTTACTGACCCAAAAATAAATGAGAGGGACCTCATTACACAACTAATCGAATGACCAAATCCAAAAAAAATAAACAGGCAGGTATGTTAAACAATACACAAGTCATACGGACCTACACAATATAAAAATAACCAAACAAGCTCCAAAGGCTAAATCACCTTCTTTTAGAGGAGATACACTAGACATAACCACTTGCGTATATTTCTATTTGTCTTACTAGACACTAGTTTGAAATATCATAATTGGTGGCAACAAGAAGAAGATCATATTTCTTATGCACTGTAAGACCAGGTTCTTCACTCATATCCATCTCTTCCATCTTTGTTCCCAAAGGTAATTCCCAATTGAAAAAGTAGAGAAGATTTGCCAATGCTAGCTCTACGGTGGTAGTACCAAAAAGCATCCCTGGACAGATCCTTCTACCAGCCCCAAATGGTATCAATTCAAAATGTTGCCCTTTGTAATCAACCTCACTGCCCATGAATCTTTCTGGCATAAACTCATTAGGATGTTCCCAGCAATCAAGATCACGCCCAATTGCCTGGGCATTGACAAGGACTATTTTACAGTGTCGATTCTCTTGGCACTAGCGAAGGTGATGCAGGGTGCAACTTGAATGTTTCCTTCACCACCAATTTTAGGTATTGGAGCTGAGAGACATCACTTTCTTCTACTTTGTTTTTGCTTCTAATGACCCTTCTAACTTCGTCTTGTGCTTTCCTCAATGCTTTTGGGTTCCTTACAAGCTCTGACATGAACCATGTCAAAGTTGCAGAAACTGTATCTGTTCCAGCAACTAAAATATTCTGCAACAAAATAAGAACAAACCATGAATAAAAGCAAAATGATAAGAAGAAAAATTACATAGTTAAGTTTGTTAAAGTGTACTAAATCTCAATTTTGCAATCCTATTCATCTTGATACATTGAGAGAGAGAGAGAGAGAGAGAGATTTTATTTAATCCTTAAACTTTAGGACCTTAAATCAAATGATAGGTACATGCCTTCAAAAATTTGCTTCACTTGAATAAGAGCTGTATAGTTTCTCACATACTAAAATTATCTGAGATGACAAGGTCGTTCTAGAGCTAAAAAAAATTTGGTTTGTGGTCTCACTTGGGTTCCCTCTAGTAAATCTAAAGCCTTCAAATCCACTAGTTCTCTTTCCTTGTCAAAAAAATTATGGTGTATTGCAGAACCACTTATTCAGTGATACTAGCTCCGAGAGACCATAAAACTTCAGTGCTCATTCGGCCCTAGCCCTTGTCCCTTTCATCCCAATTTTTCAAACTTGCCTTTCATATCCATTTCTTTCGTCTTTGAAAAACTATACGGTCTATTGCCAAAAGTCTATTATTTCACTTACCAAAATCAACAACCGACTGGTCAAAGGTAGACTCCTTCACTTAACCAAAATCAACAACTACCATTATTTTGAGCTTTCAAAACTCATCCGGAGCTAAGGACCAGGGGATGCTGAGTCGGTTGGAAACCTGCATGTCACATAGTGAGACAAGCATCAATTTCTGCGCATGCCACTCTTTTAATTTGTTTAGATTTATCTTTCCAATTATGGGAGCTTTTTTGGGTTCCGGCCCCCCTTGGTTGAGGTATCAAAAAGGAAAAATAAATAAATTATCCCGAGTTTGGTTTTCGATTTATTTTATTTTATTTTTTGTCTATATACTCTTAAGGGTGAAAACTTCGTGCTGGGAGAACAATCAAGAAACAGAATAGTTCAAAAGGGTCATTTACTGTTGTCCATATATTCAAGACCTTCAATATCCACTTTTTCAAAAGTTAAAACTCAACTATTATTATAATAAAAGATGCAGATCCTTTCATTAGTGTAAAAAAAAAAAAAAAAAAAAAACGTAGGCTTGTTAATATGATTACCTCAACAAGGATGCCCTCCAAGCATAATCAATATTTTATATGGGAAGAACATCAGAATTCTAAATAGTGCAATAAAAGAAGAATGATCAGTTTCTCAAAACATGCTTATCCTGGACAATAATTGATGAATCATTGGCATAAAGAGAGATTCATTAACAGAACCTAAAGAACAAAAAGACTAAAAGAGACTCCAAATCTGAACGGCCACTCTCATTCCTATGAGATGGATGGCTGCCATCTCCTTCTATGAAAATATCTGGAAAACCCTTGGCTCCTCTTCCGGATAGAGTTCCTTGTGAAAGTGATTGAGGAATCTAATATGGAACCCGCGACACGTCTGTGAAAGCTTGGATTTATGTGGCTTCAATTTAAATTAGATGGAGGAAGGCTGGATTTATGAGAATTTGCTGCGACCATGAATCGAACACTCGAACTACCCGGCTCTGATACCACTTGTATGATCTTACACCCGTTTGAGCTATCACTTATCCCAAAATCAATTGGTGATAGGAAACGGCATAATAATAGTTTTATGGTTATGATTGCTCAGAAGCGAGCGAGGTTGGACGTTGACCTCAACAAAAAGCAATGTCTTTAGTGACATTAGTCTTGACAAGTTCAAGCAAGTTTGGGAAGTCACTTAAAGAAAGTAAAGTGATACTGAATGGGCAGACTCAGACAAACCGTAAACACCAACAAAATGTAGCTTGACTTTTAGCAAAATTTCAACCAATTACATGATTCTTTTTTGAAAGGACAATGTAATTGCAGGAAGAGATGGAGACTATTTTAAATAATGTTGAATAGAAAGGATGAGTTCATCCTAGATTATGATTGTTGTAGATTTGAGTGATTTTAGGCCATTGCTTTTGTTTGGATACGTTTTTCTATTTATTATGTGATTAAGTTTCCTATTAAGAACGTAATTAGGTATCCTAGTTTGAGTTAAGATCTTAGATTGTATTCTTATCAATAGTCATTGGTTGTTCTTAATAAAACTACCGGAAAACTTTGACAAAATGTAGTCCATAAATTTTCATGTCCGTTTAGGGTCCAAATGTAAGATTGAGAGGGTTTGGTTTTGAAGCGCAATCTGAATTACTGCCGACCGCTGGATGCTTTAGAAGTGGTGAAGGCAATTGAGGAAGAGAAGGAATGGGCTATTGAGTTTGTGGTTTTTGACATTTTTGTTTTAGCAAAGGGATTTTGATATATTTGAAGTAATTTATATTCCTAGGAATCTGAATGAGGAGACTGTGCATTGCCATGCCAAAGTCTGTCTTAGAAGTGTAAATGAGGTAATTTTTGTTTGATAATTTCTCAAACTGGTTAGTTAATTAAGTTTGTTAATCCTTTATAATGTTTCTGGTTTTATTTAGTGTAAGTTCCGTATAGAAAAAAATAAAAGAAATTAAACACAAGCCCTAAACTTAATTAGACCAGAATAAATTTACTTAGGCCCAAATAATTGTATAATACTACTATTAAAGTTATATACTTAATAGAGATATGCATATGTATATGTATATGAGGTCCTTGTATATATATGTGGTCGTCGAATGAGGTGTTTGGACGCTTGGGTTCGAAATATTCCATTGTTTTCCAACCAGACAAATTTTATGAGGTCCTTGTAGTGGGTCAGGCATTTGATTTCAGGACCGTTTTCATCCCTAAATATCTGTAAGCCCTTATCTTAATAGCATAGACAATCCTAGATCATATACTAGTGTTTTCCATATCTTATCTTTTGGGAAAAGAAATATATATATATATATATATATATATATATACATATATGATTTTCCATGGCTAAGTCTTCTTAATATAATGGGCTTACGCTACATGTTTTGATCTTTACATGAAATGACCCAAATTTGACAAAGAAATATACACTCATTAGTTTGTATAGAAAACATGTAGTTATGTTTTAGAAACTTAAATTGAGCAGTGTATATTGCTATAATTAGAGTCAAAATTCAAAAACAACGTATAAGTTATGAGTCCAAAATCTCCTCAATAAGCAAAAAAGCTAAGTTGAATGAGTCAAAGTCTATGGTGGGGCTATCTATTAAAAATTCAAGCGGCTCAGAATGAACAGCCTCACTGGGTAAGGTATGTCCCCAAATCTTACTCTAATAAGAGCTAGCCCCCACCATACGTTTGACCATATGACATATAATTTGATAACAGTACCTCTCCAATGTCACCTGGGCTAGTGTTGACTCAGGCTGACACAGGAACCATCAAGACCCAGTCTCCAACAACACACCAAGTCCTTAAGGACCGTTTCCTAACTTTGCTCAACAGATCTTATTTATCCTCTTGTAACAGAACTTGATTCATTGTAATATATATATATATATATATATATATATATATATATATATATATATATATATATATGATACTATACAGATGTAAGAAAACAAGAATTCAAAAATACAAATGTTATTTGTTTATGGTATCAGAGCAGTAAGCACCCACGTGCATCCCTTATTCACAGGCACTGTTCATCATCTTCTTCCTCACACCATGGCATCTTCCTCTTCATCTTCTTCATCTCCAAGCTTTATTATCTCAAACATAGCTCATCTCATCCCCATAAAACTCGACAGCACCAAATTTCCTTCTGTGGAAATCTCTGTCTCGACCTGTTCTGCGAAGCCATCGTTTGGAAGGCTTCATTGATGGATCTCAGGCAGTCCCACCTCAACAAATCACTGGTTCAGATGGAAAATCGGTCCCCAATATTGCATACAATGAGTAGTTTGAACGTGATCAAACCCTCCTTTTATGGATCAATGTCACACTTTCGGATTCGGCACTCCCGTACATTGTTGGCATGAACACAGCAAAGAAAGCCTGAGATTCCTTGGAACGATGCTATGCATCCCTCTCAAGCTCCCATGTCATTGAACTCAAGAAGCGCTTACAGCACATCAAGAAAGGGTCATCAACTATGCAGGATTACCTACATCAAGTCAAAGTACTCTTCGACCAACTTGCAACTTGTGGAGCACCAATCAGTGAGGATGACCTTATCATTCATACATTGGCAGGGCTGCCACCCATATACCGTCCTTTTCAAACCTCCATCCGAACTCGCTCTCGTCATGTCCCTGTCTCTCTAGAGGAGTTGTACACTCTTCTGGTATGTAAAGAGCTCAGCCTAGCTGAAGATCTCTCTACAGAATCATCCACTGCCTTTGTTACCACCAGAAATTACTCTCAACGATCGTCCAATCAAGGTCGATCCTCGGGCCCACCAAATCAGTAGCATGGCCCATCCTCTGGTATCGCATGCCTCTAATCTCGGTTCCCAAAATTTCACCTTATGAGGCCCTCTTTCACAAAGCACCTGATTATTCCCCCCACTATCCTCATCCCCAACTTTTAGAATATTGCCCCACACCTAGATACATGATATCTTGAAACTTTTTAGGGTCCTAACACCACTCATCTCACTTTATTATTAAATAATAAGTTTCCTTCACATAGCCTCTTTTTTTTTTACTTCAAAATCTCCACCACTATTTTGTTGACAAAGCTCAAGTCTTTTAACTCCAAACAATCCAATACCACCGCTCTCCAAACTTAGGCTTCAGCACCTCCCTCCATTTCATAGATGCAATTATAATATAATAAAGTGCAAGGTTTTGGACATAATTTTGCCCATACTTTCTATTTTGATTAAAAATTACATTCAGTTTTTACAACTTTAGTATATTCTCTCATGCACTCTCGCACTCATACAACTCTCATCTACCCAACCACTTCTAACAAGCGTGCAACCTACTCACCTGTATAACACCACCTCTTCATGCACTTCCGCGTCTCCCTCATTACCTACTTATTTCAAATCCCATTCTACCATGCTCATTTTGCTCCTTTATTTTGCTATAAGTTACGTAGACGATGCTAGAGGTTAAGAGAGGAAGTTGGACGTAGGAAGTGCCCCATTTTTTCTAGTCGACAGTATATTTGATTTGCATCTTCCGCAAATGGTATACACTCTTTTTTGCTTGCTTAATTATTTAAGATAAGCAAAAATCAATTATGAATTTGAATGTATGATATTCAACCCACCCCCCCCCCCCCCCCCCCCCTCTGGATATTGAGTCTATTTTGTAGTCAAGACTTTATTGTGATTTTCATTCCCAACTTATTCATCATTTGTATTTTTATAAATTTATTAATATTTGATTATTCTATGAAGTGATGTCTAAATTTATGAATGCTTAATTTGTAATGTAATTTTTTTTTTTTAATGTATTGCTGTTTAATTTGAATCGAATGTTAGCATGGATTTTTGTGCTAGTCTTTTCTTATGACCTTGCTATCCTATAAGAAGTTTCTTCTAAGTCGATTCAACCTTTCCCCAAATGATGCCAACGTCTTGAATAAAAACATATAGTAGATAGGCAAATTAGATAACTTGGCCTTGCTTAGGGTTATCACGTGGCCGTGATTAAGGTTATCCCACGACCCAATGAAAAGTACTGCTTCATCCACATATATAGTAAGCTCTGTCAAATTCTTTCACCGCCAGATCCCATAGCACCATTGACCTAGGATTAGCCCCAACAGTCAACCCAAAGTACTGGATTGGAAGCTTACAAGATCTACGGATAAGACTATCTAATATTAATAGGGTCTAAATTTCCTCCACGGAATAACCAACTCCAAATAGTGCACTTCCCAAATTCATCTTTTTTATCTAAATGGCTAGACTCAAGTTAAATTACACACGTAATGTTTATACCCATGATCTAGTGACTAGTTATGAATCCAAATAGACTGAGACCTGAGCCGATTACATGATGGTCCATAAATGTTCCAAATCTGAATCTAAACTAGGCCTGCAATCAGAGGCCACATCAGACTGGGCCCTTAGCCGGTCCAGTCAATGAAGCCCATTGCCGTGCGCCTTTTTTTTCTCTTTTTGTAAGCCAAGATCTTCAAGAAATTTAAACATCATGATATCACTCTTAGTGTATACAATAATATATTTCCATCCAACCCTTCCATCGTTGAAGGTGGTCCATTGTTGAAGGTGGTCATGTGCAGATGCAATTAATCTACGTACCTAATGTCCGAACCCTCAAGATAAAATGAAAATATCAGCTATTCATGCTCCATAAAGAGGTTTCTGACAAGATGGTAATCAGTGAATGAAGTGAGGGGCATGATCTAGAGAATCAGGGTGGATTGCAAGAGATCTGCACTGTGGCGCCTGGTTTCCTCAATCCTAATCATCGGATCATCACACTAATTATAGTCAGTTGCATCAGTTGATCAGGTAATGTGATTAACTCACTGATGTAATTATGGTCATAGTGTATCAATCCAAGGTAACGTCCACTTTGAAGATGTGCTTAAAAAATATTGGCCCAAGCCAAATAACATATATAGAACGGGCATGCGTGTGGGTTGCATGCCCGGGGTATGCCCCTTCTTCCTGTGTACAGGCTTTCTTACCACATGTGTAGGATGTCATCTCGTGTGTACGGGCTCTCTCTTGGATCCCAGCCCCCTTGACTAGAGTACCAAAAAAAGGGCACACGCATCAAGTATTCCGGTAACCATAAACCGACCCAAATTGCCCTGATCTAGTTAAACGTCGGTATGAAAATGTGGACCGAAATCAAGGTACGTTTGTCAAGTTGGCTCAAAATCAGATATTGTCCACTTTGGCCCACGGGCCTTACAGTTTTTCTTCTAAGGCCTCATGCAAGGTAAGGGTGTAAGCTCTACATATAACCCCATTCACTTTCCTCTCTATAGTCGATGTGGGACTTCGGGGCGTTACACAAGTGGTATAAAAACTATATATCTGATACAAGTTTCATCAAGGCGACCATGTAAAGTTAGACTAGGTACCTGTTTGTCTCTAATTTAAAAAGATTCAATCTTCAATAAAAACTAATGATTATTCCAACAAGGTAACCAGTGATAGAAGTGGATTTAATATAAAATTAGTTTGGTTGTTTCATAAGAAGTGATGTTGTGCTGTGTTGATATGGTGGTGGTGGCAGCTTAAACCCAGGTTAAATAAATATGAACCCAATTCACAGCTTTTAGCCCACAAATGATCCTTAATTGTAATATAGCCACCCAAGAAGTCTCTACTGAAAATTATGTTGCCAATGACTAAAGGATTTCTTGTTTTAAGTTTAATTAAATGACAGATGGACCACCCCAAAACGTACACACAAGGTTTATTCACTAAGACGCTTTTTTTCTTATGATGCGGGTATCCCTGTGGTTTTTTTTTTTTTTGACCTGACGGGACTATTCATCTGGTTGCCACATTACGCTGCAACACACTTGCACTAGGTAAGTCCGGATACATAGAAAGTGGTTTCCGTTTTTATCATCTCAGCTTTTTTATTTTTTTTCCTTATAAAGATAAAACTTTCTTTCTAACCTAATAGAGAAATTTCACTTAAGGCCCATTTGATTGTATGGAATTGAATCCGTAGGAACTAAGGGTGAAGTGGGCTTCAACAAATGATTACTAAAGAGGTGACGAGTGAATGATACGTATAAAATGGAGATCTAGATTGGACCTTGACTTTTCTTGGATTTGAATTTTTAGGGTCGTGGCCGGATATTGTATATTTTAACTTTCTATTAAAATAAAGATTAATTGATAGTCATTTTTGGATATTTACATTTTCTATATGTTTTTAATGACTTTTAGAAATGCAAGGCTTAGAATACGTAAAATTTTAATTGCATGAAACACACAAGCCCTTATAATGGTGAAAAAGTAAAGTAAATCAGCAGCTTAGAGTATTCTCTACATTTTCTATTCCTTAAAAAATTTCAAAAAATTGGACAGTAGAAATTCTTCATTTTTAGATTTCTTTATCAATGCATAAACGAGCGCTAAATGTAAGATGGAAATGGGTCCAATGTCAGCTAAGTCCATAGTAGTTTTATCCAAATTATTCAGAAGGAAGCCTTAGATACCTCGGCAACGGATTGGGTCTTAGTAAGAGGACCCATGGATACACAAATTTATATTAAAGACCGGATCCTGGACTAAAACAAAGGGCCTCGACTTCTATCCAAGACAAGAACTATTGTGGAATGTGAACTTCCTCTTTTCTAAAGGTATGAAACCCCTCACATAAAATATTTTTGAGGATTTTACTGGAAAAATCCCGAGATATGGCCATTTATCCCGAAAGGTCCTCGCAAATTTTGTAGTACTAATGAAGTCATCTCGCCAATTTTTTATATTTTTTTATACTTTTTCTGAGCGACGATAGTGTCACCATGGGCGATGCATGGGCGACGATAGCGTCGCTCGCACCAGCACCTCCTTTTTTCTTTCTTTCCCTCTCTCTCTCTCCCTCACTGCACCACTCTGCCCTTCCCCACCTTCTTTTTCCCTTCTATTCTTTTCCTTTCTTTCTCTTCCTCCCCACCTGCATTGACCCTGCACCCCTGCCACCACCTGCACACACCCACCCGCTGCCTCCCCTGCACACTCACTGCACGCACCCACCTGCTGCACCACCCTCGCTGCCTCCCCTGCACACCCAGTGCCTCCTCATCTTCTTTATTTCTTTCCCTCTTATCTTCTTTCCTTCTCTCCTTCTCCTCCCTTGCACCCATGCCTGTGCACGTCCCTCTCCCTTTCCTTTTCTTTTCTTCCTTCCCCCAACTCTTCTCTCAACTTCTCTACTCAATATAGCTGACCTTCAGTATTTTGACAGAATAATCCAAATTTGCCAGTCCAAGACAAGTACGCAAATTTTAGCACTCATTGTTATCTTATCTGATGGTTGGGAGCTGAAGGTTGGGGGTACTGTGGAGGTAGCTATTTCTGCCTCTTGAGGACTTAGAACTTAAAACACATGCATATATCAGACTAAATACTGTAAGCTCCGTATAAGTTCCTCGTGTGCTAGCGAGTTTCTAAACAATATTGTGCGTGCTGGTGGCACTTTCATCCACATGTGATGAGATGAATTTTCTATTGTTGGCCCTCTCTATGAACCGATTGATTTCTTCATACTTGGGAAGAAGAAGGTGGGGAACGGCAATGGTACAAGTGAGGGAGAGAAAGAGAGGGAGAGAAAGAAAGGAAGAAAGAAAGAAGGAGGTGCTGGTGCGAGTGACGCTAGCTGGTGCGAGCGATGTTAGCGTCGCCCATGGTGACGCTATCATCGCTTAGAAAAGTATAAAAAAAATATTAAAAATTGGTGAGAGGACCTCATTAGTACTACAAAATTTATGAGGACCTTTCGGGATAAATGGTTTCGGGATTTTTCCAGTAAAATCCTCAATATTTTTTCATGGATAAAAACAATTACTTTTTACACCCTTTCCTTAGATCTGTTAATTTATTTGTATGAAGGGTGAAATGAAATAAAATTAAGGATCAATCCAAAAGTAAAAGAGAAAAAAGAGGGAGTCGAGAGTAAAATCATTAAAAGACAAAAAAAAAAAAAAAAAAAAAAAAAAAATTTACTCCTTTGCATTTGTCATTTAGTGCTCTTTTAAGATTTTTATGGGTAGCTTTTTATCATTTTCTATGCTAATTAACTTTTCCTTGGAGAAACTGTGCTACACTAAGGATTCCTGATGTGCCAAAAAGCACTGGGTTTTATGCAAAAAATCAGTGTAACAAAGAGTAGATGAGAAAATGTGGGTTCGGCTGAGCTACATGCAGCATGTATATTGTTAAGCCTAACTTTGAACTATTTATTCATAGGTAGGAAACCAAGTCAAACATAATGCAATAGTTTAGAGTAACCCTGGACCTAATTAACAGGTCAGGCTTGGGTCGGGTTGACTGCTAAGTGCAATGAGATGTGGAAATATTTAATTACGGCCATCAATCATCACCACAAAATGCAATACTAGAATCACTCTCTAGTCTATCTACCAAGCCAACTCCCATGTCTCTCTTCACTTCCTTGTCATGGCTTCCCTTCCCTTCAGTCCTTCTTCTTGTACCTGTACTTTTTCTCAGTATTTATATAATGTTTAGGAGATCAAGACCCTCTCCACAGCTCCCTCCAGGGCCCTCTCCACAATTGATGACACGTGTCAAGCTTTTATTAGCTAAAAGAGAGGCTTTTTTTTTTTTTTTTTTTTTTTTTTTTTTTTTTTTTTTTTTTTTTTTTTAAGAATGCCCGAGGCTCTCATATTCATGTAGAATTCCTACAATTTAAATGAGAGGGCCCTATCTTATTTCTCATGGTAAGGCGAAAGATACTCTCATAGGAGCATCTCCCATATATATATATATATATATATATATATATATATATGAGGATCTTATAGGTAGATCTTATCCGAATTATTCAACTTTTCTCATAGGTAGATTTCATCTAAATTATTTCATCTAGTGGCATTTCATGGTTGTCATACACCATAGTGGGCCCAACTATGAGGTTTTTTTCTTTCTTTTTTTTTTTTTTTTTTCTGCATCTCGGTAGTTCTCTAGTTCTCCTACTGATACTAATTTATAGATTTTGTTCCAATTTTCATTCAAACTGTGGAGATATTAGCTGTGGGTATGGATTTCTATAGCATGTAGCTATTGCTTCCATACAAGATCAGACCAATGGTAGATATTAACTTAAAAACTTGGGATACTTCCTGTACAGATGAATACATGTAGGAAATGTAGTTTATATTAAGAAAAGGTGGGTCCTAGCCATAGAAAACCATATATTTCTTACCATTGGTATGATATATGGGTTGTCTCTCCTATTAAGATGAGGATAAGGAGTCGTACAAATTTAGGGATCAAAAATCAAAATGGGTCCCGATTACCTGAATGACATGACCATGAAAAACCTGGGTATTGGTTCAGCATATGTACCTATTCTTAACCCGAAAAGTCTATCGGCCCCGGATTCGGGACCGATAGCAGGACTCTTCTTAACCTGGGCCTGGTTTTTTTAATTGTTTATTCTTATTTTGTTGCAGGATATCTTACTTGCTGGTACAGATACAGGATCTGCAACTTTAACCTGGGCCATGACAGAGCTCGTAAAGAATCCAAAAGTGTTGAAAGAAGCACAAGATGAAGTTAGGAGGATCATTGGAAGAAAAAACGAAGTGGAAGAAAAGGACATTTTGCAACTCCTATACCTAAAATTGGTAGTGAAGGAAACATTTAGATTGCACCCTCCGGTACCTCTGCTCCTGCCACGAGAGACTATCCGACACTGTAAAACTGATGGATATGACATACTCCCCAAAACTTTGATCTTTATCAATGCACAAGCGATTGGGCGTGATCCTGATTACTGGCAAAATCCTAATGAGTTTATGCCGGAGAGATTCATGGATAGTGGGATTGATTACAAGGGACAACATTTTGAATTCATACCATTTGGTGCTGGTAGAAGGATTTGTCCGGGGATGCTTTTTGGAACCACCAGTGTAGAGCTAGCATTAGCAAATCTTCTCTACCTTTTCAATTGGGAATTACCTTCAGGAACAAACATGGAAGATATAGATATTAGTGAGGCACCTGGTATTGCAGTGCATAAGAAATATAGTCTTCTTCTAGTTGCCGCCAACTATGATGGGTCAAACTAGTATGTGTAGGAAATTGTGTGGCCCGGATGCTATGTGTCCCGCGTCAAATCAAACAGGAAAGAGGGCTGTAAATAATACAATCCCACTTAATATTAGACTTTATCTGTCCCCACAAATAAGAATCTCATTAGTATTGACGGATGTGAATTTCTTGGCAAAGAAGTCGCCATTAAATATGACTCTTTGTGACTTTTCTATATAACATAAGGGAGCCGTAGGGTGGGATACTCTCCATTCCCGTAAGTTAGACAGATGCGAACATATCTGCGGAGCTTTTCAATCACTGGAACACACATAGATATTCGATCGTATGTCGAAGTATCCATTCACAGATCCATCGGTGTGTAATATGACAAATATAAATATTCAGTGGTCATCTGTAGTGTGTCCTGTTTAAAATGAATTGATTAGCTTAGTTATTGTTATATTGTGTAAGTTTTTTATGACTTGTATACTGTTAAATATTAGTGAAGCAATGAAAAGAATAGTGTGAATTAGATTAGTAGCGCTTTAAGTGACAAACAAAATAAGTGAATAGGTAAGCCTAAGCCATCCCTCTCAGTAAGAACGACTCCTTACCCAAGTGGTAAGGAGTGTAACGTCAGTTCTTACCCACCTGCCTGGGGTTCGGACCCCGGGTACGTCATCTGTTTTCTCTTGTACGGGCTATTTTCCCACTTGTGTAGGCTTTCTTCCTGCGTGAGCGGGCTTCCTTTCCATTTGAGTGGCCTGCTTTCTCGCATGCAATATGGGCTCTCTCTTGGGTCCTAGCCCCCTCTCAGTATTCTTAATATTTTACAGCTGAAAACATGTTCTAGTAAGATCTAATTTACGGCAATCATTTGGCCTTATATTTTTGTTTTCCCAATGGTCATAACGTTGCACAAATTACTATTTTTAACACTAAACAAAACCATCCAAGTCATACCCTTTACATTCATATATTGATATATTAACCGTATAAAAGACAAATATTGAACCATATACTTGCATACCTAATTCTCTTTATCAATGTGATAGTATATTAGACCTTGGTTAGATAGCCAATCACATAATATAGCATGGCTAAGTCTACTTCATCACTGTCATCGTCATTAAAGACTTGTTCCTAAATCATATTATGCTAAGCTTTTGTGAGATTTCCTTTTCAATTTTTGCTCAGTTTAGAGCCATATAATTTTTAATTAAAGATAAAACCACACTAAACAATATATAGCGAAGATTTTATAGCAGAATCCAACTTAGCACAACTAAATAAATTATTCCTTTGCAACTAGCACTTGACAAAATTACAATGCATGGAGAGTCAAAATTGTTGAGTAGTATTTTTTATTTTTTTTAGTTCAAAATGGTAGCAATTGAATAGAACATAGTTGATCTTTGGAAATGTTCATTGTACAAAGAAGCACAAAAAAATTGAAAAACATTGAACTTTTTCTTTATACTACCATTTTTAATCAATCCAAAGAATAATGCATTCACTGTGCATAAATTAATATAGATTATGATCAACAATGCAGGAACGAACATGGAGTTAAGAGCAAAAAATATATAAGTAGGAAAATATGAAAAAAAAAAATGTCTCTCTAATGATTGGACAATTACTTTGGATGGGAACCTCAAAAACCACAAATCCAGTAAAATGTAGGTATGGATATGGATGAAAATATTGTAGGAAGTGAGGCTTTTCATCAACCTTTGTTTCCTTCCTTTCATCTATGTTGGGTGGACCCTCCTTTTCTTTGTTGGATTCCAGTTCTTCCATGGTGACTTGAATGGTGAGACCCACCTTCTTCCTCATGACCTAGTTTTGAACAAGTTGGTGGGACCGACTTCTTGTATCATCACCATTAAAGAATATTATAGAGAAGGTTGCTTCTTCGATGTTGTGGCTAAAATCAAAGGCTCATCAAATTCTAATGGGCCCGATGGCTTATCTAGGTCTTTTTATTTTTTATAGCAACTTGGGTCATCTTAGGTGAAGCCGTCATAAAGGCAATTCAACATTTCTTTTTATTTGGGAAAACTTTGGAGCTGCCAATGCTTTTTTCATTGCCTTAATCCCAAAGGTCAAGAATCCAGGACATTTTTCTCACTATAGATCAATAAGTCTTCTCAATTTCTCCTACAAAGTAATTATGAAGATTATAACTAAAGCGCCTTGAGCTTATAATACCTCAACTGGTTTGGATCAAGTAAATGACTTTTGTAAAAGGAGGAAACATCCAACACCATATTACATCGGCTCATGAATTGTTCCATAAACTAAATTCTAAAATTAAGGGTGGAGTGAATTACATGAAAATGGGTATATCCAATGTCTTTGATAAATTAAACTGGTCTTTTCTATTCAAAGTGATAGCTTTCTTTGGATTCTCGTCTCATTGGATATTGTGATCATGAAGGAATTTCTTTGCTCTTCTACAGGTCTGTACGTGCTGATAAGGTGCCATGCAGGTATTTCTCTCTAGATTTCAAGCTTAGACTGTTGAAGAGTGGGCTCTGCCGAAAGGAAAATATTAAAAAGTATTTCCGCTGTCTCTACTAATGTCTCGAGGTTTTGGTATCAATGGTTTAGAATATTAAAAAGTATTCCCGCTGCCTCTACTAACGCCTCGAGGTTTTGGTATCAATGGTTTAGAATATTAAAAAGTATTTCCGCTGCCTCTACTAACGCCTCGAGGTTTTGGTATCATTAGTTAGCTAAAGAAATTTAAGATGGTATCAAAGCCGACCGGTCCTGAGTTTGAATCCCAGGAGGAACGACTGGGCGCAAAAAAATGTGTGCCGCCAAATGTGCGCTGACCGGATCCCACTTGAGGGGGAGTGTTGAAGAATGGGCTCCAATACTTAACATTCACAAGACCCACTAATTTTCACTTTCAGCTCGTCAAATGGATTCTTCGCTATATTCACGGAACTATAGATTATGGGGTGCGCTTGATTGCCAATAAATAATCCTTTGGCGTTATACGGCTTTTCTGATGAAAATAGAGCTAGATGTCCAACTACCCGTCGCTCAATGATAAGATCTTGAATCTATCTCGGAGGAAATTGTATTTCTTGGAGTGCAAAAAAAAAAAAAAAAAACCAATCGTCGCTCGCTCAAGCACCCAGGCAAAATACAGGGCAATGGCTTCTAAAGTTAAAATCACATATCTTAATTTCCTTCTCCTTGATATTGGAGTATACTTGGATAAACCTCCAACTATATTTTCTGACAACATTTCTACGTTTCATCTCACATGCAATCCTGTGTTTCATGCTCATACGAAACACATTGAGATTAACTACCATTTTGTTCATGAAAAGGTTACCCTAGGATCACTCGTCACTCATTTTGTTCCTTCATCCAATCAAGCAGCTGACATTCTAACGAAAGCACTTCCACGGGAGAAGTTCACACTTTAACCCCTTTTTTTCTTCATTTTGGCAGAAGAGATCCTAGCCTTCACATAAGCTCATAGCTTATATGAGGATTGATCGATCCAATGAAGTGGAACCTATCCTTTAATTTGGCTCAAAATAAATCAGAATGGAGAAACAAAATTCATACAGTTGACCTCAATATAGTTACGACAAGGCTATGATGATGATGTATGGCAATTTAACTTTTCACTATTTTCATATTTCTTTAATTTTATAAAAAAAAAATTAGGTATTTTACTAAATGAAAATAAAAATGAAGCTCGGAAATGCCAAATTGATTGAAATATTTTAGTACAAAATCAAAATAGAAACAAGGTTCGAAAAAATTGTTAACTATGTTACAAAGATCCTAATCAATTTTAAGTTTGATTCAATCAGATCAAAATTAATTTAAGTCTCAGTAGGTTCATGTACTAGAAAATCCACTTTTAGCGGTGGACCAAAATCACCACTAAAAGTCATAAACCTTAGCTAAAAATATCTTAAGGTTGAGATTTGTCCGCGGAGCATTCTATCGTTAAAGAGGGTAGCCACTATAGGTTTTAACAACGAATTTTGAAATCGCTGCTCCAAATAGCTTATAGCGGAGTTAAATATCAACCACTGATGCTTTAGTTTCCACTAGAGTTGTTAATATAAGTTCGAACCCTATTTCGGTCTGGCCTCCGAATTGAAAAGTTTTGTCTGATTCGGGATTTCAGCGAAACTTTTCAAATTCACATTTCAGAAAAATTAAAAATAATATTAAATAAAAAATTAAATATTTATTAAGAATTTAATCCATTCTAGTAAATTAATATTACACCATATACCTTCTAAAGACATAGAACACTAGCAAAGTGGCAATATCGAAAGGTAATAGTAGAAACAAAAACTAAACACATATGACAAAACACAAGTATGTATATTGATTATAGAATGGTACGTAATAACAGAAACAACAAAAAGAAACAACAAAAAAAAAAAAAAAAAAAAAAAAAGAGTGGAACACTGAATAGAATTGCAGCACATAATAAAATAAAGTAAAAAACCAAAAGAATATAATTGCAGCAGAACACAACACAGGTAATAGTAGAATAGGAAAAAAAAAAAAAAGAATATCCAGGATTTTTCTAAGACATGGCCTTAGAATATCCAAGACTGCCTTTCCTGTCTTCCATAGTGCCTCGCGTTCTTCATTTCCTCAGTTAGATTGTATGACCTCAATTTAGTGAATAATCCGCTAAATTGATTTGTTTCATTAATTAATTTATATTTTCATGCTTTATTCATGAGATGAATGATATTTTATTCTATGTTTGCACATGATCAATACAAAATGACATGATGGTTCATGAGATGAACCAGAGCCCACAAGTATATTACATGTGATCCATGTGTATGGATGGGATCCACATACATGAGACATAGATAACAAATCTTATACTTAAATTGATTCACAACTAATGATGAGATTGGACATCTCATTTGATAAGGTTGCAGCACTGTGATCAGTATAAGATAGTGTGATATGTCTCGATCATCAGAGTGTAAGACTCTAGATCATTGTGTTGGTACATTGGATGTGCTGAAGGACCATGACTAGCACATTGTACAAATCTGCCTTTGATTAAAGGACTGCTCTCATAATTCCCAAGCAATAGGCTCTTAATCTTGAGAGATTAATGGACTCAAGTTTCTACTATACATTTACTTTGAGTGAGGCCAATTGTAGGTCAGCACCTCGGTGTCTTAGGAACGTAGTAGTGGGACAGTGGGAACATATAATTCTCAAGATGGAATATATCCTCATAAATATCCCCGTCTGCCAATTAATGGATTTCATCATTAGTGAGTACGCACCCATCTCAATTAAAAGTTAATCGGATGGTATTAATGATTACTGTGATTAATTGGGTAACAAGGATAATAAGAGATGGATTCAATTTGGTATGACAGATTTATTCCAATAGATTCATGGATATATTTGATGGAGGTGCCTACTTGTAGTAATTGAGAAATTTAGGATCTTCTTGTAAATATTCATAAGACTGGAGTGCAATTGTATCTAATTAATAAACTTATTTGCAATTAATTGTGGGCCAGAGTTCACATAAGATGTAGAATCCAAATTCCTAGTTGGAGCCAGATTCTAAGGAATCCCTAGTGGTCATCATGCTAACCCTAATAAGAGAAGATTACTAATCTCATTAGAACTCTTAAGGAAATGAGGAGTAGAATACTTACTAAGAATAAAAGTGAGGCTTCTAATCTTGGTCTAAGAGGAGGTGTGCAATAAACTATAAATAAGAGGTGAGGGTTAGAGATCTCTACACAACAATTATCTCTAAGTTCCTCTCTCTCTTCATCTTCTCTCTTTTCTGGTTTCCTACTAGAGATCTAGGATTTTTCTTCTACTTGGAGATCCCACCATTCTCTTTTAGAAGTTCTCTAAAAGGGTCATAAAGCGTGGAAGAACACAAAAGTCAGGGAGATCAAAGTTTGCGAAAAAGATTTTCGTAGAGATTAACTTCTCGATTAGAGCACAATCAAGCTCTAAAGGTATAGATCTATCATCTGTTTGAATTAGTAGATCTAGTTGGCTTATGTTGCTTCTTGTTTGATCTTCATAATGGATGTTTGATCATAATGCATGACATTTGGGTTTTAGATCCTGGACTTGGGTTCTTGGTCTTATGGATATTTGATCCCAACATCAAGTGTGTCAAAAAAAATTTTAGTACCTATCCATAAGGCCCACCTACTTCTAACAATCTCCTCTCAAACCTTTTAACTCAACTACCCCGGAAATTCACATCCATTCGTTGAAAGTTAAAGATCTCCTCCATAAAAACCACAAGTGCTCTTCTAAGTATAGCACTTGGCTAATCTTTAGCAAGATACTAACACATGCATAGGAGACAAAACCACAAACTCTACTAATAGAGAAAAGAAGAAGATGGGGAAGAGGAACTGAAGAAGAGACTGGGACAGATGAAAACGGGCATTTTTTCCATGGCAAGATTGATGGCTCTCGCCCGAGACAATCCGAGATTTAGAACAAAAAGTTTTGAGCCTCATTTTGTTTCGGTTACTTGACCAAAACAGCACGATATGTATTAAGAACTATGGTTCCGCCCCTAAAATTAGTTGAAATAAAGACTTATAGAGGCGGGTTTTTCTTGCCACCAAAAGAATTTATAGCAGCGGTTTCGTTTGCCGCCGCTAAAGTGCCCATAGCGGCGGTTCTAAAACCTTCTTTATTAAAGTTCACCCAAAAATTAATAACTTCTCTTCAAACCCCTTTTTAAAACAAATTCAGCAAGAAAAAAAAAAAACTCTCTTTAACATTAAATTTTATTGCAGTGAAATATTCCACCATTATATATTTCAACACCTGCTGTCACCAATCCATTGGCTTGCGAACTATGGTCCAGTCCTTGATTGCAGTAGTATTCATTTATCTAAGAAGAACCTTCTCTAAACTCACGATACCGTTTAATGATCATTCACAAATGCAGGTGAGGAAACCTGTGTGACCTCAGTAACGATGAGATGCATGTCTATAAGCATCTTCCCTTCTTCCTATGTTTGGGAAGGGGGGGAGGGGAGGGGAGGGGAGGGAAAATTTGGAGGGGAAGGAAAATGAAGCGGAGGGTAGGGGAGGATAAATTTATTTTATCTCCTCTTGTTTGGATAGTGAAAAATAGGGGAAAGAAAAGTGAAAATGTAGGATTTTGTTTGTCTGTGAGATAGATAGAAAATTACAAAAAAGGACATTTCAAAAAGTCAAAAAGTAGGAAAATTACTATTTCGAAAGGAACATTTTAGTCATTTCAGAAAAATCTCCTCTTTGTTCCTCATTTTCCCCTCACTTTTGAGGGGAAAATCTTTTGATGGGCCACACACAAATTTCTCACCTTCCACAAACACCCTCCATTAACACATTCCCTCCATTTTTTCCTCATTTTTTTTCTTCCCCCCAATTTCCCTCCTTCCCAAACATTTAGAGTAATCATAGAAAAAAAAAAAAAAAAAAAAAACATATTCATGGCATGGTGATTTATTGAATTGTTCACAACATCGGATCGACATAGTGGGGAAGTGGTGTGAGTCTGGAACCAAGAATCTGTTCAGGATACATGGAAGATGTGAGTGCAATCATAGAGTTTGACAATGACCTGCCACACGGTGACAGCGGCCTCCCTTAATGGATCTATAGTGTATCGATCCGAAGCCCAGATTTCTATAAAGGTCCATTTTTCAAGTCGCATTCAATAAATTAAAGGGATCTGTAATATGAGATTCATTTTCCTTGGGATTATTTTGCAGGGGAAGCATAATCGCGTCGTACCATCGTATGTGTCATCACAAGACAAGATAAAAAATTCACTTTTAATTCAAATTCGAATAATGAAAATATTCAGGTGAAAATTAGTTCTCACAATCAAAAAACCCACACAATATTACATTCTCATTCTCTCATTGGTATTTAATCAAACAGTACCCGTACTCTACCTGAATGTAGTTGGGGAATTTTTAAATCTCTTTCATGAAATCAAGAATAATTTAATTAGTCGAACTTCAATTTCATGAAGACAATTAAAAAAAATTTCACACAAGAAAACAAAGCATTGCAGAGAATTCACCATTGCCATTTACTCCAAAAATGGTAAAGTTCTTGAAAGAATATTTTTTCCATATCATAGGAGATTTAAGATAGAAGAGGATACTTATTCTCAACGAACCAACCAATTTTAGCTCATAAAAAATTTAATAAAATCAACAAAAAGGTGGAGATGGAGCAATGAAGAAAAGAAGGTTTGCATACAAAAATCTTACCTTTGAGCATTTGAGCATCATCCTGCGGAGATTCTTAATGGAGATGAAATAACGAGAAAGGTAGTCCTTTTTTTTTTTTTTTTTTTTCTGAGTTTCCGTGTTTGTTTGAGAGGGTCCCCATGGTGGTGTAGAGAAAATATTCAATTCTTAGTACAAGTGGGCCCCATAGTGGTCTTTTTATATATATATATATAATACAAACTGGTCATTTCTTCGAGTGGGCCACATAGTGGTGTAGAGAAAATATAGAGCAGGTCATTTCTTCTTTTTTACAAAGGTAGTAGATAGATGTAGTAAGTGGGCCCATGGTGGTGTAGAGAAATTTTTTTGACATCAGCAAGTGGGCCCCACGGTGGTGTAGATGAACTACCCTTATAAAAGGGAAGTTAAGTATGTCAAGGTCAAGCAGGTCATTTCTTCAAGTGGGCCCCATAGTGGTGTAGAGAAAAGATTAAGTAACTTGTTCAACGGGTCATTTCTTCAAGTGGGCCACATAGTGGTGTAGATAAAATATAGAGCAAGTCATTTCTTCTTTTTAACAAGGGTAGCAGATAGATGCAGTAAGTGGTTCCCTTGGAGGTGTAGAGAAATTTTTTTTGACATAACATGCAGCAAGTGGGCCGCACGGTGGTGTAGATGAACTACCCTCGTAAAAGGGAAGATAAGCAAGTCAAGGTCCAGCAGGTCATTTCTTCTCTTTCATAAATTGTAAAAAAGTCATTTCTTCAAGTGGGCCCCATAGTAGTGTAGAGAAAAGATTAAACAACTTGTTCTCTTTTATAAAAAAAAAAAAAAAAAAGTCATTTCTTTAAGTGGGCCCCATAGTGGTGTAGAGAAAAGATTAAGCTACTTGTTCTCTTTTATATAGAAAAAAAAAAAAAAACTGGTCATTTCTTCAAGTGGGCCTCATAGTGGTGTAGAGAAAAGATTAAGCAACTTGTTTTCTTTTATTAAAAAAAAATAAAAATAGGTCATTTCTTCAAGTGGGCCCCATAGTGATGTAGATAAAAGATTAAGCAACTTGTTCTATTCTATAAGAGTAAATTGATGTTGGATTTGGGTTACATTGGCAGATCAAATTGGAGTCAGTAAGTTGTATAAATTCAGGTAGGTGGATCAAATGCCAAGAAATATTCAACCCAAATCAAATCTAGACCAGAACCATTTATAAATCAATCAAAGAAAAGGAAACTTCCCACCCTAGCTCTGAAATCAGGTCGGGTTCAGGTTGGAATGAAAGGTAATCTGCCACCCTAGCTGGTATCAGTCATTAGTCACTCTCCATAGAGTCCATTTCAGAGCATTCCAATAGTATAGGTCAAAAGAAAAGAGAAGTGGTTGATGTGGATTAGACATATAAGTCAAGAAATCACTGTAATTGATTTGAGTTTTGGTGTACTATAGCAGTTTGTCGGGTCAGAGAAGAGAGAGCCAATAACATGATCCGATAATAAATAAAAAAAATCCGCACAGGCAACAAGAATTTTTAAATGTTCACCACTGGCCTTAATCCACAGGCAAATAAAGGAAAGAGATTTGAATGAAGTGCAATAAATAAATCTATAGATCAAAATCATGCATCAGCAACAGATCAGAATGGGTATGATGTCCTTGGAAACGTATATGGACAGTAACAGAGTGAGTGGGCCCCATCAAAAAGTCAAAATTGAAGCAAAAATCTTTGGCTATGATATTAATATGTAGTGGAAATTAGTCCCATGTAATGCAGTCCACCCTGCATCAGTGGCTTTAGGACACAAAAACTCTGAATCAACTCAGAAGATCATTGAGTCAAGTAAATCGGGTTAGTCAATTGAGTACTCATTAACACTCATTCAACTTACACTTGGTGACCTCTCGAGTCGAGGTGGCCGACCCATATTAAAGTCCACTTGAGTCCTAAACTTATGCTTTTCATAAGCCAACTATCCTGACAAGCAGATGATATAAACCTAAAGGTTAGTTTCTAGTACTGTAAGGTCTAACCGTCAAATTTTTCCACCAACTTTCTAGTGTCAACTTGGAATTTCTCCTGACACAAAGATTTAGTTCAATCTACAACGACAATGCTTTTATGAGGTGATAAGATTGTTAGATGATAAAGTTGTTGGTTTGACGTTAAGCACATTTCCATCATACGCTGAATTGAGATATAAAATTGAAATTTCATGATATATCCATGTAGAGGATGGGGGATCAATCTTGATTGGTTTGGATTATCTGTATGCGGGCTACACAATGGAGATTCAACTGTGTGGACCCTGTAATAATGATATCTCTCCGCGCAGGAGTCCAGATCCTTTATCACAGCTATTACACAGAAAGGTTGAAACACATTTCATTTTGAAGCCCATATAGAAATAATTCGGACTGTTCAAAATGAATCTCATCTCTCCATTTACATTCTCAACTTTCAATTAAAAAGGATAGGTCCCACCATCCCACTATCATAACGAAAACATCATTAACACCGCGTCAGTAGTGATGCCACATGAGTGCTAGTCATGTTCCACTATAGTGGTCAATTGGATGGTGGGACTCAGTCATTTTAAACTAAAGCTCGATGATATATCAATAAAGGAGATGAGATTCATTTTTAACAATTTAGATTATATCCATGTGATCAGGACTCCTCATTATCTTATCTGGGCGGGGCATTACTAGCCCATGTTGCAGAACGAAAACTAGTTCCAAACCGTTGTCCACTGTGGAAGCTACACCACATAAGAGAGTCAACATCCATGCCAGTTCTCATGCTGAGATGCTTCCAGGAGACAGCAACATAGTTATTTATTATATTTTTTCCCAACTTGGCCTAGTGGCACGGTGTTAGCCCCTAAACAGCTGATGCTACGTCGGTGCGCAGATGGTGCGGTGGTATGGGGACTTTTAGACTTGACCGTTGCACAGACAGTTCATTGGGACAAATGGACTGTGATATGGAAGCTAACTGCGGCATATGAATCCCTTGGTGCGGACGGGCATCGCCCCTCAGTCACTTGTGTGATGGACGGCGGTGCTTACTTACGCCTTGCAGTGATAGACGTACACGTCGTGCTGTACTGCACGTGGTATGTGCAGTATTGTGCTACACGTGGAGTGTGCAGACGACGTGCAGTGTTGCTGTGAACAACGTCAGTCGCGTGCTGCGGTTGCTGCCAGTGACGACGTGCAGGTGCTGCGGAGGCTGCGGTTGACGTCGTGCGAGTGCTGCGTGACCCCTCGACCAACCTTGTGTTTTCTGGAGACAAATGCATGTCCAATGCATTGAAAACATGGAAGACATGTTGAACAATCATTGTGTGAAAGGATTTGCGCATTGGGATCCGGGAACATGTTGAAAAGTCCATTTCCTTATTCTCGGACGTCTATACTCAGGAGGTGGGAAACAATGGGTGGCACATACCTCTATTATGTAGGAGGTATGCCTGTGGGATGAAAAATGGACGGTCGACCCTGTTAGCACGCAGTAACCATTGAGAAGCATACCAACGGCCTTGGTGGCCTCGGTTGCACCTTGGTGGGACTCGGATGTAAAATTGGTGCGTGGGATCCACTCCCTCGCACCTGGGCTCACGTGGTCCGAACGGAAGGAGCCCGAATACACACTGTGAAGCGTCCCTTGAGTTGGTGCTGAGGTGTGATGCGTGTGGGATACTTTGTTGATGTGGCAGCCATGAATGCAGCAATTGTGCAGTTAGCATTACAGTTTATGCTTTGGTGTGGCAGCCACATGTGCAGCAGTTATGCAGTTGCAGTGGCTGGCTGGCAGATGACTTGGACCAATGGTTAGAAGACAGGTCGTTTCTAACTGCAGACAATATCTGTTTCTTAAGCAGTTGGTCTGCAAGGTGTTGGCACATTCTAATTGGTCCAAGACAACAACAGTTATCCTTGTTGGCAAACAGTGATTGGTCAGGCTTCCTTATAAATGTCTCCGAGGTTTAAGACATTGGAGACAGAAGAGTATATCCGAGTTTATCTTGTAATTGTTGTAACAGAGAGTGTAAACAATTGTAAGAGAGTTGTAACTCCCAGTTTTGATTAATAAGAGAAATAGGCTGGTGCCTAATTAATCAATAGTTGTGTGTGTTGCTTGCTGTCCCTTGTGTTCCTGTATTTCTGAGTGTGCTGTGTTGTTGTTGGTAAGCTGACTAAGAGAAATCTTAGTGCTGTGTGGTGTAATTTTAGGCGAAAAATTTACCCCGTGACACACGGTGAGATTGGGCATCTAAACCTGTATTTTCAAGTGATTTATTTGACTATGGGAACAAACCTTAGGTTGGGGGAGCCCATACTACGGTGAAGTATTTGATATACCACTACAAAAAAATACAGTTTTGTCAACGCCTTCACCGCGTTAAGAAAGTCAGAATTGCGTCGGCAAAGGATTTTCTAATGCATTTCAGTGTCGCGTCAGCAACTAGTTGTAGCCAAATCCATAACCGACACTATTTTAATTGCGTCGGCAAATCCTTGTACATTTCCCAATGCACTACCGTGTCGGCCAACACGCCAGCAAAGATATCTGCGTCGGCAAAAAGTTTAATTTTCCTGATTCGAAAATCATATTTGCCAACACACTACCTGCGTCGGCCGTTGGGATATCCTGGTAATGGCGGACGCTGGTAGTGCGTTTGGAATTCCTGATAATAGCCGACGCTGGTAGTGTGATGAGAATTCCTAGTAATGGTAGACGCTACTAATGCGTTGGGAATGCACAGCAATACCATCGCTATATCTTTGGGCCAATGCATACAATGGGTTGGGAAATGCAACTTGGCCGACGTAAATATCACGTCATGAAAGGTTGTGATGCTTTTTCGGTTTTGCAATGCACTCTAGTGCGTTGGGAAATATTTAAAGAAAAATTAATTTGCATTTTTCCCTGAGAACTATTGGTGGTGCCCACCCACCAAATCATGCACAAATAGGGACCCCCCTGATAAACACTGATCTCGAGGATTGACACACATTCAAATGGGCTGAATCGTTGGATCGAGGGTTGAATCTTCTTTTTAATATGAAGCCATTAAACTTGTGGGCCACGAATGAAGGGGTTAGGGGCATGGGGTTGGGGTCAAACTTGATACTTGGGGTGGTCTCACATAGATCTTTCCATCTCCCCTCGTCCCTTCCCTAAATGGGACCCACAGTTGGGCCCCTTTGAAAGTTCTCATATAATAGTTTTCACTTGAATAAATCCATTCAAATAATATAAAGGTGCTAAACTAAAATGTCATATGTAAGAAACGAATCCAACTAAGCAAGTTCCTAATAAAATTGGCCCAACCAGGCCTTAACAAATAGTCCTAAACCAATGTCATCACTAAATAAAACTAAACAACTAGCTTTGTCGATATTCAATTAAATTCTCAACATGTTGATTGTAAGAAACCATATACCAACATCCCTTGTGTGATTCGCTTTGAGTGCGTCAAGTTCTTCCTACATGGCCTAATACTAACACTGATGTTGTACTGCTTGGAAAAAATGGTTAGGTATATGAACAGAAGACAGCGTAGTAAGTAAGGATGTATGGGTGAAACCGAGCCGATCAGGGGGGCTAGAAATCCTAGATGATCGACTAAGATGGACTGACTGGGAGATGTTTGGTGCAGTGGCTGGGTCAAGTGCCGAGAAAGTTGACATATTAGGGGGCTCAGGTGCAATAGTATTTTCCCGTCTATGCCTTTCATACACAAGTATGTGCTTGATATTTTTCATAAGTCGAACGGGAGTATCACCAAAGTGAGGAACAAGTGAGATCACAGGAGATGTAGCATGATCTAGATGATGTTGGAAAAAATATTGATTTTCAAAAAACACAACATTACGAGAAATTCTGATACGTTTTACGTTTGGATCATAACATAAAAATCCTTTCTAGTCATTTGCATAACCTAAAAGGGCACACTTAGATGATTGAGCAAATAATTTCGTCCGTTCAGCTGGGGGAAGAAGAACAAAATATATACACCCAAAAGTATGGAAATAAGAATAGATAGGATGCTTATGAAATAAATGAAAGTAAGGTATTTCATTCTTGATACGAGGTGAGGGTAGCGTATTTATTATATGAACTGCTGTAGATAGAGCTTCAGGCCAAAATTTCGATGGAACGGAGGATTCTAAGAATGACCGAACAATGTCCAAAAGGTGTCTGTTTTTCCTCTCAAACATACCATTTTGTTGGGGTGTGTAAGGACATGATTTTTGAGAAATTATCCCTTCGTTTTGCAAAAAATTCTGAAACTCAATAAAAACATATTCACCACCGGAATTTGTGCGAAATGTTTTAATGGACATGGAGAAGTGATTTTCCACATAAGCTAAGAAAATTTTAAAAGTAGAAAATACCTCAAATTTTGAGTGAAAGAAATAAATCCATTTAACGTGACTATAATCATCAATAAATGTAACAAAATATTTAAAATGAGAATGTGATATAACAGGTGCTGCACCCCATACATCACTATGAACAAGATCAAAACATTTCAATGATAAAGAGGTACTAATGGGAAAAGGCTCTTCCTCATTTTACAACTAGAACAATTAAAAGAAACATCTTTAAAAGAAACCTTATTATTATGCAACAAACCAGATTTAAACAAAGACAATAAAGTACGAAAATGAGGATGGCCTAATCTATTGTGATATAATTGGCATTTATTTGATCTAGAAGAAAAAAACAAGGCAGAGGCAACCAAATTCCTATCTTGTGTAGATAGTTGCAATGGAAATAGACGTCCACACTTTGACTACTTTGCTATCACCTTCCCCGATGTTTGATCATGTATGACACAACCAGAACAAGAAAAGAAGACAGAATAATGATTATCAACTAGTTGTCCAACAGATAACAAATTGATAGATAACTGTGGAGAAAGAAAAACATGACTAGAAAAACATGACTCAAAGGTAAGGGATGTGAGGTCTCACCGATAGCACTAAGAGTATACTGCCACCATCTACTGTACTAATTCTGAAATTTTCATCATAAGGCTTTAAACAAGATAAATTATTAGAAGAGTGGGTCATATAATTAAAAGCCCCCGAATCTAGATACCAGATGGAAGAGTTTTTGGTTTTACCTGAGAGGCCAAGGGTAGAAAACGCATTTACTATCATCTATTGAACCATTTCAAGAGTAAGAGAGGATGAAGAAGCAAATTGAGCAAGTATCATTGTGTTGGCAACATGACTGAATGTAGAAGAAGACGCATCCAGAGTTGCCAATTTGGCCTTCTGAGATCTAGCCTGAGCACGGTTGAGTGTTGTTGGCATCTTTGTTTCACACACATGTTTAGGGAATGTAGGCAAAAAAAAGTAAGTTTGAATCCCATGAGTCGCTGACTTTGAGAAATCTTGGTTGAAGGGAGGCTCATCTATTGAAGGTTTGAGCTACTAAAAAATAAATGCCTTCACCATATATGACATCTCTTTAAATATTACTCGAATAGGAGTTGGCCCCACCATAAGATTGATTATATGATAAGATTAACCATATAATTAAAAGCTTTAATCATGTTATTCGACATATGGTATAAATCACGTTATTTATTTGTCATATGGTCAATCTTATGGTCTGGACTAGCTCTTATTAGAGTAAGATTTAGGGATATACCTTACCCGGTGAGATCATTCATTTTGAGCCGCTTGGATTTTCCCACCATAGACTTTGACTCGTTCAACTTAGCTTTTTTGCTTATCAAGGAAAATTTGGACTCATAACTTACACGTTGTTTTTGAAGTTTTTACTCTAAATATAGCAACATACACTGCTCAATTTAAGTTTCTAAAACATAACTACATGTTTTCTATACAAACTAATGGGTGTATATTTCTTCGACAAATTTGGGTCATTTCATGTAAAGATCAAAACATGTAGCATAAGCCAATTATATGAAGAAGACTTAGCCATGGAAAATCATATATTTTTTTCTTTTTCCAAAAGATAAGATATGGAAAACCGCTAGTATGATATAGGATTGTCTATGCTATTAAGATAAGGACTCACAGATGTTTAGGGATGAAAACGGTACTGAAATTGAATGCCTGAACAACAAGACAGAAAATTAAAGAACCTCGGTGTGGGTCCAATATGTAACTTGGGCCCTGGCTCGGGCCTACTAGATGGACCTCATAAAATTTGTCTGGCTGGGTCAATGGATATTTCGTACCAAAGGGCCCAAACACCTCATGCCCCACGGAATCGGGATCCTCTAAGTGGTTGTACTCACAGTGACCATGGGTGGACCACTCAAGGTCCCCCACGTCACCATGGGAAGCCCCTATCCGGATGAATGACAAGCTGCCTACGTGCATGACAGGTTGCCCGCGGTGACGTGGCAGATCGTGAATGGCCCAGTCACGATCACCATGGGGACTTTCCTCACTAGATCCGAACTCCATGCCACGACCATATATTATACATATGCATATCTCTGTTAAGTATATGACTTTAATAATAGTATTATACAATTATTTGGGCCTAAGGACATGCCCTTTATTTTTGGTCTAATTGAGTTTGGGGCATGTATTTAATTTCTTTTATTTTTTGTATAAGGAACTTACACTAAATAAAATAAAAAACAATACAAAGGATTAACAAACTTAATTAACTAACCAGCTTGAGAGATTATCAAACCAAAATAACCTCATTTACACTTCTAAGGCGGACTTTGGCATGACAATGCACAGCCTCATTCAGATTCCTAGGAATATAAATTACTTCAAAGATATCAAAATCCCTTGCTAAAATAGAAATGTCAAAAACCGCAAACTCACAACAGCCCATTCCTTCTCTTCCTTAATTGCCTTCACCACTTCTAAAGCATCTAGGGGTCGGTAGTAATTCAGGTCGCGCTTCAAAACCAAACCCTTTCAATCTTACATTCAGACCCTAAACGGACATGAAAAATTTAGGGACTACATTTTGTCAAAGTTTGCGGCAATTTTATTAAAAAAAACTAATGACTATTTATAAGAATACAATCTAGGATGCTAACTCAAACTTGGATACCTAATTACATCCCTAATAGGAAACTTAATCACATAATAAATAGAAAAACCTAACCAGACAAAAGCAATGGCCAAAAATTACTCAAATCTAGTACAATCATAATCTATGATGAACTCATCCTTTCTATTCAACATTATTTAAAATAGAGTTTTTTTGCATATACCCCCCTAAGGTTTGTAGGATTTGTAAATAGGCCTCTATGATTTTGGTATTTGCAGATAAGCCCCCTACCTTTTTATTTTAATACCTTTTGTGTCCCCAAAATCAGTAGCCAACCAACTGTCAAAAGTTTTTAGCGTGAAATGACACATTTGCCCATCTCTTTATTCTTATATGGTTAAAATCAAAGGCTTGAATTTATTTTTCTATAAAGCTTTTAACATTGATGATTACATTTAGTAGGAGAGAATAACCGTATGTACAGTTATTTTTATCAATAGAAGGCCTATTTCATTAAATCCAAATCTACTAGACATTCAATGCATGTGTTTATAATTAGTTACAATTGATCTAACCCATGGATGACCCACCATTAAATTGATGAAAGTTTCAAAATACATAATTAAGCTTCATGTGCATTAAAAAGTTATTGAGAGAGACTGTTGGGAATAGAGATACAATAATGGAATTATGGTAAATAATAATATACTCATATTTGCTTAATTGATATAAGGGCAAGGTTGTCAATTTTATAAAAGTTCAACACAAATCCTATGGTCATTGCCCATTTTCATTAGAAATAATGATTTTGGGGGCATGAAAGGTATTGAAACGGAAAGGTAGGGACCTATATGCAAATACTAAAACCAGAGGGGCCTATTTATAAATCATATAATCTTAAGGGGGTATATAAAAAAAATAAAAAAATAAAAAAAAACTCTTTAAAATATTCTCCATCTCTTCCTACAATTACATGGTCCTTTCAAAGAAGAATCATGTAATTGGTTACAATAAGATAAGCCTTCCATCCTGGTTGAAATTTCGCTATCAGTCAGGCCACATTATGTTTGTGTTTACGGTTTGTATGAGTCTGCCTATGGAGCATCACGTTAATTTCTTTAATTGATTTCTAAGGCTTCCCAAACTTGCTTGAACTTGTCAAGACTAATGTGACTAAAGATAATGCTTCTTCTCATAAATCCAACCTTCCTCCATCTAATTTAAATTAAAGCTTTCAATGACGTACGTGTCGCGGGTTCAATATTATATCCCTCAATCACTTTCACAAATCACAAGGAACCCTATCCGGCAGAGGTGCCAAGGGTTTTCCAGATATTTTCATAGAAGGAGATGGCAGCCATCCATCTCATAGGAATGAGAGTGGCCGTTCAGATGTGGAGTCTCTTTTAGTCTTTTTGTTTTTTAGGTTCTGTTAATGAATCGCTCTTTATGCCAATGATTCATCCATTAGTATTGTCCAGGATAAGCATCTTTTGAGAAACTGATCATTCTTCTTTCATTGCACTATTTAGAATTCTGATTTTCTTCCCTTTTAAATTATTGATTATGCTTGGAGGGCATCCTTGTTGAGGTAATCAAATTAACTAGCCTAAGTTTTTTTTTACTAATGAAAGGATCTGCATCTTTTATTATAATAATAGTTGAGTTTTAACTTTTGAAAAAGTGGATATTGAAGGTCTTGAATATATGGATAATAGTAAATGACCCTTTTTGAACTATTAGGTTCCTTGATTGTTCTACCAGTACGAAGTTTTCACCTTTAAGAGTATATAGCCAAAAAATAACATAAAATAAATTGAATACCAAACTCTGGATAATTTTTTCTTCCTTTTTGGTACCCCAACCAAGGGGGCTAGAACCCAAGAAAGCTCACATAATTGGAAAGATAAGCCTACACAAATTAAAAGAGTGGCATGCCCAGAAATTGATGCTTGTCTCGCGATGTGAGATACGGGTTGCCAACCAACTCTACAAACCTTGGTTCTCAACTCCGGATGAGTTTTGAAACCTCAAAATAATGGTAGTTGTTGATTTTGGTTAAGTGAAAAAGTCTACCTTTGACCAGTTGGTTGTTGATTTTGGTAAGCTAAATAGTATACTTTTGGCAATAGACCATAAATTTTTTCAAAGATTATAGAAATGGAGATGAAAGGCAAGTTTGAAAACTTGGGATGAAACGGACGCGGGCTAGGGCTGAAGAGCACTGAAGTTTTATGGTCTCTCGAAGCTAGTATCACTTTCTGACCTAATAGAGAATTCTCACTTAGGGCCCATTTGATTGCATGAAATTGAATATGTAGGAACTAAGTGAAGTGGGGCAGCAAAGGATTACTAAAGAATTGAAGGATGAATGATATGTATAAAGTGGAGATCTAGATGGGACCTTGACTCTTTTTGGATAAGAATTACTAGGGTGGTAGTTGGATATTCATTTTCTGTCTGGTATATGTTAACTTTCTATTGAAAGGGAGATTATTTGAAGGGCATTTTTAGATATTTACATTTTTTTTTTAATTTATTTATAATGACTTTTAGAAATTCTAGGCTTAGAATACATAAAATTTTAATGTCACGAGACAAACAAGCCCTTAATGGTGGAAAAATAATGTATATCAGCTAAGATTATTTTCTATTTTCAATAACTTAAAGTTTTTCAAAAAATTGGACAGCAGAAATTCACCATTTTTAGATTTCTTTATCAATGCATAAACGAGCGCTAAATGTAAGATGGAAATGGGTCCACTGTGAGCCAAGTCCATAGAGTATCCAAATTATTAAGAAGTCAGTCTCTATACCTCGGCCACGGATTGGGTCTTAGCAAGAGGACCCACAAATAAACAAATTTATATTAAAGACCTGAACCTGGACTAAAACAAAGGGCCTTGACTTCTATCCAAGACTCGAACTATTGTAGAATGTGAAACCCCTCATATAATAGTTTTTCATGGCATGAAGGAAAACTCAATAACTATTTACAGCTTTTTTTAGATTTGTTAGTTTGCTTGAAAGGTGAAATAAAATAAAATTAAGTGTCAAATTAAAATTACGAGAAAGAAGAGTTAGTCAAAAGTAAAAGCATTACAAGATAATAAAAAAATTACTCTTTTCCATTTGTGATTTAATGCCCTTTAAATTTTTATTTTTATTTTTTTGTCATTTAATGCCTTTTAAAGATTTTTTTTTTTTTTTTATCGTTTTCTATGCTTATCAACTTTTCCTTCAAGAAACTGCACTACGGCAAGGATTTAAGTGCCAAACAGCGATGTGGTTTATGCAAAAAACAGTGTTACAAAGAGTACGTAGATAAGAAAATTTGGGTTCGGCCGAGCTACATACAGCATGTATATATATTTTTAAGCCTAACTTGCACCATTTGTTCTTAGGTGGGAAGCCTTAAGTCGAACCCAATGCAATAGTCACCCCAGACCGTAATTAACAGGTTAGGCTTGGGTCGGGTTGACTGCCAAGTGTGATGAGATGTGGAGTTATTTAAATAAGGCACCGATCACCCATCAACCCAAAATACAGCACTGGAATCACTCTCTAGTCTATCTACCAAGCCAACTCTCATGTCTCTCTTCACTTCCTTGTCATGGCTTCCTTTCCCTTCAGTCCTTCTTCTTATACCTATACTTTTTCTCAGTACCCATATAATGTTTAAGAGATCAAGACCATCTCCACAGCTCCCTCCAGGGCCCTCTCAGCTCCCCTTCATAGGAAACCTTCATCAGGTTGGAGCCCTCACACACAGCTCTCTAAGGTCACTCTCCATACAATATGGCCCTCTCATGCATCTTAAACTTGGTTCCCTACCAACCCTTGTTGTTTCATCTGCCAAATATGCAAGAGAGGTGATGAAATACCAAGACCCTGAGTTTTGCAGCAGGCCTTCTTTTTTCTCTCAAAAGAGGCTCTCCTACAACTTCTTAGACATCGCTTTCGCACCCTACGGGGAATATTGGAGGGAGATGCGCAAGGTCTCTATAGTTGAGCTCTTTAGCACAAAGAGGACTCAATCTTTTAGATTCATTCGGGAGGAAGAAGTCGCCCGAATGATCACCTCAATATCCAAATCTTCTTCAAAGCCCGTCAATCTAAGTGATATGCTCATGACACTTGCAAGCAACATCATTTGCAGGGCTGCTTTTGGTAAGTATTACACCGGAGAAGGAAGCAAGAAGGACGATTTTAATAGAGTGTTTGGGGAGACACAGGCCATGTTTGTGGCTTTCTTCGTGGCAGATTTCATTCCATGGCTAGGGTGGATTGATAAGATCAATGGTCAATGTGCTCGGCTAGAGAAGAATTTCTATGAATTAGATGATTTTTATGAGAAGGTGATTGAAGAGCACTTGGATCCTAAGAGGGACAAGCTTGAGCAGGAGGACTTTGTCGATGTCTTGATTCATGTGCAGAAGGATCTCAAGCTCACCAGAGATAACACCCAGGCAATTCTTATGGTAACACGTGCACCGTTACCTTTTTATTACTTAGAGAAGATATACATCATCCTTTTTCTTTCCTTTATTTATCCTCCTCGAGTTAATGACTAATTTTTTACCTATATATATATATATATATATATATATATATATGGGAAAAATGAGCATTTTTAAAATGGGGCGATTTTAAGAATTAGAGACAGCCATACTATGTTATCCCTCCCCATATTATGGTAAGAGATGGATGCGCATGAATATTTTCTATATATATATATATATATATACATACACTCCTATGAAAGCATCTCTCACCTTATTGTGGGAGATAGGGTGGGGGCCCTTATATTTAAGTTGTTGGCATTGGATTTGGATGTGAGGCCACCCACCTTGACTCTCATAATAAGGTGAGAGATGCTCTCGTAGAATATATATATATATATATTAGCTCGTGCTAATGGGAGAGGGTTGTCCGCTACGTAAGGTGGGGGCCACTATTTGGTCCATCTAAATGGACCACACACAGGGGCCTCCTGAATTTCACATGTCCACCAAAATCCGGCCCCATCTAATAAAACTGGACCGTTGTATCGAGTGACACCAACCCCAATGGATTGTACACCCTTAAACTTTTACGACCCAAATGGAAGTTATGGTGATTAGGGATGGGGTTGATTTTTTGTAGAGAGGAGAGCCCCTGTATGTCTTTCAAATTCCCATCATCTCCATTTCCATGTGGGTCCCTCGGTGGGCCCTAGATCATTGAGCGAACACCCTTATCCTCAGCTCAAGCTGAGGATAGGAGGCTCCATATATATATATATATATATATATTTGCATAAGCTCAAGTATGTGGGACCCACCATTGGTCCATTTAAATGGACGAAACACACAACCCCTATGAATTGCACATGTTCACCAACTTTTAGTCAAAACTGAATTTACTGGAAAGTTGGATCGACTTTGCACCGATCCAAATAGACTGTTAACAATTAAACTTTTGGAGCTCAAATGAAAATGATAGAAATCACGATTGAGGCTGATTTTTTGCAAAGAAGAGGGTTCTGATGAGTCCTTGAAATCTCCCCTATTTTTTGCTCAGGATAGCTGCCACACACACACACACACACACACACACACATATATGTGGGGCCCACAATTGGGCCCCATGAAAAGGTTCTCATATAATATGTCAGAACTAGTTTATATATATATATATATATATATGAGGAGAACTAGAAACCTCATGAGATACAAAAAAATGCCCCTCGTAGTTGGGCCCACTATGGTATAAGACAACTATATAATGCCGCTCGATGGAATAATCTAGATGAGATGTACCTATGTGAGAAATTTTAAACTCCATTAAATTATCCTAACCTCTTGATCCATGGACCCAAAGTTTAATAGTTTTAGAGGCATCTTTTTCCTGTGATTTCAATCCAATGTTAAATAAAAATTGGATGAGTTTCAAATTTAGGTTTTAAACCATTTAATGGGGGAAGGCAATATGTGTGAAATAATTATTTTGGCTCAAGGTGGGCTCTACGCCCTAAAATATATGGGAGCAAGAAAAAGAGTTTTTTTAATTAGGAAGTTTCTGAGAATATACATACACACTAATAGAAAATCTTTTTATGGAAAAAAATCCTATGCTTTTGTTGAAAATTACTGATGGCCCAAGTGTAGCCCCATCTTCGCTTGTTCTGACCCACGTGCATCCTACTTATACCAACTTCTAGATTGTGTTCCAATTTTCACTCAAATTGTAGAGATATTCGATGCGGGCATGGATTTCTAAAACATGCAGCTTTTTCTTCCACACAAGATCAGACCAATGGTAAAATTACCTTATAAAATTGGGACACTTCCTGTGCAGATGAAGCAATGTAAGAACGGCGGTTTATATTAAGAAAAAGTGGGTCCTAGCAAAAGAAAATCATATATACCCTACAATTGGCATTATTATATGGGGTGTCTCCTATTAAGATAAGGATAAGGAGTCACACAAACTTAGGGATCAAAATTGGTCCCAAAAAACCTGAATGACATTGACCATGAAAAACCTGGGCATTGGTCCAGCATATGTACCTATTTTTAACTTGGACATTTGTTTTTTATTGTTTATTCTTATTTTGTTGCAGAATATCTTAGTTGCTGGAACAGATACAGGGTCTGCAACTTTAACCTGGGCCATGACAGAGCTTGTAAAGAACCCAAAAGTGTTGAAAAAAGCACAAGATGAAGTTAGAAGGGTCATTGGAAGAAAAAACAAAGTAGAAGAAAGTGACATATTGCAACTCCAATACCTAAAATTGGTGGTGAAGGAAACATTCAGATTGCACCCTCCTGCACCTCTGCTCCTACCACGAGAGACTATTCGACATTGTAAAATAGATGGATATGACATACTCCCCAAAACTTTGGTGTTTATCAATGCACAGGCGATTGGGCGTGATCCTGATTGCTGGCGACATCCTGATGAATTTATGCTGGATAGATTCATGGGCAGTGAGATTGATTACAAGGGACAACATTTTGAATTCATACCATTTGGTGCTGGCAGAAGGATTTGTCCGGGGATGCTTTTTGGAACCACCAGTGTAGAGCTCGCATTAGCAAATCTTCTCTACTTTTTCAATTGGGAATTACCTTCCGGAACAAACATTGAAGATTTGGATATGAGTGAGGCACCTGGTATTACAACACATAAGAAATATGGTCTTCTTCTAGTTGCTACCAACTATGATGGGTCAAACTAGTGTGAAATATGACAAATATAAATATCAAGTGGTCATGTCTATTGTCTAGTGTGTCCTTTTTAAAATGAATCGATTAGTTTGATTTGGCATATAAAGATTTGTTTACTTATTGATATATTGTGTAATTTCTTATGACTTGTATATTGTTATTTATGAGTGAAACAATAAAAAGGATAGTGTGAATGGATTGGCAGTGCTTAAAGTGACAAACAAAATATGTGAACGGGTAAGCATGAGCTATCCCTCTCAGCATTTGCTTTTATTTTGAATATTTCAAAGTTGAAAACATGTTCCAGTAAGATCTAATTTACGGCAATCATTTGGCCTTATATTATTTATGTTTTACTAAAGGTCAAAATGTAGAACAAATTAATTTTTCTTAATAGGAATCGCATCAACACTTACCTGCTTAATCAGGTCTGAGGTGGAGTGCTAACAAACCACCATGTCGTCCACATATTGAGCATGCCTTGTTAATTTATGAGCTACTACATTCCCCTCTCTTCCCTCTTGATTCACTTTAAAATTGTTAAACTGCTTCGGCAAATCTTTGATTTCATCAAACAAACTACCTTGTCTTGACAGATTACTATTTGTAACACTAAACAAAACCATCCAAGTCATGCCCTTTACATTTAATATATTAACCGTATAAAAAACCTATTATACAGCCAAACACGTGCATAGCTAATTCCCTTGATAAATTAGACCTTGGTTAGATGGCCAATCACATAATATGGCATGGCTAAGTCTATTTCATCACTGTCATCGTCATTAAAGACTTGTTCGTAAACCATATTATGCTTGCCTTTTGTGAGATTTAGTTTTCAATTTGGCTCAGTTTAGAGCCATAGTTTGTAATTAAAAATAAAGCCACATTAAACAATAGTTATGCTTAGCTTTTGTGAAATTTACTTTTCAATTTGGCTCAGTTTAGAGCCATAGCTTGTAATTAAAAATAAAGCCACATGTACAATAGCGAAGATTTTATAGCAGACTCCAATTAACAACTAATTAAATCACTCCTTTGCAATTGGCACTTGACAAACTTACAATGCATGGGAGAATTAAAATTTTTAATTTCCTTTTTCTAATTTTTTTGTTTAGTGGAAAATGGTTAGCAATTGAAAAGAACATAGTTGTTCTTTGGAATGTGCACTATACAAAGAGGTGCACAAATTTAAAAAACACTGAACTTTTAATATCTACTACCAGTTTTAATCAATTCAAGAAATAATGCATTCACTTTGTATAAGTTAATAAAGATTATTATCAACAATGAAGGAATGAACATGGAGTTGGAAGAAAAAATATATAAGAGGAAAATATGAAAAACTGTCTCCCTAATGATTTGTCTCCCTAATGATTGGACAATTACTTGGGATGGGAACCTCAAAAACCACAAATCTAGTAAAATGTAGGTATGGATATGGAAGGAAATATTGTTGGAAGTGACGATTTTCATCAACCTCTATTTCCTTCCTTTCATCTTTGGGTGAACCCAGTGGCGGACCCACGATTTTTGTTAGGGTGGGGCTAAACCTTTATAATATTATGTCAAAATCTTTTAATACATCTGCTTCAAAGATGGTCTCAGTTATATATGTTAAAATCATTGGCACCTGCCAATAATCTCCATTTAAAGAATAGTTTAAAGACATGATTTTCAATAAATAAAAAAAAATTGTAAGGAATCCTACTACTGACAGGTAGAACATATTTTTGCTGAATTAAGAGGGGTCCAAGAATATGACCATATCCAAAAACTTAATCATGTTGATTAATTATTGGACATTTCTAATAAGTAATAGCCATCTAGTTTGAGGATGGTCACTAAAAGGATTGGACCGAAGGTCTAAATAAGTCCACTCTTGGAAAGCTCCTACTGAATGCCTACAAATTCATAAGAAAGAGGGCTTTGATCTAAGTGGTGAAAAGATGGGATCACACAGAATATTGGATATCTATACAGTAAGAACATTAAATTCCCTAGATTTAATTTCAGAGGTCTAAGGGTAGGCAATCATTCCATTTCAAATATTTCCAGTCTCCAACTTTGATTTGTCAGCTCGAAACCCCAAACCCTAGAAAGTTTCTGAATTAGGCAAAAAGGCCTTAAATGACCTTTAACCGTCAATCTAATTTTTGGCTTGTGGCCTTCGGTCCATCCATGGAAAGTTGTGCTACCATCTCATAACACAAGGGTCTTGTGTATGAAAGTAGAATTGATGATCACAAAGAAGTTACAAAGTGCCAACTCAAATCTAATAATAAGAAGAAAAACATAGACAAATGAAAACAGATTGGTCTTTTTTCAATACAGATGAGGATGACAATTCCACCTACATCAAATGGATAAGATTATGTTGAATGAACCGGTATGAGTCCTCTTGCATCTGAAAATCCTTGATGCCCATGGAAGTTTGGGGCACTGTAATTTTCTCGTGCAGATGGAGGACTTCTCGTGGTTCAAAATCAAACCATGGAACCACCCCATCGCTCATGCATCTTTTTTGGTAAGTTGGTCTTCTACTATTCACATCTTTTATCAATTATAATACAAGACTTTCATATGCCATCTCCCTCTCCAATCTCAACCACCCAATGTCCCTCCCATGGACGTCATGACCGGCAGGCGACAGGCAACATAGAAGTATAGTGACACATAGTGAGAGAGACAGAGACAATGGCATCCGAGTTCTGGTGGATTAGAGATATGTTGGGCTGGCCTTGTGAGATACATGGGGGCATGGCCCAGTGGCCCACTACAAGTTATTGAAGATTTCTTGATCTGACCTAGGGAGAGAGTTCTTCCGTGGTGACTTGAATGGTTTGGCTTGAGTAATTTGGTGGGATCGACTCCGTGCATCACCACCATTAGAGAATATTCTAGAGAAGGTTGCTTCTTTTATGTTGCGGTTAAAAGCAGAGGCTCCTCAAATTCTACTGGGCCCAATGGCTTATCTGGGTCTTTTTTTTTTTTTTTTTTTTTCATAGCAACTTGGATCATCATAGTGAAGCAGTCACAAAGGCAATTGAACATTTCTTTTTATCTGGGAAGATTAGGGAGTTGTCAATGCTTTTTTCATTGCCTTAAACCCAGAAGTCAAGAATTTAGGACATTTTGCTGACTGTGGACCAATAAGTTTTTTCAATTTCACCTACAATGTAATTATGAAGATTATAACTAAAGCTTCTTGAGCTTATAATCTTAACAAACTATGAGCTAGAAAAGAATAAAGTGTAAGAAGGAGGTAGATGAAGATGATGAAAGAGAAGAAAGAGAGAGGAAACAGAGTTTCTCATTCCATGATGAGAAATTATTACAAGAACATCGTCCACATATATATAATCTAATGAGGATTGGTTAAAGATTTAATACTAATCAGAACTTTCTTTCTGGCGCATTTTGATCTGACATGTCAAAAGCCTTCAAATCCCGCCTGAAGTCCATCAGGGACTAAACTAAAATTTCGAAAAACCTCATCACCCCTTCTTTTTAACAACATATCAATCTTCACTTCAATTCACTTTTCCAGCAACTTTTCTCCCCCTCTTCTTTTCTTGTCTCTTTTTCAAGTCCCCCTTGCTTAAGGTGAAGAATCAAGGATCCTACCTCACTATTTATCACCTTCTTCACCATCTCCAAGCTACCTTCATCTCAATCGTTCAATTTCCAAATATTTTCCCCTTCCCTCTTGCCCTAGGTAAGCTCTTTTCTTTATAGGATCTAGGGTTTGTTGTTTCTTGCTTTAGAAATGTGATTTTCTAGCTTTTATATTCCTTCTCTTTTTATTTGCGTAGGAGGTTTGAGTTGATTCGGTGGGTTTGTGCTTTTGGGAGTCTTTTAACCAAGGCAAGTGGATACACATGAATAGTTTGTGATATGCATGTTTTAATGATTGATCTTGCATCTTTATTCAATTGGTAGTTAAATTGAGCTCAATTGTTGTGAAATTGGGATTTACATGCTAGATCAGGTTTGAATTGAATGTGAATGGAATGAGGATGCCTGGAGGGTAAAATGTGAATTGTTGGCCCTATTTTTATTGCGTATATTAGGTGGTGGAATGGAGGGGCTTGAATGCTCAGAAAATGCACAAAAATAGGATCCAGATTGATGTTTTTGGGAGCTTAAGACTAGTTGATACTCACTGCTAACCGTAAAAACCTAAGTTAGTTGTTGGGAGTAGGCACTGAGCCCTTCCAGTTCTACTTTTGTTCTACGGTGACCCCATGGCGAGCCTACAGCCGACCATGAGATTTCATGTTAGCCTCTGTCTTTAGGAGATTTGAATGATTGAGCCCTAATAATATTCTACTCTTGACTTACAGTGAGTTCACTTCGAGTCGGTGGAGAAACCCACAGCTAACCTTGGAACGCCTTATTCCTTTGGAGCATGGATTGTACTATAGGTCTTTTGGGCTTAGTATTAGGACCCTTGACACCCCATCTTGAGGACTAATTGGTGAATGATTAATGAGGGATGCTTTTGAGCCAACATATCCTTATGAATTATCTAGACAACATATACCGTGTACAATCTACATCAGATCGGGACAAAGTGAGGCAAGGGGATATCCAATGAGGGATGATGCACCAAGGTGAATTTATAAGATATCAATAACCTCATTTCCTCCTCAGAACACATAGTGATGTAGCAATGATTGACCTAGGATTAGATATATTGTCTGTCTCCCTTGATTGTTGAATGATCAATTTGAATTGTACCTTCTTAGTATTGATGTCCACATGCCTTGTGCATGTTCTATATATTAGAACCATCTTTACATTGTTTGGATTACATTGAGAACTTAGATTGATTGAACGTATGATCCCCCCTTGATTGTCATTGGTATTGATCGACGTGTTGAGACTAGGTGGCCTTGATTGTAAAGGCTTAGGGAGGACTAATATTGTTGGTATTGGAAATGATTGAAAGCGATTGATGAATTGATTGATTGAACAATTGATTGAAGGATAGTCCCTCTTTGGTTTGCCGAATTCTGTTCAAGTAGGACAAACCTAGTCCCTCGCTGATTGTCTTAGGATTCTTGTGTCAAGCACCACTCAGTTGTTAACGTTCGACACAGAGGGGCACCGCTATGGGAGGACTATAGATTGATAGATTGGAATTACAAATCAATATTGGACAGATGTACACTTTTTGGGCACTTGCAAAAGTAGAGGTTTTGTTGTTTGCCATCTTGGGTGCCACCCCATTGATTGTTCCGGGCTAACCACTTGGTCCTGATGTATCAATTGTTCCAGGCTAACCACCCAATGTATTGATTGGTCGGGCTATTCTCCAAGTGCATATTCTCAACCACACTTGGTTCAAGAATAGGAGGGCAACGAGAATAACCAGTGGTGTATTAGCCCATGTGGACTGCCTATATTGATAGAGTAATGTTATAGGAAGTTGTCTTCAATTGAATCATTGTTTATTGTTATTCAATCTTTATGCTTTGATTGCTATATTGGCGTGATCAAATTGTTTTAACATCACTTTGATATTGTATATCTATTGTCAATGTATTTATCTGTCTGTTGGCTATTCATAGTCTGATGATGTTGCGCTTGGTGCATGGGTACTGAGCCCATCTACCTCGAAGAGGAAAAGACGGAGTACGCGTTTCAGGAAGATTAGCTTGATGACAATGAGTGGTGTGCACAATATTATTTGAGTCGTATCGACCAACACGGGAGCGCCTCACATATTTCTTGGATAGTTTCTTTTATTATTCATTTTGTTGGCATAGGCCTTTGATAAAGGCCATGTAATTAAACTACCTTTGTTAAATTTTGTTAAACTTCAACTATAATAATACAAATGATGTGGTTACTCTAAATTTCTTAATTGTACCATTTGTTTATTAAGAAACTTCCACTATTGTTTTCGGTTAACCGAGGAAATTCTTATACCTCACCATAGACTTTGGTCTTATGGGACCATGGTTGGGGCCACTGAGGTGTGATTTAAAGCAATCCAACAAAATAACTGCAAGTGCACAATTACCAAGTTGAGACAATGGCAATTACAGGTCAAACCCATAGGGAGCACTTTTGAACTTTAATTAAAAATCTATTTTTTTTTTCAAAAATAATAATTAAAAAGTGATGAGTATGAATAAGAAATTTGCATTGATTAAAACTAAAGTGTAGAAAAAAAAAATGATAATAATATATCAGAACATCAAGAATTCAACAAGTTAATCAACCAATTTATGCAATCAATTACACAGCTTTGTCTCAAACTAACTCAGATTAGAAACAAATCAATGTTTCTGATCCGAATGATTTGTCTATCAAGAGAACAATTTTTCAGATTTAATTATAAAAACCAAAATCTCCTTCACCTCATAAAAGATTGAAAACATCCAAGCATCATATAATCTATTAAACAAGCATATATGATCAAAGTGCGATGACTAAAATTCTAAGCAGATGTTCATCATAGACATTAAGATAGACTTATTCTTATGATAAAGCATGCATAATATAGGGACATTCAAACAATTAAATTGAATTGCATAAAAAGGCATAAAAAGCTAACTCAACTTCATCATACTCCAATTTAGCAAACTACTCCTCCATAGTGAAGAACTTCAGAACGTTTTCCATTGATTTCTCCATATTAATACAATAGATCTCTCAGATTTCTATCTTCTAGACCTAATTTCTGTAGCAAGGCTCCAGAATACCCGAGAACAATTCTCAAAATACACTTAATTAGAGGGAGAAGAGAAGAAAGGAGATAGGTGAGAAGAGTGCATTGGTGGTCGTCCCACCCTAAGGGAGGAGAAGGCACACGCCCACATGGGGGTTGCTCCCCTTAAAAAAAAACTTTAACACAAAGTATCATTTCTCTTGCTTGCAATTATCTTTAAGAGAGAATGATCCCTTCGGCTCCAAGTTTGGATGAGATAAGAAGAGAGAGAGTTCCAATCTTCTAACCTTGCTGGAATTAATTTGAATTTTGAACAAATATTGGGGCCACTTTTGTTGTAACTAATTTTAATCCGAGTAGAAAATTTATAGCCAACTTTCTGAGATTATAAATTGGTCATATCAGCTCCAATTTTCTAGATCTTAAGATCCACGGACATCTACTTTGAATAAGCTTTCCAATGGTAGGTAAATTTCACTGATCCTACGATCAGATTGAAAGTTACGGCCATTTTATGATAGGCTATCCTGAGAAAAATTGGGCTGACTTTCTTCTTGCAATAGGACTCTTCCATACATGAGAGATGGGGCTCATGGGGGAGTACTGGATGTCCCATACATGTATGGAGTTCTTCTTAGACTCTGCTTCCTTATTTCTTCTTTTAGTTTGAATCCAACTTTATTTGTCTTTCTTATCTTCAAATCCGGATGGGATTGAGAGAGATAGAAAGGAAAAATTCTTTGATGCTCAGGATAAGAAAGAGAGAGGGAGTGGGACGTCCAAGATGAGGCGAGGCCCACCTCTTGCTTCAGTTTGCTCAATCTTTCTCTCTCCGTTGATAATGTGTGCAACTTTCAAACTTCTTGAGAGATAAGAATTGGGGAATAATATGGAGCCTTTTGGAATCTTCCTAGAAAAGGGGAGAGAGTGTGGGACGCCCCATAGGGATGTCGTTCCCATTGCAAAGTCATGATGCCCCTAAGAATGTTATGCAAGTCTTCTTTAGGGTTTTGCGCGTCCTACATTTCCTGCACGTTCTAATTTAATCCGCAAAATGCTTTTAAGCCTAATTTGAAGTGCATGGGATTCATCCTGACAGAGTTTTACTCCAATTAGGACTCTTCAAAGAAAAATTGCATAAAATACTAAATAATACAAACAATGTGTGAAAGTGTGAAAATTCCAATTCCTATATAAAAATGCATAAAATGATGAAATTAAGTGAAAATTGATGCATTTAACCTAATTAAGTTCCCAATTCACCATCAAATGATGCTTAAATGGTGTAATTCCCTGGTCTTAACAGCCACATTGAGTGGTTTGTTAAGAAAAATCTTAATTTTTCCCTAATCTCACGCATAATCCATGTGCTCATAAGTGGGTATGTGATATTTCTTATGATATATACTTTCCCCCTTTTTATTTTCTTTTCATTTGAGAAGCATGTTATGTTCTTCTCTTTCCTTTTTTTCTTCTTAGTCTACTTAAAGAAAATGTAGTTTGCTAGCTTCAGTTAACATTACTAGTGGTGTTCATGATCGGGTTGGGCCGGGCTGAACAATATCCAAATTGAGCCCAGATTCTAAACCTTAGGCCCAAGCTCTACCCTAGCCTGACTCGGGCTATATGTGCTTGGCCCAAGCCCAGCCAATCTAAAATAGGTTAAGCTCGAGGCCAGGCAGATGACTTTTAGGTAAAAAAAGAAAAAGAAAAAAAAGGCTTTCATAAATTGTCTACAAACAGTAACTAATCCAGTCTAGAAATTGTCCGTGTGTGAGAGTGTAAGTGTTCAGCCCCCATTCTACATTAAAAAAAAAAACCACTTTCTTTTTGCTTAAACTGTGTTTCTCATTTGGGCCCTGCCATACTTCGAGCTTTCTACTACTGAATCCAAGCCCAGCCTTATGTTAATCGGGCCCATATTTTAGGTCCATGTCCGGCCAGAGTACCAAAACCAAAGGCCCCATCCTTCCCCACAACGGCCTAGGCCCGGGTCGGGCTTAAGCTTGCTCCCTCCATGAGCGTCTTAGTTAACATTGACCCCGCATGTGTGGACGCCCTTTTGCTTGATCAAACCCATTCAATTCCTATAGATAATGTGCACATGGGCTGTTCGAATCGGTTTCGAGGAGAAGCCATCAACCAAACCGAACAAGATTGTCTGCATTTTAAATTTTAGCCTCCATCAAAAGAGCTATGTCTGGTTTGAGTTCTCAAACAATTTCCATTCCACAGTCTCTGCTCTAGATATCTAATGGCATAGAAATCACCAAAAATACACCAAGCCCCATCCCATCTTGCCCGAATGATCCATTCTTTATAACTGTTCATATCTTCTATCATGGCACAATCTTTAGCAAGATTGTTTGCATTTTGAATTTTAGCCTCCATCAAAAGAGCTATGTCCGGTTTGAGTTCTCAAACAATTTCCATTCCTATCTACTCCTCCCATATCCCTTGCATTCAATGAAATGATCTTCATTTGCTTCCTTTCACATAAGCCTGAGAACTTTTGGTTCTTCCACTGCCTTCTGTTAATGTCATTTATTTGACAGTAAAAAGCTCCATGACGATGATCTACACAATCATGCTTAGAATTTCAAGTCCATTGTAACCCTTGCCCACTGCAGGGTTATGTCAAATTTTTATAGTCAACTTCCAGCCTGCCAAACGCAATTTTTCCATCCGAGCTGAGGACCGACACATACCCAACCATGGAATACAGTAGAGGAATTCATAGAATACCGGTAGCATGTATTTGTAATGGTTCCTGTTGTTTTTGTTTTCTTCCCCTGAATGGATCCAGTTGTATTGGGTGATACTATTTCTGTTCATAAATTTCTTATATTCTCGAAATGGATATTCTCGAAATGGTCATATATATATATATATATATATATATATATATATATATGTATGTAAGGACCGTCCTTACGGTCTGCACCATTCGGAACACCCTCCAGGTCCCACCTTATGACCCATCCAAAGTGACCACTCATTCATAACCCCCTTATAAACACGAACTCCCATAAAATCGCATGGATTCAGATGAACTAGACCGTAGGATTAAGAGTCAATTTTTCTTCTTTGATATAAAGCTATTAAACTTATGAGCCATAGATGAAGGGATTAGAGGTATTAGAATGACTTCAAATTTGATATGTAATTTGACTCCACTTGGATCTTTCATTCCCCCTCTATCCCGTGACTAGTGGGGACTCACAGTGGGCCCCAATAGGTGGTCCTCACCGAAAACCGTAAGGATGATCCTTACAGGACCGCCTCCCTATATATATATATATATATATATATATTATAATCATAAAGAGAATGCAGGTATAAATGGAATTTTTCAATTTAGTATCAAAACAAACTAACAAATGACAACTTGATCAATAAAACTAGAGAAGAAAGAAATAATTAAAGCTTTCAAAGTAAATAGAACAAAAACCAAACACTAAATAGCATGTCAATACCCTATGCAAAATATGCCCTAACTGGTAGGAAATGGGCTCTTACCAACATGTGCAATGCTCTAGTCCATATCAGTATCTATATCTTAGTATTATCATTTTCACATAATTAAATGCGATCATGTATAATCAAGGGAATAGCACAGGTATTGCAAGTAGTCCCCCCGCTTCATCCATACATAAAATCACATTGGTGGTCTTTGGCGTGCAATCCTCTGTAACTATGGTCACAAAACAAATTAAACAGAAGAGTACTTGAATATATGATAAAGGACAACAAACATCTTTGATATATTTATACAGATCACATGATGTTTCAATCAAAAAGAGTAAAAATGAAATCAACCAAACTTACCTTAACCAAAATCTTTCTGAAACTTGTCTACTGTATGATAATGCATCTTTGAAACTTGCTTCCACCATTATTTTGACAACAAAACTTAAAAGCATCGCTCCACATGGTTGTTAGAAATTAATTAATTCAAAATTATTAGCAATAAACAAATGTACTGAAATCTATGATGCCCATATACGGTAAGGAAACGGTAGGGACACAGTATGGAAACGGTTGGGACACAGATTTTATATATAAAAGGTAAAGTATCGGATACGACACGATGCGTTGCCCACTTTAAATTATCCGTGCATCATAGACTGAAATTATGTCAATCAAAATATAAGGCTTCCGCAGGTGTAACTTCAAAATATGAAGGATGGTCAAGACTCATGAAGAGTCTAGGGAAATACCAATGAGGAGCTTCGCATATTGTTTTCATATGGATGTCATCACAATGCTGACAATGGGAGATGACATCAAATGGGCACTCTTGACTATACAAAATGCCCATCTAATCCGAACCCTATCCACTATATAAATAAAAATTACATTGGAATGATGAAAACATTAAGTTCGAACTTAAATTTAGGGAAGAACATAACCGATTAAGGACCTCGATCAGTCAAACCAGTATGTACCCGCAGTATTTTCCAGTTTTCCAGTCAAACCAGAATGTTTTCATCGGTTAATAAGTACACATGTTAAATTAAGACATCAAGCAATTGGTTCAAACTAAACCACAGGTTGAACTGACCCGGAGTGAATTATCCAATCAAGTAGTTAAACATCTGGTACAACTTTTAAAACCTTGTTCTAGTCAACTGTTATGAACTACATATAGTTTGCTCTCTCTAGAGAGAATAAATGATAAACCAATAACAAAGTTGGATCTGTCTTAGTTCCAGCAATGTCTTGATAGACTATGCAGTGTTTTTTTTTTTTTTTTTTTTGGGCCTTCAGGGTTGACAGACTATTCAGTTAGTGGATCTCCACCCTAAGTGTAGGACAAAAAAAAAAAAGAAGAGGACTTGATGATATACAGTTAGTGGATCTCCACCTAAGTGTGGGACAGAAAAAATAAAGGCCTAGCTGATGATGATATAATTCCCCACATTTCAAACAAAAAGAGATATCAACTAGTGGAATGTTTACTTTTATGCTAATAAGTGATTTAACTGTGAAAACTAGAGGCAGGTGTAATGTGACATGTATATCGTGTTCTCAGCCATGACAAGGGAGATGAAATTGACAAACTAAAGAAATTGGAAAAATGAAGATTTCACAATGGTTGAGATGATGTATACATGTAGTTTTCCAATTCGAGATAACCATCATTCATGATGCGGAACAAAGTATGAGATGTAGGGCAGGTAGGATAGGGATGGTAGAAATAAGGGTTAGGTCAGCCTTCACAACTGAATATTAGCTTCACACCAAACTCCAATTCCCGGAGACGAAGAGAGCTTGAAGAAGATCCCCAAAAGCTTGAAATTTTATTAATCATCCTTTCTAAGAAGCCAAGAGGCCTAACAATGCTTTATATAAGCAAACGAAAAAACCCTAAGACTCATCTCAACTATAAAAATTGTTAATGGTCAAGATTAAAACATTTAAATAAAACCTATACACCCTATTCACATAACTCACCAAAACTCCAAATAATTAAATAATTAAAGCAAATTAAATTAATGGGTCAATGAAATTGACCAGGGCCGAAAGAACTGATCAACCCATGAAGTCATGGGTCTTTCCTGCATCAATTTACCACCAAACCAAGCCAGAAACTAAAAACTAGTATCATAGAGCACTATAAAAAATCACGTAAAAAACCAAAAAGATGGGAAGAGTAATTAGCCAACTGACAAGCCAAAAACACCAATTAGGTTTGGACATAACCAAATTAGGAATGTTAACTGCTAAGTAGATAAGGAAACAGTAGAGAAATAAACCAAAGTCATTAAAAAAAAAAAAAAAAGGTAAAAGAAGATAAATAAAAGCATCTGTCCGTTTGGGTTTGGACATAACCAAATTAGGAATGTTAACTGCTAAGTAGATACCTACAGTCATTCCAAGAATCACTTTCCTCCAAAATCACTCTGCAAGGAAAAAGACGGGGCTGCAATCCAAACGGGAGGTGCTGAGGCAGGATGAAATCTGTCTGCAAAAAATTGTTGGACAGTCCCATCCTCTACATTAAAAACACCCGAATCACAACATTCATATGGACTGCAAAAATAACTTTCCGCACAGCTGTCTGCAAAATATATGAGATTTCCTTGGAAGCTTGCCGACTCTCTGGTTGAGGTAGTCATAGAAGAATTATAACCCAAAAAAACTATCCTATCACCCAAGCTTTCCACCTTTTTCAACTTGTTTCCATTGGGGGCCGATGCCACCTCTCCCAAAGGAGCCTGGTAAATGTCAAAATGGATCGTTCTGTGAAGACGGCAAGGGTGCTTTGCATCATCGTCCAGATCCGTGTACTCTGCATCTTCATCCGTGCTGTCACCCTCATTTAGCTCTATAAATCACAAACATGGTATCATCGGTCAATGCGTCTGGCGCCATGTAGAAAACGCCGCCAATGAGCCGAAAATCTTCAGTAATCCTATGCAAGGAGAAGGAAAGATTGACGCCATCCATAATGCGGACAAGGTAAACTGCTGGTACGACAGTGAGTGCATAAAACTGCCCCTTGTGATAAATCACATCTTCCATGAGTAAAGGGATTTCAGTCCATGCCTCGTCTCCAACTCTGCAAAAGGCCAAGTTTAACATTCCGTAGACCACCAACACCGTGTTGGCATCATCTGAAAGGGCAGCCTTGCGTATGTGCATGTCACGGATCTCTTCCATGGTGAATATACCCTCGTCGCCGTCTAGATAGTGCTGATGTTTGAAGGTGGACAGGTGAGGGAGTTGTGATGTCTTTTTAGACCAGGGATGAAAGAGACATAAATCGAGCTTTTCGTCCACAATCATCAGCCACCCGTTCTGGAAAGACCCACAGCATCGCTTGCCGCGAATCTCTGGAAGCCGTATGGATAAGATGTTCTGCTTGGAGAGACTAAAGAAATCGCGAGCGTCTGGATCTTCTTCTTTGTCTTTAGGAAGCATCATCAGCCATGGCAACTCACGCTTACTGTTACTATTCATCAAAAAGGACTTCCATGTTTTGCAAACACAATGCATTTTGATATGATCGGGTAAAAAAGAAAAATCGGAAATCAACCCCAATACATCTTGAGGAAGATCGGCCCAGTTAGCCATGAGAAATGATCAGAACAAAATATATATATATATATATTAAATTCGACAGCAAGATTTAGAGCAACAAGAAGAATACAAGTGAAGAGATCAACGGAACAAGAAGAGAAATCTCTACTCTTTTTTTTTAGGACTTTCAAAGAGGAGTCCGGGGTCAGAGGAAATCTTTTTCAGTGGCTCTAATAAGAAGGACCCGCGCGTGTGTGACGCCAGCGTCCAGCCACCCTTTCCTTTCTTTTCCCAGTCCGAGTCCTTGTAGGATCTAACTTCGGATTCTCTCTCAATCCGCCGGCTCTAAAAAGAAAACGGGGCCGCTTAGAATTAGAGTCAGGGCTTCTATCTATTGTATGTATTAAAGCAATAGAGAAGCAGCAGCCGCCCTAGAATTAGGATCAGGACTTCTATCTATTTATTATTATATAATATAAAAGACAGGTGGTGAATTTGATTAATGAGTCACAACTCTTCTTCCCTGTCTTTTCTCCTTTTAACAAGGTATCCTTTCCTGCATCGAAAGGAGCCGAACCCTTTAAAAAACAAAAAAGGGAGATAATTAGCGAAAGTCCCTCATATAGGACTTGTAAGGCCGGAGCCCATCAACTTTTCAACTAATGCCTTTGGACATGTTTCAGTGAGAGGACTCTAGACACATAAATATATTTCAATGAGAGGTCCCTAGACATGCCAACTTATACATTTTAATAACTGATTTACTTTTTTAACTGATTAGGTATAAAATTTTAAAATATTAAATTTTAAATCTTCTAATCTACCTCTTCTTCTTCTATTCGGATTCCTGCACGTGGATCTTCATTGCAGGAACAAGAGAGAGATCGGTTTCAATCTCAAGTGGGCCACACTGATCGGATTTATACATAAATCCGAAGTTGTAGACGTTTGGCAGACAAGTCTGGGATCGTTTTTAAAGGCTGCAAACTACCGGGGTAGATCTGGTGTCCATCACCATCGCCATCGCCGGAGAGGGGTTCTTGATTCCAGATTGCAGACCAGATTTGAAGCACAAAGGGCTGCCATCATCGCTGCCATCATCACCGAAACCAGAAGAAGAACAGAGAAAATTCTTGGGTTTGCCGCACTTCCTTCGCCAAAGAAGGAGCGGACCGGCGTGACGAGCATCACCGGAGACTCCGCTGTCCACTGCTGTAGCTGTTGTGCCGTGGTCGGAGAAGGAATGAGCAACGTTTTCATTGTTTCTGGTTACAGAAACCTAAGGAAGAAAAACCACTTCTGTTTGGGGAAGAAGACCGATTTGGGTTTGGTTCGGGTTGTGTTCAGGTCGGTTTGGGCGGGTTGGTTCGAGGTCAGGTACTACCTGACCCGTTCCAGAAGTCCATCCTCATTCCAGTCAAAGTCAAATTTATCTGAGTTCTGTATTTTTTGTCAAATTTATTTAAGTTTTGGATAAAACTATCTGAGTTTTTGGCTATTTATCTTACTTCTAGAACAAATTTATTTGAATTCTAGACAAATTTATCTAAGTTCTAGACAAATCTATTTGAGTTTTTGGCTATTTATCTAACTTCCTGAGTAAATTTATCTAAGTTCTGGACAAATCTATCCAAGTTTATTGCTACTTATCTGAATTCCGAAACAAATCTATTTGAGTTTTTGGCAAATTTATTAGAGTTTTCAAAAAATATCTATGAGTTTCCTGACAAATTTATCTCCATTTTAAAAAAATTTGACTGAGTTTTTGAACTAATTTTTCTGTGCTTTTGGCAAATTTAATTGTGTTTTCTTAGATCTATTTGTGCTTTTAAATTTTATTTGTGTCATTTGAAATTTATTTGTATTTTTTGAAATAAATTTAACTGAGTTTCTGGCAAAAAAGACTTGAGTTTTTTACCACATTGTTTGCTCATTTGGAAAATTGGGTTATCTTAGTTTTAGCAAATGTATTTGTGTTTTTTAAATTTATTTGCGTTTTTTAATTTTATTTACGTCTTTTGAAATTTATTTGAGTCTGTTGAAATTTATTTATATTTTTTTGAAAGTTATTTGGATCTTTTGAAATTGATTTTCATATTTTGAGATTTATTTATATTTTTTGAAATTTATTTGTGTCTTTTTAAAATTTATCTGCATTCTTTTGAAATTTATTACTTTTTTTTTAAATTTATTTTTGTTTTTTGAAATTTATTTGTATGCTTTAGAATTTATTTGAAAATCTTATTAATGAGATTCCATTAATCGTGGCCCATTAAATGGTAATTGACTATTATTAATGGGATATCCCACCAATCCTGAGATATGATTTAAAGAAAATGTAAATTAGACTGTTTGCAACAAAATCATACTTTGAGGGACCTCTCGCCGAATCCCAAAAAAAAAAAAAAAAAAAAAAGAAAGTGGGCCCAAAGTCCAATTGAAGAATCCAAACTATACAAAGTCACTATCTTAAATACTCATCCTACGCCAGAATTTAGCATAAAACAAGTGGGGCCCAGTTCAATTAAAAATATGCACAAAACACATTATTCTCTTTTCTTTTGTTTTTCTTTTTCATTTAGTCACTATGAGAAATAGTGGACTCCTTATAAAATCTATGCCATTCAAAATCATTGTCTTTATCTGAAATAGCATTTACCCAAATTTCACTTCAATTAAAGTTAGCCCCACCACTTGATTTTATTAGAGATTTGTCGTGATAAAGGTGTGGCCCACATGCATATTTGACTGAGTGGGCCTCATGGGTATCCCGGATTGTTAGTAGGGCAGATTTATAAGAGGCAAACCCAATGAATCCATCAGTTGGGCCCACCACTTGGACCCAAACTGTTTGAAAGCATCATCACTTCTTTCATTATGGCTGGACTGAATTAAAGTGGAGTCAAATTTAACTGGGTCATATGTAAAAGATGTGACTCAATGAAAACTCAAAATTTTTTGAGAGAGAAAATATGTGTTTTGTGCATATTTTTAATTGGAATGGCCCTCACCTAGGATAGTGAATTTCTACTGTTTGGATTCTTCAGTTGGACTTTGGGCCCTACCTCCCATGACAAATACATGGGATAGCAACTTTGAACGGATTGTGGGCCACTTGCTTTGGAGTAAAATTAGTTTGAATGAATGCATCGTGGCTTTATATTATATGTTAGCTGTGGGCTACAACTCATGACCAAATGAGGTTCGTTGAGTTTTAATGTTTTCTGTGTATGAATAGTAGAGGAACTTGCAGACCAATGAGGTTGGGCTGCTAAGTGTTTACTAGCATTGAATTTTCTGGTAAGAGGAGGCATAGATTATACCTGAATTACATACTAGAAGTATGAGCATTGCTTTTGGGGCTGCAAAGTATGTCCTGCTAAGTAATTTTTTTTTTTTTTAACACTGAATTTTCTGGTGAGAGGAGGCATTGTATGTGTTATGCAGATTGGAGGAGAAGGAAGATTGTCATGTTAAAGGTAAAAATAACTAATAGATAAATAAGAAGAAGAAAAGGAAGATCGAAAAATGTTGAGATTTTATGCATTTATTGACAGGTGCTTAGAAAGGATTAGTGGTTCAGTTGGATCATGAGCCACATTAGAATTTTAAGAGGCATTTGATCACAGAGGACAGGGCTTGGTCATTGGGGAAAAGATTAGGGGTCTATTGGTGATGAGGTGGTAACATCCTGTTACTATTATTATTTTTTGAACAGTTCAAGGCAAGTCATTTTGGGGAAGGAACAAAGATTCAGATCACTTGGGGTTGGATCTGGATAAGATGAGATCTTTGCAGAATAGGTCTTTTAGGTATGGAATTTGGTAAATAGAGATCGAATCAAACAGATTATGTTTCAGACATTAATAGGATTTGGATGAGTGTTAGGGAAATCATGGTTTGGAAGATTTAAAATTCTCATATTGTGTCTTGTGTCTTGTACATAACTTATTATTTTGTGCTATTCTCCTGATGATCTTTATGTTGCCTCTTAGTACTTATGGAGTGAATAAAAATTAATAGATAAATAAATGTCTCAATTCAGTATCATGGACTTGGCTTTGTCATTCTCACCACTTCTTTTCCTTTTGAGAGATTCTCTATAGGTTTGTTGGTTCCAGCATGCTTCTGCTGCAAACTCCATATACATGCACAAAATTTACCACACAAGTAATGGAATGAGACGCTTAATTTTAAAAAGGACATAGTGATCGGTAATAGAATTCTCGAGGCTAACCCAATTTAATTTAAAAAAGTGGTGATGATGATGATACTGTATGATAAGAAATATCATGAATTGATTGATGGAGACTTAAAAAAATTACTCCTGTTTTATTTTAATACATTGCCCTTCATATCATAGTTTTTTTATATGCTTTTTTATATACTAATTATATTTACTAAATCTTTAAAATATTTCCTTTTAAATAATTTTATTTCTTATTTCTGCTCATCATTTTGCTTTCTCTTTTTCATTCTTATAAGGTTCATATAACATTCATTGATAGTATATGGAAATAGAAATTTTAGTTATTCCATTGCAGACTGGAGCGTCAACATCAGCCTCCTCTCCGACTGCATCCCATGATAACTATAGCATCGTCACAACTGATACCGTAAAAAACACGGTATATTTGACTCGAACATGATTCAATTACTCCGCATTTATATTTAAATTTACTTTCAACTAACCCCTCTCTCTCTATTAAATATCCATGCCACATAATTGGAAAGTTTAAACGTATATGGGGTTCTCCAAAAGATGGTGACCAATCTTAAATTTCCTACATGATTATATTAAATGTAGTTTTAATGTTTATTCATTTAATAATTTTTTGAATGGTATAAATAAAAGTGCACTTTTTTTATGGTAAGTACTCAAACACCCACACACACTCACATGTCCCCCCACCATGAGTGTTACAACTTCGAATTAATTCCTTTTATCTCTGTGGATGGAAGGTGCCTTGCCAACTAAGCTAGTGAATCACACTAAAAATAATAATAATAATAAATCAACTATCTTCTATTAGAGGGGCATCCAACAGCACTGCTATATTGGTGGATGGCACTACAAAATAATCCGTGCCTTTCTATTTTACATTTTAAAGAAACAGAAAATTATTAAATGTTTCTACACCAGAATGCATTGCTACTATAGCCTAATCCTTTCTCATTGTTACTAGCCTGATCCTTTTCAACTTCTAAACCTTCTCTTTAATAAATATAGTTTGCTATAACAGAAATTTCTGGAAGATGTTCTTGGCTGATAGACAGATTTACGACGCCCCACCTCCACTCTCTGTAAAAAGGATGTTGTTAGATGTAGGCCAGAACTTGAAAGAGATAAATAACCACAAGCATTAACATAAAAGGGTCATGTCAAGATAAAATAATAATAATAATAAAAAGATAGTCCCAGCCAGACTTCAATACAATGAGCACGAAATTATTGAATTTTCAAATTCAAGTTTCTTTCACATGACTTTTTTTTTTTTACCCCATCCAACAGGCTGTTACTCAGGAGAGAATTCGCACACATACGGGAAGACAGCCCACTTAAATAGGAAACGAGCCCGCATACACATGGGGGAAGAGGTGGCACGCCTAAGGTTCAAACCCTAGGCAGTCATATGAGAATTGCTGCTCCTTACTACTCAGGTAAGGAGTCGTTCTTTTTTTTCCTATGACATAAAAGTTCTCTAAGAGCATAGTCCTACATTAATAGATTCTTAGAGCCCATTTAGCATCATTTTCATATTATTTTTAATTCTACACTCACATTAAGTTGTGCTGAGATCAGTTCGTGCCTATCGGAAGGCATTTCCTAAACAGCAGGCAAAGCAGTCTATGCAAACGCATGAGATGCATGAAGTCCGGGTCCAGTAGCGCCAACAGAAAGACCAACCCCAGAAAGAACAATTGACTGGCCCCAAGGCTGCCTCAGAAAGGCCAACCTCAGGAAGAGCAATTGATAGTGCTACTAGCAAAGGTGGAAACTGCTGGGAAGTCCAGAAGACAACTAGAAGTTCTAAAGCTCCTCAATGAATCTCCTCTCTTGGAATCTTAGCACGAATAGAGTCACTATTCACATTGCTTTGAGCAGCTTTCGCTCTAGTTTCTGAAGATATAAAGCTCTCCTCAAATCTTTGTATCCATTTTGTCCCGAAGATTAGGCATGGATTCTGTTTTGGTGCTCTCCGGCTTGTGAGTTGTTCCCAGTGTTTTGGAGCCCTCCAGGCCCCAGATGTGTTTGGAGCTATCTGGGTTGTGGGTCTCTAGGTTTCTGTTTTTCTTATTGTTTCCCGGCCCAGGATGTGGGTTCAGAACTGGTTTCTTGGCTTCAAACCGGAACCAGAACCATATATGGGACAGGTCTGGATCTGGGTCCGGGTTTAGGTAGAGAATGATATTAAAAAAAGATGATTTTTAGGAGATATTTTTGAAAATTGAGGTAATATGTCAGGTCCACGGGTCCGAACCAAGGTGAAACCAAAACCGGACATATTTACTAATCGGGGCCTAAATAAGGATCCAGACCTGGTTTTTAACGGGTCGAAACCTCAGGGTAATCAGAAAATCAAGTACCCATTTACATCCCTAGTTGTTGTGTCTTTTCCCTCTTAGGTTCCTCGCTGCCTTGTATGATATGCATCTAGATCATTCTCTCTTGGATTTTGAGCATAGGGCTTGAGCTTTTACGTGGGAGGGCATTCTCAGCTGCCATTCAAAGTTGTGGATTTGCATTTATTTAGGAGCATTCCAATCATTTACGTTTACTTTTCAGAATATAATTACTTACCTCGGGAAAAAAAAATGTTGTTCATCCCCTTCATTCATTTTTCATTAAAGGGGGGAGAGAATTTGGAGGTTATGTGGATATACATCATTTCTATTTAAATTTTAACCACTTCTAGAAATAGTTAAGAGTTACTAGAAATTGGACCTATTTCTGATGCTATCAAGTATGACAAAGGTAATGAAATAAATTCATAACCTTTGCCAACTCTGCTTGTATCAATCAATTCAATTCATGATGCCGCACTTTGCAGCGCCCTTGCGTTTTCCTCAGAACGATAAAATGGAAAGGCATGAACAATCAACAAAGAGATGGCATATAGAAATAGTATGGCCAGGGAAACATGAGAAGTCAAGTTGATCAACTGATCCTGGCCCTTGGTTTCAAGATATTAGGCCTATTAATGGCTTTATACTGTGCAAGTTGGTCGCATGGAAATTCTTTACATTTTCAGGCAATTCAAGTACTGCTGACCATGTATGGATCAATAAGTAGCAAACATGCAACAAAAAAGAATACTTTATCAGATACTCAACCCTCTAAAGCATGAACTGCATTACAGGCAGACAACATAAGTAAAGCCAAAAAATTCCTAGCCGTATTGGAATGGTCCAGATTGTTTTAAAGTGGACCAAGGAGACTCTAGTGTACCCTTGCATCGGCCCACCTAAATCCACCTTTATTAATGATATAGAGAGTGGGGTCCGGTTAGCTTGGGAGCTATAGGACATGGCAGGGAATTCGTATCTTGTTGCAGTATAGTTTGGTTTGATAGTGCGTCTGTTATACTAGTTTAGTTAGTCTGTACTGGTCATGTGGCAGGGAACCCAATTGAATTGGACTTGATCAGACCATTTGGCTTGTCCCACTCAGACCAATGGAGTCAAGTTGGCTCCCAAGACGAGACAAATCAAAATAAGCTTTAAACCAATTGGATCAGACTTCATAGGCTAGGATGGACAGGACAACAGCAAAATAAGCTTTAACCCAATTGGAATAGACTTCATAGGCTAGGATGGGAAGGACAACATGGGGATGTGGTTCTCTAGGTTTGACTATCAATTTGATCTCAGAACCGAGCAAGCTTAACTAAGTTCGTTCAGCTAAGTGCAAAGTCTATTAGCAAGTTTATGAGAACTGCCGGAAGCTAATAAAACTACCAAAGCAATCCCCACTCCCAGAATGAGTTCAAAGAAATAACTAGTTCACAATAGCTGAGATTCATGATATAACATAAACTATAAGAAAAGATATAGCAAAAAAAAAAAAAATCAAATGCGACCACAAAGACCGCGAATAGAATGAAACATTTCAACTGCTAGGATGAGAACTATGTATGAAAAATAACAGTTTCAGCAACATCAAGAACAAGAAGACAGCTGCACTTGAGTCACAACAAACTGCAACAAAAGAGAGATCTCCAACATTTGGATGTGTGAAACAGACAGACGCTGCACCAAACTTCTCCCTGCACTTATATTGACATTTCATTAGGTCATAAATGCAATCATTCCCAAACCTCTAGCATGTTCTGAGTTGTGCACCTTAAGCATGATAAACAAGCTAGAAGATCCAAAACAATAAAAGTACACCAGCATCCATGTAAGAGCAAAATGATCTATGAACTTTAGTGAAAGTTGGATAACAGGAGACGGAAACGGAAAACTGCATCTTTGTTGTGTCCTTGACCATAACAATTCTCGAGTATATCTTTCCCAAGATCTTTGGTATGCTAGTCGATTTTGACCGACGAGAAAAGGTAATGAACGAAGTAGAAAGAAGTCAAGAAGCCAATCGCGCCAGTAGATAACATGATAGCGAGAGCCATAACCAATGAGTAGCCAAGATAGAGTATAGCTGAAACAGGACCACTCAAACTACTGAGATCAAACACCAGGTAGTTAATAGAATACAAAAAAACATAGAGCGCAACCGAACCAGATGCAAAGAATGCCTTCCACCACCATCTCCAGTCCTCCACACAGAGATGCATGTAAGTTAGGACCACAGACACCTCAGCGCATACGGTAACAAGTAAGAGTAGGACAACAAGCAAGAAACCAAAAACATAGTAGAACCTTCCAAGCCAGATGCTGGAGAGAATGAAAAAGAGTTCAATGAACAGGGTTCCAAAGGGAAGGGTGCCTGCACCAAGAACAAGGAGCCATGATGGGTATTTTCGTGCAGGGATTTCTCTAGGAATCTGGTTGGTTCGGACCGGGAACTGTATGGGCTCAGCACGTGTTCCCAAGAACCCTCCCAAGAGGGTAAGAGGCACTGAGATACAAAACCAAAGGGACAGAAGCACAAAAAACAGGGATATGGGGAGAGCACCGGTGCTTTTGCTCCCCCATAGTACGAAGTTTAACCCCATAAGAACAGCAAAGACGATTCCAGAGAAGAAGCATGCGACCGACCAGGAAACTGATCTCCATTCATCTGAATGGCCTTTGATAGTGCACCAAAGCCGAACACCAACATACCCAGCAGCAATTCCAAGAATTAGATAGAGGATGATCATCCCTGTCAAGAGCATTCCTCGAGAAGCTGGCGACAAGAACCCAAAAGCAGCAAAAACGATAGTCACAACAGCCATCCCTGCAATCTGAACACCATCTCCAACCATAACACAGAGTAGCTTCGAAAACTCTGGCTCCCTAAACACATCACCCACCACAAGTTTCCACCCTGAGAGCTCCTCATTCATCTGAGCCTGAGCTTCCTTATCAAGTTCCTCATATCTTGTCAAGTCCCTTCTCACCGTCCTTAAGAATATAACAAAAACAATTCCAGCTAGAAAGAAGATCACCATCAGAGAGTTAAGGATCGAGAACCAGTGGACGCGAGCGCCTTCCATTTTCAAATACGCATCCCATCTCGAGGGCCAACGAATATCACTCTTCACAAATTCAACTTCATAGGTAAATGAAACTCTCTCCTGCTCGCGGATAACCTGAGACTTTTCCGGTTCCAACGGGCAATCCACAGGATCAATTTTATCATACATTTTGAGCTTTGACATGGCTTCTGGATCCCTCTTCACACTGCAAGGGACAACCTCGAAGCCGACTATCTCATATCCTGATGCCTTCTCATCAGCTTTTGAAATTACACCCATGCCCTCTTCCCCGGTGTCAATTATCTCCATGCCACTCCCTTCATACTCATGAACTAAAACCTTGAATTTCAGATGATTGATGATATAATCCTCATTACTTCCGGTCGGTGTGTACCCGACAGGAAACCCTGTCCACTGGATGTTAATCCCCTTCTGCTTGGCATACCGCATTGCAGGCAGATTGTCCAGGATCATGTTCACCTGATAGAGATCGTGTGTTCTCTGTTTCAGGAGATTCGTCTCATGTTCGTTCAACGGTTTTGAAGTGCAGATGTAAAGGGATTCATTCTTGTTCATCCGGAAACGATAAGGTGAGTTATCAATCTGATCGCCCATAAGGAGTTCTCCCAGATTCTCCGCACTTTTCTTGATCCCACCTACTGGTTCGCAGTATGGAAGGCTGTAGTAGCTAAATGGAAGCTCTGTCTCAATTGAAGTCAGGGAATTCACTTTGGCATATATCTCATCCCCTTTCAAATACGTGTGCATGTAACTTCCAGGAAGATAAAACCCATTGCAGAAGCATGCGAAAAAAACCGAAGAGAAAACAACAGATCTAATCATAGAACTAATCTTTGAGAATGGTAAGGAAGCCATGGGAACAAGAGCAACAAACAAATTCTTCAGTGAAACCCAACACTAGTTTCCTGCAGCAATCCTATCAAAAAGTAAATGATGCCAGCAATGAACAGAAACATTCATATAACAGATCAGGAACAATAATCATAAGCAAATGCATTAAAACCTATAAACAGTAACAAACACAAAACAGTTGCACAGCAAACAAATAGAAAACCTCAAAGCAACAGAATAAGAAGAAGAAATTCATGAATTTCTATCCGCGCAGAGAAATCGAGCATGTGAACTTTGTGGTGATCATTTGCGAATCACACCATACAGAAACCGAATCAGAACCCCTAAAGTGTCGCGAAACGCAAATCTGACCGTTCATAACTACAGGCCAACTGACTCGATCATCCACTTCTATCAATGCAAATCAAGATAAACAGAAATAAATAGAAATCTCGAAGTGTCTTCAACGTTCAAACAACAGATCTAGAACAAGAAAAAACCGAGAAATCAGAGCAGAAACCCCGAAATGAATCAAAGCACTGCAAGATCTAGAAACCAGATCTAACATGATTTACACCAAAAATGCAAGGGTATGTTATAGTCTTTACCTCAATTTCCGAAGCGAAGAGTTCAAGTTAGATACAGATCTAGGGATTGGAGAACAGCATGAAATGCTGAGATTCCACTCAAATGCTATGCAAGGAAAAGGCAGAGACGGATTTAGGGCATCAAAGGAGAAAGAGAAAGAGAAAGTGAAAGAGAAAGATGAGGGAAAGTGCTTTCAAGTAAACTGGAGTTGAAGAGTGCAGGTTAAGCAGATTGATCCTGCAGAGCGGAAATAGCGTAAGTTCGTAACGCCTTCCAATGGGGCCCACCAGAAAAGGCGCACGTGGAATACAAAATGTACATGGACCTTCGGGTGGCAATTGGTTGGGTCGGGTTAGGTGGAGAGGTTTTTTCCTTTTTTTTTTTTTTTTTTTTTCTTAAAAAGGAAATATTTTGAAATGGTATAAAATTTTTGGCTCGTTTTTAAGAATGTGCAAAAAGGTTTGAATGTTTTCAAAAATTAAAAAAAAAATCACAATTCTTTCGATCAAGTCATCTCCATAAAATTAAAAATAAAAAGTTTTTGAAAAAATGGTCTTCCCTTGTGGGAGGTTTTTATCTTTTATTAACCTTTTTTCGTTCCCAAAACTAACTATTTTGATTTGTAAAAGTGGGCTCCATTGGGTTGTTTTGGTTAGACTTCATCGTTTTTTCCTTCAACGATTTATTAAAGAAAAATTTTGAAAAATGGCATCAGGGTGTTTTTGTCATTTTTCAAGATTTGGTGGATGCATATAGAAAACTTTTGAGATTATTTAGCTTTTCATGGACTTTAGATAATGACGCAAAAGTGTTATATATTTTTACTTTATTAAATACTAAACTCAACCCGTAATGGGTTAGATCTAATATTATCAACTTTTTATGTGCGTAAAACTTGTTTCGATTTGCATGCGTAAAACTTGTACAAAAATGATATGAGCATCAACTCAAAAAATTCCCTTTATCGTCTCATCACCAGCGCGCCGGGGGGGGGGGGGTTACACCATTTCTCACCTTACTATTATTACGCACATTATAGTGTTGTGGATGAACACCCATTTCTCACCTTACTATTATTACGCACATTATAGTGTTGCGGATGGTGAAATAGAGGTTACTCTTTTTTTATTATTTCTTTCCCGTTCTTATGGGCCCCTAAACCATAATTTGAACTGTTAAACATCTTAGAATGGTAGAATCAGTTCATATATTAAATTTCAACCATTGGATTGTCAATGATTGTGCAAGATTTGGAAAAACCCTAGTTCGTTTGATCCACCTTATGAACTTCGTGAGCCCTCTTTTCAAGATCCGAACCATTCATCAGCTTTAAAAGGTCATGAATGGCTAGTCTTCAAATTTCAGATTATGTTCTCTTGGATTATGAGAAAATCATAAAAAAAATAACTTTTTGACCTTCGATTCCCTTTTCTATACCTAACGTGATGAACCTATACAAACTCCTTAGCCTGTGTTTTATTTTATTTTATTTTATATACCAATGGGTCTCTACATCAAGATTTGAACCGTCTATCCTCTTTAGAATGTCCAAAATGGGTAAGGGAGCACTTTTCAGCCATTGACTCACCCTATATTTGTAAGAAATTTGTGAAAAAATTGAGACCACTAGATCCGCAACTTGAACTTCTAGGGTCCCCTTTTCAAGATCCAAACCGTTCCTCAACTTTAAGAAGCCTCCAGCGGCTAGATCAAATTTGAAGTCATGATCCACCATGGATAGTAAAAGATTTGTGAAAAAAAGTATGGCCATTGGATGTACTTTAAATTCACATGTGCAAAGAGGTGAAATTGACAAATAGTGGAATGTATTTCTCATGGGAGTCTTTTATGCATGTAAACTATTTATTCATGTGAATCATTTTCATAGGAAGAAAAAAAGAACCCTTGGGTTGAAGGATAAGAGGTGAAGAGGGAAGTAAATAAAGTGGAGATGTAGATGAGACATTGACCTCCCTATGTATTAAACAGGCATTCATTGCTCATCTTCCTTTGATTTAATTTTCATTAATAGGGTGGTTATTTGATGGGCAATGGATATTCACTTTGATCTTCATTTTTAACCACTTATTAGTATGAATTATTTTAATTCCTATATATGCAATTCTTAAGTATTCTAATACAAACAAATAGACCCTTACGGTCATGTTAAGGGTGGGGCTCGAAGCTATTAATTTATGTAAATGTCTATAAGGACAATTTGAAAACATAGAAGAGCTGAGCGAGATTAATAGTCTTGTGCCACAGTGACTGAGGATAGGTTGAGTAAAAACACTGCCATGGTGCTCTGGCCCACCAGTGCAACATGAGAAGAAAGAAGGTTTGTTAGACCAAGCTTTCTCTTAAAATTTAATTATTAGCCTCATTAGATACTTTTAGTCGTCTGAGCTAATGAAATGATGTTGTTGGAGATTGCTAAAATCAAACAAACTCCCGAAGTTAATTTAGATTTATGCTTTATGGCTAGTTAACCCTCCAAACTCTCTTTCATATAGGAGTAATAGGCCCATGTAGATTCGACCTAAACCGTGTTGAATTGTACTAAGTGCATTTCTGAAGTGGGTGCATCGTCCATTTTTCCTTCTAAACAGTCCCTTGGTAGCTTTAATCCATCTCATGAGCTTAAAAAATAGCCTCTCATTTTTCTTTTTCTTTTAAATGGTAACAAAAACTTTCGTCAAAAGAGAAAGACAATACAAAAGGAGAATAAATGGAGGTATAAAAGGATTGTACCCGTCCAGCACAATTTACATGATCACACCCCTTTTTGGACTACAACAGTTTTGATCCATGGTCCCTTCGAGGAAATACTAGGTGACATTTCACTGCTGCCTCTCATGTTGTTGTCCAATTCGATTGTTCCACTTTGAAAGTAACCCTCCTTCTTGTGATAGGTCGAGAGTTGGCATTATATGGCCTGTAACTTGTTAATCTTGCCAAACCAAAATAGGTCTAGTTTTGTTTAAGAAATTGTGCTCTGCTACCTTGCATGATTAGGAATTGATGTAAGGAAAAGATCATGAATCAAAAGTATTGCGATTGACCCAACCATTTCAGTAAAAGAAAGGATTGCGAGGGTCCTCGTCTCTCTTTAAGATAGCCAAATGCCTAGCCATCTTATTAATGGTACACATGAAAGGATAGACAATAGTCCCTTGTCCTATGGTCCTGCTTGGTGGCCCCTTTGGCAGCTTTAATTCCTATGTTACTACTATTGAGAGATGTACTCTTCAAAAAGATTTCTTTATCAGGGCAAATCCGGGACAAGCTTTGTGCCCATTCGAGAGTCCTTTGGAAAGTTTCTTTGCACCCAATATCATAGATATAGGATTTTCCTTGAGGTTAGCAGCCAATATTAAAAACTAGTCGTTGAACTAAGTCTACTTTAAGAAACTACTTTCCTGGATTACTTTTGTTGGTGGGAATCATTAAAAGGACATCATTATAGTGTAAATTAAGGGGCCATTTTGGAAACTATAGTCTAATCTAATAAGAGCAAATTAGATTTTGGTCTAAAACAAAAGCTCTATTCTTTAAAAATAATTTACAATTAGTCTCTTTAGTAAAATTGAAGGAAAAAAAACCATAAGATGCAGCACATTTAAATCACAAGAAGATTTGCCTATGTTGGGAATGTTCTCCCAAACTATACAGTGCTTTGCCCATGGGGCTCACTAAGATGCCTACTTATCGGTGGAGTTCAGGTACATGGAAAGTCTCCTAATGGATAGGTACATGGAAAGTCTCCTCATGGACAAGGGGTTAATCAGGTTTGTCAGATCATCCTAGTTTTTTGTTTAAAAGCTTCGAATTTTAGAGCCATAGACTTCTTTAAGATTCAATCCAACAATGGATAAAGGCTTGATGAGAGTGAAATTGGGCCCAGTGCCTGAACATGGGGGGATGAGAGTGTGAAAAGGCATGTACTAATAAAAGGTGGGCTCAAGTGGGTCCCACAAAGCTGGGCTATATATGTGACTGCTTACGGAGCTAATGTGGTTCGAGGATAATTGAAAATCCCTCTTATTTTTTATTTTTTTTACCCTTTGTTCAGCATAAGGTATAGGATATACATGCACACATACACGCACACATACATATTTCGTGCATATTCTCAAATTTATTTCTTAGTTGGTGCATGCTTTACATTGTGCATAACTTAGAAGATATTCACCTTTATTTCTTCAGTTTTTGGCTATTGGTAGTAATGTGTTCTTTGAATTCTTCAGTTTCTGGCTATTGGTAGTAATGTGTTCTTTGAATTCCTGAACTCAATCCCAGCAAACAAACGGCCCTCCCTCTCCATAGGAATTACAGCTGATGGTTAGGGGCTTCACGAGAGTGTGTGGGTGCATGCTGAGAGAGAAGGGGGAAAAAAACACTCTTGTCGGGATTCTCATAGGTTTTACCCCACAATGATATAGCAGATCGTGATTGGTCCACTCACAATCGCCGTGGAGGATCCCGATTCCTTCCATTCACGTCACCAATTTAAAAGGTATAAAAAATTCTGTGGGGGTGCCTACTGGGTAGGTCTATCTCTACCTAAATCCAGAGGGCAGAAGAAACAACTACAAACCGAGTGTGATTTACAGTTATCTGAGCAAATATAAAAAAACGAGGGATGGAATTTAATTGTATGATCTACATGTTAGGAGAGTCACACAAATAAATCATAATAGGCTGTCTCACCAGAAATCTAAGACTGCCAACTTACTAGACTCCCATGAGGGCTGAGTTCATTTACAGTGACTAATAATGCTCAAAACAAAGTCAAGTCGTTTTAGGAAATGGGAAAACCCAAGTTCCCCATTTAAAGCCTGTTAGTATGATCTGGGAATTTAAAATTGAACCCAGATTCATTACAAACTAACAATAATTAAAGCACAATTCATATATGATGCAGGAATGTTCTATGCCATTATTTAGCATATATATATATATATGATATGGTATATATTTTATACAGTGTGTTGTCAGTTGTCACTAACGTCACTCAAAAATAAAAATTAAAAAAGATTGTCACTAGGGTCACTGAACATAAAGTGAAAGAACAAAATATCTTCCCCTGCATGGCCTTTTGCTTATTTTAAGCTATGTATAGCCATCCCAGGAGTTTCTGACAAGTGATTTTGAACGGAAATATATCAAGTGTCAATTATGATAGATTCGTCAAACAGTGCGTAGTGGAGAAAGGAACAATGTACTGGAAACTTAAAAAAATAAGGGGTGTGAGAAAAGAGAGCTGTTAATGCCACATTCCAGGCTTCTCCTCCCACATCCCTACTCTTTCCGCATCCTTTTTCTTTTGAAAATTTATTTTTGCACATCTCATTGTCCTCAAAGTACCCTTCTCTCCCTCTCCCTCTCCCTCTCTCCCTCTCCCTCTCCTTGTTGTCGCCTACCACCTTGCCCTGAGTGGCCGAATGGCAGGGAGATGAAGAGGAAGAGAGACAGTGAGAGAGTATTGTCCTCAAAGTACCCTTCTCTCCCTCTCCCTGTTGTCGCCCACCGCGAGATGGAGAGGAAAAGAGACAGGGAGAGAGAATGAGGGGGGAAGAAGGGAGAAGGAGGGAGAGAGGGAGGGCTGGGCAGAAGAGGTGAGCTGGGCAATAGAAAGGAGGGCTGAACGGAGGGGCGGGGTCAAGAGGCGGGCAGGGGTAGCCAGCGAGCAGGGAAACGGTGAGATATAGGGAGAAGGAGGGGGAGAGGAAGAGGGAGAGGGTTGGACGCAAGCAGAGGCTGGCGGCGAGCAGAGAGAGGGAGAGACAGGGAGATGAAGAAAGGAAGAGGGTCGAGCACGGGCGGAGGTGGGCGCGAGCAAGGAGAGGGAGAGGAGTCGGACACAGACGGAGGTGGGCGGCAAGTAGGGAGAGGGAGAGAGAGAGAGAGAGAGAGAAGGAGAGGGAGGGGTAGTTTGGGAATTTCCTAAGGGGTATTTTGGTCACGAAAAAAAAAAGGAAGTGGAGGGAGAAGCTTCAGCTGTGGCATTAGCAGCTCTCGTGAGAAAATTACGATACAGAATGTTGGACGAATTTGGACAGTGGATTTAAGATGATGGAGAGAACTGGAAACTGGAAAGATTAGCAAAGACACTTTCTCACCCTAAAAAATTTAGCAAAGACTCTTCTACATTTCCGGGCAATCCATGTGGCATCCTTATATTTCCGTACATTTCCCTGCAAGTTCTAGATGCAAATTAAACTTTGATTGGGTCTGAACTATGAACCACTTCAGGGCATCTGGTCAAATAAGTGGTATCGATACTGGACAGGACAAAAGTGATCAGAGACCATAGAATCCACAAACCCGCTGGAAGCTGAAATGACTTAGCTGCTTAAACAGAAACAAATTTGCAAATATATAGCAATTCCCAAATTAGAAACCCAAATTAGAAATAGGAGAGGACAATCTCATTCCAGTAAAAACACTGCAGCAATCAAGTTGGCTAGCATGGGATCCAACTAGGGTTGAAAACAGAAATTCAATTATTTGGGGCTTCTGCCTGAAAAAAGTAGATAAGGAACTAATTTTTGTAAGTCAGATCCAGATTTGAATATATTTATTGGAACCAATTCAAGATCCTTGCATGTTACATTCCCATGGCCCGGACCCAGACTCGTTGCTAAAGCGTATATTTATATGATAATTCAATCCAACAGGAGATGATGACCAGCTAATTGATGTCAACTAAGAATGATTAACACCAATTCACTAGCAATTGTCTATAGAAAAGGTTTGAATTGATAAGAGGCAGCAAAGGCAAGTTGTGGTTGTCTTTGGAAAGGCTTGAATTGATCATTAGCTGCAACCTGTGGTTTTCAAAATGAGATCAAGGTCCACAAATTGACACTCTGCGGACTGGAAATGAACGGCCATTAGAACGGCCTCTTCCTATGGCTTCAAGACAAATATCAATGGAGGCAGTAGAAAAATCAGCAACTAAAGTCCAGTTTGCTTGGTTTTGTATTGTGGTAGTAGTCCTAGCAGAGTCCAGTTGGTTGTATCTTGTAGTAGTTCAAAGCGCTGTTAAGTTAATTTGATAGTTATTCCATACTCCATAGCCTTTATTTATTTAGTTGCTCTACTGATTATTCCTTATTAATAAATCCTCTTTCAAGAGAGAAGAAAATAGGGGACACAGTTTTCTTGTGTAAGCCAAAGCACCAACCATTTTCTTCCTCTAGCGACATTTAGATCCTTGGAACATGACTGCCCTTCAGTCAGCCTGCCTATAATTACCCCTAACCCCGTTCACTCAGTTTACGATTGAACAAGCATTCATTTGCATGGTTCCAAGCTTCAGTTATTAAAAGGTAGAAGGTGCACATTGTCACAACTACAAGGATATGGGGTTGAGTCATGTTACCATTAAGGACGGGGGAAAAATTGGTTGAAAGAATATTCACACCATTACCCTCACATTGATTTGATTCATGGAATGAAAGGAAACACACTGCATTAAACAGAACCAAGCCCTAAAAATAAAAATAAAAAAAACAAAAAACTACGGTTGAAGGAATAGGATCATATTGTGAAAGCGACATCTACCCTAAGCCTGATCATATCAATAGTTTATGCCACTGCTTGACCAGGGACCCCATTTGGAGAAAAAAATGTAGAAGACCCCTAACAAACTATAACCTCCTAACAGGATTACTAATTATGTGATCCTAGCATAATCCTTAAACTACTGCCCAAACAATGTGTAAAAAACTCTGGAACTTAACTCAACTCAGAGGGTCACCAAATTTCAACCCAGGCACCTGACCAAGTGCCCAATTATATTTGAACAGACCCATTCGACTCATCCAGTTTAGTGATCTAAGTAGAGTGATCTCCACAAGCAAGGGCAAAGCAAAATAAGTTTCAAAACAAATGATCAAGCCTTATAAGAATCAGGATAGAAAGGACAGACAGGTGGTTCTCCAATCCAGAAGTCAGAACCCAGTAAAACCAACCAAATTTCAGTCTCTACATAAAGTTCTGGAGAATTGGCAGAATAATACCAGCAGCTGAAAAAGTACCATAACAATCCTCACTCTCCCAATGAAAACAAAGAAAAAAACTAATTACTAATAGCTAGCTTGTTCTGATATAAATAAAATCAAAAGAAAGAAAGAAAGAACATATAAATTCAAATGATTAGGAAGAAAACAGATGGAATTAAATTGCTAGGATGAGATCTAAGTATTCAAACATGCGGAAATAACAGTTTCAACAACTTCAAGAAACCACAGTTACACTGATACATGACTAACTGCAAATAAATTTTTCAACCTCATGAAGTGTGAAAACTTGAAACAGCAGCAAACCCCTTGCATATATCAAGATGTCATTGGACCAAAATTGCTATCATTCCCAACCTCTAACAAATTCAGAGGTGTACAACTTCATCAAGATAGGCAACTTCACTATGTATGAGGCTAAATGATTACCAAGTTTATCTTCCACGTGGTCTTTGGTATTCTTCTAGTCGATTTTCACAGATGAAAAAAGATAATGAACAAAGTAGAACGACGTCAGGAAGCCAATCGTGCCGGTAGATAGCATGATAGCAAAAGCCATTAGCAGTGAATAGCCAAGATAGAGTATAGCTGACACAGGACCACTCAAACTCCGTAGCTCAAACACGAGGTAATTGATTGAATACAAAAATACATAGAGTGCAACCGAACCAGATGCAAAGAATGCCTTCCACCACCATCTCCAGTCCTCCACACATAGATGCATGTAAGTTAGGACCACAGACACCTCAGCGCATACGGTAACAAGCAAGAGTAAGACAACAAGCAAGAAACCAAAAACATAGTAGAACCTCCCAAGCCAGATGCTGGAGAGAATGAAAAAGAGTTCAATGAACAGGGTTCCAAAGGGAAGGGTGCCTGCACCAAGAACAAGGAGCCATGATGGGTATTTCCGTGCAGGGATTTCTCTAGGAATCTGGTTGGTTCGAACCGGGAACTGTATGGGCTCAGCACGTGTTCCCAAGAACCCTCCCAAGAGGGTAAGAGGCACTGAGATACAAAACCAAAGGGACAGAAGCACAAAAAACAGGGATATGGGGAGAGCACCGGTGCTTTTGCTCCCCCAAAGTACGAAGTTTAACACCATAAGAACAGCAAAGACGATTCCAGAGAAGAAGCATGCGACCGACCAGGAAACTGATCTCCATCCATCTGAATGGCCTTTGATAGTGCACCAAAGCCGAACACCAACATACCCAGCAGCAATTCCAAGAACTAGATAGAGGATGATCATCCCTGTCAAGAGCATTCCTCGAGAAGCTGGCGACATGAACCCCAAAGCAGCGAAAACGATAGTCACAACAGCCATCCCTGCAATCTGAACACCATCTCCAACCATCACACAGAGTAGCTTCGAGCACTCTGGCTCCCGAAACACATCACCCACCACAAGTTTCCACCCTGAGAGCTCCTCATTCATCTGAGCCTGAGCTTCCTTATCAAGTTCCTCATATCTTGTCAAGTCCCTTCTCACCGTCCTTAAGAATATAACAAACACAATTCCAGCTAGAAAGAAGATCACCATCAGAGAGTTAAGGATCGAGAACCAGTGGACGCGAGCGCCTTCCATTTTCAAATACGCATCCCATCTTGAGGGCCAACGAATATCACTCTTCACAAATTCAACCTCATAGGTAAATGAAACTCTCTCCCCCTTGCGGATAACCTGAGACTTTTCCGGTTCCAATGGGCAATCCACAGGATCAATTTTATCATACCTTTTGAGCTTTAACATGGCTTCCGGATCCCTCTTCACACTGCAAGGGACAACCTCGAATCCGACTATCTCATATCCTGATGCATTCTCGTCAGCTTTTGAAATTACACCCATGCCCTCTTCCCCAGTGCTAATTATCTCCATGCCACTCCCTTCATACTCATGAACTAAAACTTTGAATTTCAGATGATTGATGATATAATCCTCATTACTTCCGGTCGGTGTGTACCCGACAGGAAACCCTGTCCACTGGATGTTAATCCCCTTCTGCTTGGCATACCGCATTGCAGGCAGATTGTCCAGGATCATGTTCACCTGATAGAGATCGTGTGTTCTCTGTTTCAGGAGATTCGTCTCATGCTCGGTCAACGGATTTGAAGTGCAGATGTAAAGGGACTCATTCTTGTTCATATGGAAACGGTAAGGCGAGTTATCAATCTGATCACCCATAAGGAGTTCTCCCAGATTCTCCGCACTTTTCTTGACCCCACCTTGTGGTTTGCAGTATGGAAGGCTGTAGTAGTTAAATGGAAGCTCGGTCTCAATCGAAGTCAGGGAATTCACTTTGACAGATATCTCATGCCCTTGCAAATACGTCTGCATGTAACTTCCAGGAAGATAAAACCCATTGCAAAAGCATGCGAAGAAAAACAGAGAGAAAACAATAGATCTAATCATAGAACTAATCTTTGACAATGGTGAGGAAGCCATGGGAACAAGATCAAAATACGATTTCTTCAGTAATCCCACCAGATCTAAACACCTGTTAATCGAATTTCCACATACAGATCTGGGTCACTGGAATCCAACTTCCACACACCTGAATCTGAAAGCTAAATCTCTGTTCTTCCTATATATATAACACCAACAAGAAATACAGTAAGCAGTTGAGAGCAAGTCATAATCCGCCCCAACACTAATTTCCTGGAGCATTCTTATCAACAAGTAAATAATCCCAGGAAATGACCAAAAGTTTCAAATAACAGATGAGAACAAAATTCATCAGCAAAGCCATGAAGAACTTCAAATAGCATCAGAAAGTAAATAATAGCAGCAACTAAATAGAAGGATCTTAATAGTAGAACAACACTGATCATCAGAAAATTCATGAAAATTCAACGGCAATGGAAAATTATAAGATCCACGGATTAAGCTGGAACAGGAACATCCAGTATCCTCCATACATGGGACAGGTGATATATATATATATATATATATGGAGAATATTCATGTGCATCTATCCCTCAACCTATATATATATATATATATACGAAGAATATTCATGTGCATCTATCCCTCACCATAGGGTGAGGGGCACTTTCCCTTTTTGTATAGGAAGACAAGGAAGTGTACCTCACCCTATGTGCTTGAAAATTTGCATTTGTACTTGAAAATCCTCATTTATGAAAGTGTCCCTCACCCTATGGTAAGAGGATAGATGCACATATACACACATGAATCCACACCGTCCAAATTGTTAGGCTCATTACTTTAGATATCATATCGCAAAAAACCAAATTGTTAGGCTCATGATTGAGCAAATGGGTGCTTGCATGAGCATGATCCACCAAACTCAGCCGGGGTACCATGTGATTCTATCTTGTTACTAATTCCTACGCTTTTTAAGCCAACGCACCCATTACAAAACCGAATCAGAGCCCTAGATCAGGTCGTGAGACACAAATCTGACAATTTACAACTTCAGATCTGTGAAAATCGATCCATCACTGACTGCTTGGAAACTATTCACTTCGCTTGATACAAATCCGAACAAACAGAAACCAAGTAGGAGAATTAAGAAAAAAAGAAACCCTACAAACCCTAAAAATCAAAATCAGCTTGCTCCACATTCAAACGACAGATCTAGAACAAAAAAGAAAAGGAAGTAAGACCAAAACCACGAAATTAATCTATTGATTGAAAGAACTAGACTATGGCAAGCTAAAATAACAGATCTAACATGAGATTTCAAACAGAAAACACAAGATACTACAGAAATCTCTACTGAATTAGAGAAAGTTGAAGAGATTTGACGCAGATTTCAAGAGATCTAGCGGAAGAGATGGAATTAGTGCAGATCTAGGGTTTGTAGACATACCAGATGTGAGTGAGATATTTCGCCCAAGTCCGCTGCGGGATAATCAGAGTCCAACGAATGTATAGAAAACCGCGTTTTTAAGCGACCTGAGTTAAGAGACTTGAGGTTAAGTAATGCGAGTGCAGCCATGGATCTGAGGCGACCGATCGATTAAAGGACAGGTGGCATGAAGGTGGGCCCCAGCGCATTCACAGGGATGTAAACTGGGCTGGGCCGCCAAGCCTAGCACGGCTCAACATGCTGGTCAAATCATCCGAACCCAGGCCCACATATAACCTGCTTAGCCCGGCTCGTGCCTTCGGGCCATGTTAGGCTGAGCCCTACTGACCTGGGTAGGGGTGTTCATGGGCTGGGTAAGGCACATCGAGGCCCCGTCCGGCTTTAGAAATACTGGCCCATGCCCGGCTCGAGTCCACCCATTTAATCAATCGGACCGGGCCGAACCGAACTGAGTTTTTTTTTTTATCACTTTTGTGGGCATTTGATCAAATCTTTGGACTAATTAAATTAAATTGCACGCGTTCCTTATACGGGCCGGGCTGGGCTTTAGGCTTTCTATCAATTAATCCAAGCCCGGCCCAAAGTGAGCTGCGCCTGGATGGGCTCGGGCTGGGCGGCCCATGAGCACCCCTAGACTTGGGCACAGTATAGCCCAGCCCAGGCAACTGAGTTTAAGATATAATGTGTATTTGTAGTAATGGGTTAATCTAAGTTCAAAGTTAGTTATTAATGATTCATGCACTAAATCTAAATTCTAACATTTGCTTTTTCTACCCTGTATTTTGTAGAGACTGAATCATAGAGATGGAGTGGTGGTAAAAGTATGTGTTGATTGGAACGAGTATCTTGTGGAGAAAAGGATTTGAAACTGCACATGGAATGGATGTGCACTTTGAATGTTGTAGTTGGATCTCTAGCATTTTGAGATGAATAGATATTTTTGAAGTTGTATTGTAGCTGTAGCATGTTCTGATGCATATGGAATGGTAGTGGGTTTTGAATCCTTCTTTGGAAATGGAATTTGTATTTTCATCTGCAAAGATTAGTAATTTGTATTTGCAGAAATGGATGGTTTGTATTTGTATTATATGGGTGGTTAGTAATTGAATGGTTCCCTTATTGCTCTTGAATGGAAGTGGTTCTTGATTTATGTAATGACTTTGAGATTGTATTTTAATGCAGAGCTATTTTGTACTCTTTTTTTTTTTATATATATATCCAATGTTTGTAAATATTCATATGCCCTTGATTTTGTGTGTTTCAAGTTTCAATTAAAAAAAAATTACAGACATATTCACTGCAAACCCTCACGAGACTATAACTCGATGTCCAGAGGGAACTTAGGGGTTTAAAAGTTTGATGCACATGCTAAGTGTAGCCATGCTCCCTACGGAAGTGGGCTTAGTTTAGTCTTTCTTTTTGCTTTCGCTTTGCTCGAGGACTAGCAAAGTGTTGGGGGTGTGATGAGCGCCTAAATGTACCATTAGGCCCCTTAATGACGATTTTGTTACACCTTGGGATGATATTACGTGGGCTTAATTGTGATAGTTTCTTCTTTACAGATATTCTAGATGGAGGGAGTAAATTCTGAGCTAACTTGGAAAGGTGTGATGTGTGGTGGCTTTAACTCTGAAAAACTAAACAAGATGGGCAACACTGGTAAATGGCGTCCTGACGCCAATTCTTGCAAGTCACCCAACGATACTGCCTTCTAGCGTCTGGAAGCAAGTTGTGGGGTGATTCCATCTTGTTCCACGAATTGAAGGAAAAACTTGGGGCAAAAACATATATAAGGAATAGAGGTAGGAGTTTTAGGTTTATCAAAGAACGAAAGGGGCAACAGGAGGCTACGATTGAAGCCTTCCAAGGAGCTTCAATAGAGGTTTCATTGAGGATTCTTTACCAATCTGTCTCCATGAGTAATTAACTCTCCATCTTATGGCTATGATGAAGTCCTAGTCACATGCTTCTGGGGATGTATAGGTTCTAGGGTTTTATATCAAATGAATAAATGCTTTGATTACATGATGTAAATGCTATCCATTTATAGGATTTGTCAATTAATGCTATATTCAGCTTTGGTATTTGATCCTTGTAGTTTTGAATACTATTCATGTAATGGTGCTTAAATGTACGTGAAGTTTAGATCTAAGATAACATATGCCCTAGAGATAGGTTATGCCCAAATCTTAACCCACATGATCTATTTGGTGACTTCGTGAAGGTTTGTAACCAAAATGAGTATTTAAAGCATTGATATTGAAACCCTAAGTCTATACTTGTCATTTTACGAGACTAGGGTGGATTCATATCCTAAGCCTTGTCTTTAATTCAATCAAAATTCATTTTTAATTTGATAATTTAAGAATTAAAATCTCAAACCAATCTTTCGTTCTCTCTTAGGATTAATTTAGGAATTGAATTTGAAATAAAACGCAACTTAGCCTTTTTGTTCAAGGGGATACGACACCCGACTAACATCACTATTCTCACGAGTAGAGATATTAATTAGATTTAATTTATTTTAAAAAACTTCACTTTCAACGAGCAACACTAAACATGAATTTTTAAATCATATGGAAATCCTTTTCTGAGGTTTCTATTTCTATGGAATTGCTGAAGTGGCAATTCCCCCTTTCTGTAGAAAGGGTGTATATACAAACGTACCCTACATAAAATAACTTTATGAGAAAATCTGGAGCTTGTCTATAATATTGTATTTTCTTATGAGTCTTCAATTTTGATGATATTCTTGGAGAAAACTCATGACAAGATATGTGAACATATATTTTTAATTTAAATGATATCCTTAGAAAACCCCAAATTTGTTTATTTTATTACTTTAGTTTCTAAAAAATAATTCATTTTCTGCATATAGCCTTCTACTAGATAAGAAAAAATCTTTATTGCCTCATAGTTATTTGAATGACCATTTGAATAGTTATCATCCATTTATCTATATAGTCGACAAATCTTGCATGATGACTTCATTTTATTTTCGGATTTTGCCTTCTAACAATTTTTTTGTATTTGCTCGTACTGAATGAGGGAGACAAAGTACTTACATTTGGGGGAGAGCAATTGAAAAGTAATTATTTTTCAAGAGTGTTTTTTTTAGAATTAAACAACCATCTCCTTTCTTTCTCAATGTCACAAATATCTCTTAAAAGGGCTGGGACACCCTCCATTATAAAAATAAAAAAAATAAAAAACTCTTTCCCAATGTCACAAATATCTCCCAAAATATCTCAAATGATGATTTTTTTTTTCAAATAATATTGTAATGTTTTTGAAAGATTTTAAAATCTGAAAGATGATGATTTACAAATTATCATTGTTAGTATATTAGTTTTATGTTTTTTTATTAACAAGTTTTCAAATTTGTAGCTTATCAGGTGGCCCCCACCATGCATGTATTAATGGTGCCGGTGCCAGACCATACTAGCATGCAACTCTATTGTAGCCTTACCTCCAAGGAGAATAGTAATAATTGCTTTTCAATCCTATATTCAAGTTTGGTATTTTTACCATACGGGATATAAAAGACTATGAATTCCTCAAAATGGTGTTGGCCAAAACTATATTCCAAATATGGGTACGATACATGGGACCCTAAATTCTTTTTTTAATTCTACCTGTTTTGTGCGATATCGCACAATATGTGCGATATCGCACAAACTGAGGGTGAAAATAATCGATTTTCCTCTTATATTTTCCTTCATTTTCATCTCCTAAAGTGCTAAACCTCCATTTCTTCCTACGACTTTCTTCATTCCTACTACTTTCTCCATCACTAAAAAAGGTCTTCATTAGGGTTTCTCCGTTGCTTTTCCATTTATCCAAAAGTATCTCAAGATTTCTCTACAACTCTTCTTCATTTTTCTTTTCCATTTGGTCAATGTCCTTGTTGTGATAACTTTACCTTGAGGATAAGGGATAGATCTTCAATATCAATACCTTGTAAAATTTTGTGGTCTATATACCCTTTTTGGAAACTGCTTCTCATGAATCATCTTTAGGTGAAGAGAATGAAAAAAACTAAACTTTTTGGGAACCTTTTTTAACAGTCGAAGAAAGTAGTAGGAATGGGAAGATTGCGAGAAAAAAAAAGAGGTTTAGTGCTTTAGGAGATGAGAATGGAGGGAAAAAAAATAGAGGGAGACCGAACATTTGTATGATATCGCATAGATTGTGCAATATCGCACAAAATTGGTAGAATTGGAAAAAGAATTTGAGGTCCCATATATAGTACCCATATTTGAGATATAATTTTCGTCAACACCATTTTGAGAAATTCATAGTCTGTTATACCCCATATGGTAAAAATCCCTTCAAGTTTTTATCTGGGTGGGGCGGACCCCATCTTGACATGGCATTTACAGTTGGCCAGCCAGCCCAGCCATTTAATGACAATGTCTCAACACCTACTTACCCCAATTCCAGATGAAGACAGGTCAATAAATAAAGAAGAATATCTCCATCGAACCTCAAGGTGATTTAGCAGATTCATGACTGATGGAGACCATCTTTGCCAGTGAGGAGATGATGCCTGACAGTTCTTTGTGTGTTAGACCACCAATGGCAGTAGATACAGACTTGAAAAAACTTGATAAACCTTCCATTAGAATTTTCAAACCCGAGGAGGCCAGTTGGCTTCACTTTCGTCTATATAGATCTTGGCATTATTGACAAGCTGCAGCTTCCATTGTAAACGTTACTTTCTTGGGAAAGCTTCATTGAACAACCTGCTGCATTGTGTGTTAGACCACCTAAGCCAGTAGCTACAGAGTCAGAGATGACTCATGGTTCTTTGTGCGAATTGAAGGAGTGTACTACTTCTCTTTAAGTAGGCTTGAAAAAAGCTTATAAACCTCCATTCGAATTTTCAAACCCGAGGGGGCCAGTTGGATTCACTTTCATGTATATAGAACTTGGCATTATTGACAACCAGCTTCCACTGCAGACATGACTTGCTTGGGAAGTCTTTATTGATCAACCTGCTGCATTACATGATCTCCGCGATTGGGCAAGTTATTTTGTGTACTTGAGTATGTTGACGATCTTGTAAGTCTTTGATGGATGAGATAGATATGTTTCCTTACATCATACATGCTTGAAATAATAACTGTGTTGTGTTTCATGATTTTTGCAATAAATTGAACTGGTCCATGTGTTTTTTCTGTATTTATTTATTTTGACTTTATGTTAGTACCTCATTGCAATATTATATCAAAGTGTGTCCAAAATTACAGTTTGACTATCAATATTACTGGCAAATGTCAGAAGAAGTGAAAAACAAATACACTATTAAAACAAAGAAAACTAATATACTAACAATAAAGAATAATTTATAAAGCACCATCTTTCAAATTTTTATAATCTTTTGAAACCATAACAACATGATTTAGAAAAACCAACAATAAATATCCCACGGATATGTGTGCATATTTACATTGATGCTACAAGACTGTAGTCACTACTTAATGATAGACATAAGAGCTTTTCATTTTTGTTATTAACTATATATGATGTTTTTTCTTTTTTGAGAAGAAAGATGGCATGCCTATTGTAGTTTTTCTTTATAAATTTTGGAACGCATTTTCACATTCTTCAATATGATTGCCAGGTTCGATGTTATGGACAACTTCGACCTTATACCAGTAGCCCCTACTTTGAGTTGTTACTTTCCTCCTTTAGCTCAATAACAACTTTTTCAACATTTGATGATGATGTATTAAGGTGATGTCTCGGTATTCTATTTTTACAAGATTATGAAGTTGAAAGCGCATTTAGAACGTTTGGGAATCAATCCTCGGAAATCATCTTTTTTTCAAAAGGCGGGCAGATTCCAAATTCACTTCCTCTCAAATGTGGATAGATGTGCGGAAGAACAATGGTTCAAACGGTCATGTTAGCATGACCTTTTTTTAATATATAGACCCTAAACGGTGATTTGAGCAGCTGAAGTTATTAATCAGGCCAAACAAGGCCAGTGGTTCAAATTTCAACCGTTGATCTATCACTGATTTCAAAATATTTACCAAAAAACGTAAATCATTTGAATTGAATTTCTAGACATTGTAAGCTCCATAATTACAATCCAAACCGTTGGTACTTTTTGGAAGGCCAAAAATAACTATGACACCAAAAATAATCCTCTAACTCCAAGTGGATCTTGAGAAATTTATTAAAAAGCTGTCCACCGTTTATGTACATGGCATGAGTGACGGTTTTTAAAGTGACCACAAGCAGTCCGATTCTTTCTCTTTTTTTATAAATTATGGAACGATAAACTATGATCCAAACCATTAGATATATTTAGGAGATCAAGCACTATTATGGGTCCAAATATTAGCTGTTGAATCATTATAGATTTTGAGATATTTACAAAACAAACAAGACATTCATATGTCTTTTTACATCCGTGGCCCCCAAATGTAACATCCGAACCGGTAATTCTCTTTGTTAGGCTAAACATGGCTATGACATCAAATTTCAATGCTTGAATCGACATAGATCCCGAAATATTTATGAAAAACTTTTAACCATTGCTTTAAAAATGTCTTTACAATCAATTTTTCTATGTTACCAAACAATCTATTTCATGCATATCAATTTCTTATAGATAAGATTTTCCAAATAGTCGTTAAATAATCATCATACAAAGATACCTTAAGGGCGTATTTGGATGTGTGGTGAAGTGAGGTAAAACCTCCATTATCAAGACAAGAAAATACAATTGGCAATTGGCCATATCAAAAGTTCATAATTTCAAATTTCTCTTCATCTTTTTCAAAAAAAAGTTAAAAAAGCAACCTCTTTTCTCCACTAAAAGATAAAAAAAAAAGCTCTACTTTTTTATACAAAAAGTCAAAAAGATTTCATACCAAACAACTAAAAATAAAACACCATCATAACACTTTATATTTTATTCTCTCTTGATTTGATGCTTCACCTCACCATATTTCAATTCAACATACATCCAAACACGCCAAACTTTTCGAAAACCAGATTTCCCCACCGTAGATAAAGATCCTAGGACCCGATACATTTATCGCTCTTCCCAAGCCTGATTTTATAGCAACGAGGGAAAACACCATTTTTCCATGTCAAAAACTCTAAGCCCCGTTCTTTTACTAGAATTTATAGAATTCATGTCTGGAGGTTGTTTGGGAATTTCAAATGCTAGAATTTGAAATGCTGCCAAATTCTGAAATTTTAAATTCGTTGTTTCATTCATGGTCTGAATTCTTGCTTCAGCTCCTGGAATGCCGTCGTCCCTTTTACGGAATTCCTGTGCCAAGTGAGATTTCTAAATCCTTCTTGTTAAAGTGGTTTTTCAAATACTGAGTTTTTTGGTATTTCAAATGCCTGGAATTTCAAATGCCTAGGAATTCTGATAATGAAATAAAGAATTCCTAACAGGAATTCTGAATCCCTGAACAGCCTGAATTCCTGTCAGGAATTCTAATAAAAGAACGGGACCTAAAATGACTGAGAGATGGTTTACGTACATGAGGTTGTAGGATTTAGAGTGGGATTGGTTTAAGCTGTACGCTAGCATTCAAGAGGGCCAATTGAAATTTACATGGACACCCTTCAAAATTACAGAGCACATGTCTACCTCTTCCAACTGTCTATTCCCATGTGGGTCATCTAAGTAATCTATATCTGTTTGTCAACTGATATAGTATTGAAAGATCTCAAACCCACCAATCCTGTAGAAATTCCAATCCGTACCAACCTTTGACTACCATGCCATATTTTGAAGATAAATGAAAGGCTAAATAAATGATGAGTAAGGAAAAAATCCCATATTTTGAATATTATATGGGTGGGCCCAGCGTTGAGTTCCACTCCTTTTCCATTATTTCTTTTCAGGGTTCGGCTTGGATGCAGCAGTGCTGCATGCTACTACTATGCAGCTCCTTTTCCTACCAATTAAAGTGTGCCACATCAATGTGAAGCGATGAATTTCAAGAACTGCATTTTACTACTTTTACTCAACACATGCATACTTTTTCTTTCCAAAAATGCCCTTATTAATTTCTTATTAAAACCATTTTCAATACTACCCTTTACAAACTCTCAACTCATGATATAAAAGGGGGGTCCCATTTATTTTAATTCCTAAAGTATACCACCACATTATAATTTCCAAAGGTGGATCCATGATATAATTCCTTATGGTGGGACCCAGATTCATATTAAAAAAAGGTGTCATGCGTGTCCTTTAATTTTTGTATTCAAGGTGGGCTTCATTCTATTTCCTAAAGGTAGGTCCCATGTAATTTGTAAATATCAATAATAGGCACACCTTAACATCTAAGTCACTCAAAATCACATGATAAGAAAAAAATAATTAAGTTGTTAAATAATAAAATAATATTCTACACATCTTAAAAGAATAATGAAGCACTTAAATAACAAAATATATCTTACTCATTTTAAAATAAACAATTAAGCAGTTAAATGATAAAAAAAAAGTACACATTGTAAAAGAGATCAAACAATTAAACAATAAGAAATATGGCATGTGGTCAAGTTTTATTTGGGTATATATTCAATAGGCGGAAGCGTAGGCCTCCATATTTTTCAACAAAGAAGTTTAAACTTAGGGTCTATAGCCTACGTTGAATTCAAACGTAGACTTGAATCTAATTGACTTATATGAATGAAAATGTTAATTGAAGTACCTCGACCATGAGATTGAGTATGTTTTTCAAACATAACACTAAAAAGAGAAAAATAAGAAGAGTAGATTTTCACTTTTAACACATGAATACACTGTCCATTGATTTCTTGCATGATGTGTGAACTAAGGAAATTCCATTTTATATGTTGCATGAGTCATTCAACTATTGATTTAAAAGGATTTTGTTTGATGAGCTATAGAAAAAGGGAGAAATCTAAGTGAATGGATAATAGCAGTGATCCAATCAAATGGTTAAAAAACGCACAAATTTTAATACGTTCACAAATTTTAAGAAATTAATAAGGGCATTTTTGGAAAGAAAAAGTATGTATGCGTTGAGTAAAAGTAGTAAAATGCTGTTTTTGAAATTCATCACTTCACATTGATGGGTCACATTTTAATCGATAGGGGAAGGAGCTGCATAGCAATAACATGCAGCACCGCTGCATCCAAGCCCAACCCTGAAAAGAAATAATTGAAAATGAGTGGAACTCAAAGCTGGGGCCACCCATATAATATTCAAAATATGGGATTTTTTCCTTACTCATCATTTATTTAGCCTTTCATTTATCTTCAAAAAATGGCATTGTAGTCAAAGGTTGGTTCAGATTGGAATTTCTACAGGATTGGTGGGTTTGAGATCTTTCAATACTATATCAGTTGACATATATTACTTAGATGACCCACATGGGAATAGACAGTTGGAAGAGGTAGACAAGTGCTCTATAATTTAGAACTTCATTAAATTCGCACGAACATCTAGAACCAAGTCATGCTGTCTGGAAAATTCAAAAGATTGTGGACCCCACGTAGGCCTGTCAATGGGAAGGGTCGGCCTGAGCTTAGGTTGTCCAATCCCGTCCCGAAAATAGGACGGGCCTGCAAGGTGTTGTCCAATTCCGGCCCTAAATTGAACGAGCATACATCAAATCCCGTACCATACTGGCCCGGGCTGGGATAGGGTTGGACCTGGGCTTAGCTCGATCCTAAACAGAAGCAAAACATTCTTTAATTATTCATGCTGTCACCAGACACCGGATGTAAACCGGACTTTAAACCTTCCTCCTTTTTTTCGGGCTTAGGACTGGCAATGCATTGCAACAAGCAACATGGCGGAGTTAAAAACCTTTTCTTTTTTTTTTTTTGTCGGTGACAGTAGAAATCAGAAATGAATGAATATCATGTAGGCTATATGGGTCAATAAATGAATGAGTATCATATCTGAGTCAAGTTAAAGTAATATAGAATCAGTTAAAAACTTTTTTTTTTTTTTTTATGGACGGTGAAAGTAGAAAATAAAAAAAATCAATAAAATGAATGAGAATGAGTATCCTATTTTCCTATATGGGTTAAGTAATTTAAAAAAGAAAAGAACAGAAATGTATTGTCCAAACCCAGCTCATTGGGCTCAAATTTTTTTAAAAACCCTATATTTTAGAGCTTCGGACGGGCCGGGCCTGAACAAGCTGGGCATCCTCTGCCCAGTCTCAGTCCCACTTTAGCCGTGCTTTAAAATACATTGCCCAAATCTAACCCACTGGGCTCAAATTTCTTTAAAAACCCTATATTTTAGGACTTTAGATGGGCCGAGACGGAATTTATATTGGTTTCATCCCGTCCCATTGATAGGACTAACCCCACGTATCAATTGATACATTGATCGTATCCCCTACTCTCTCCCACATGTCATGGTCCTCATGGATACATAAGCAAGATTCTGCTTTTTATTATTAGTTTATTTCATATATAGGGCTTGTGGTTGCAGCCTTCTGTGTTCTGTCAATACATAAAAGAAAAAAAGCCGCCAGCTGTTCTCTGTTGTTGGGCATTGAAAATAGTTTGTCTTAAAGCTGATTGTACAGTGTTTGGTGGAGGATTAAAGGGTCCTATTAATTGAAGCCCCATTCTTTACATTAAAACGTCTCTACCTCTCTCTCTTGTTTCTTGACATCTTTAAAAGCCATCGAAGCTCTCTCATTCTCACTCTCTGTCTCTTATCAATCTCTCAATCTGTGTCTTTTACACACTTAAAATCGATCTCTCTCACAGTTACATCCACAATCTTAATCTCTGTGTCGTTTTTTTCTTCTTCTTCTTCCGGTCTCATTTTAACGAAAAGAAGAAACAGGGAGAAGAAGGAATCATCTTATTCATAATGGGTCTCTGCATCAGCAGCAGCAGCAGAAGAAACAGCAGCGTGGAGTTGGTCGATGATCGAGTCATCTCTTTACCAGAAGAAGAAGTCCGTGTCGATCGAATCAGCTCTTTACCAGACGAAGTTCTTATCCAAATCATCTCCTTGTTGGACATGCGTCGAGCTGTCCTCACGGGCATTTTGTCCAGCAAATGGAGGGGCCTTTGGGCCAACACTGAATCTCTCGATTTTGACGGATTCAAGTACTATGGGATTTACGATTATTCTGATGATAATGAAAACAAGCCCTTTGATCTTCTTGAGCGTGTTGATTTCTTCAAATTTGTGATGCGTTCCCTGATTTCTCATCTCCGTCCTACTATTCACAAATTCCGTCTCTTGTTCGGTTACAGATATGAGTTTGATCCTTACATAGATGAGGCGATTCTTTTCGCCGTAAGACGAGAGGTTAAAGAACTATTTGTAGAACTCCCTTTTGGTCTTCGCAGAAAATACAAATTGCCTGCATTCCTATTCGGATGTGAGAGTTTGGTTTCTCTTTATCTGAAAGGATGCAATCTTCTACTTCCTGAATTTGTACGCTTTAGATCCCTTGTTTCCCTCAGTATATTAGGGGCCTGTTTGGAAAATGATTCAATTCTACAGTTGATAAATGGGTGCCCTCTGCTTGAAGATCTAGTATTAGAAGAATGTGCATTCTACCATGATCTTCTCAAAATTTTTCCTTTTTCTGCTTCAGGGGAACTCCCACTTAAGCGATTGACCTTAAGAAATAACGTCAGTCGTGAATCAGATATGCCAATTCTCATACAAATTGAAGCCCCCAAACTCGAAGTCTTGAATCTTTTTTCGTTCAATATGTACAGCGATTCTCTCAATGATATGTTTTCTCTGAGAGAAGTTTCCCTTGAAATCATTCCTGAGGATGCGGATCCCAGGTTTCTTCCCATTCTGGAGTCGTGGCTTGAGGCACTTCACCATGTCAGAGTAGTGAAACTATGCAGAGCTTGTATTCAGGTATGGCTTTTGTCTAGTAATATCCACTGATTGAGCTTTTGGCTCCTTCTGAATGATCTCTGTAACGCCCGTCCTTAATTGCCTATTAATATTAATTAATTGTGTGATTAATTAGTAAGTGTATTTAGAGTCTTAGTGAGTCGGATTTGACGTGTGGCTCACGCGTGCGAAGCCTCGCGTGAGTCCGAGCCCGTTTGGATACCTTTTGTTACATCCCGATCTAGACCCGACCCAGAACCTGACCCAAGCCCAACCCAAGGCCCATGGGCTGTTTGGTAATTCCCCACCCCATCCCCATTTTAGGTCACGTTGGATCCCTCCCCATCTTCATTCACACAACAGCAGCCTCCCCCTCCCTCATTTTTCTCCCTCCTTTTCCCCTCTCTTTGCTGCCTCACCGGACAACCAATACGCCGTCGCCGCCGGCCACCATCACCACGACCACCAAGCTCTTTCTTCTTCACTCTCTCATTTCTCTCAATCATCTCTCCCTCTTCCCAGACCCTCACTGCCGCCCCACTCTCCCGGAACCGCCCCGTCGTCGCCGGACCCACCTGTGTTGCCGATGATCTTCCCCATCTCCGGCGAATCAACCCCACTCCATCTCTCCCTGTTTTCTCCATTTTCCTCCATTTTTCCTTCCTTCATTTCATTCTCTGTTTCTCTCTATCATTCTCTCTGTTTCTCTCTCTCTCTTACTTTCTCTCTCTCACACTCCTCCCTGCCAACGATTTTCACCCATCCCATTTCACTCCCTCTCATTTTCTCATCATCTCATTTCATTTTCTCTCATCTCATCTCCCTCACCTCACTCCACTCACCACGTTGACTTTCTCCTCACACCCACCCATCTCCCCATTTCTTTCTTTCTTCCATTCTGTCTTTTACAATTTTCTATCAATGGGCCACTAATCTAGTGGGCCCCAAATCAAGTGGGCCCCATTACCTACCCATCTACCTTTCAATTCTTTTTCTCTCTTTCTCAATCTCTCTCACCCACCTTGCTAGAAACTAACTACAAAGGCAGCCCCCACCCCCGATCATCACCATCATCTCTGCGTGGACCCCGCAAGCATCTCATCCTCAATTTACAAGCCACTACTCCAGCCACTCCACTTTTTGGTAAGCTCATCTTCCTTAGGTTTGGGTTAATTTACTTTGGGTATAGTAGTGTGATAAGGTAGCTTAGAGCCTTCCTTTCTTTAATTTAGTTTTTATTTTGCTAATACTTTCTTAGGTTTGATTTGTTGGGCATTGGGCTAGGATTTGTGGATTGGGCATTTTCAACCAAAGGCAAGTAGACATATATATATATATATATATATATATGCTTGTATATGTTTGTTTTTCCTTTGATTTGATGATTTAATGATGATTTAGATGACCACATGCTCATTGTTGTCTTTGACGATAGAAAACATGATAATTGGATCTATATGTTTAATGAAATGATTTCTTAGTTTGATGGATATTAGATGATGGACTTGATGAGAAGGGGTATGGATGTATGTGGAGAGGGCTAGGCCCTATTCTTGTGTTTGTCTGTAGGTGTGGATGAAAAGGGAGTTTCTCCCCAAGTTCGGTTACAGAAGCTTGATTCTGTATTGTACCGTCTGGTACTATCTACAGATTCGTTAGCTTCATTTGCTTTACTTTGTTTGGGGATCACATTGAGAACTTAGATGATGGACGTAGGATCCTTTTTTGACGCTTACTCATGGACGTGGGTGCGTTGGAATTGTGATTGTTATTGTACTTCGGGTTTTGACGCTCACTCATGGACGTGGGTACGTTAGAATTGTGATGGTTATTGTACATCGGGTTTTGACGCTCACTCATGGACGTGGGTGTGTTAGAATTGTGATTGTTATTGTACATCGGATTTTGATGCTCACTCATGGACGTGGGTGCGTTGAAATTGTGATTGTTATTGTACATCGGGTTTTGACGCTCATTCATGGACGTGGGTGCGTTGGAATTGTGATTGTTATTGTACCTTAGGTTTTGACGCTCACTCATGGACGTGGGTGGGTGCGTTGGAATCGTTATTGTTATTGAACATCGGGTTTTGACGCTCACTCATGGACGTGGGTGCGTTGGAAACAATGTGGACCGCCTACTTTGATAGTCTGTTTATGATTCGAATGCTATACATTTCTTACGATTAGAATGCCATGCATTTCATATGATCTTGTTTATCGTTTACTCTTTTCAGTACTGCATATCTTTGGTGATTTATATATCTATCTACTTGCCGACCGTTGTGTTTGATGATGCTACTTTTGGTGCATGGGTACCGAGCCTTTCTACCTCGAGGAGGAGGAAGCGACGGAAGAGGTTTAGGCAGATCAGCCTGATGACTTACTAGAGTATAGTACGGACGGCATTGTATAGCCGTATCGACCCCGTACACGAGAGCCTTCATGCTATATTTGATTAATTTCATCTTTTGGTTTTATTATCATTTTGATTCAGCCCAGTTTTAGTGTGGCCTTCTTATTATAACTAATATTTTGTTAATACTCTCAAAATTAAACTCTAGATATGAGATTCAGTATTTGCTCTTAAACTATACATCTTTAAGATACTACTTGTATTTATGAAGCTTCCGCTAATTGTTATATATGTATTTGAGGATATGTGAACACCTCACAGCGGTCTTCGATCCAAATGGGACATGATTGGGGCCAAGTTACATTTGATTAACATTAGAAAATTTTTAATTGGCCCTAATTTCACGCATAACTCCGTTTTCACTTTTGGGGGCGTGACAATCTCTATTAAATTTGAGTTGATTGCTATGTTTGTGCATCACATGAAGGGCTAAATAATGATGCTAACAGAAAGAAGCCAAATCCCATAATTCAGACTTTCATTTTTCATGTTTATGGATTTATACTTGAGAACTTTCCATATGTGGTTGGATGTATAGGAGGAATTGGTTTATGTATTTTTGTAAAGCCTACACTGCATGATCATATTATAGAGAGAGAGAGAGTTGTGGTCGACTGGTCGTTGTTGTTCAACTTACTAATGTAGAGTCACTTCAATCTGATACTGAAATCACTCTAATCTAATCTATATTGATATTCTAGCCATTCTCAATTCCTTATTTCATTTGTGGTGATTTTGACCGAGTGGCTTAGAGTTCATATTAAAAGTCTTTTTATGATGAAACTTAAAAGTATCATAAATTGCTTATCATTCAACTTCAAAATGTAAAAGAAAAAAAAGGGTAAAAAGAAACTTTTAGGACAACAAAATGCAATTAAGCTTATTCTGCTGGTATCCCTTGTTTATTTGTTCTCAATATCAAATTGTGGAATGGAAAACCTGACTCTTGAAAATTTATTTTATGACTCTGATGTGTGTGTAGGTGTTGTACACTTCATCCTAGATTTGCAACAAATGGAAAAGGCAGCGGAACATTTCTCTTCAACGACAGGTGGAATAAGGGATTCGCAGGGGCATTGACCTCCTCTTCCTCATGAAAAAACTTGCTGGTCCCATATGCGTGTTGGAGCTGAACTCGTCAAGAACTTTGTATATTTCGGTGTGAGGTGGACCTGTGAACTCACTATAAATGCTCTCAGATTTACTGAATAATCAAGTAAAAGTTCTCATCTCCCTAATATAGAGCAATCCTTAAGAGTCACGACTACTACGGACTCTACTCCTCTTGGAATCCCACATCTCCTGACCAGCGTGGGAATTCTATCAACCGGGAGTCTGAACCTAATTGAAACTCTACCACCAAGAGTTTGATCCTTATCTGACTCAACCATATCAAGACTTATTGGGAGTTCATCCGCGGCACACTGCCGGGCTCGATCTGGCGTGGGCCAATGACAGTCAGGCCACACAATTTTCCTAACACCTCAGAAGATGCAAAGGCTAAGGGAAATAGAGTTATTCTCTTGGGACCGGTGAGTCTCTACATATCGGTGAGTCTATATATATATATATATATATATATATATGAAAATATTCATTTGCATCTATCCCTCACCATAGGGTGAGGGGTACTTTTTCTTTTTGTACATGAAGACAAGGAAGTGTACCTCACCCTATGTATTTGAAAATTCACTTTTGTACTCGAAAATCTCCATTTATGAAAGTGTCACTCACCCTATGGTGAGGGATAGATGCACATGAATGCTCCCCATATATATATATATGTATTTGAAAATTTCCATTTATGAAAGTGTCCCTCACCCTATGGTGAGGGATAGATGCACATGAATGTTCCCCTATATATATATATATTCCTCTTTTACGGCGTTGAATCAGTTGGTTGTTTTTTCCCCTTGCGTGATCACACCTTAATGGGCTGGATGTATTTTTTTATCTTGTTACCAGCTGAAATGGAAAGTAGCAGTAAAGAGAAGCATCCCGAACTTGTGAAAAAACAAGAATGTCTTACCTGTTACCTCAAGGATCCCAACGGCAATACAAAATTTAAAAATAAGAAAGCCCTTAATAATCATAACATCGTGCATAGAAACTACAAATTCGAATGCAACAAGTGCAGCCAAGTGTTCAAAGGTGCTATTGACAAGGTCATCCATGACCAAGTGATGAAGCATAAGTAGCGAGGTGAGTTATAATATACATTTTCTTTTTAAGTTTTATCACTTGGTCATGGATGACCTTGTCAATAGCACGCTTGAACACTTGGCTGCACTTGTTGCATTCGAATTTGTAGTTTCTATGCACGATGTTATGATTATTAAGGGCTTTCTTATTTTTAAATTTTGTATTGCCGTTGGGATCCTTGAGGTAACAGGTAAGACATTCTTGTTTTTTCACGAGTTCGCGATGCTTCTCTTCAATGATGCTTTCCATTTCAGCTGGTAGCAAGATAAAAAATACATCCAGCTCATTAAGGTGTGATCACGCAAGGGGAAAAAACAACCAACTGATTCAACGCCAGAAAAGAGGGATATATATATATAGGGGAACATTCATGTGCATCTATCCCTCACCATAAGGTGAGGGACACTTTCATAAATGGAAATTTTCAAATACATATATATATATAAGGGGAACATTCATGTGCATCTATCCCTCACCATAGGGTGAGGGACACTTCCATAAATGGGGATTTTCAAGTACAAAAGTGAATTTTCAAGTACATAGGGTGAGGTACACTTCCTTATCTTCATGTGCAAAAAGGGAAAGTACCCCTCACCCTATGGTGAGGAATAGATGCACATGAATATTCCTCATAGATATATATATATACACGCTGGTTTGAGAATGGAGGTTATGGTCAACCATTCTGGAGGGATTGACTCCAGCACAGTCAATGGGTAGATTGTGTGGTGTGGTCAGGGGAGAAAGTTGAATGTGGGAGTGGGAGTGGAATCCAAAATTGATGATGGATTGGATAGGAGCATGAAGAGATTTTTGGACAGTGAATGTCATTTGTGGTTTTATGTACAACACTGGGACCAATAGTCACTGGACACTACAGCCAAACAATTATCAAGTGGTCCAAAGGGTGATGTAACAAAACCCAGGTGAGATTTTAGTTAGTCCTAACATCTGTTGGCTGAATTGTAATTCTCTTCCTACATTGGCAGTCACTACGTCAAAAATGAAAATATACGACTGCAAGAATACGTGAACAACGATGGCCAAGGCATTCGTTCGTTTTTCGACTGTTTTCAACAGTCGCTTCCTTCGTCTGCCAATGCATCCCCCCGTGATGGTGTGGCCCAAAGAGCCGACGGGCTTTTGGCCATTGTTGTTTTTTTTTTAAAAAACCATCGTTGTTTAATGTTTGACATCCCTCTTATTGCCAAACGATGCCTACGCAAAAAAAAAAAAAAAGCCCTAATCTCCGTCGCTCCCTCTGCGTCGCTCTCTCCCTCTCCCTCTCCCTGCCTTTCCTTCTCTTCCAACCTAAACGATGCCTACCCAAAAAAAAAACCCTAATCACCAAATCCCCAAATCTCTTTCGCTCGGTCATGGAGTTTTGATCACTTCTCTCTCTTTGAAATCAACAATAAAGAGAGATCTGATCTGCATCAGCTTTTTTCGATCTCTCTGTCCAAACCTTCTATCATTTTTGGCGTTTTGTGGTTCGTCAATCGACAGACCCAAACAACCATCATCATTTGTTTTGAAGTTTGGATCTGTTGATGTTGTTTGAAGCCATCATCAATTGATGGATCAAGAGTTCTGATTTGATTTTCCTCGATCTCACTTTGTTATTGAGATTGTGGTTTGGTTTGAATTGGTTTGGGGCTTACTAAGATTCGAGTTTTAATGGATGATTTGAATCATTTTGAAGCCCTTTGAAGCTCGAAGGTCTCATCACTCTGGAATCTCCTTCTTGGAATCCAGCAAAGGAAGCCTTGGGATTTTTATCTATGGGGAAACAGATCGATCGCTGTAAGAATATTTTGTGGATTTTTATTTGAGTTTTAATGGATTTTTTTATTCTGCTTTTAGATTTGTTCACATGCGATCAATATTTCAGTTATGATCTGATTGTTCTTTGTTATGATTTTTTCTCATTGATTTAGGTTTTAGCTTATTTGGATTAGGGATACTGTGGATATTTGTATCTAGGGTTTTGTTTCTATATTCAAGAATTAAAACCTGTAGTTAACAGCATACAAGAGTTTCTGATTGGGATTGTCTGTCCAATCTTTCCAATCGGTGGGCTTGTCTGTGTTCGATCCTTGCCATAAAAAATGTTGTTTTTAGGGTTTTTTGGTTTGTTGATTTAAGATTTTTGTAGTGAGTGAGATCTCTCTCTCTCCTTGGTGGTATTGATAATGAGACCCGCCATTGAATGGTGAGGATTGTGGACCTTTTTTTGTCACTCATTCAATTTGACAGCATTGATACTGTATGAGCAAAGTGGTTCACTGTTTGTGAGAATTCAAAGGTAGAGGGAACCTCATAGCCCATTCCTGGATTTTACTGCAATTAAACAGGTTGTAGTCAGACCAATTGTAATGCTGACTGGTCAGTTTGTCTTCATCCATTAGTTCTCCTGAAATAATTTCTTGGATTTGTGTATTGGTGACTAGTGATGATGTTTTTGAATAAGAAATTTTAGAATTCAATACCAATCAAACACACAGGATATTGTGTTTTCTGTCCTCTAGGCTCAACAAAGGGAACGATTCAGCTGAGGGAACGATTGGAAGAGGTGTTTAGGGAACAGAAGCTGATGGAGAAGCAGATCCTTTCATGTTTTTCCTAGGGTCGGATTGTGATGCAACCTTCTACTAATAACGGCAGTTCTTCTCATGTAAAAATCCTTATTTTTTATAAATAGTAGATATTTTAACTTATTTAAGTGTTTGGATCGAGAAATGACTAAATTCATGTGCTGCTAATGTTTGTAAGTAAGAGATGTATGAGGGTATATGTGATAAGGATTATGTTAACTGAAGTTTCAGACTTGCGAGGGATGTATGAGGGTATACGTGATGTTTACTGAAGTTTCAGACTTGCGAGATCAGGTAAGTTCATGTCTCTGTTTGTTCTCTACTACCTCTTGTTCACTATTTCACACCTCTCTGAATCAGGACCTCTCTTAGTCATGGAGTTCTTAGTTGGGCAGTCTATAATTTCTCTTATTCTTAAAAATCTTACTGTTCATTTTTAGATCTGGTGCTACAGTTCTTTGATGAATCTGTTCATGTTCCTCTAATGGGTCATATTTATTTGTTCTTCATACTTTTATTTCTAGCTGAATGGATTGATTATATTTGTGTGTTTCCATTTACCTCTATTTGATTTGTTCAACTCTGTAACCGAAGGCTTCTTTGGGTTCGTTTTTGTGTAGGTTTTACTTCATGTCATAATCCTTCTGATTTTATTTGTAGTTTTGTGCGTTCTTTACTTTCTTGAATACTGATATTGGTTTGGGTTTGGATAGGCTAGAAAACCTCTTCGAGCTCTCAAGGGACCGGTGAATCAGTCCCAGAACTTGAAGCGGCTCTTTCATCATTTCGGTAACCCCCTCTTTCTCTCTCTTATGGAATTTTTCATATTTTGATTGTGATTTTTTTTTTTAATTTTTACACAGGATGATAGTAAGGAAGAAGGATTTCTGGGTGTTTCTCGTTTTCTAAGATTAATGAAAGTGAATGATTTTTTTTGAGGGGTTTGATTTTTGCACCTGTTGTATTTTTTTGAATGATCCATTTATTTGTAAAATTTTAGTGCATGCATCAATCACAGTGGATGTAAGTTACGTTTTCGTTGGTATTCTCAAAGGCCCATTTTGGAAAACCCTAATTTTAGAGCCCTGGTGATGATGATTTATGATGTTTTGGTCTATGTAAGGAATTAGATGATGTTTCATTGGTTTGTTATATGAATTCTTGAAGTTGGGTTTTTTTAATTGTTCAATGGAGTTTCAAAAGATAGCAATGTCTTGGTGAAAAACCAAAAGATTTTGACCTTTACTTTTGCTATAAGAAAAGTCTTGGTGGGTACATTTGAGCTGCCAACTTATAATTGAGATCATTCATTTGGTGGGGGTTCAATGGATATTACCTTAGCATGTGAACAGTGAACCTCTTGGTTTGGATGATGCTGACTCTCCAAACAGTGATCAGCAAATGCGTTTTAGATTTAAAAAAAAAAAAGAAGGAAAAAAGAATTGAGCTATGGTTCATATTGGAGGGGTGATAGTCATCTATTATGATAGTCAGGAGTCAGGACCATACAATGGATGCGCCTTTTGATCAATAATAGCTATCGCCTAATTCAACTGCTGGTAGGATGGTGTTATTTATTAGACTTTTTTTTCTATTTCATACGATATGTTGTGAACGGCAAATTAATGGCTCCAATGAGAATGCAAATTTATCAAGTTCTGTTTTTGGATTAAGTTTTTAATTTTATACTATGAACAAATTGCATAGGCTGGATAACTGAAAAGTTGTATCACAATTCTCATTTATATAACTTTCCATCTTGCAAAATATCTATAAGTGTCCATCATAACTCTTGAAAAGACGTAACATTGCATCATGACTGAGTTACTTGTGTATGTCTTCGAAATCCAAAAGTGGTATGAGGTGTCCAATTTGGCATTCTCAAAACAAAGGATTTGTGGATCTGGTATGACATTTAGATAGATTTATGTGAATATTACTTCTAAATGATGAATACTATGAAAAATAACACCAAAGGAGTAATATAATCAAGTGATTAAGTTGTAATAATATATCTGGTCCAGGAAAACACAATCATCAAATTGTAAAAGAATATTTATATCAGCACTAAAAGAATCTGAAACTATGCTGTCTGACATAGGTATTTGGCTCATTCCAAAGAACCTCGACAATCCCTGCACCTGGACTCGATTGTAAGTAACCTCTCTTCCATATATTTGGATATTGATATTTCATTTTCTAAGGTTATGGGTTTCTATTGTTTGGTGGGAGCAGAATGATTTTTGCAGTGAATTGTGTTTCTGCTTCTTGGGTATCAGCTGATTTTTTCTGAATTCACATGTTTTTTATGCAGGTGGGTGATGGAAACACAGACCATTACTGTTGGCAAAAACGCAAGTTAGCCTATCCATACTATAAGTTTATAACATGAGCCTCTTTTTTTTTTTCCTCCGTCACTATCTTATATCTATCTGGCAGTTTTTAAGGGCCTTGATTGAGTATTTTCCACTTGCTTACCTGACCCAAGTAATCTGCATTTTGGGTTAGTTTTGTTGTCCACTGTTTTATACTCTTGTTTTTAGTTTTTGTAGGCTGGCATGTGTCCAATGTCATTTATTTAATGTCACTTGTGGGTTTGGTTTGGATGTTGATGTGCAGTGTTTTGGCGATGATGAATATAAGGACAAGGAGATTGTCGAGAATTCCCCTAGAAGTTGAGAGGGGAAATAGAGTAAATAGAGTCTGCTTTCATTGACAATGAGGATGTCAAGGAAGAGGGCAGTAGGAAATTACAGGAGATCAATGACACCACTGCATATTACATCCTTCCATCTAAAAAAAGAAAGACCTACCAAATCCAGCTCTACACGGAGGATGCAACCGGCTGGAAGATGATGCCCAACAGTGTGCTCATCATGAGCATTGGCTTCATAGCATTTGTTGCCATCCTGCATGTCATAGGCAAGCTTTACTTCGTTTCTTCAAGAGCTTAGTCAAGTATAGGTCCAGCTTAGCTGGTAAATACTGGAGCTTTGACTGAACTTTTTTCTCTTGACAGGACAAGTTCCTAGAATAAATAGGGTTGAAAAGATTCTCAGCCCAAACTGTTGGACGAAATTCTCCATAAATGATTGATAGTATGCTTATGTCTCATGTTCTCTTAAGCTGTATTCACTGCCCTTCAATACAAACAGCATGCAGATGATTTGAATAATTCATCTAATCATCGTCACATGAACCATGCTGATTGTGTTTGACAATGAATATCTCTTATTGAAAGTGTGATATTTGGACATTCCTCTCCCCAATCAGTGGGAGGAATTCATCCATATTTGTGTTAAGCAAAGTGGTGGAACTGACTATACAGTTTATTAGGCGAAATGCTTGATCAAATGTTTTCTATTTCCTTTGAAAATGCTGAGTATGTAAAACAGAGTATGAAAAACATTTTACTATCCAGTTAAGTGGTAAAAAGAAATAAAAAAAGGTTTGTCAAGTATAGGGTCTGATGACTTTTAACTACTTGATATATTGGGTATCTATAAATGAAACTAGTTCTTTAATCAAAGCCTGCTGAATTGTTAGTGCGTTTTCTAATACTTCTATTGAATATTTTACTATCCAGTTAGCATTAGGTTTATTTTAACTTGAACTTTGCAATGAGTGGTCTCGTGGACATCTTGTTTCAGGTTGAGCATATCAAATGGTTTTTCTGAAAGAACCGACGTCTATGGTTTTGGGGTATTCTTACTGGAGTTAATAAGTGGGCGTGAGGCTGTTGGAAGAAATGGATCAGTACCTGGACAGAATCTTATAGAATGGGTACTTGATTTCTTCCCTCTGTCTCTACATGAACAGCTCATTACCTCTAACAGCTTACTCATGCATTGTTGGAACTTGGGAATCAGTTCCATTATAGAAAGAATCCTATCAAGGATTCAGCTATTTTTGGTATTTTCAGTACTGGAAACTACCTCTAGATTGAATATGTTATTGGTTTTCACAAATTGGTTCCAGTATAGAAAGAATCACTTTATTCTTGCTTCACATGTAGGTCTATGACTACAAAGTTTGTATGTCATTTTGATATGTATTGATAAAATGCAGCTTTTAATTTCCACTTGAATGGTATATTCAAAAGTATGAGAATTTAAAGATCCTTTGTCAACTGTAACTGATCAAAACATATTTTGTTTTATTTTCTTCTGAAGGCCAAGAGCACAAATGATTTAAACAGTTTTGTCGATCCGGTGTTACGAAAGGATCAAATGAAAGCCATTCAACTAGTGATGGAGCTAGCATTGCAGTGTGTAGAGATCAGCGAGAGAAAGCATCAATGATGCAAATTGTTGCAATGCTGGAGTTGATTCATGAGAGAGAAATGGGTCATCTAAAAACAAAAGGCTTAGAAATGGTGTTGTAACTCTTGGGAGTGAGCTCTTCAAGTGATTAACCCTCTCTCTCTCTCTCTCATTATAATTCTTTAATTGGTTTTTTTTTTGTTTTGGGTTGAACTTTTATTGGATTGGTAAACTATAATGTGATTGCCTAAAACAGAAAACCCAATCGTCCAGTGAATAGATTATTGAATAATAATTATCTCATTCTTGAGTAAATAATGTTCCAAAAACTTACTTATTTCCTTGTTTTTATGTTTAAGGATCATGATCATCTGTTGGGGCTGAGTTTTTCGCCTAATAAACTGTAGAGATCAATGACACCACTGCAAATTACATCCTTTCTGTCTTGCACATGGCTAGTGGGTGAATGGAATTATGGGGTCGTGAAGAAAACTACCAAAGCGCATTGACTTGCCATGTCTGTGCCTGAGCAAATTTGCAACTATGCTGTTGAAATGGATATTGGTCACGGATACTTGCATAAGATTACTCAATGCAGATTGTAACAGTATACTTCTCTGTAACCAGCTGCCTAATGAGATTGGGCCCTTATTATTCTTTAACAAAAACTTTTCTACTACTTTCTTCTTTGTTTTCAAGTGCCTGATTTGTAGCATTTTAAATCTTGCAAAACTGACAAAAGCTATAGGATTAAAACTAAATAGGTCATAAAAGTGAAAACCAATGCCCAAAAAATGGGCAAAAAAAAAAATCAAATATTTTCTATAAACGACGTCTCACAAGCAGTCGTTTCAAATAAACTACTAATGACTAGCCGTTGTACATTTGAATATGACAATGGCCAATTTTTAAATCAACTACGGCCAGAGCCGTCAGTCGTTTAACAAAAATGACTGTATTTTTTATGACTGCCTTAAAAGTGTGGAGGCTGTCGTTTATATTGTTAAACGACTGCTTATGACAGTTGTCTATTTTAAATTCTGATATAGTGGGTGTATACAGCCTTCCATTAAAAATGGGAACATACCGCTACAGAAAGTGTCAATTACATTACATTGAAGAGAAGATAGAACTCGTGGGTTTTTGTGCAATGGCCTAAACATGACTAGTTGGATTCTGAAGGAACAACGAATGAGTTGCAAGAGATAGGACCAGACTATTTGTGGCCAAGGTTTTCTGTGAGAGAGAGGAAGGTATGAATATGATGTGTGGTCCTGTTTTCGGTACTTTGAAACATGAAGCAGTGCGTTATCCCTAGGAATTAGGAAGGAACTGTAGAGTGTATATTATATATGTTGTGTTAGCAAGAATAGGATGGTCTTTTTGTTTTTATAACAACGCTGGGAAAGAAACATGGGTTGGATGTGTATGCTCTGTTTAAGGGAGATGACAAAGAAAATCTCTGTTTTGTAAAGATTATTAAAAAAAAGAAGAAGAATGTTTCTTGATAAATATTTTTAATCCATATTATCACAGTTTAGCAATACCTTAATGAAAGAACTAGCACTGCCAATGGAGCCTACCAGGATGCATGACAACTGAGGGAAGCAGGACAATGGAAAGGTTTTAATGTGGACGGGCCATGATCGAAATATCAAGCTGATTAAATAATTTAGTCCTTAGTTCTAGATCCTCGAAGTTTAATGACGATATAAGGTGCATGCTTATCATGATAAATTCTAATGTCAAGCTGATTAGGTCAGTACTAAAGCTTGTCCAAACCCATTCTTTTTGCTGGCCTCAAAATCCAAGACTTAATTCATCCTATGGACCAAAAAAATCAAGTCCAGGGTCTGTCTATTTATTTGGAAAACATATAGACCCTCTTGTGTTGGATAATGTGACCATGTGAGGCCAGGCAATCTGTGTCTTCAAGCACGTACAGGCCCAGGCCAGAAAGCTACGCTAAAGTCCTAAAGAGAACATGAGGCATGGGCCTATCATAGAACAAAAACCCAGCCCTAAGCAGGTCGGCTCAGCTCATACTTTGGCTAGTCTGGTTCATGAGGAACCCTGTTCATAGGAAACAAGGAGATAGCAGTTCTGTGAGTAAAATTTCGGGTTTAATATGGTAAGATCCTGAGAAGAAAACGGTGATATTTTTTGCAAATAAATGTTAGATAAAAAGTGAAAAGTTCAGGTTTAAAATGTGAAAACCTTGACCCAGAGGGCAATGCACAGGCAATCAGGGTTGGGGCCCACCTGATGGTCCATCTGAATGAACCACACACACAATCCCATAAATTTCACATGGGGCCCACCTTTGCACCCATCTGATGTACTGTACACCGTTTGATCACCTGAACACCATAGTTGTCCATAATGTTTCGGACCCCATTTTGGTTGGGCCTCTGAAATGAAAAGTTTCGTCCGATTCAAAATTTCGGCGAAATTTCTCGAAATTACATTTTAGGTAAATATAAAAATAATATATTTATATATACATGTGGAAAAATGAAAAATAAAATATAAAACAAGAAATATCGATCTAATTCATTTTAGTGAAACTTTTTGGAATTAAATTTTGGAAAATAAGAAATACAAAGAAAATATATGTATAAGAATTTTTTAAAAATAAAAAAATAATTAATTTTGTAAATCTTCATTTTGGCCGAAGTGTGACCGAAATTGGTTGAAACTAGAAATTTTGGCCAAAATGGACCAAAATTTAAACCGAAAAGTTTGATGTGAAATTTCGTTTCGGTCACTTGACCGAAACGAAAACTTTTGGCTAAAATGGTAAGAAATTAATAAATATGTTGCACAACTATCCGAATAAACTGTACATCGTTAAATTTGTGAGGCCCAGATGGAGGGCCAAGGGAGATCTTCCAATCCCCCTAGTCCCAGTCCGAGGTGGGACCCCATGTGGGCCCCACATTGAGGTGGCGCACACTAATCCAATGCGCGAGTTGCACACTAGATTAGCCTTATATATATATATATATTTATTTATTTATTTATTTATGTGAGCGAATGAATCATTAAAACTTGCATAATAATGCATATATGTAGAAAACATAAATTAATATTAAATGATAGCGAAAATTAATGAATGCTTAGGGGACATTGGTGAATGCAATTGAATGGAGAAAACCCGAGCTCGCTAATAATTTTCGGCACATATGTGGATACTAAATCCTGAGCTCACAAGTATTATGTCTCGAGTTCACGAGTAATGTCTCGAGCTCGCGAGGGATAAAGTGAAGAACAATTTGGTTTGGGAAAAAATAAAGGCTACTAAGTAAGATGTTTTGGGGAATTACATGTGTTTGAGTATGCTTTTGAAGCTATATGGACATTTTTTATTTTTTGTTTTTATATAAGTTCTAATTTTCTAACAATTTACATAATCATATAGGTGGCCGAAAAGCTATATAGTATTATCATTTTCTTTTATATATATCTACCCTCGAGAAAACAAAATTGAGAAAATCTAGATAGTTGAAACTTGCATAGAAATGATTCAGTGTTGGTCTTAAGCACCAAAAATTATAAAATGCACCCATCCGCACCAGGTCCTTCGTCACACACACACACACACACACATATATATATATATATATATATATATATAGAATAGTCTCAATTTCCTTATAACGGTTGCTTGCCTGGAACTTTATTATGGGGCCCACGTGATGATAATTAAGATAGTTCATCTTGAATCTCATCTCCTCCAATGATACATCCTAAAAGAATCCGGATCCCTTATTTCATTCAAACACGGACATATTGTTTTGTCCAATCCAAATTCGCTAGTTATGTAAAATATCTTCATTGATTCTTTCATTCCAAGGAGACAATTGAGAGGGTGCAAAAATCAAGGAAGATTTTACACAGCTGGCAAATTTGGATTGGACGACAGTGTATCTCTTTGTTTCAACGAAATGGGGGATCCAGACCCATATCCTAAAACTCTGGGTCCCAACTCCCCCCATCCCATTGAGCAAATGACAAAAACCCTACTCGGCCATAGGGACCCAATTTTATTAGGATTCAAGATGAACCGTCTGAAGTATCATCATTGTAGTTTAAAGCCATTATATTATAGAGCATGCCTATTTTATACGTGACAAAGTGGCCCAATCAATAAATTTTTTGCTTGATTTTTATCGGCAATAACCAGATTTGGATATTGCCTTTTGTGGTTAAGTGGGACTGAAAATGTAGAGTGGTTGCCAGAGAGCTTTAATTCTTGGTAGACTCTTGTAGCTTTTATTGATTCGGGTAAATGAATTTCTCATATTGGACTTCCAACATGAATGAAACCGGCAAGAATGTTTTCAATTCAGGATCATTCTAAAATCTCTCATGTTCCCAGATATAATTCTTGAATTCCTGCCGAGAAATTGGGACTCTTCAAGTAACTATTACAGCCCGGACAATATTTATTAATTTATATATGTTATCTCAACTCCTCATTCCATTGTTGAAAATATTTTTTTTTTCTATCGAAGGATTCTCAACCCTTTGGGCTGGACTAATCTCTCCGAGTCCAAAGGGAAGTCGGGTAAACTCCTTTGTAGCCCGAGGATAGTAGTGCAGTTTCGAACCTACAACCTCTGGACGCAAAACGTGGTTCTAGATCAACTGAACGAAAACTTCGTAATGATAAAAACGTCATTTCTTCCTCAATGGGACTGTTTTCATCAGTATGAAGCTTTGGAACAACGAATAGGTCCTTATATTGTAACAGTTTCATTCAATCCGGATAGTCAGGCATATATCCTGGACTGTGGGGGTGGAGCTCAAACAAGTATGATCTAGTTTTAATTAAAAGTTAGTGAATGAAGTGAGCATTGTTTACAATTGCTCATCAAGACTTTGCTCGAAGCTCAACATATCTGGTAGGTCTGGCTGCTTAAATTCTACTGGGGTGACTACTGATGTTGGACCCATATTGATCGTGGGGTTTATATATATTGCCTGTATAGTTGTGATGTACATATTGGTGGGATTCCCATTATCACCCAATATGGATGGATAAATAGTTTTAACAGCAACCCATAGCTGCCTTTTAGAAATCTTGGTTTAAAATCTGAATACTTAGGATGGACCAAAATTCTCTCTCAATGTGATCGATCAAGTCAAAAACTCGGAAAACTTAAGCAGGTAAATTCAATGTATGTGATCAATCAATTTAATGGTACGTCCTAGGTCTTTTTTTTATATTTTTTTGCTATCGGAGGGTTCCCAACCTTTTGGGCTGGACTAATCCCTCCGGACCTAGAAGGAAGCCGAGTAAACTCCCATATAGCCCCAGTGACATCCTAAGTCAATTCAAATGAAACTATGCCCAAGGTAAGTCCATCTCTTCCAAATGAGAAGGTACCTAAATAATTATGATTTTCGTTTTTCACTAAAATCAACCCAAATATGCCATATCAGCCTGACTCATCCTAGCATGGTCCGATTATTACGAATGTCAGCTCTGATAAGAAGTTTCTAGGTATTCTATTACTGTCTAGGTATTCTATTTTTACTTTATAAAGTTTCATTGTAAAAAGATCTTTATACATAGTTTTTACAATATTTGATGCTCATTTTCAAAAATTCGCATGCGATGTTTATTTTTAAGTGGTTATGAAATCTTATGCATTCAATTTTTACTATGAGGCTTTTGAGATATTTGAAAGCCTATGTGAGACTGTGTGCTTACCTTAAGAAAAAGGTCACATAAAATAGTTATTGATTCATGAAAGATAAAAAGAAAACTTAATGGTTAATGGGTTTTGAACATTACATTAAGTACCCGAACCAGCATGATTACATCAGATCTTGGGAATTTGGGTCCCATTTGGGATATGGGTGACAATATCCTCTTGGCATCCAAGTGGTACTTGGGATGGATCGATGATTGACCTGACCCACCAACTGACGTAGCCCATTCAAAGGTTCCTCACTTGGTTTTTCCAAACCCAAAAGGACCCGCTTGAATGATCAGCTGACTGAACCGTTGACTTGATGGGCCAGGGGTAGTGATGTCAATGGGTCCCTGATTCTCCGATTACCCGGAGGTTCCGACCCGTTAAAAGTCGGGTCTGGGTCCTTATTTAGGCCCCGATGAGTAAATGGGTCTGGGTCCGATTCCACATTGGTTTGCATCCGTGGACCCAAGACACTACATGTTACATCAATTTTTGAAAATCTTTCCTAAAAACTATATTTTTTTTTAATATCATTCTCTACCTAGATTCGGACCCGGATCCAGACCCGTCCCATATGTGGTTCTAGTTCCGGTTCCGGAGCCAAGAAACCAGTTCCAAAACGGTTCCGGGTCGGGATCCAGTTCCAGCTTCTCCTTAACGGTTTCGGTTACGGGTCCACCATGGACCCGGACGGGAACCGACCCGTTTACAACCCTAGCCAGGGGTGCTCAAAGGGCCGTCCAGCCTAGGCAATCCCAATATGGATTGGGCTTGGTATATAATCCGGGCCCGTTTAGTATTTGTGCGGGCCGTGGGTGAGTGATAGAAAGCTCAAAGTCAGGCCCAACACAACACAAATAATGAGTGCCTGTAATTTAGTGATAATTTCTCTAAACAATTGCTAGAAATCTCACACAAATATTACAAAGCCCAGTTCAGGTGGCCCGATTGACTAAATGGCGGGCTTCGACCTGGACATGCCTCCGCCCAGCCAGAACTGGCCATTGAACAAGCTTGTGGCCCAGGATGACCAGCCATAGATATTGTTTCAAAAGATCCTATCAGATGGTGCCAAGCAGATGAGTTTGCTTAATCAGAGACACCAAAATTCAAATCATTAGTACTGTTCTAATTAAGTATCATTTAGATGTGATTCCTTGGCATCTTTTCTCAATAATTCAATTTATACTCTTATATCTTAACCATAGCCATAGTGGGACTTTGACCCAACAATCTTATTCTACAAATCTTCAGCAGCAATTGATTCTAATCATTCTCCAATGCAGAAAGTACAACTGTATAACCATTCCTTCAAGGAACCTTAAACAACTTTAGAAAATCTTAAAACAGTACAAGTTTAAATTACATTTTAATTAGGCCACCAAATTGGCTGGCAGAATGACCTTTTATTTAATGTTAATGTTAATGACATTGATGATCCAAAGGAGTCTGAGAATCACACTGTCATTTCTCTTTTGGGTCAGACTTATGACCATAACCAGTGATTTAGATGGTACAATCCAAATCAAGCCATTCAGTTTGCCATGAAAAAACTGGTTATTAAAACTAAATGCGAGATGTGGGCTAGTTATGTAGCAGACGTCGCTAACTATCGTAACTTTGTTTGTGGGTTCAAGTCATGTTACCAATTAAAGAAAAACAAATACCTAAAAGTAATGACCAAACAAGTATGGAGTGATGGGGTTTGAACAAATTTCAATCAAATCTCCACCTTAGATGGGCGCAACCTTAAAATTATTGTAATCAAATGATCTTACATGCATTGGTGGACTTTGGACAAGGCAAACATTTTGGCTTTATTGGATGTTCTCAAAGTGGTTAAAGCCATTGAGGATAGCAGTGATTGATTAACAATCAAGTCAATAATTTGGATATCATTAAGTGATGTAGTTATTGTGATAGCATATATTTTTGGCTTACTCCTGGAGTCTCTATCCTGGCTGCTCATCATTTAGCCAAGTTTGAATATAATCATGATAAGAACTTTGAATAGGTGGATGTTCAAGCCTTTGTAATCCTGTTCTATTTTATTTTTTTTGTTTCAAGATTTAATTTCCAATTTACTTAATTCAAAAAAAAAAAAAAAAAGGGAATCTCATATGTGACATTGAAATCATAGAAAAAAATATCCTATCTGAATCATAATCAAAGTGACTGTGTATCTTATTGTGGATCAGATGTATACAAATGATCAAATTGAGGTGACTTATTCACACTCTATCCTTCTACTTTGGTGGGCCAATTAACTCTTCCTAGTAAAGCTGTGATAGCAAGGCAAAACTATAATCTCAAAGAGTATCTACTAGTTTACAATCAAATGAAATAAAGAGTGTCTAATCATTTCAAATTATTTAAAGATGCCCTCTTCTTTACATCAATTAGAAGTGTTCCTTTGACCTGATTAAGAGAGTATTTTATATATAACCTTCATTATACTTTAATTTTACATTTCTTATTAATCCCCTCGCACGTGAAAGTGCATTCTCTCCATTGACTACATGGAGAAAAGAGATGAGCAAATAAGCAATGATAATTGAGTGGGTTGGATTGGATATGCTCAACCATATCCCACCTAAATCATGTGTAGAAAATAAAAACCCAAACATGATTCAAACTCAATCCAAATTGTAAATTCCAAACTCCGCATGCAATTTGGGTTTTTTTTTTTTTTTTTTTCATCACTCCAGCCAAGGGGGCTAGGATCTAAGAGAGAGTCACACACACAGAAAGATAGCCCAGTCAAGTCGGAAAGGAGCTCGCACATGTGGAAAAAAATCCCATACAAGTGAGAAGGGTGTCTGCACACACGGAAAGAGGTGACGTACCTGGCATTCAAACATTGGGCAGCCATGTGAGAACTGCCGCTCCTTACAACTCAAGTAAGGAGCTGTTCTCGTATGCAATTTAGGTTGAGTTGGGTTATAACTTAGGTTGGTTTGCATTTCAGAGGATAGAGATTTCATGAAATGTGTACTCTTCACTTTGTACAATGCCTATATTATAGACGGGAGATTTTCTCCTTTCATCCATGTAGGATTTTTGGTCTCCGCCTTTAATTAATGAGGTTCCATCGTGTGTGCAGTTAGAAATTGAAAGCCCACTTGGTAAAATTTGGGTTGAGTTAGGCTGACTTCTGTTGGTGTTCTGTTCAAAGGGTACATATTTTAAGAAATGTGTTCTCTTCATTTTATACAATATTATAGATGGGAGATTATCTCCATCCATGTAGGAATTTTGGTCTCAGCCTTCAATTCAACGGCGTCCCATTCTATGGGCGGCAGAGATTGAAACTCCCTAAACTGTCTTCATGCAGGATTCCTACATGTGAGAAAAGCACATTACATATAGCCAAAAACTTGATTAAAATTCAGGTACCCAGAGCCCAAACCTGAGACCTACTCCAATTTCAGGTATATCTCAAAATCCAGGCCCCAACCCTAACTTTACTTTTGATAAAGCCAGAACATGTGGGTACAAGTTTGGCCCAACCCAAATTGCAACCCTAATGATAACAGCCCATTTCCACTCATCAAGCAAGGGAAGCAAAGGTGCATGCGTAAGTTGGTCATTGTTCATTAATATGGCATGCAACTTGTACTCTCACATTATGTATAAATAAATGCAGAGTTAGTGGTGGGACTTTTGAGTGGTCTAAAATGATTATCTTCAATAATTCATTATTCATGAATTCACCTCAAATATCTCATACTTGCTTGAGTAGGTATAGATTTGCCTTGTGCAAATATGAAGACCTATAATTTGTATTTGACTATAAATCAAATTCCACTCTAGATGCTGTTATATGTAAGAACAAAATTTGTGAAACCTATTGAGTTGAGCTTTTTCCTCAAAATACACCATGCATGATGTTCTTTATAATCTTTCTTATTTTATTCTCTCACAATAAGTATCCGATTCGAGTGGCTTCATGAATTGAATGCAACAATGATGTCAAGATTTTGTTAATGAGTAATAAATATGTTTCTCTTTTTGGGTTCCTAATGACTGTAAGAGCCAAGGGTGGCAAGTGCCGGACAAGGCCCCTCATAAAATTCTTTTGGGTCGTGTAGATGTTGAGTACTCAAATAAGGTGGTGTTATGTACCTACTCAATCAACTAAAAGTCCTTTACTATTAGATGGCTCTTTCTCTACTTCAAGTAGTTCTTTCCGTGACTTGAATCCGAGATGTGGAGGTTGGCTTTATTACCAAATATTATGTACCTAACCAAAACGTGGAGTTTAAATTCAAGTAGTTCTTGCTCAGGAGTTGGCACGATTACACTTAGATTGACCTCCTTGGTCAACAAAGGCAGAGTCAAAATATTTTCCTTGGATGGGGCCACGATGAAAAGAAAAAAAAAATTAAACAGGGGTCATATATAGATTTTTTTTAGGGAGGCCATTCTTATGTGATAAACTTAAACCCAACTCATTTATTAATCAAGTGGAAAGTGGAATGATAATTTCTCATATTATCAACAGAAATGTAGTAAATTTCATAAACATCTCAAAATTCTTTTCTAACCATTGAGCACCTTTCAATTGTGCATCTCCTTTTCTTTTTTTTTTCAAGAGATGTGACTGAAAGCAAGTTTTATTCTAGGATAGGAAAAATGTAGTCCATAGAGAGAATAATACTTCACTGCTGTCTTTTCGAAATTCTGTCTTAATTTCTACTATGCGGACAAAGGGTTATTCCATTGACCTTGGTGCTGCCAAACAGTCCCCCAGTTTGTCATAAAATATTAGTGGGGAAGTGATGCTTCAATAAATTAACAAACTATAAATATTCTACAACTGTTCAAAGTTTGGCAGATTTGAGAAATTCTTCTCCAATCAAATTGTACACTCTTCATAAAATCAAACTCAATGCACTGTCTGCCCCAGGTTTTTACCATACAGCTAAAAAGCTAATACCAAGAGTACAATAATGTGTTTATTACCATGGACACCTAAATTTTTTGTGATCATAACCCACAAGCTTTAGAAGATCCAGGCCATTTATGAGATGGGACCCACACTAAAAGGCTTTACATTATGAGTCTTATTCTCCCCAAAGCCAAAGCATGCGTAGCCAAAAAGTCTTGATTCTTGAATTTCAATTAAAATCTTATTCAGAGCTGAAGAAAATGATGCTGTTGGGCTGGTCTACTTGTACCATTTTTCTTCATTATTTTGAGTCCTATGTTTGCAAGGAATGATTAGGTCCAATATATTTCAGATGGTTATGGTCTTATGGACCCTTGTATCTACTGCCCTTTTTTTTTTTTTTTTTTTTTTTTTTTTCCTTACCCTTGCCTCTACTTAAATTTATAGTTGATGGTGGGATGCAAACAGGTGAGGAGGTACAGACTCTTGTTTTCTTTTGGAGGGGCCATCTTGCTAACAATAATTATCAATGGATGGGCCCACTGGGGCATGAACCCATGTGGAACATACACATACAGCCCCATCCTACCCCAACTCAACTCTTAGAAATATATTTTTTTAATCTTATAATATCCAAAGAAAAACTCCAATTTTGGAGATATCCCCACATTTTCTCCTGGGAGGGGCTATCTTTCTAATAAAACTTATCAATGGAGGGGCCCACCTTATTGATGGCTAAGGTTATCTTGACCAAACTCCACCCTTAAATGTAGATGATAAAGTTCTGTAAAATCCCAACAAGTCCAAATTTAAAAATAAATTAACGTTTTTTGTTATAATTTTATATAAAAAAAAGGACGTGTTTGTGCACATGTCACTTGTGGGTTCCATCCTCTTAGGTGAGAATGTGAAACCCTAAGCGGAGGACAAAAAGGAAGCACTCTAAACAACAACTTGGCTGATTATTTAAGACTGCACCAAACACCTAACTTCTTTTTTTTTTTTTTTTTTTGTTTGCTTAAAAAATAATTTGTATTAAAAAAATGGAGAAACAAGAGAACAAGGACTCATAGAGTCCCCAGAAGAGAGAAAGCCCAAAGGGAATTACAAAAACACCTAACTAAGACATCACACAGAAAATGAACAAGATGTTCTCTCCTATTTCTGTGGCAGAGAAGCTACACAAACATGTGATAATTGTTCAACAGGCCTACAATAGGTAGCCACTTTTTTTCTTTTTTTAAGTTGCCCTAACCGGCATTATTGAAAAAGAAACTCATAATATGTGAAGATAAGTTTTGATTATTGCCGCAAATTCAATTTGATTTCATGATGCTGATGATGTCTTGCATGGGATCTACTTAGATAAAATCTCATTTGATTCTACTCGAGATGATTATCGGAATCAATTGAAAACAATTTGTATGGATTCTTCACATGCAACCATCAAACATGAATATTAGTAGTTGAAGTGGCCCCCACTAAATGAATTATTTTTTGTTTTGAGTAGCTTCGAGTACTATTATAGTCGACCTAGTTGGACTTATCATTTATTATGACATAAGATTCAAGAAGTCAAAAACTTGTTTTAGAATATGATTTTGGACATTATTTTAAAAGCCCCTTAACTTTGTGTGTTAGCCGGAGACCACACATTATCCTCATATTAGTATATGGGTTTGTCTTGTTTCTTTTTTTACTTCTAGAAGATTATATATAATGTCTAGAAAATCATAAAATACAAGCATTCATTTATGATTGCTTTTTAAGTGTTTAGACATGCAAAAGTTTTTTTTTTTTTTAAAGACTCATTTCTAAATTCTAGGAATGGTATAGCCAAACAGTCCTCAACATGGATTATAGCTAGTGTGGTCCACTAGAAGCATGACAATCAGTGGCACGCTAGGTTATTGTAAGGTCTCAAATGAAGTATACATGTTCAAAAGATGGAAATCACCTCATCATGGTAGGTAATGTTTTAGGCCTTAAATATGTGTAAACTCTATTCATCAAATAAAGTTGTAAGAATTATTAAGGACAGCAAGGATTGGTCTATCCAGCCTTTTGTAAGATATATTTTGAAGCGTTCGAAGCATTTTAGATCTTTTGAAACAGTTTTCATTCCAAGAGATTTAAATATGGTTGCCAACTATCTTATTAAATGTGGATAATCTGGAATAAACTTTATATGGCCTCATTGTGAATAAGCTTCTGTTTGTTTTTTTGTTGGTATCCGAGTTTTTATAGTGTTGTAGCTTGTTTGTTGGCTTCTTTTTTTAATGAAATCTCCCTTTCTTATACCCAAAAAAAAAAAGTGATAATTTTATTTATATGATCAATTTGAGAACCTACAAAACTTAGATGGGTGTAAATTTTGGATAAGCAAACAATTCACTAGTAATGGGTGTATAATGGTAAGTTTAGCAAGATGGCCCACAATATAGTGGCATTTGTTACAAGGTCAACATATGATATAATTATTATTATTGGAAAGGAAAGTACTCACACACACACACTAACCCAAATCCTTTCCCATTAGATAGCATGGGATTGATCCTTTATTGGATTTTTTTAGTGAAAGGGAGGTGCGTCACCAACTATACTTCTACTGTATTGGCTCATGTGATCTTATTTGGATTGGACCCCGCCAACACATGTAAATGCCATACATTGTTGGCCTGTGAGAGAAAGGGAGATATGGATTTTGAATCCTCTATTATTTGCCCTCTCTTCTCTCTTAGTTAGCCATAACCTTAATAACACTGAGTTCCTCACTTGAGCGAAGTTATGGAAAATCTAATTAAAGAAAAAAAAACCCCTTACTGAGATTTGATCCAATTGATCCATTTTATCCATCATCTCACTCCACAACAGAAGAACCCTAGGAAGCTGCAAAGTGAAATAGATGGAAACTGATATCTGCAGAACTCAGATACCAATATTAAATGCTTGTACCGTTTCCCTTCACTGTCTTGACTTTCCCCCATTTTTGTCTCCAACCGACAAAAACAGGACCTTCTTTGAAAAATAAACAATAGTAAAGGTCTTAGTGATAATTTTGAATAAAACTTAACGTTTCTTCTTTCAACGGACTCGCCGAAACGTGTTCGTACCGTTTCGGTCATGAAAACAGCAGCCGATTTACTCGCCGAGGAACTCGACTGTCCGATTTGAAAAAAGAACAAGAAATTTTTACTGCGGGCAACGGAAGAGCGTGAGAGAGCGTGGCAGAGAGGTGGGGACCACATAATTCCCGGATTCCGAAAATGACCTTGGAGTTGTTATGTCTTTTCTCGTGTACGGGGGTTAATTGCGTCGGTAATTGCCACTGAAAGGACATCACGAGACGTCCGTTTGGGGGGCCGTGAAAGCTTCCCCATCAACGGCCATTGTACTTTTAAAGTTACCAGTCATCCCTACCTACTAACAGAATAATAGGTTAGGTCTCCTCTCAATCTCAACCGTTTGTTTGGTTTGGGCCCCACGCCCCCACCTAAATGTATTTTGTTCAATGTTCAGCAGGATCAAATGGTGGTGGGTGTAAAGTATATAGATTGGGGTTTGGTCACTGGCTAGTGACCAAAAAGTTTAGAAATTGGTATGATAGGACTCACCAATGAACCCATGGGCGGGGTTAACTTTGAAATTCAAAAAAGTGCAAAATGCTTCCTCGCCTTGTTCTCCTTGGGATTTTAAAATTTGGGTAAGAAGTAGAGTGATGGAGTGAAAGGTTTAAGTCTAATCCAATTTGAAGCTTAAAAGGTACCTCAACTGTGATGTGAAAAAACATTAATAAAACATTTTACATAAACAATGGTGAATCTAACTAATTCAACCATTTTTATTGGTATTAGCTGATTTTACTATTTTTGAACAATCTTGAGTCTTTTTCACTAATAACTTGATTCTTATCTAATATTACAAGTGAAGGTATCGAATTGGCTCGACAAGTCAGAAGAAGTCAAATTTTATAACATTAGCTTATTCACTCCAATCAGATTTATTTCCACCAGCAGTTTGATCACTCTAAAACACGTTTTTAACATTTTTTTTTTTTTTTTAAGAAAGAGACAAACCACATTTTTTTTTCTTAAGAAAGAGATAATCAAGTTATTATCATTGGGATGGAGTTAAGTCATATTTTCTTAGAGGTGCGGCTCCATCAAGCCATATATGGCTTTACCTGGTAATCAAACTAACGAAATTTGAATATTTAGAAAAATGGCCAAATGGCAACCTGCATGTGACATGACCCATTGAGAGTTCTTTTATTTGTACTCATTATAACTGATGCACAAGCATATCACTTAAATATGATCATGTTTGTTTACATTCATTTATGTATTATATGTGTAAATTAATTGAGTAAATAATAATTAAATAAGGCCATTTTTAGTACAAAAGCATTAGGTTGTCCGCCCAATCTAGATTACCGATCTAAATCTTTTTGAGTGCTTTTTTTTTTTCTCACTTCTTAGGCTCCAAACTGTTCATCTTCTATAGGTACAAAAATATCTTAATGCATTTAATTTCACATCTTAAATCTCAACACATGGATATAAATCCCTTACTTTTAGAGGGCTTCCAATTCAATGATATGAGCAATTTAATATTCTCGTATTAATAACAAACATATAATATAAAGAGTTAATAAATATGATCAGAATCATTTGGATATATAAATCTGCTCATCTAAAAATGTAATTTCAAGGGATAGCACAGTTGGCCTAGGACCACGATTTGCACCCAAAGCTATAAGTTCCAAACTGCATTACAACATTGGGGATATAGGAGAGTTTACCCGACTTCTTTCTAGACGTGAAGGGGTTAGTCCCGTTCAAAGGGTTGGAAACCTTCCGACTGAAGGAATAAAAAAACTCAGGTAAAAATGATAATTTATACCAACATTTTAGGCTAAAAAAAAAACTAAAAAGAAAGTGATTTTAGGCTGAATTTACATGTGAGGGGAGAGGGGTAAAATGGGTGCCGTGGGGCCCAGGATGTATAGAGTTTCGTAAAAAGGCATTTATCAAGAGCATGCGACAAAAAGGCTACCTTTCACGTATCCTCAAATGATTTGGTATTCAAATACTCCACTCCCCAAAACCAGGCGTCAAAATAGTGGTCTGATTTGACTTTTCTCTCTCTCATACTTCCCACTCGGCCTCGGGTAAAGAGTCCGAAACAGAGTCCGCCAACGCGAGAGAATCTCATGAAAAGCTGTCGACTAGCAGCAGTATCTTTTCCTTGTCGCTTTCCCTGCCGTCGGAATGTCTCCGTTACATCCCGACACTCCGTTAAATCCATTTCCCTTTTGTTGATCATCAGACGTCCAACATAACGACGTAACAGACGGCACTCCGTTCCATTTGATTGCGACTTCACTAGAGGTCCACGGACAAAACCGCTCTCCGTCCTTGTAACTTTGTCAGAAAAGCGGTTTTTGGCGGTCGTTCCCTCGACTAGCGGTTTTCTGGAACCAAAGCTGCCATGCCGTATGACTACGATTTTTTTCTTCTGTCTGTTACAGCCATCAGCAGTTGAGGATCGTACGGAGATTCGGGAAAAAAATTAGGGCTTAATTGGTGTGAGATTTGGTTACAGAGAACATGGATTGGATTTTCATAGTGTTCTACGCATGTGGGTTAGAGTTTTAATAACTTAACTCACATAAGCATTGTCACAAATATGGTTCAGTAAATAATCTATCTCATAAGAATGTTGTAATAATTTCTAACTTTCTCTTCTTTTTTATTTTCTTCTCTATTAGAGGGTTTTCAACTTTTTAGGCTCGACTAATCCCTCCAGGCTTAGAAGGGAGCTCGGTAAATTACCATGTAACCCTAGTGTGGTAGTATAGTTTCGAACCCATAACCTCTGGGTGTAAACCGTGGTCTTAAACTAACTGAGCTACCCCTGAAAGTTAGAATAATTTCTAACTTAAAATTATGTGGTTTTGTGTATAACTTATTGAGAAATTGTTGTAAAAAAATAGAATGATTAAGCGATGTAGGTATGGAATTGAGTTCTTAGAACTAATAATAAGATAACTTAGTAAGGTGTGAGGCAATATATAGGAGAATTATCTTCTATGTGCGGAGTGTAAGTGTAAGTGTAGTATAACTCCATGGGGGACACATGGGTCAACCTTTAATGCTGTCTCTTTCACACTCTTGTCATTTTATGATATGTCAATGGCCCAAATTTTACACTCGCTGTGGAATTGAATCTGAAAAAATCTACAATTAAACGCTATTAAACTTAGGTTTTTAGGCAAGGATAATTTGAAGAACATGATTTTATTTATTTTATTTTATTTGCCTTTTTCTTACTTAACCTTATCCATGAGGTTCTTTATAGATCATTCAGCATTTTTATCCCTCAATTTTAGCCACTTTCCGGGGTCATACTTCTTAGAACTCCTTGGTACACAAAATAGCAAACGTGACCTAAAAATCATGTAATGTGTTTGAAAAAAAAAAAAAAAAACATATAAATTGATTTTGAGGAACTACTAAAACTTGAAATTAAGATAAGTTGCAATCTTAATATGCTTTTAGTTTGCTCAATAGGATAGAGTTTGATAGTGTTAAATCAAATCATATCATTTTTAATTGGGAGTCATCTCTGTTATGTGTGGAGGCTGATTACACCTGGGTCAAACTGTTAACTCAGGCTCACTATCGCGGGTAAGGGTATTTCCGTAATAATATTCTCTTACTCCTTTATGTAACCTTAGCATAGTCGCCAGAGATCTTTGTATCTTGTATTTTTCTCATCTTCTGCTTTTGAGCATAGTAGAATCGGCGTGGTCCATGGACATACTTCAATATCGAGGGAACCATGTAAATTTATGTATTTTCTTTGAGTATTTTGATTGCATCTTTGTTCTTACTTTCCTAACAATCTCTTTGTTGTAGCCACTTTAAGGTGAGGAAGGTGGTTAGTTGATCTCCTCTCCTTTTAATGTTGATGGAGCTGCAAGAGGTAAGTCGGTTCCAATTAGTATTGGTTGGGTTTTAAGGAATTCTCAAGGTACTGCAGTGATGATGTTCTCTAACTATATTGGTAACTTGAAGTCCAATTGGGGGTGGGCATTTTGTGCTTTCCTTTCATGCCACCTTAATGGTGGAAAGCAATTCTTTTAATGTGGTTTCTTGCATTTTGTTCGCGTTCTTTATCTTGTTTTTCTTAATCTCTGATCTTAATATATTTCTATTACCGATAAAAAGAACATGCTTTATGGTGCCATTTTCAGCTTTTAGTATTTTAGAAAATCTTATGATATTAATCATGATTTTTCCGTAACATCCATCTACTTGACTCAGTTTGGGTCACAAAGAAGTCCATTATTTAATCATAGTTACTCGACTAAGCTTTTTGTGCTCATTTAAGCTCAGTGATAGTGAGTGAGGTCGAGTCACCCATTGGTGACTATGCATTTACGTAGTCATCAGGACCATCACTTTTAAAACGAAATGACAGTAGCCTGCAATTCCAAGTAGAACATCATTCCACATCAAGTGGGACCCACGGTCTCGTTGGTAAGAACACGTGGGGCCAAAGAATTTAATGCTCCACGGACTACCGAATCTTATGTCGTTCATTAAACAGGAAGGCGACAACCAAAGTGAACCCTGAAATAGAATCTTGCTTCTCACAGGATAGGGAACGATTTAATAAATTGGGGTGCGTATTCCCATTGTTTCCACCGTACACGTGGCTGCAGCTTACTTTACCATTGGATGTTCTCATGTGGGAATTTGAAATGATCCAAGCCATCAATGCTCTTAAAAAAAAATGGGTAGAACAACCATAAGTTACTGGACTTCACATTGAAAAAGTTTCTAGGGGATGTATTTGCCTATAACTTAAATGAGTTCTTAGCCTCTAATTATTGAATTTTAAAATCCTCAAGGGTATGGAACACAAGAATTTTGGATATGAAATTTCTATTCAATTGTTTTTCTTCTATTATTATTATTATTATTATTTTAGAACTTTGAATGAGGCTGCTCATATACTTTAACTAAGCATTGCTTTAAGATTGGTTTAGATTTTTTGTAGGGTTGATGGGATTCTATAGTGGATTAGGCCTGTTTTGCCTCCACTCTAAATGTGGCCTTTTCTTTTGGCTTATGTTTCAATGAAAATTACATTTTACCAAAAAAAAAAAGCTCAAGAGTGTAGTAGCACTCTAAAATCTTAAATTTTGAGGAAATCTCAAGGCCCAAAGTGAAAAGTGACATTTTTTCTTCCAACTAAGGAAAGCTCACCGTTCAAACAATTTGAAGGTATTTGAAATGGGGGGTTCTAGCGAGGAAATGTTTTCAACCAAACAAGTGATGACCCGCACTCTCTATACTATACCTTATGCATGACAATTGTTTAAGAATTTACTAAAAGTGAAGTAAAGTCCTCATTTGTCGGACAACAAAAGACTAAGGTTACTATCAAAAGTATACAAATTTAAAAAAAAATTTCTTTTTTTTTTTAAAGGTCAAAAAGCAACATTCTTTCTCTATTAAATGACAAAAAAAACCCGATTCTTATGCAAAAGATAAAAAAGGTTCCCTATAAAGTAACTAAAGATAAATTACCATCACAACTCACTTATATTTTATTCTCTCTTAGTTTGAGGGTTTACTTCACTTCATTCTACATATAAAGTTCCCAAAGGAAAAGTAAATAGATGCATATTAGGAATAAAAAATATAGTGGTTCCATTAAATAATAGTGCTCTTCAATTAGAGGCCAATCCTCGGAGCTTGAGTGGAAACTCTAGCCTAAATTAATAAAAGCTAGTTAGATTAGGGCTGGAATAAATAACTCTAGTTTTAAAATATAATCAATAATTAGTTTGGTTGGTAAATTTCTAAAAACATAGTAAAGTGTTTGTTAAACACATGAAATAGAGGTTTTCTATCGTTTTCAACATTTTGATTGGAATTTGGAATTGAATAGGTTAATGGTCTTATTTTCTTGCTCGAGAAGTGATTGGATTGATCATGAGTGCTCCACATAAGTAAAAATAAGAAAATAAGACTCTACTTCCGCCTTCTACAACTTTAGAAAAAAGAAAATCTAATTAAAAAGGTAAAATATCATTTCCTTTTCAGAAGTTAAATCTCTATTTCTAATTAAAGGAGAAATGCAACTAGTGTTTTATAAAAAATAAATAAAAATAAATAAGCTCTAAAAAATGAAAAAAGACCTTGAGTATGCATATTCTCAATACTAAAACAACATAAATAGCCTTTTTTGCATGGAATTAATGCATAGGAATAAAAAAAAAAATGTTGCTTACTGAAACGCGATTAAAATCGAACAAAGAAATGACAGCCAAATAATCTCCTCCATAATGGAAAATGATTACTCAAATATTATCCTAGCAAATCAATTCTTAGAAAGGCAGTATTAATATTTTCTCATTTCTCTCTGTATCTTCACTCCTCTCCTCATGTCCCAGTAAACATATTCCTATTGAGGGATAATTTTGCCGGTCCAAATATGCACAAACAAACAAACTCATGCTCTTCATAGATGTATCTGACAAAAAAGTAAGAAAATAGGCTTTTGCTCTGAGTAAGGCTTCCTGTTGGAACTATGGGTTAAAGCAAGGTACTTCAGACATAAGTCCCTTTGGGATGTAAGAATTCCTACTAGTAAATTAGGTATGAAAGCAAAGGAGTGGCCTTTCATTCAGGCTCTGTGACAACTGTATGGTGGATTTGTTTGGAGAGTATGTGGTGTTTGGTATTGGATTGGGTTTTAAGATTATGATTGGTCATTTTATTGATCAAGATGATTGTCATTTCTTGCCACATAATTAGGAGATCTAATTATTATTTGGGAATAAGATATCCAATGAAATTATTCCAGCTGCACAGTATGTTGATGAGGTCAGATGGTTAATTCAATTGTTAATAATCAAAATTGAATTCCTCCTTGGGCAGAGCTTTTTTGGTTTAAGAACTATAATCATACTTTTTTTATGTGCTTGGATGGGATATGATGCATCTTGTGTACTGTGTGATACTACATGGGAGTCTTGCTCTAACATCTTTTCTTATAGAGACTTTTACAAGAAAAGCCCCTGTATTTTGGAAAAACCCTAAAAGTCCCCTATCTTTTATGTTTCTACAGAGGCCTGTGGTTTGGCTTTGGCAGTGTGACTATCATTTTTTTTTTTTTTTCAGATAAATGAAAGCCACATCTTTTACTGAAGCTCAGCAAATCTCACTGGCTCAAGTTACTTTTAGTTGGCCCACCTGAATGGATGATGACTTATGAAGGCATGAATTGGATTTCGATTTAGAAAATATATCATGTTATTCAAATGACCTTAGCATTTGGTTTTAGGTCAAGAAAGTTTATAGGACAAAATTAATATTATTTCTTTTAACTCAAGAAAAAAAGTCATTTGCCTGTTTTTTTAAGGGTAAATTAGCTAAAAGCAAATAATTAATTTTTCAAGTTCCTTTTTGTATAATTGGATTGTTAGTTGGTATAGGTTTTAGAAACAGCATAAAATACAAAGGCCTTTTTTAGGTTTTGTGAAAATATAGTGACCTTTTTATATATATAAAAAAAAGCTCTTTTTGATATTGCCTCTATTATACTGTTTTTTGGAAGAGGCTATTACGAAAGCCCTATTTGCAGCCGATCTCTTGACTCTCCTTTGGAATTAATTGAATCTATTCCACTTAGACCGTATGCTAATCATAGCGGATTGCGACCACTTGATAAACTTATTTTTTCAGCATTCGTTAGAAATAATTAGAGGAAAATAAATACTAAAATTTTTAGAAATAGCTCTTGAAGGTATGAGCAACTCTTTTATGATATGATTAGGCAACTAAATAATAGGATTTTATACCTTGGAAGATTATTAATAATCCAAGTTCTTCACCTTGGATTCATCGGTTTGTAGCCCAAAAGTTACAAGATTTCATCCAATGATTTAGTCTTTGCATCTTGCTTTATTGGAAAACCTATTTTTTATTTCGACCTGATTAAACCTAATTCTAATAGATATTTGAGTGTTTTACACTATTGATAACAAATTATTTGAATGTCTATTTCAATTAGCTTTTAAGACCTTTTTATGTTTTTTTAACGAAATGTATTGCTTTGATGCAACTTGAATGTCTAAAACATTTAGATACACTTTGTATTTTTTCTAACAATTTTATCCAAATCATTTTTTTAATATGATAAGTTTGCTTGTGCTATTTTTTTCATAATAGACTTGCCTACACTATATTTACTATTTGATAATTTTGCCCTTAAAACTTTGATTGTATGATAAACTTGTTTATGCTAATTGAATCAATACAGAAGACAGTCTATTTATAAAAAAAATATCAAAAATAAAAAATAAAAAATAAAAAATTGAATCACTACCTTTGGAAAAACCATTGAAAAGATCACAAGGAATCATTGCCATCATTTTTTTTATGGAGATCAGGAGATCTTTTCGAAACGCGTGGCAGCTTGCTATGCGGATATTATAATAAGCGATGCAAGAAAGCCTCTCGAGGTTTGTCCATCTACAACAAAACCACGTGGTGCATGTCGGATGTACACATGGAGTAAGATGAACACTGAAATAAAGTGGGCCCCACCACCGGAACCCATGGATATTTTGGGCAACCCTAACCGTCAGTGGCTTAAGAAGGGAGACGAATTATAAAAGCTGGTTTAACTTTTGAGGGAAATCTTCCCAAATGGAATGGAGTGGAGTGGGGTGGGGTGGGGCCTCAAAAGATCAGGACCCTTTTTCACATCTTTTGTGGTAGATCATTCTCTTTTTGCAAATATCATTCACAAGGACTACAATGACGACGACGACAAAAACAACAACCACCGTGATGATCGGCGGACGAGACCTATATACATGCTTGACGGGGGCACTCGCCTCTGGGAGGTCCAGGTCCGCCTCCAAAATTCAAATAAAAATTACGGGTTCATTTTCAAAATCCATATGAAAGTTTTGGATTGCCACCAAAACACGCATGAAAACTCTAAGTTAGCCTCCAAAGCCCATCTACCTATTTGGGTCCCACCTCTCTAATGAAAATATTACGTGTGTTACTTTTAATGATAATAATAATAGTAGTAGGAGTCATACCATGACCAGTCACCGCCAGTTTTCATCGATTGTACCACCATATTCAGCATGAAGACACTCCAGTAGTAAGGGTGCCTTGTATTAGGTTGTTCTATGAAACTAGCTATACGACTTACCCAATCTAGTGAAAAAGAAACATTGAATGGTTAACCTTTCAGTTTTGAAAACATAGAAATGTGACAAAAGAAGAAAGATTAATATGATTGACAACAGCTTAAACAATACCTAGTTATAAAATGAGCAAACTTTTTTTGTTTATTTTCTCTTTAATCATTTTTCATATAAGTGAGAAACTATCTTCATGCAAAATGTTAAACAAAATCCAATGAATATGGATGAGTCCAAATTTGACATAGATCAAAGCGATAATCATCATTAGGTAAAAGCCACCTTCATCAAATAATGGTTTCATGCTTTATTACTCAGTAAGGTTGCGCTTATCCAACATTACTGAGTTGTTGAACGTGTCACCTTATTTTTAAGTTTTTACAAGTCCATCAAAATCTATGAATTGAATTCTATTTTTATTCCTTTATATATTTTTTTTATCACGATTCTTTTTGCTTAGGAGGAGACAAACTAATATGTTCTCATTCTTAATGGAGTGTTTGGTGTCCCTAATTAACTAAGTTACAACCATAATATTTTTTAGGGCCATATTGTTTCATGCAGTTGAATCCATAGGTATTATATTTTAATGAGTGGTTTAAAAAAAGGAACTTGAATATCAAGAAATGACCATCAATTTATTTTTCCTTTAAAGGATATTTTAGAAGGGGAGATGGGATATGCGTACCCCACCATCAACCTGATAGTTCAAATTCTAAGAAAGTCATGATATCTTATAACTTGCCATTTATACCCTTTACCTATCTCATTCACTTTTCGCCTCTTTAATAATCTTTTGATTAAGCTCATTTAGTTATGAATATGTATTTTATGCGCTAACTATCAGGCCCTTAATGAAACATTCCCTTGCTCTTAAGCTATAGCAATTTTGTTTTGTACTTTCTTGTTTCAATTATTTTCTATAAATATAAGCTTCTTACCTTTTCTTCTCTTTTACTCATAAATCTATTGGAACTTATATATGAAAGTTGAAACCAATAAACATCAACTGCCTATTCTTTTCCAATGAACCACCTAATTCTCCATTTTTGCAGCCTTTGCATCACTCGGAATGTTTTTGCTAGGTCACCACTATATATGTGTGTGATCTCATGGTGCTTGCAAAGTCACTTCAATCCAACTAATCCAAAAAGGATTTCGACTATAATCTAAGTGTTACTTGTGCTAATAAAAGGAAAAATAGTGATGTTATAATACAACAAGTTGTTATATAATATAATTCAATGATATTGAGTAATCATATTATAATGCTTTATTATAGGAAGTTAAATGAAAGGCAAAAGCAATCCAATGAGTGATTCTAACTTGTTGGATTGCAGCATTACAATATCTAATAAGTAAAAAAAAAAAAAAAAAATTTTAAAAGGAAAAACTTCAAATAAGTCCTTAAGTTTTTGCCTTATTTCAAAAAAGGACACAAGTTTTAAAACTTTTCAAATTAGTCCCTAAGTTTTTCATGAAGTTTTCAATTAAGGACATTCATCCATTTAAAACTATTTTCCCACAACTTTTATCTTTAATTTTTTAAAACTACCCAAATTATCCTTCAATGAAATAAAATCTCCCTTCACTTCCTTTATGTGTTCTTTATTTTTTTCAGTGACAGCCTTATAGTGATTAAGAAAAACTAGCATTTTTATAGAGATCGGCTAAATGTAATGGCTGTCAGAACCATGTCATGGGTGTAAATGAAGGTACTCTGGGTATTTTTAAAAAATTAAGAGAAAATGCATAAAAATACATTTAAATGACCAAATGGCCTTAATTGATGTTTTATTGAAAAACTTATGGACTAATTTGAAAAAGTTTTGAAACTTGTGTCCTTTTTTGAAATAAGACAAAAACTTAAGGCCTTATTTGAAAATTTTCCTTTAAAAAAGGAAGCACACACACATACATCTATAGAAGAAGTTCTAATCTAGTAGTCTTCCTAAACAGGGAAAACGTCGCCATTTAAAATTGAGACCCACCTTTAAGATGGTGGAACATTTGTGTACACCAGAATAATCAAGGTTTTTCAATCCATGAATTGTGGATCATTTGCAGCAGACCTTCCAAAAGACCTTCCATTAATGAGTGATTCTTTGTATTGGATTTATGTGTAAAACTAGCATCTTCTTGTAAGGCCATTAATTGTAATAAAATCTACTTGTACATGATAGTGTACGTGACACAGCTTAAAACAGCCTTTTCCCACATTATAGTATGTTACCTCATGGCTTTTATCTCAAGTAAATGTACCTTGCCTGCTTATTGGTGCTGACATAGCCCGTATATTCGCTCAGTGAATGGTGTTAGTACAATTATCTACTGCTGAAGTCATTATAATTGGATGAGGTATACATGGGCCCTACTAGTAACATTATTGTATTACATCATACATTGTAGATCGTTGCTTTTTGGGTTCCAATAACTCAGGTATATGGGTAATGGAATGCATGAGCAAGATGAAAACAGTTTACCAGGTGGGGCCCAACCATAGTAGTATAAGATCAAAGATAGGTGATCAGCTGATCTCATCCACTTTTGGATGTTAAGAACAATTTTAAGAGTACTACTGATTATGTCTTTTATCATACCAAGATTTTTGGGGGCCTGATCATCTTGGGATTTGGGGTATACAAGAAATTGTTGGAGCTTATCATAGAGTAAATGGAAGGGAAATTAACATATTAGGCGGTCGCCCAAACTAATCATCATGATGTTACATTCCTTACAGGGCCTTCTTCATGCAACTCTGGAATTTTATACCCTTGTGAGTTTCTGTTTTGCACAATGCTGCCAATAAAACAGTATTAAGTTAACCCAATCCCCCTCCTCACCCTTCCTCTGCCTTCATAATAAGAAAATGATTTTAGGAGGACTCAAATAAACAAGTAGTTCAATTTTTTTTGATCATTTCTTGCGGATTTAAAACATCAAAATAAATTGTGGAAAAGTGGCCAACGCAGAAAATTAGCGTCTATTCTATGGCGCTAAGGGATTTTTAGCATTACAAACATACATCCTTTAAGTTTTGATGAAGTGCAAATGTGTAGTGGTCGTGTAACCCTCTTAAAGTTAGACATAAAATTGTCATTCAGCCATTTGTTGTATTATTGATCGTGCATAGGTTTTTATGCACTGAAAAGTTAAAAATAAAGATCAAAGGTGAATTTCAAAAAGTAGAATAAAATAGCCTTTTCTTAAATGGAAATTGAATCAAGAAAGATGAAAAATGAATGCCCAGCCATTATTCTAGTAATTCAAATCTTAGAAAAGTCAATTCATCTACATTGCTATCTTTCACTCCTTACATCTTTAATAATTTTTAAGATGCAGCTCCATAGCTATAAGAATTCCTATATATTCTACGCAAACAAGCAAGTCCTAAGTCCACATGGGCTGAGTTGAACTAGTACATTTGGCTGTTAGTTGTTGAGCATAACATTCTTTTAGGTAGAACAGGGCCTAAATTTAGTCAAGCTAAATCCTCACTCATTAGTGAAAAAATGTTAGGTCTATTTCTGTTACACTCGTCAAACATGTTAAGTATTCTACCTGAAACAATTTGTTTAGCCCGCGGTCATAAGATCATATTCAAATCTGAGCCCATATACAACCAACATTGAGGATTTGTTTGTGTATGATTGACATTCAAAACAATGAAATATCCTTTAGAATAATCTTTGTGTTTTCCGTATGGTGCTGTACTATATATGATAAAAACAATGAATAGTATAGTACCTTACGGGCATATGCCTGAATCTTTTAATTTTGATAAAATTCATTTTTGAGTCAAGGGATAGAGTTCAAACTTACGTGCGCTTTAAAAAATCGGAGAAAAACCGTGAATCTACCCTTAAAATTTACATGAAAATCCTTGATTTGCCGTCAAAACCAAATTACTTATTAAGGTCCGCACCTTTCCAATGAAAATCCTAAGTCTGCCACTGATTCTACATGCAATCTATCCACATATAATCTATGAGAGATATCTCTTAACCACATGACTTGTATATCCAATCCCTAGGTGTGTTGAGCCATTGACGTCTGCACTCCTCAAATAAAAATTCTAAGTCCGCCACTGGTTCTACATATAATCTATGAGAGATACCTCTCAACCACATAACTTGTATATCCCTAGGTGTGTCGAGCCCTTGAAAATCATTTGTGTAGACTATATAGACCGACCACTGCCAATAGATCTCTTCTCATTAAACTCTTTAATATGTATATATATATATATATATATACATATATAGAAAATCTTAGAAAGCTTTCTTATTTGGACAATGTTCTCATTGCTCATGGGCGGGCCCAGTTAGATATATGTCTATCAATGGAAAGAAGGCAGATGAAAATGTCTTTTCGCGGATGAATGAGAGCCAAAAAAACCATCTCTACTGAAATATTTCATCCTTAAAGTTTAATGGAGTCATAATTGTAGATTTTCTTATTTCTTTTAAATTTGATCCGACAATGAATGATGGTTCATAGGCCACAAAGAGCATCCAAAGGGCTAAATTGATCAAAGGTGAGTTAAAGTGAGTCCCATAAATTGGTTTGTACATGTAGTTGGCTCGTAGGAGAATATTCTCTCCGATCATACCATGAAGCCTTTATTATCATAATATTAGTATTGGCCTAAGCATATTTATTTAAAAAAAATTACCAACACCACTTCAATTTTTCAAATGAAACGAGCGCAAGTTTGTCATGCATAATCCCAGGTCGAGAAGCCACGATCACGTGCATCTTCACCTTCACCCACCTCGAAATTCATGATACTATCCAAATTTCAAGCCTCATTTCCTCGCCGTAGCTTTTCCAACAACTCGCCGGTTCATGTCCCGGTCGCACCCGATCCTCACCAACCCGGTTTCCTGCAGCCAGCGTACTAGAATTGTGTCGTCGGCTGGTACTAAAGTGATCTAAATGCCACGTGGCACAAATCTAGAGCTACTTGGCTCAGTAAAAAAGAGGGTTAATTCCTTGTAATGGTGCTTTTTCATGATCATCCAATATTTCATACTTGGACTTGGTTCATTGTAATTAACAATTAATTTGGATAATGTTATGAATTAAGACCTTCGATCAGTTTAATTGTATTAAGATCGGCTTTACTTCATGTTTAAATCTCACATGAGTGCAACTCTAGATTAAAGCATGAAAAAAGAATACTAGCATAAAGCCTGTGCAATGCATGAGTAAAGTCTCATGAAAATCAAATGATAAATTGGAATTAATATTTTAATTAGTAATTTCATGTCACATAGTCTAGGCAAGTAAAAATTATAAATTGGTAAACCCTGATGGAGTTATGGTGGCCCCATTAAAGTGTAGAGTGTGAGTTGTATTTTTGCCTAATAAAAACCTCTTTTTTAAACCACCCCACAACCCAAAATTGAATATGTAACTGTGTATCTAGCATAATGACTATTAATCAATTGGCTCAAATACACCTCTCTTAATACAAAGAGATGATATTTACATGGTATTCTTCACTTGTAATTCCTCCTTGGTTTTAATATTTTTACTAGAGAATGGCAAATCACAACATTAAAAAGCAAAAAAAAAAAAAAAAGAAAAAAAAAAAGGCAGTAGGCCAAGTTAGAAATCATTTCAATATAAAATGAAAACTCAAAAATAAATTAATTTTTCTAATAAATAGTAAATAATCAAAATTAACAAAAAATTACTAGAAATGAATTTTCAGGATTTATTCCAATTAAATAGAAGGTGAATAAAGTTCCAATCTATGCCTACTTCTACCATAGAAAATTTCTCCGCATGGTTTTTTTCATATCCAAACAACCCTATAAAATTAAAGGGAGCAAGTTGGAGGTATTTCTATAAAATTATAAAATGAAAACACAAAAATAAATGGGCATGCTCCTCTACGGATGGCTAGGGCTGTTAAAATGTCACACAACCGATTAACACGACACGAACCCACACGATATTAACGGGTTTTGGTTGGCTCTTAATGGGTTCGGATCGTTAATGGGTCAAATCCGTTAACACGTTAAGTTAACGAGTCGGGTATGAATTAAACAAGTAATCCATTAAGAACCCGCTTGACCCGTTAAATTTTTTTTTACTCCTTAAATGTCAATAAATTAATTTATATTCATAAAAAAAAATTAAAATTTATTGTTTTATAGTGGGTTTTTAGGTGGGATCCACTTGAGATCCTCACTTATAGTCTCATGTGGCTTATATATTTTTCTTCTTCCATTTTTATATAATTTTTTTTAAAATTTCGTAATGACATAATTACTTAACGGGTCGTGTTCGGGTTAGATTTTTTGACCCATTAAGTTAACGGGTCGGGTACGGATTGAGGTGATTTTAACTTGAATTTGTTAACCCGTAACCCGAATTCATTAACACGACACGATTGACAGCCCTACGGATGGCCTTATGGTCTACTTTGGCCACATCATATGGAGAAGTTGGTGGGGATTAAAATATTCAAATGGGACTTACACGTGTACAAAATTTTAAGTTGATTAGATCAGCCTAACCACTTGATCTATAGCCCTCTCAAGCTTTATGGTTATAGAAGACATCATTTTTTAGGGTTTTAATCCACCAGTAGCTGACAGTAAGACGGGTGTAAAAAACATGGGTGTCCAAAAACTTCGAGCTTGTGACACTTTGTGTGTGGGTGACTAAACTAATATTTTTTGCTAAATAGGAAATGAAAGATTAGCAAAAGTACTGCCTTTGGGGGGGGGGGGGGGGGGGGGGGGGGGGGGGGGGGGGTTTGGCTAAATAGGAAATGAAAGAATAGCAAAAGTACTGCCTATGTAGGAAATGAAAGATACTGCCTACGAATTCTACAATTTTCTTTGGACAAAAAGAGGATGAAAAAAATACAATGTACAACACAATTAAACCATATACTATTTCTTCAACTAATTATTTTTATTTTTTTTACATCCAAACCAAGGTTGGGAAATTTGTGATTCGGACTCGACTCGTACAATGCAAAAAGATTGTTTCGGATAGAGTTAATGCGGAGACTCGGAAGAGTCATATTTCTTTTCAAAAATTATCTCAAATATATCTAAAAACAAACCCATTACTTAAAAAATATAAAATTTCATTTATTTACATGTATTCATGATAATCAATTGAAATTAGTAAGTTTATAAATGTAAGAAAAGTACTACATGGAAAATAAAAAAAAAAAAGATTGCATATTACATAATTTGTTAGTCAAAGTATCGAATGTGAAAGATCACAAAATATTGTATATTCTAGCCATCATTTTTAACTTGTTGATTTCAAACCTCATGCATAATTACTAATAAATAACAATTAATTTTTTAGAATTAGATATACCTATCAAATGGTTCATAATATAAACAACTTATTAAAATGAGATGATTCGGCCGAGCCTCCATTGTTGTTGACTTGATCATTTATCAAAATAAGATGATTCGAAAGAGTCAAGAGTCAATTCAGAGAGTTTTCCAACCATGATCCAACACAACCCTCTAAAATCAAATGACATAAAAACTCATATGTTAAACTCGTAAACTCTCTCTCCTTTTATTACTACTTTTAGTTAAAGAAGATGAGGAGAAACGAGCCCGTTGAGATTCGCACTGCATATGTGTTGTAAGTGAAAAGATTGAATTCCCTGCTCTACAATTGATCTATCGTAGATTATGAAGAAAGAGGGAATCACATAACATTCATTCATGTCAAGTAGTATAGTAGAAGAAGAAGCAGAGAAAAAGGCATTGGGAATGGAGCGATTCTAACCTAATACCCCCAAAAAATGACTTACTTTTTTGTTTGATTGGGAGTTACTGTGAGAGAAATATCAACTCTAGTCATTTTGCAGGTAATGACTATCCATAAAGAATCATATTTGATGAGTGAGTGATGATGATGAAGATGAGGAAGAGGAGTGAGAATGGACACTATTTTCATGAAAAGAGATCACTGCATGGGAGGAAGGGGATTTTGAGACGTTAAGAGGAGGAACGTTTGGTGAAGGAGAGGGGCCTTAGCCATTAAAAGAGATCTAATTGTATTAACTTTGAGAATATTAAAGGAAAGTAAAGGGAATCTATTTTTCATTTGTTGAAACGACATAAGGATGCTTTAATTATATATATTGCTGGTGTTTCTTAAGGAGTAAATGTATCTAAAGAATAAATTAAATGAGATTCTGACACTTTTTTCCTCTTGTATACAGACCTTTTAGGTACAAGAATTATTAATCTCTTCAATAATGTAGGGACTCTTTTGCCTACTTTGTATTGAATTCTTGCAAATTTATAATAAAGACGCTCGATGAAAGAATATTAAAAAGGTAAATAGAAAAAACATCTAAGGTAGATGGAAGTACATGGGACCGTCACTCTTTTAGAATTTTAATTTACCAATATTATATCTAGATAATCATTTTTACTACTAACAAAGGAGTATTTAATGGCCATATGTAAATCCTTATCTTTATCGTTTCAATTTTAGCACCTTTGATAGAGAATTGATGACTTATTATTCCTAAAAGTTTAATTACATGGAGCCATGACCATTGTAATTTAGGTTCCAGGAAAGTGAGGGCCTGACCTACTAGTGTTGAAAAACAAAAAACTCTTCATGCACTTGTTAAAAAAATAATTTTCTAAAACTTTTAAGGGTTATTCTTTTTAAATTTTTGTAGGGCCATGGCCGCTCCACGTCTTTACCCGATACCATTCACCTCTCAGCATTTTTATAATAGTATTTTAGAATACATTTTATCATAATCCCCAGTAATTAAATTTCATGCTAACAAATGCACAGTATATGTGAAATAAAAAATTATTAAAATATGAACCGTTTTAAGTAATTTTTTGCGATGAAAGTCTACAAACAATGTGTCCAATATTATATATATGTTTACATGTGTGAGATATTCATATGCATACATCCTTCAATATATTATGGCCTGTAAGGATTTTAGGTTGGCTAATTCATTGGGTAATGGACAAAACCGGGATTCTTTAAGATTTTATTTTGTTTAGAAAAGGACGGCCCAAGATCATTAATGAAGAAGTTCGTTTGAAGAAGGAGTTTCTCAAAATCCTAGTACTGACAGAGTTCGCTCGAGCGAATTGAAGAAGGAGTTTCTCAAAATCCTGGAACTGACAGAGTTTGCTCGAGCGAACTTAAATGTGCTCGAGCGAACATTTCATAAGATTTCTTCGCTCGACCTAGAGTCCAGATCACTCGAGCCATCAAGATTCTGGAATGAAAGTTTTGAAGACAGAAAGTTGTTCGTTCGAGCGAACTCCTCATAGAACTGTGATTCCTCGACCGCCCTTTTACATTGCTTGACCCATGAAGTTACTGCGCTGAACGTCTGTAAACAGAGAGCAGTTCGTTCGAGCGAACTCCCTATTCGCTGGAGCGAACCTGGGCGCAAAATTAGAAATCTGCTTGGAACTTTCTTCTATTTTGTCTCAAGATACAATTACTAATTGTAATCAAATTTGCAACCCTTGAGGCATGAATTAAAGCCTATATATACATAGCTTTTATCTCTCTATATATTAAAAATCACCTCTATAAAAAAGAAAATTTCCAGAGAGAATTTGAGAGATCCATCTTCCCCCAAGGCTATTATCTGATGTGCTGAAGTTTGAAGTTTTGGATTTATGCTACTTTTCTGAAATAGAAGCATCTTGAAGAGACTTTCAAGGTGGTTGTTTCAAGCACGGTGAAGGTGACCGGCGTGCTTGGTTGTTTGTTGGCCTAAACGATAAGGCTTGTGGTTTTTTTCCAAGCAGCGTTTTCCAAGTAAAAATCCTGCGTCATTCTCTCTTTGTGGTTTGGTTGTTTTTAATTTGGATCAGAGTTAATTATTAGTTTAATCATGTGTGGATTGATATTCAATAAAGATCAGATTATTGGGACTTCTGCTTGAGTTAAGGTAGAAATATAAGTTTTTCATTGCCACAACAATATAATGGGGTCAACTTTATGATCCATCTGAATCATTCACACACATGAGACATCCGAACTATGTGAAATTTTTCGAGTTTTTACCGGTATGAATCGACTAATTAGATTAACGGTCAATTTTTTTTTTAATATAAAAATTTCTTAAACGCGCGTGCCACCTATGAGTGGGCTAGAGTCATGGAATTTACAACCGCGAGTTTGTTGGCTTCTATAAGAAAAAAACAAAAATTAGCTGAAAACTCTTTCCCTATGTAAGTGGCCCACTAGATGCCAGGTTTTGTTCGTTTCGGTTTCAACGGAATATCGCCGTTACGCTACCGTTTCGGTTTCCAGCATCAACGAGTAAATTGTAACAAACGTCGTCCACGTATTTAAAAACCACCGAAGCAGAGAAAGCGAGAGAGGGAGAGGTGTCCAGAAAGCAAACAAGTGCGGTGGTGGAACCTTCCATTTCTTCTTCCTCCATCACAGAGATAAGAGAGAGAGAGAAAGATAAAGAGGCAAGAAAAAGAGTACAAAGCAAACCCTAGAAAACCCCACGAAAGTCTTTTACGTGGAAAACACAAATTCAAGTCTCTCTTTCTGTAAAGTCTCCATTTTTCCGTTTCTGAAGGACTTCTTCTAGAGCAGAATCGGACCGAAACCAACATTTTCCCTATCGGATTAGGGTTTCTGAAAAAAGAATCTTTCAAGTTTCCTCTCGGAATTTAGCTCCAGATCTTGTTGGATTAAGATTCCTTCATCTGAGATTGCCGGGAAAAGAGGATCTGAACCGGTATTGTTTTCCATTCATGTAGTGGAATTGCAGATTTCGGGTTTGAAATCGACTTTTACTTTCACGGATTTGGTTCGTGAAAGGTATGTTTTAAATACGTTTTTTTTTTCTGATTGGTTTCTTGCTTGCCGGATTTTTTTGGTATTGAGATCTTATAAGTGAGAACAGGAGCTGATTTTTCGATTGTGAGATGGTGATTTGTGCACTTCGATTAGAGAGATTTGGTACTTCTTGTGAGATTTAATCCTGTTTCTGTCGGATTTGAGTAATGGCTTGAGAAAGACACGTTACAAGAATCTTGTTTGTAGAAAGTTTACGTTTTGCTCTGGATATGGTGTTTTCTGCTCAAGGATTAGGGATTTTGTAATATTTGTTTGTGATAGGCTGCGTTTCGGACCGAAATGTAGGTTGATATATCGTTATTTTGAGTTCTTCTTTTCGGATATTTGATCTGAACTGTTTCATTTGTTTTCTGCTGATGATGTTTTTTTGTTTTTTTTTGGGTTGAATACACTAGATACAGAACAGCTTCTGTTTCTTGAATTCTAATGATATGAGGACTTGAGCATTAGTATAGAATGTGCCATCTCCTTGGTTATCTTTTTTTTCCCCTGTTCGACATTAAGTAGAAGATTTTTCTCTGCAACTGCTGACCCAGATCTGGATTTATGGCTTTGATTCTCACTGTAATGTCCTAAATAGTTATAGGACTTGATTTGATGGGTTCCATCAGTAGCAGGGCTTTTGGCCTATTGGTTAGGTTCATAGCACTCACTTTTGATATTTGAAATAAAACTGTTGATATTGTTCCATTGATGTTGTTTGATATTGAGATTTTCATTTTCATTTTTATATTCAAATGGATGTAAAAGGCCTTGTTTGTTATGGGGTTTGAATCTGAGATGTTCTTTTTTCTCCTTTTTTTTTTTTTGGTCAAGATAATAAAATGGAGATTATTAAGATTTGTGTGATTTCAAACTGCTTCATTTCCAACAAGTAATGGTCTGAGAAATGCAGGTTTTGGATGGGAGGGTTCTTAGATGATGCTGGATTTCTGGAAGCTCTCTGTGAGGTATGTTTGACTCTCATGGCTATTTCTTGAATTTTTTTGATAAAATTTGTAGATTTTGTTTTGCACAGGAGAAAAGCTTTTTTTTTTTTTCACATAAAAATTTGGCAAAAAAGAGTGCATTTTCCCCTTTTTTTAACATTTGTTATTATTATTTTGGGTTAATTGTAGAAAGAAAATGCTGTTTTTGTTTTTTTTTTATTATAACTATTAACCATGAAACTACTGACGGTCAGGTGGGTTTGCAATTATATATTTTTGGATTTCAATTGTATTTATATGAGTATCAGGTTTATTGTATTTATGTCATCATCACAACATGGTTCATTCACTGAATGCCTTATTTTTCTTTTCATTCCACATTCTCTCTTTCAATTGACATTTCTGCGAGCGGGCTTGCATATGCATGGGCATGCGCGTGTGTGAATAACATCTTGATATATGGTTTAAGTGTGGATCTTTATTTGAAGCCTCTGTTGATTTTGTTCTAGGGCTTCATGGATTTCCTTGATCTTGCTATGAATTATGGTTCATCTCTCAAAGCTTAAAATCTGAGAGCCTTCTTGTGCTGGAAAGAAATGTCAGGTATGAGATGACGTGTTCGCAATCAAATGTGTTTTAATTATTGGAGTGGATTCTCCATGAATTATTATATTTAGTGGGTCTCTAGTACTTCCCATCCATGGAGAGTCTCTTTAGTTTTTTTGAGGAGATACGTCTTGTTTTCCAGGCTGTATGGGTACTTTTGTTCTTGTGCCTCTTGATGCTCATAGTGAAGTGGATGAGTTGTCCAAGCAGGACATTTGCAAGAGATCATGCTGTCTAATTATTATCATTGTCATTGTCATTTTTTTTTTTTTTTTTGTTATTTTGGTCATGCGCTATGATACTTGGATGCTTATATATCCCTTGCGTATCTGTGTTGGATAGAAAGAATGCTCATATTGGTACTTGACACTACACTGATACTCTAGGCTACAAGTTTAACATATCCTACTTACGAAGTCCATTAGTTAGTAAAATTCTTTTAGTTTTCTTCCTTTATAATATGAAAAAGTGTTAGAAAGGAAAGTAAACTAGTGTTTAAATAGCGAAGCGGACTTGGACTCGGCTGACTCACATGTGGGTTTTTTTTTTTCCTGTTAGTTACAAGAAAGGGTGAAGGAGGAGGATTGTGTTGAAGGAGGCATGGTTAAATGCAAGAATGTGTTGTGGGTAGTAGTAGGATTACAAAGCTGTAAATAAATTTTTTCCGAGGGGAGGTGTGAAAAATTTTACATTCACATTTTTGTTAAAAAAGGTGTGTAAAATCCATGAAATGAATGCACACCAGCATAATTTTTTCTCATGAGTAATGATCACACATGTAAACTGTGGCAGACGACCCCTTAGGAAAAGTTGGCATTTACCCATGATTTACATAGGAAAGTGGTGGTACTACAAAAGGGAAACAGGTGAATGGTGAAGGAACATGAGTGAAGACCATGAGAGAGGCAGTTTCTATTCTCATCGAAGGCGGAAATGTGATGGTTATATATAACACGTAATTGACCGTTCCCCGTTTACCTCTTGATAGATGAACTTTCCAAGTAAAGCATAGAAAAATCTAAAACATCCCCTTATTAATACTGTTTTTTTTATCGGTAACAACAAAATTCATTAAGAGAACAGGGAAATACAAAGACAGAAAAGAGAAATAGGATACAAGAGATATGTACCCTAACCTATAAGTGAACTACATAACAATACCCTCCCAAGGAGAAGTCTTATCAACCCCCTGTTTAGCAAGAAGATCAGCCATATGGTTGGCCGATCTAAGCACATCAAGGAAATCATCGTAACAGTATTGTTATAACCATCAAGGAGAGTGTGCTGCATGAGCTCCTTTTGTTGATGGATGTGTATTTTGTCCATGCACCAAGGTAGGCCAATGGAGAAGCATACTCGCATGCCGAAGTCTATGGTTGCTTGTGAGAAGCTCGAGAAGCTCGTAGTTGGCTATCTTTCATGCTCCCTTCTTTTTTTTTTTTTTCCTTCCACTTGATGGATCAACTCATCTACATTCCTCATATATTTTCTGCAAAGTTTTTTCTCAATGATATAATCTGTCAACTTTTATTTTCTTTTGAAAGGAGAGGAAAAGATGAGTTGGTACTCCCACTATTGAGATTTTAAATGCTCACAATAAATGCTAGAAAAAAATCAAACCACCCCAATGAAATGCATTTTGATAGTTCTGCAAGATTTCTTGCAGAAATTTAATTTGCCATATATTGTTGTTGGCATTCGACTGCAGAAAAGATGTGTATTTATCATTTTCTGTTTTTAATTCCCTTTATTGTCTTTGTAATTTATGATGTTAAGGTCTTGAAGGAGTGATTCTTGAGGAGGAAAGGAAAGAGAGGAGATCAGATGTAGAGAACTCAGAAGATGAAAGAAGAAGAACCAAAATTGGGGCACTTAAGAAGAAGGCAATAAATGCTTCTAGTAAATTCACACATTCTCTTAAGAAAAGAGGGAAGAGGAAAATTGACTACAGGGTTCCTTCTGTTTCTATTGAGGATGTTCGGGACGAAGAAGAAGTGAGAGCAGTTAAAGCTTTCCGCCAAGAACTTATTACAAAGGATTTGTTGTCAGTTCGACATGATGACTACCATACATTGTTGCGGTTAGTTGACTTTGTTCATTATTTTGTGCTATCCTGTTATCTTCTTCCAGACAATTTCTCTTAATAATTTTTTTTTATTTAACTTGCATGACCATCGGGATATTTGATCCACTATTAGCAGGATGTGGATGGTCTCCAGATACCATCTCGATTGAATTAATTTGAGCCTATTTTTGCATCAAGCTGAATGTTATGGATCACACTGAGATGATGTGTATATAGTACTGGCAGTATTTTTTTATTATTTCAAGGCAGAAAATTCTGTCTGTACAATAATAAATGGGAAGTTTTGCAAAACATTGGAGTATGAAGTGACACTAGTATTTGTATCTATGTACTGATTTGTTTCAACATTTAGTATGAAGTGACACTAGTATTTGTATCTATATACGAATTGTTGCAACATTTAATAACAATGATATTCTTTCTGTTGCCTGGAATAGATCTTTCCAGGGTTTTCTAGAACAAAATTTTAAAACGAGACCCCTTTCTTTATTTGGTGTAAGTGTAACTACTTAAGCCATATGAGAGGAAACCTTCATGTCTGATTTTTAAGGGGGATCCTATCGGAACTTATCTTCTTTTGCTATGCCCATAGGAATTCTCTTGTTGATAGATACCCTATGAATCGATTGAAACCTCAGATTTATAGTAGAACCACGATGATTCAATAGTAGACCAAGGGAATTATTGAACCATTCTTTTCTTTTTTTTTTTTTTAAATCGGATCCTGCTATTCTCTTAGATTGATTGTATAGTATTTCAAAATGCACAACACCTAAAAACTCCCCCCCGCCAAAAAATGAATCTCCAGTCATAGACTCATGCCATACTACCAGGAAAAGCTCGAATGACCTTCACGAGAGTTGTTTCATGTATCCAAAAGAGAGTACTTGGGTTCTCCCAATAACTAAAAAATGTATCATATCTGAATCTAGCTGGGGTTCGCAGCGGTGGAGGAACCAGATCGGAGAAAAGGTTAGCCTATCCTCTGTAGGGGGACTTTGTGGTGGTGGATGAATAAACAAATATGACACGGTTACTGGAGCCTATCCATCTCATTTATTATGCTTCAACGGACCAAGGGACATTATGGCATAAATGTCGAGGTGAAGTAGAAACCTGAAAGATTGAATGAAACAATACATAGACGAGTAAATCCCATATTAGTACCATCTTACCAGCCTTGATCATTACAAAGGATGATGCTACCACATTGAGCCTGTTGCTTGGGAGGAAAATCAATATATTGACTATCTAGCTTCCCTCTAGACCTTTCTGAAGAAGGTTTTGTTACTAACTCATTAAATATACTTGATATTTTTTTGACAAGCCAGGCTAGAGTAGTACAGGTCCAAAGTTTCCTAATTTTGGTTAGGAACCCAGTAGTTCTTACATGTAAGGGTTCATCACAATTCAATGGATCGAATCAAATCAAATCAAATCAATTAAGTGTAAATTTTATACCGGGAGGAATTGCATTGGTTGAAGCATTCTGTTTTTGTATCTTTATCAAATCAATGGAAACAATGATCCTTAAAAGAATACGCTGACCATAATATCACTTTTTATTTTTTATTTTTTTGGAGGGTTGGGGGGTGGGGGGTGGTTTGGTGTTGGAGAAGACCAGAATTAGAGATTGATAGAAAAGCAAGGATATGGGCCCGTGTGGGTAGGATACAAAAATATCTATCCTAGTTCCATCATCAGCTACAGGATCGAATCTAAGAGAAATTGTACATACATTTGCTACCCTGAAATATTCTTGTCTTTCCCGAATGGTAAGGAGAAAAAAATGATTGGGTCAACGATAGGGAATCTTTCGTTTGATTCCTATTATGATAAAAAAAATTATTTCTTAAAAAGAGGTTTAATCCCTTACCTCTCAATGCCACATTTGAGGAAGAATATACATTCTCATGATATGTATCCAAAAGGCAATTAGATTGAACAATATAATAGAGAAGTCAATGTTGTGAATGCCAGCACAATACTTCAAGCAGGCAATGGCATTGCTCGTATTCATGGTCTTGATGAAGTAATGGCAGGGGAATTAGTAGAATTTGAAGAGGGTACTATGATCTGGCTTCTCTATATAGGACCTGAAATTCTTTGCTTACGTATCATTGGAAAATACATTAACATAAATATGGAAGTAAGAAGACAAATACAAAAGCTTCGAAATCCTAGTTAAACAATTGATTTGTCATCTCGTGTTTGCATTTTGTGTAAAATGACCAACTGAGGTCGGGGGTTGTATCAACCTACCAAATCTAATTGAAGACTCGGTCAGTAAACACTAGGAGGGTAAGATAATTAGGAAGTATTTATAGTCCTTCCGAATCCCTTCTTGCATCCCAGGAGCAAGGATTTACAGTCCCTTATAGGAACATTCCTTTGGATAGATGGGTTCATGGTCCCTTTTGTATTTGTATGTATATACTAGTTGTTGCAACATTTAATACAATGGTATTCTTTCTGCTGCCTTCATAAGTAAGATTTAGATTTTTTTTTTCTTTTTTGTTGATACACCCTCTCTCTCTCTCTCTCTCTCCAGATTCCTGAAAGCTAGGAAATTTGACATTCCAAAAGCAATCTACATGTGGGAAGAAATGTTTCAATGGAGAAAAGAATATGGAACAGATACAATATTGGAGGTAAGGCAATAATATGCGACTATTATTATTTTTTCAAAAGAAACAAACGATTACATTATTTTTGAATGTTCACATTCATTTTTTCTATTAGATTCAGTTTTTATATTCTATTTTTGTGTCTGAAAATTAATTTCTAGAAGCTTCTATTCGTTAAATTGTCTCTATATATTTGTATGGTTGGGCAACAAGTTGGCTTCCAGTGCTTCCAGTTCATGGCAAGTTATATAGACATGCGTACATTCTTAAGACCTTACCTCTTGTCCTCAAGTTATTCCCATCAGATTTAGAATGTGCTTCCTTAATAAGTAGAGATATCCCCTTCACCCTTGTCTTCATGAAAGAAAGTCCATTATAAGAGAGAATTCAATCTCACCATCAAAGGAACTGTTTTTAATGCCAGTTCCTCTTGTGCAGACATGTTCCCCAGATGTTCCAATGGACTCTTCGGCTGGCTTCTAGCTGAAAGTTTGGCAGACTTTTTGTTTGATGTACTTAAAGTTCCCATGAAAGGCTGGTGCCTAGTATGTAAGGGAGGCAACAGGTGAGACTAATATGAGCCCAAGCCTAGGTCCAGGCCCTACATGCTTGGCCTCAAGCCTGCTCATTTTTCTAAAAATGGGTTCCCAGGCCCACCCGTTGCCCCCACTTGGTACTGTTAACCATTTACTGTAGATGCCTGAACTTAAAAGGAGCCCAAAGTTGTGTTGGGCCCACTGTAGATGGAAAAATCTAATTGCTAAAAAAACAATAAAAGTTTGCCAATTGTCTGGGGCCCCACTGTAAATGCCCCAATGTCCAAAACTTAAAAAAGCCTAGACAAAATATCCCCTCTAGAATCTGAACTTGCAAAATTAAAGGCAATGATCTTCATTGATAACATCTTTTTCTTTGTCCTTCTTTTGCGGGTTTTGGGGGGGGGGTTGCGCCATGTAACTCTTACTTTGTTTTTTATCGATACGAGCTATGCATTGCCCTCATTCTTTTACTTTTAAACTGACACTATGCTCTCTGAACTATTAACATTGGAAAACTACCTAAAGATAATTCCATTGACCTGTTAAATTATATAAAACCATGATCGGAAAATATGTTGCTAACACAATGATAATGTCTGAACTTGTAAGGACTTTGAGTTTGAAGAGCTAGAAGAAGTCTTGAACTATTACCCTCAGGGGTATCATGGAGTCGATAAAGAAGGTAGACCAGTCTACATTGAGAGGATTGGGAAAGCTGAACCGAATAAGCTTATGCGCATTACTACAGTCGAGCGCTACTTAAAATATCATGTGCAGGAGTTCGAGAGAACCATCCGTGAAAAATTCCCTGCATGCTCTATTGCAGCAAAAAGACACATTGATACGGCAACAACAATCTTTGATGTGCATGGTCTGGTAGGTCAACATATTTATTTCTAGTCAGCCTTTATCTCTTAATAATTATTAAGATTCTACTAAAACGAAGGAGGAGAATACAAATACAAGCATCACATTCACACGTCTTACATTAAAGTTAATCGGTTGGCTCCATCTAGCCAACTAATCTGCTGCAAGCATCTTAGATTTACCTGATTGACAACTAAAACAGCCAGTGAGCCTTTCAAGTCGGCCTTGTGCATGTTGGGTTTATTGTCTCTTCCTTCCTTCTGTTCTAGAATGGTATTTTCTTCTTTATGAAAATTCATTTTCATTTATAATAGGTAGGATAAGGCTTATATATATACATAAATTTTCAGCTACACCTTTTTTTGAGGTCTTACAATGCACACTGCCGAATGGGGCCCACCCGATCACCCATCTGAATGGACCACACACAGGGACCCCTTGCTACTCACCAATCCCATGTTTTAACACCTGTTTGGATGGACTGCATCGTTGATCTCCATTTCCTATCGGGTGAGACCTTGGGGGCCGTTGATCAAGTTGTTGAGATGATCAAGTGGAACCCATATTTTGTACATAGGTAGGCCCCAAGTAGGTCTTTCAATACACACACGCCCTATCCTCAAGTGGGCCCCTCAACAAGGTTCGCGTGGGAGTTACCATGCACACCGCACGTAGGTGATCAGCCCATGTGTGTGTATATAGTATATACACACAAATGATCCTATGCACACCTGTTTTTTTTTTTGTGCACACTTGTGCGCACCTCATAGTGGGGCACCTGATGATCCATCTGAATGGACCACACAGGGACACCCCCTACCCCGCCAATAGCCCTCCTTGATAGTCATTGGTCTCCTGAGTTTGCATCCATCCGAATGGACTGAACCACTGGATTGAATGTGACCCAATTTTTTAACGGTGAAAATTTGTGGGCCGTTGATCAAGGGGTTAAGATGATCAGATGGGTCTATTTTTTTGTACATGGGTAGGCCCTAACTAGATCTTTCTATCACCCCAGCGTCATCCCAGGCCGATGCACATCGCACACATGGGACTACTACTCTACACACACAAGTGCGCGCGCGCGCACACACACACACACATATATATATATATATATAGAAATTCTATGAAATATCCCTTTTAGAAAATAGAAAGGGACGTGTTTGCCTATATGAAAATATCAATTAAGAACCATGTGTGTTTATTATTGTTTGACTACATTCAATTTAATGATAAATGCAACCTAAGAGTAGCTGCACATATAAAGAAGGATAACTACAACTTAAAAGAGCATGGAGATTTCCATGCGCAACCAACTTTATCGTCAATCCAAATATGATAATTATCTTGGTTTCAAAAAGTAATTCAATCAAAGTAGAGGTCTCCATATCAATCGAATCAATCAAAGTAGATACATGGGCCTACTTTGAGATTATAAAAATATCAAGTTTTTCTTTTCTTACTTTTTTTTGATAGTAGTCAATTTTACGATGGATAGTGATTTGATTTTTATAAATGGAAGTGGGCCCTATTGAGGCACCCCATTGCCTTTCACATTCACCCAACCCCTATGAATTGACATTATTTCTAATTTTACACCAATCCGACCATTAACTACGATTGAATTCAACCACACAAATAAGCGGGCCCCGCTGGTGGATTTGTAACGTTGCCATGTTATGATAGAATTAGAAGCAATTATTAACTCCATGAATTGGCATACATTTAATATTAATCAAACCATTAACTATCATCGATTTAGCACAAAAATAATAGGACCCATTGAGAAGGAGAAAAATTAGAGAAGTAAGCATGTCGTTGGGGTCTTTATATTGAAGTAATTGGTTTCAAAGGAGAAAAAAATAGGGAAAGAATATTATGATTGATTGCTTTTTTAAAGAGAGAAAGTAGGGATTTATGAGGTACTCATTAATCACTCGTTTCTTTTCAAAAAGAGGTGAAAATCTAGGGAATGCAAGAAGATGACAATTCCACCTATGCAACTCCTCATTAACTCCTCTTTGTTGTTATTTGTCCAAAGGAAGAGGGGTCTTTTCTCTCCAAAATGCACGTGCGTTTTGTAGCGCTCCTCTCTTTCTCTCTCGTGTGTGTATAAATTATCCAATGCACTGCGTACATGGTGTTTCAATGCACACCCATTGGGGCCTACTCGATCACCCATCCAAATGACCCACACATGAGACCCCTTGAATTACACCGATCCCATTTTTTTTTTTTTTTTTACACCCATTCGAATGGATTGCACCATTGAATCGATGGGTTGATTTTTAAGGAGCGAAACTTGTGGGCCATTGATGAAGGGGTTAGGATGATTAGGTGGCTCCATACTTTTTCCATAGGTAGGCCCCAATTAGATCTTTGGGTACGCCTACCCCTCCCTAGGTGGGGCCTTCCTCATTGCAAGGTGCTCATGGGGGGCTCCATATGTACCGCCAACAGGTGATAACATATATAGATCATCATCATCAAAGCGTTGTCCCAACTATGTTGGGGTCGGCTACACGAATTATGTTTCTCCATTCTGATCTATCTTTAGCCAAATCCTTCTATATAAATTGCACACTACGGCTTAAATGCACACCTCAATGTGGGGGCCAATTGGGACCCTCGGGGTAGGGGGTGGGGGGGGGGGGGGGTGGGTGGGGGGGGGCTCTACTTTGAGGTGTGCATGGTACGCACTGGATTACATATATACATATACATATGTATGCATATGTATACATATGTATAGGGAATGGAAATTAGGTGGGTTTGAGCATCTGTATGGGCCCTACCTCCATGCCAAAAAAAGGTGCCCATCCAATCATCGTAACCCTTTCATCAAAGGCCCACAGATTCCAACAACTTTAAAAGGAAAAAAAGTTGCACTCGATCATGGGGCCCAGTTTTCATGGATCTGGTGTAATTCAAGGGGTCCTTCTTTGTGGTCCATTAGGTTACATATAGTGGGCAAGGCGTGCACTTGATCTTATATATATATATATCTCCTCAGCTCATGCAAACTGGGGTTGACTCGTCCACTCACATGTGTGGGGCCCATTGTTGGCCCATCCGAGGGGACCGCACAATTGGGAACCCACCCCACCACCACGGCCAACATAGTCATGGGTCCCGGGGTTTGGCATACATCCAAATGGACTAGACCGTTGGATCGACTGCGTAACTCATTTTGGATGGTGAAAACTTTTCGGCTGTTGATCAAGGGGTTAGGATGATCATCCGAGCCTCTATCACCGTACACAGGTAGGTAGGGGGAGATCTTTTGATCCCCTTGGTCCCATCCCCAGGCAGGTTTCCAGGGGACCCCACTCGCGTGAGCGGATGGAAAGTGCGGCCCCACTTGAGTGTCGGCGCTTGTGGGGCCCAGCTAGGGATGGATCTCCCCCATGGCCCTGTATATGGTGATGGAGGCTCAGATCATCATCTTAACCACTTGATCGACGACCCACAAATCTTCACGATCAGAAATGAGTGCACAGTTGATCCAACGGTCTAGTGCATTTGGATGGGTGCCAAATCCTGCCTCAAGCTAGTGGTGGCTCAATCGCTTCAACCGAATTTGCTACCGATGCATTCACTAGATCAAATTCACTTGTCTCTACTATGACTTGTACTCCCGTGATTGTTAGGGGAGGTCCTTGTTTCATGGTCCACTTGGACCATAACGTGGTCCCCACCAGGTGTTTTGGATATATATATATATAGAGTTATGCTACAAAATTCCCTAGGCGGTTTTCTAAAAAAAAACACCCCTCTTTTAGCCAATAAAAGTGTGACACGTGTCATCACTGATACATAAATCCGATTCTCTCTCCTAATATTCTCCTACAAAGGTGGATTTCTTAAAATACTAACAAATCATTAGCTATTAGATAGGGGCAGAAAGTCCCCTTTTGAGATAGGGGAGTTTTTGAGAATTTTCCATATATATATATATATATAGAGAGAGAGAGAGAGAGAGAGAGAGAGGTACATTTTACGCACTTGTGTGAGAGGTAACCATTTTACTACCACATGGGACACCTCATGAAAAATCCAACCTCTGATACTCTCTAAGCCCTTATGAATTAGCACCTACCCTAATTTGACACCATTCTGAATAATATTTACCTTCGGATTAAATTTCACTGGTTTCTTAAGTTACATTTTACATGAAATTTAATCCAGTGGTGAATATTACTTTGAATTAGCTCCAAATTTGGGCGAGTGCTTTTTTTTTTTTTTTTGCGGGGTTGTGGCGTTAAGGAGGATGGATTTTTCACCTGTGTGTGTCCCTTTTAGTAGAACATTACCTTGTATATTGGCTTGATCACCTGCGTGTCTATGCGCACCTTGGTGGGGCCACATGTAGGGCCTTGAGCTTTCGGTTTTTTTTTTTTTTTTTTGGGGGGGGGGGGGGGGGGGGTTTGATGGTCTGTACCTTCGTATAAAATTTTAGGCCCATCAGATCATCCTAATCCCTTGATCTGAGGCCTAGAAGTTAATGGCTTTATATCAAAAGAAAAGAGTTGATCCTTAATTCAATGGTCTAGTCCCAAACATATTAGTGTAGACCCATGGGATTCAATGACATATAGGGGGGATGGGCTTGTATGGTTCATTTGAATTGGCAGTCAAAATTATTGTCCATCCAAATGAACCACACGCAGGGACCCCCTTGAATTACATCGTATCCATGGGTTTGCACCCATCTGAATGGATTGGACTGTTGGATCGACTATGCACCCATTTTTATGGGGTGAAATTTGTGGGCCGTTGATCCTAGGGGTTAGTATGATCATGTGAGCCCTCATCACCATAAACCGGTAGGGCCCGTGTGGATCTTTCAATTCCCTTGGACCCTTCCCCAGGTAGGCCCAACAACGAAGTGTACACATGGTAAGGATATGTTATGCTAAGAGGTTCCTTTCACGGATTTACATGAAAGATAACCTTTTACCACTGCGTGGGACATCACATAACAAATCCAACCCACACACTAAACAACCCATGAATCGGGACTCACCCTTATTTGGTAATAATCTGAAATTCTGAATAATAATCATTGTTGGATTAAATTCCAATGGTTTCCTAAGTTAGACTTTTCAATATATATATATATATATAATATGAGGAACGCTACAAAACACCTGGGCCTTTTGAAAAGAAAAATGCCCTTGCGGTTTAACGAATGAAAACATGCTCTTTACATGGAGTTGTCTTAAAAGGCTCCTCTTTTCTTTTCTTTTTTTTATTTTTTTTTAATGACAAATGCATGATGAGTTGTTTTGGAGGTTTTCACTTCCTTGTTTTTCTCTTCAAGAAAATATTGTGAGTTGCACTAGTTGTGTTAGGCTTCCATCTTAAGAAATTGATGCAATGAAGTGGTTGACTGTTAATCATGCCCTAATGGATTTATAATTTTGGATGTAGGGCTTCAAATTTAATAAGAGGCCCCCACTGATGGATTATTAGGTTTAGCTTAAAAAAATTTAGATTCTCTATAAGTTTCTTATGCTTATTTCATAAGGGCTTTCTACGATGTTCATACTTCATACCTTCTAAATAATGGGACCCACGGTGAAAATATAATACAATAGTTGCACCCATAAATAATGGGACCCACTATGAAAATATCATACAAATATAATAGTTGAACCTGGTTTGTAAGGATCATATGATTTTATAAGAGGGCCCCACTAATGGACTATTAGCCCCATGATTTTGAGATTAAGAAAATGTTTAACGGAAAGAGGTGCTTAGAAAGAGAGAAAAGTAGGGAGAGATAATGAAAGAGAGAAAAAGTAGGAGAGATAATGTAATCAATGTAGATTTTAACAGAAGACACATTCGGATGTTTCATTGGAGGTTAAATGGGGGCAAAAACGCCCCTTTTTTGAAAGGGCAGCATTTTGTAGAATTTCCCTACTTGTGCTCTTGTGCCTATGTCTTGCGCAGGAGCCTATGCAAGCCAGTTTGTGGGGCCCACCTCGGGTCCCACCAATCATGGTTGTGGTGGTGGATCGAAAGATCTAGGTGTGACCACCCCAAACATGAAATTTCAAGTCAATCCAATGATTATAAGCCCTTGATTTGTGGCCCATAAATTCAACGGTTTTAAAATCTTTTTTATTTTAATTTTTTCAAAGTTGATCCAATGGACCAGTCTGTTTCGGATCAGTGTAAATCCCATGGGATCCATGACATATTTTGTTGGAGAGAGAGAGAGAGAGAGAGAGAGAGAGAGAGAGAGAGAGAGAGAGAGAGAGAGAGAGAGAGAGAGAGAGAGGGTTTGGATTGCCAGTTTGGGTTGATCATGTGGGGCTATATAGGCCCCACGGGCTCTCTCAAGGTATCTCCTGTGCCCTTACGAGACATATACACAGGAGTGCCAGCATATATATATATTTGATTTGTAACGTGACTTTAACAAACAACCTTAATGTTGCAGCAGTGAGCACCTTCCACTGTGTGGGCTAATTGTCAAGGGCGAATGGGGGGCCATGTGTAGAAAACTCCATAAACCCAACGGGTTTTATGAAATTTTACCCTGGCCTCCCTGGTTCTGCCAGTGCTTTATTGTCCACACACACACATTGATGTCTGAACATCACATGCTCAAGCAGATCGAATGATATTTCCTTGTGAGATACAGGGCATGAAGAATTTTGGAAAAAGTGCATTGGATCTCCTCATTGGTATACAGAAAATTGATTCGAACTACTATCCCGAGGTACCTTGTGATTTATGGCAATGAGCACATATTATCTGCCCAAGTTTTCAGATATTCTTGCCCTTCTATTTGGATTTATGTATGTCCTTTTTATGCAGACATTACATCAGATGTTCATTGTAAATGCTGGTCCTGGTTTCAAAGTGCTTTGGGGAAGTGTAAAGAAAATAGTTGATGCAAATACTATTGCAAAGATACACGTAAAGAAAAATTAGTTTTTTTTTTTAATGAAATTCTGTGGTTTCTTTCTTTGAAGTCTTTGAGTTACATACTAGGTCTAAACTTGCAGGTGCTAGGAACCAGATTCCAGAGCAAACTACTTGACATCATTGATTCAAGGTTTTTTTTTTGTTAAATAGTTTTTCCATCTTTTATTTTTTTGGGATGGAAAATGAGATATCTTGTGGTTTCTTAAATTGTTACTTTTCTTTTTCTTTTTCTTTTTCTTTTTTTCCAGTCAACTGCCCGACTTTTTGGGAGGCTCATGTACATGTGCTGCTGAAGGAGGATGTCTTAGGTCAAACAAAGGACCATGGAATGATCCTGACATTATGAAGGTGTGTTGTCTCATGTGATTGTGAAAAACTGTCATAGATGGTTGAGACATCACAATTTCAACCATAATTTCTGTTCTGAAAGTTCTTTTTAGCATGGGATTTTCCAGATTATAATTGAAATTGCTTTGAAGGGTGTTGACGAACAAGTAACTGTGTGTGGAAACCTATGCAGCTCATACATAATGAGGAAGCAGCAATAAATAGGCAAACACAAATATCGGGTGGAGAACAGAGAAATGATTCCTATATAAGAGTGCGCCCTTTGAGGGTAAGATTCTGACTGTTGGGTTACATATATAGAACAACAATATATTCATCCTTTTTTCCCCTTTCAAATGTCAGGGAAGAAGCAGTGATACATCAACAGCTGAATCTGGATCAGATGCTGATGATCTTGGTTCTCCTGTAGGAGCAAGGGGTGCCGGATTTACACGATTGGCCCCCGTTCATGAAGAAGTGAGTTCTGCCTCTTATATATAGTTTTCAAGTGTAGGATTTGGTTGATTTGAGCAGAAATAACCCCCTTGCATGAAATAAGTAATTGAAAATCTACAACTTTCCTTTATGTTTGGTAAATAGAAAACTTACGATGTGTTCTTTCTGCTTATTTTTCTGTTCAAATTCATGTTCAATAATTAGGAAAGCGCTATAATATAGAGCATCCTTCTGTAGTATATATGGAGGAATTGTGTGATACTTGACCCTAGATTTTGTATAGTACGCAAAATCAGGGCCGGCTTGAGAGAATTTGAGGCCTAAAGCGACAATCCTATATGAGGCCTGAAGCGACAATTTGTACTACCATTTCAGATCAATGAAAAGCCAATGCCACCCATCTCTCTCTCTATGACTCTATGAGAAAAACAACGAACTGTATACATATAATAAAGGGTAGAGGAGCAGTCAAAAAGAAGAAGAGAAGAAAGGAGAGAGATTGGTGGGATGGCGATGCAAGCCATAATCAATTGGGATCACGAGTAGGCAATAATTAAATTAAATTAAATACAAAAGAAGAAGAAGGGAAAAAAATAATATATAAAATGCATACCTTTTGCCTTCAATAAGAACAAAATCAGTTCCTCTTCTCGATTCCTCCAAGTTGCAGTGATAGTAATTGTAGAAGTGCAACTAGGAAGGAGTGTAGGGAGAATGGAGTCTGGAGAAAAAAACCCCTTAAATTGAAGGAATCCAATAAGAACACAGAGGAGATTGTCCTCTTTGGATTGCAAGCAGATGCAGGAAAAAAAATCTATAAACAGGAAGAATTTTAGAACTCAAAAGGGATTCATTATTGTTTTTTTTTTTTTTTTTGGCTACAACTTTTCTCAACAGTGAAGAGGGACTTTAATGGTGTTTTTGGAATGTGAAAGGTTAAAAACGTTGAAGGAGTTTGTTCAATTTTTTTGGAATGTAAACGGTTTTAATGGGGCCTTATTTTTTGTGGTGTTTTTGGAATGTGAAAAGGTATAAACCGTGAAAGAGTTTGTTCAATTTTTTTGGAATGTGAACGGTTTTAATGGGGCCTTATTTTTTGGGATCAATTGTTATGAGGCCTTTTTTTTTTTTGGGAGAAACAAACTGACTTCATTGCTTTTTTTTTTGAAAGTTAAGAAAATAAGGGGGGCCTAAATGTTTGGGGGCCTAAAGCAAGGGCTTTTATTGCCTCATGCTTAAGCTGGCCCTGCGCAAAATCCTTGAGTTTTCAAACATAGGGGTCCACTTTTCTGGAAGTCACAAGGTTAATGAGCTTTGCTTTAAAACCTCATGCATAAAAAAAACCTTACCTTTTTGGTCGATAGTTTTCTAATTGATCGTAAGAAAGAATACATGAGATAGTCCCTTTTACTGTAAAGGAAGGTCATAAATTGGGGTTTTTATTCATTAATAAAGGTCTAATGCTTAATTTTGTGGCCTTCCAACATTGGTTATTTTGATAGAGTAGTCCATCCTTGGAGGTTCCCATAATGTCAATGGTTTGCATCAGCAATGCACAGGATAGGCTCTAGAAAGAGGGGGGGTGGGTTTATCGCAAATCTTTCTAGTTACTTTGTTCGCTATTTGTACTTGCAAGAATCCTGATTCCTTTTACATCTATATCTATTTTCTGGTATATGGCTAAACTATGCTACATTTTTAGATGTAAATATCAATTTTTAAAAACAGAGTCGTGAAAGAAGGTGTTCCAGTTGTCCTAAGTGTCCAGTGCAAACCACAACATGTGGGACACATGACACGCAATCCTCTCTCGCATGTATTGTTTAATAAACAAATAATTTCATAAAATAAATAATATAAAAATACAAAATTGTTGCAATTTGGTTTAATGAGCTAACTAGGGTTAAGTCGACCCTAATGAAATTAGCATATTTCTTTTAAAGGAAAGGGTTAGCTCTTTAACTTATTTGTAGCCCATCCTTCCTTATTCTTTTCCTTAAAAAATATAATGTGTTAATGAGGTGTGCAACTCCTGATATATAAGAGCGTGACTGAAGCGCATGCCTCAAATATTCCGCACACAGTAAGGCATACCTCCAAATACCAGTCTCACCTCAGACTCCCCAAATGGGGCTTGCCCCCTAATACAACAAGGTACGCCCCAAAATGCAAGTCATGCCCCAGTGAATGCCCCAGACATGTATACACATTGATAAATTTGTCATACAAGTAAGATGTATTTTTCATTTTATGGGAATGCGGGTAGACAAGTGTTACTGCAGTGCTCATTGTTCACACAGTGACCATTTTTTTCCCAGCAAACACTGAGCAATGAGCATTGCAGTGACCCTTCATTTTGAGCGGGGACGAGAAAAAAAAAGTTCCATAAGAAGGGTCGCTGCAATGTTTATTGCTCACACAGTGTTTGCTTGAAGAGTGAGTCCATTGAATACTTGTCCAGAGAAAGAGAGGTTATCCAGAAGGTAGTTAGAGTGTTAGAAAAATGTATAAAGCTGGTGAAAAGGACCATCAAATTCCAGGCCATGATTAATCCATTAACACATGTCATTTGTTAGATGGCAAGGCAAATGGCTTCCATTTATTCGTGCTTTGTTGAATTTTTTCGCCGTGTGGTTTGATATTGTAGATTGAGCATCAAATAACCTTTCCTTTTAGGGAAATAAAATCAAAAGAAGATGAGCAATGAATACCCCACCACCCTAGTAATTCAATACATAGGGAAAGTGAAGGTTCTACCTACATCTCTACCTTATATCCTTGAGCCCTCACTTCATATTCTTCACCCTTCACCTCTTTATTAATCCTTTGGTTGAGTTCATTTCACCATGAATTCTCCTATGCAATTTAATGCAAACAAACAGGCCCTAAGGGTCATTTTCAGTGTACCCAACTCCTTTTAGGTGTTAAAAGTACTATATTGAAAACTTCTTAAAAGTGATGTAATTAATGAATTTATTGCTATTTAACTTCAAATCAATATTAGTTTTTAAAGTAATAGTATAAGCGAATAACAACATTGGATTGATGTAGAAACTGTGTCCTATTCAATTTTTTCCACATTCTTATTCGATTGTTATTGTAGCAATTATACAGTCCCATCTAAATATTAATTTGCCTGATAAAAATGAAGGGTTTTTTTTTTTTTTTTTCTCTGTAGACCCTGATCCTGTACATGAGTCTAGGGGTAGACATTTCAGAGGTCTAGACTCTTCTTCCTGTGTCACACTGGTTGGGCCATATCTCAAAAATTACATAAATACGACAGCTTTTTAAGCTTTGAACTTGGAGGCCCTTTGTCAATTTTATGTGTAGACCATCCGTTAAAAATTAATTTAATTATCAATGTGTTGATCTTCAATTGGTCAGTTATGGCTATCCTTTTTTATTTGATGCGTTTGAAACGGCAGTTTCTTAGTGAGCAATGCCCCTTCTAATTTATATCTGGAGTAATTGACCTTCCATGTTGTGTAATAATAATCATAGTGCATTTGTATTTTGTCCTTTCTAGTATTTGAGTATTTGACCTTTTGCAAGATGCAAGGCTAACATTACAACTTTTTTCTTGTTTTAGTAATTTTGATATTGTGCATCCTTTTTTCTTAAATCCTTAAGGCACATTTGTGTAGCCAGTTTTCTGTGGAAAAAGTGAGGATTGTGGAAATGGTTTTTTGTCTTACAGTATAATCCATGTTTGGTGCGGCTGCTTTTCCTCACAGAACGCAAAAATGGGCTAAATTTTCTGCGCGTCCTTGGAAAATAAATTCCTATGGGGGGTCGTGGAAGAGGAAAATTTCCACAACTGGTTTTCTACAGCATGGACACAAATGTTCCCTTTGTGGCATTGGCTTTTGATGGCTTTATTTCTTAAATATTTTGCTTATATAGTATGTACAGTCCAGGGAGACAGATCCAAATGCCTACTACAGCTGTGATGACCATTTCACTGTGGTGGATAAAGAAGTAGACTGTGTGGGAAGACGAGCAGGACCTGATGAAAAGGGATTGCCTGGAACTATAGAGAGGGGGAATCTATACACCAATGCCAAATTGAATTCAGAAGGTATTGCCTTTTAGTGCCTGAATGGAATTGCTGATTTCTATGTTGCTCAGAATGGACACAAATACGGATACTGGATTGGGTATATAAAAGCACAGTTTTGGAAATCTAGGGCATGGAAACGAATAACAGCTATCCTACGCATAACATGAAATTACATATTTTATATTGAGGTTTTTATGCAAAGTACTAATTCTCCTCTTTAGAACATTTCTAATTTATTGAAATCGTCATTTTTAACATTCCTTTGTTATATATATATATATATATATATATATATAGGAGGTGCTCTTGTGAGAGACACTCTCACCTTACTATGAGAGATAAAGGTGGGGTTCTTTAGTATAAATTCTATTGCAAATAAAGAATTTACATGTGTTTATGTTGATCTAGAGATCTAGAGAAAGCATATGATACAGTTCCAAGGAAGTTATTTGGGCATTGATGGCAATTGTGTCCTCGAGGGATTCGCTGAAATAATTTACGATATGTATGAGGGGTTAGTTATGAGCATGAGAACTGTGTGGGGTCACATCCCAGTTCCCATTTGAGTTGTATTGCAGTAAGGATCTGCTTTGTGCCTTTTTTAATTGACCTTGATCATGGACTACTAAACGATTGATATCCAAGATGATATGGTGCTAATTAGTAATTACTTAAATAAGAAAGCAAGTGAACAATATGTTGGAATGTTGGAGCAAGGCCTTCAAGTTAGTCGGGTTAAAAAATAAGTAGATCTAAGACCAAATACATGGAGTGCGAGTTTAGTGGGTTGAAGAGTAGAGATTTGACTGAGTGAAAATGAAATTGACCAAGTACCAGTCTCTGATACCCATGTACTTCAAACCAGGCATTGTACCATCTCGTCTCTTATCCTATAGAATTGTTTTCTTGGCTTTTGTTGTGCAAAATCTGTGTTATCCATGGCATATCCCTACCATATCCATCTTGTATCTAGGCATCGTGGACCACAGTGTGATACGATCTGATGCTTGGGAGCTATAATAAAATAGAGAGTTGGCTTGAGTAAAATATAAATATTGGAACTAGTACGATGTGAACTAAGTGGAGACAAACCAGAGGAGTGGTATTCCATCAACAAGTACTTCTTAGATTAAGACAACAATTAAGCTTAGCATGTTGTATGGTGCTAAATGATGGGGGTATGTAGGAAGCATGAACCTAATTTCCATGTGGCTCAGATGGCCTTGCTTAGGATGATGTGAGAGAGAGAGAGAAAGAGTCTCTTTGTGCTACCTTTGAATCCTTTGGTGCTGACTGTGGAGGCATTGTGCTTTGTGACCATTGTCCAGACTTGATCGACCTCCATCAAGACATCATTTTGAACATGAAAAGCAACTCATGATTATTTTGGTATTTTCTCGAACAAAGCAAATACTCTTTTAACATATACCAAGTGATGTGTAGTTACTATGGGCCTATGGCTGCTTTATCTATGCACAACTTTTTTTTTTTTTTTATTGATTTTCCCTTTATAATTGTGGCTATCCAGGTAGACTGGGTATCAACAGACCTGATACTATAAAATATAGACTGGAGAGAAAGTTTTCAAGCCTCATAGGAGCATTGCTGGCTTTCATGGTTAAACTCCTGGCTCATCTTCGCATTTTATTACACGGACCTGGAAGAAGGGGGGAAAACATTCATATCACTAACTCATTGGAGCCAAATTCTGTCAATCATCAAACTGCTGAAATTGTAAAGGAAGATGACCGCATTCCCCAATGTTTAGAGCGTCTTCAGAGGCTTGAGATGATTGTCAGCGAAATCAGCAACAAACCTGCAGAAATTCCTATGGAGAAAGAGCAGATGATTTTGGAATCGCTAGAAAGGATAAAATCTGTCGAGCTTGACCTTGAGAGGACAAAAAAGGTGAGTCATGTGCAACTCCTGCCATCGTTATTCCCTGGGTTGTTGAGCTATGTGTTTTTTTTTTTTTTTTTTTCGTTTTTTCTTTTTCAAATGTTTGAGGTCTTATGAGAAGAAGGACAACAGCTTGAATATAGCTGCTTCTTACTCTCTTATTTGGGAAATGAACCTGGAAATTGACTTTTCTATTCCTTATTTTGACCTTTCCTGCCTATTTATATAAAATTGAAAATGGTAATAATATGTTGCCTAGGTCATCACCCAGTGCGGTCCCGCCTAACCAAGGTCCTGTGAGGTTCTAGACTGGAGACAGACTTAACCTTTGGCAATTTAAACCCCAACATAGATGGCGCCTAACCTTTTATATATATATATATATATATATATCTAGTATGTTATGTATGCCTACCAACTTACCTATCTATCCATATATCTCTCAAAATTCATGAAACACTTTGTCACTACCATATCAATGCAGCAATTGGTACAATATATGTGAATTTATCCTAGGAATGGGTGGTAGCTCAATTGGCCAAGTACTTTGTGCCTCGACACGCACCCTTGCTGGCCAGCTCCTGTAGTTTTACCCAGTACATATGGATAGGAGGGCTTGCATGTGCCATAGGGATTAGTTTTTGGTTGTCCAGAATCGAGTTTATTGGGCTCAAGGCCAAAGGCTCCTGGACCTTGCTTTATCCCAAATAAAAAAAAAAAGAACAAAAGCTTTCTCATCTGCTGGATGCCTTTCTTCTATTTCCTTTTTATTATCTTCTAGATGATTAACTTAATTCCACGAAAATTTTGCTGACTGTAATTCAACTTCAGGCATTGCAGGCGGCGGTGATCAAGCAAGTGGAGATTGCAGAGTCAATGGAGAAACTACAGGAGACAAGAACTCGGGTATGTTACCTAAAGAATAGTTGCCTTTTATATACATCCATCGTCGCTCCTACTTATGCTGTTCATGTCATCCATTCAACATCCTGAATAATTTCTCGCTCAATATAAATGTGTGCCTTTTTCCATCTGGATTCAAACAAATATGTTTTCTCCTTTAAAAAAACTTTATTTAACCTTTCAACAAAAGAAATAAAGAAAATTTTTTTTTCTGCTTTGCATGCTTGGTTGACTTATTCTTCGAACATAATATAATAAATCCTTCTCTCTAGTGTATCAACAGTACTTATGGTTTAAGAAATCAAAACCTGCCTTGTAATATGTATTCTGCGTGGAGTGCTTGATCAAGTTCCATGAATTTGAAAAACTTTTAAGCACTCGAAGTTGTCTGGGTTTCTATTAAACTTCAAGTTCTCTCATGTTTTAAATAAGGAAGTTTATTTATAAAACCAAATCTTGATTGTGTTCCCAAGTTGGTCTGCTAGTTTTGGAGCAAGACACTCATTTGAAGTTTTTACCTGTATCAGTCGGTAGGTTTGCACTATATTTAATGATCTACCTTCTCTAATTATCAGCTCGTTCAATTCTCATCACTAGTAGCGCATTCTTCAGGAGTGTTATTTTATATCCTTTTATTTTATATCCTGTCAATGACTACCTTCTCTGAGCAGTAGTATTTGGACACATACAAGATCCAATCTAAATAGCAGTTGGGCTCATTCTGTAGATTCATAATCGAAAAGGGCCTAAGGACTCATCAATTGGTTCTACATATGCACAAGGCAACAAATGCTCAGAATAAAAGGCACTGCAGTAGTCTGCAGTTGCCCACATGTTTCATCTAATGAGTGGATTGACCTAGTGGACACTGTTGTCTGAAGTGTGGGAGGGATCTTGCATGTGGTCCATGTCAGCATCAGGCCTGCATGTAAAACTCTCTCTTACATGTAAGCACATATGCTATTTAGCGTCATTTTTTGTGGATGCCAGTGGTTTAAAGTGACTAAATTTTTTAAATGCTCAACCTCAATGTATCCATATGCATGTTATTCTCGACTGTGTTCTAAGGAATACAATTCAGTGAGCCAACATAATGTTTGACTTTGGACCCCTTCACATTGTCCTAACCCATGTGGATCTTTCCTTCCAATGGGCGGCCAGCAAATCTAGTTAAGAAAATGCAACAATTCACATTTATCAGAAGGTGGTTAGGATTGTCCATTGTTCACCCATGATGGGGGCTTTCATGTCAACTATAGGATAAAATATTTATAGGTGGCTGGGTCTCACTTGCATGAGAACTGAAAGCTAGGCCTTGTGTCATACATTGGGGCTCGTGAAATATTTTCTGGGCCATCATGTAATGTGACAATGGTATTATGTCTATTGCAGAGGAGGACATTCTGTGGAAACTAAGTTGATTACAGTTTACAATTGTTGCGGAGAACAGCCATTGCCTATGGTGTAAGGAAAGTCAACTGCTGATGTTGCAATTTTGAACTGCTGGTGGGCATCTGACCTATGTACATTTGGTTCGGGTGGTTGCCACAGAGGAAAGGTGAGGGCGCTTGTGTTATCTGTTAAATTCGAGGAAGGATTCTCTCTCTCTCTCTCTCTCTCGTTGAGTTTGGATTTAAACAAGAATTTCCTGTATCTCCCTTTCTTGACCTACCAAAATGCATTACGGTTCCTGGTACAACACCACTCTCTTGCATCAACAGGCTCATTTGGGAAACTAAGAACTAGGATACTGTCTTCAAGGCCATTCAATCATATTTATCTTCATTGGTGTAGTGTGTTGACACTGGTCAAAAGTTGATCTTCATGTATCTTGGCCATATGCATTAAACTCATGGCCAGTCATGCATTTATCTATGCACTTCCGACAATGAAAATGGTGGGGGTTTAAACATAATGCCTCTATTTCAGAAAGTCAGGAAAATGGGGGTATTCAATCCGACGTTGTTGTCTGAATCGCAGGAGGTGCGGAGCTACACCACCTGCGATGTCCTCATGGGTAGACCATTTTCCTTTTCTTTTTTTTTCCTTTTAAATTATAGGATTGTAAATCATTATCCAAACCATTGAATATATTAAGAAAGGTCAAACACGGCTATGAGCCCCTAAATCATCATAGATTTTGAGATATCTATATATATAAAAAATAAATAAATTAATTTCAGACCCTTAGATCTACTTTTTAGATTTCTGAACTATTAATCCTACTTGAAATGCTAAAACACGACTATAGGGTCAAATTTCTTGATTCCTCATGGGTCCTGAGAAATTTAAGGAAAATTGTGTGCCCTTGATGTACCTTTTATTGTTGACTTGGTTGTGGATGTGTTCATAGGCAATCTTTAAAAAAATTTTTTTTTTTTCTCGGACAGTAAATCATGATCCAAATCGTTGAATATGTTAAGAATCCCCATTCCAACTGTTGGATTATTGTAGATTTTTAGATATTTGCAAAAACTCCCAAACACTTTAGCTACTTTTTTTTTATTTTTTATTTATGTTCGTGGGCTCCAAACTCAAGATCTAAATTGTTAATTCTCTTTGTAAGGCTAAATACCACCATGTAAACTTATTTCAGTGTTCGATTCCGTGCGAATTTTGATAAATTTAAGAATACTTTCAACCATTGACTTGAAAATGTCTATTTCAATCTAGGCTTTTTTTGTGGTACCAAACAAGCTATTTCTAAAACTTCTATTCTAAACAAACCCGTTTGTAACAGATCTGTAGATCTATTTCATTTGGATAAGATTTACCAATTGGCTTAAGAAACAAAAAAATCAAGGAATGGTGTGCCCAAACTGATGGTTGGCCCAACTCCAAATGGAGTAAAATTTGAACAATAGAAAATATAGGGAATGGTGATTTTAAGCTATTTAAACTTAAGATTTAGGAGATGGACTTCAATGAGTGGGTTAAAAATTGTGAAGGATCTTAATGAACGGAACCTCTTAACTTTTTCGATGCTGCCCCAAAACACGGATCGATGTTTTCGGAGCGGTTCAACTGAATATGGAGCAAATTTTATATAATCTTTAGTCTTATATATATATTTTTTCTTATAAGCTTGACATTTATCTTTTGAACAAAGAAACTTCTTCTTACTTATGAATTATTGTCTATTTTATTTGATCAAATTGAAAATCTAAATTTTTTCTTCATTTTTTTTTTTTATATTTTTGAACATATGAATAAGATATATTTATGTTTATTAGTTAATTATTTATGAACTCACAAACACTATATATGCGATGTTTCGATCCTTCAAATAATTTAATTATTTTAAGATATAGCGCTTTTGGGCTTTTGTAACGGGATGCTTTTGGATAGAGTTTCGTAAAGAATTACCCAAGGTTAAGTTTGCGAAATATCAAAATTATAAAGTGTGCATGTTAGGGACTGAAAGCCGTTACGTGGCTCTTCTTTTTAATGGTATAATCTCTCTTCTTTTGATGGTGGAGGTGGCGTACGGTGATTTGAGAAAGGTACTCTTGCATTGCAAGTAGGGTCCACCGCCTTTGCTAAGCACATGGGTGGGGACTTGTTTCTTTTCTTGAATTGGAGGAATTTTTTTTGAAAATTGTTTTAGTTTTCAGATACGGTGGAATTTCTAGATGCTTTCTTGAGCAGGAGCTGGAATTTCTTAATTTTTAAAGGCCTGTTTCTTTATCAGAATTTATGAGTAGAATTTGGGAGGTTGATAATTTTTTGGATATGATGTGATATCTTGTCCCCTGGCATTTGAAATGCTTTGTTTCTTTCATTAGAATTTCAAATTCCAACGACTCAAAAGACATTTTGGAATTCCACTAACTATATTAATTGTTGGAATTTCAAATCTTCTTCCATCAAAAAGAGGAATTTGAAATTCTATCTAGGGGGACAATTTTTGGAGAATTTAAAATTTTTATGTACATGAATTCTTGAAATTCTGATCAAGAAACCGGCCCTAAGTCTTTTGAAACCTTTCATGGGATTGAAATCTGAAAATTTTTTGTAGTGAAGAAATATGGCACCTAGAAATGCCAAGGAACACAAGAAGTCGTGGAATTCAATGCATTCTCTTTACTTATCTCAGGTAAAAAGAGAAAAGCAAAAGAAGTCGATCAGGTATTTGCCGGTGGCCATCTTACGTGCTTTGGAAGATATGGTGGGAAAAGGGGTGTGGATTTTGGAAAGACGGAACCCACCATGTGTTTAACAAGGGCGCTGCACCCTCTCCTTTGTCCTATGATGCAATGAGCACCACTGAAGTGGGGCCTCTTTTTTCAGTGCTGGGATGGAACAGTCAAAAGTTGTCGTTGCGGGCGACAAAAAAAAAAAAAAAAAAAAGTCATAAAAGTTTTGGACCACATAACTTCTCTCTACTGGATTCACTGAGCCTTTAACCTAGAGTAAGTGAAGCTCTAAAGTAGGGCCCACCTAAGTATCAGAACGTTCCAAATAAATTTCTTGCATTTTGATGGGGTATTCTTAAACTTCACTTTAATATGAGTTTAATCCACCGTTGGATCAAATAATCTATTTGATGAAAACGTGATTATAATATGCATAAGATTGTGTTAGTAATATTTTTTCATCAAACAGTAATTTCGATGGTGTAAAAAACTCAAATTGAGGCAAATTATGAGAATACCACGTATAAATGGTGGGTGTTTATTTTAAGCAATTTGGATTACAATAGATGAGGCCCCTATATGGAACTCAACTCTTTTTGACTCAGGATTTCTCCTCTCCGGGTTAAAAGATTTAACTTTAACCCGTCAGAGGATCCGGATTCTTATTACACTAACAAGCATCAATAACGAGCTTTCCAAGCCAGTCGAGCATGTGTAGGACAATTAGAGTGGGAATGAGGTTCCTGTGCTTGATTTTCAGAGCCTGAAAAAAAGTTGATTTTCTGAGACTTGAAGGCCTGACAAAACGTTTTTCTCCCATATCCTTCTCCTTTGCATTCTTCTGCTAGGTTACATCTTAGAGAGAGAGAGAGAGAGAGAGAGAGAGATGGCTGAAGGAGTTGTAGGTGTTTTATTAAATAAATTGTGCGAATTGATCGAGAAAGAAGCACATCTGCTCGCTGGAGTAAAACCAAATGTGAAATTGCTTCGTGAGAAACTCGAATGGATCAGTCTCTCCCTCGAAGAAGCCGATAACAAATGCTCAAAAGACAAAGAAATCAAGCTTTGGGTGGCCCAAGTGAGAGATGCTGCTTTTGAAGCCGAGGACATCATCGACCAATACGTTTACAAAGTTCAGAAAAACCGTATCAACCGATGGATACCCTTCCATAAGATAGGAAAGAAGATCCAGGAGATCAACTCAAGGCTTGACAAAATATCTGAGAACCGTTCAAAACTGGGCATGGGAAACGTAGAAGATAAAGGGGAACCATCAGTTCCTATTATAAGGAAGGAGAAGAGATCACCCAGCGTGGAGGAAGTCGATATTGTCGGCATTGAAGATGAGGCCAAGATAATCTCCAATATGCTGATTGGAGGAGGTGCTCGAACATCTGCTGTTTCAATCGTTGGCATGGGAGGTTTAGGTAAGACCACTCTTGCTAAAAAACTTTACAATGACATACATGTAAAGAGGCATTTCAAATGTTGTGCCTGGACTTACGTTTCTCAAGAATTTATGCTGGGTGATCTTTTATATGACCTGATAAAGTGCATCAAATTCAAAACACTCTCATCTGATGATATTGTCAAGTTGAAAAGCATGAAGGAGGAGGAGCTCAGTGGGGAGCTGTTTCATTGCTTGAAAGGGAGGCGTTATTTTATAGTAATTGATGATATATGGAGTACAGACGCTTGGGATGGTATAAAAGCTTCCTTCCCTATCGAGAACAAAAGAAGCAGAATAATGATCACCACTCGTAATCGTGATGTAGCTAAATATGCCGATCCACAGAGCAAACCATACGAGCTGCGACTTCTGAAGGATGAAGAAAGTTGGGAATTGTTGAGTAAGAAAGCTTTATTGGGAGTTGTGAATGATGGCAACTTGGACGAGCTTGAGGAGGTAGGAAAGGACGTAGCAAAAAGATGTCGCGGGTTACCACTTGCAGTAGTGGTGCTGGGAGGTCTCCTATCAAGGAAGGAGCAGTCAGTTTATGAGTGGAAGAAAGTGGGCAAGAGCATTGATTGGCACCTCGACGAAGGTCAAAATCAAATCTTACCAATATTAGCTCTGAGTTATAATGATTTACCTTATTACCTGAAAATGTGCTTTCTCTATTTTGCTGCTTTTCCGGAGGACTCAAGTATCAGTGCCACTGAATTGTTTCGCATGTGGGTTGCGGAGGGATTTGTACAAGAGAGGGGTGGTGAAACACTGGAGGAAGTCGCAGAGGATTATTTGCTGGAGCTCATCCAAAGAAGCCTCGTTCAGGTGGCTAAAAGGCGTTTCAATGGTCAGGTTAACAAGTGTCGCATTCATGATCTGCTTCGAGAACTCGCCATTAAAAAGGCCAAGGAAAATCAGTTCCTCAATGTTAATAGTGTGAATGCAACTATAGCACGTCGCCTCTCAATAACGACACACAGTGACATTTTTAAGGATTCTTTTGAGAACCACTCGGCTAAACACATCCGTTCTTTGTTCTGCAGTTTCTTCCAATTCGATAACTGCTTCTGGAAATCCCTTTACAGAAGGTTCAAATTGTTAAGGGTGATCCAATTGGACAATGTGCCCTTCTCAACGATCCCTGATGAAATAGGAAATCTCATCTATCTTAGGTACTTAAATATGAAATTTAAAGGCACGAGGTGTCTAAAGCTCCCAGCAACCATGGACAACCTTTACAATCTACAGACACTGATCATATCTTGTAACAGAGGTCCTATACCTCTTTCATTTGTGCATGGTATATGGAAGATGAGAAAATTGAGGCATCTGCATATAAACCCTTCTTGTTCACCAAATGTTAAACATATGAAACTCAATGAATTAACCAACCTACAGTCCCTTTCATTGATAAAGGTTGGCAAGTGGATTATGGGTGATTTTGACAAGCTGGCTAGCTTGAGAACATTGGGATTAGATGGAAATCTGAGCTTATACCAAGCTCCATTGTCCAGCTTCATTGGAAAACAAGAGAACCTCAAATCTCTGTCGTTGAGTAGCTCTCCCCAGATGCCGACACAGATCATTTCATCACGTTTACATGAGTTGGAAAAACTTTTTCTGGATGGACGATTGGAGAGGCTTCCTACACTCCAAGAAGTTGCACCCTCCCTCACCAAGCTAGTCTTAAAAGATTCTGGATTATTAGAAGACTCAATGGCTGTACTAGAGAAGTTACCAAAACTTCTGTTTCTTGAATTGAATAAAAGTTACTCGGGGAAGAAAATGTGCTGCGCAACCAAAGGCTTCCCAATGCTTGCAGTATTCAAAATCAGTTCTTGTAGTGATTTGGAGGATTGGGCAATTGAGGAAGGAGCATTTGCTAATCTTAGCAACTTGAATATACATAGGTGTTCCAAATTAAAGATGATCCCAGAAGGATTGCACCATGTTACTACCCTCCAAAAATTGGTCCTGGTTCAGCAGCCACCTGAATTTTTTGACAGGATTCAGAAAGATGGCTTGGACTGGTTTAAGATCCAACATGTACCATCGGTGGTCACGATTGCATGATGAATGGATACTTGTTTCTGGAGGGTTAGTTGCTGTTTGACATGATCTTCACTAGTTCAACGATGAAAATATGACTTGCAAACTTAAACAGCTGCCATTGCTTCTCTTCAACCCTTGTAAGCCTAGCAAAAGATTCAGGTACATTCTGTTTCTCCTTTTGACAATTATTTCCATCCATGTTTTGTTCGCTTGCAAATGAACTTCACAATCTTGCAGAATTTAGATCATCCATTTGGTTGGTTTCAACTTCAATTAGCCATCGGAATAGAAAAGGTTCACTAGTTGAATAATCTTAACCGCCAATTCAGTGTATTAGGAATAGAAATTAAGTAGCTTAGAAGACTAACCACCCTTGTGATTGTCTGGTCAGGAATCATCCTTTGACAAATCTTGGGATTGATCGGTCAGGAGTCATCCTTTTTGAATCTGTAAAATCATTCAATTTCTAAGTTCTTACAAATAGAACCTGTGGACTCAACTTATGGTCAGCCCTGTGTAAAAACTTAATGGACTAGATTTCGTAAATATAGAGGAGAAATTTGTAAGGTTAATCTATTCAAATTCTAATTCAAACCTACTTCAAATTCTAATTCTAATTTAAATCTGGCTAATTTTATCTTAAAATTCACATGGTCCTTTCAAGAAAGGATCCTTCGATTGGTAACATTAAATATAAACCATCTGATCTCTGATAATAAATGGTTGTGCATCTTGCTCTTTTTTATTCTATGATAATTCCATTTAGGAGCCTATGAAGTAGGAATGTACCCTGTTACGCCCCGACCCCACCTAAGTATGTTTTGCATCTAATTAATTTTAATTAGATGACTAATGGTTATTTTGGATGAAATTATGTTGGATTAGGTAGATTAGTGGGATTTTGACAAAGCTAAGTAGAAGTATGACCTTTTGAGTAATTTGGGTCGTGCGTATATTTTAGTTTTGCATGGGTTTTCGGGTGCATTGCATAGAGCATATGGAGTACATCGATTTTTTTGTTTTGACCCAGACCGTTTGAGCCCAACTTGGATCCATTTAGGACCCAAATCCAGCCAAAAGCCTTTTTCTTAAATTTCTTTATATTGAGCGGACTTGCATGCGAAGAAGTTAGAAATTTTCCTTTAAAAACCCCACTTCCTCTAAAGAACCGATCCTTATTCATCTGTTTCTGCTGAAGCCTCTTCTCTACCATTTCTACGCTTCTCCTTCCCTCCATTTCTTCTTCACACCTCTTCAAATCCAAGATAGAAGATCTCTTGCACATGGATTTACCAAGCTTGGAAGGCTTCCCTATGGCCATCTTCATCTCCGACAGGCTCTTCTTCATCTCTTTCATCTCTCCACACATCTCTTGGTTGAGCTACGTCTCTCTATATCTTTCCCTTGTCTTGAATGACTGATTAGAAACTATTGGGGGCTGCCCATGTTGGATTAGATGAGTTGGGAAGGATCATCCATATCCAAAATCATCATCTTTCTCAACCCATTTTCTTGGTAAGCTTTCTTCTCCCTAAGATGCTCCCTTGCTTAGTAATGGTGGTTTGAAGTCAATTGAGATGCACGCACGTTGATTTTCTCTTATTTTAATCTTCTTTTATTTCAATCATTCACCATTGTAGGAGTTTGTTGTGAGCTTGTAAATTGGGGAGGATTTTGGTTGCGCTTGAGTCAAGAGAGGGTATTAGAGTTGTGGAGCACCAAGATTAGGCAACGATAAGTAGAAAATTATTTATGCATATTGGTTTATATTTGATTGAACAAATGAATTCAGTTATGTGATTCAATTCAGCCTCAATTTTCGATATTGTATATTCGAAATTGGCTCTCTTGCAATGGGTTAATGGGAGATGAGATTAATGAGAAGAGTTGTGTTAATGGCATTCCCTGATAGGAGAATGTAGATTGCTGTGGTGGGAACAGGAGGTTCAATGCAAGTACCCAACTGTATGGAGAACAAGAAGTTCAGAATTTGGAACCCAAAATTTTGTATTGCCTGCTCGAGCGTACATGAAGCCCGCTCGAGTGGACATGCCAGAAATCCTGCGTAACAGAGGAGTGTTGGTAAAGGATTGAGCCGCTGAGAGCTAGGCTCGAACGGGACCACTTCTGGGAGGGGTGCACTCGGGCAGACCATATGGCCGGCTCGAGCAAACCTTACATCTGTCAGGTGTTCCTTTTTGACCAAAAATGGAATTTTATAACCACCTCAAAATGTTTATAACACATCATAATCAATCCAGATGATGATTAAGATACAAACACTAGACCAATAAGGTCGTAGTATATTGAAAGACCTTGTAGGGCCTTAGAAATGATACCTTTGACCATGTATTATGGACCAACGGTAACTATGATTACAACATCAGAGGTCTTGGGGCGAGATTATCTCACATGCCTTATCTGACTCGTCTAGTATTTCACAATAGGTGTTGGTTTAGGGGATCTCAATGTACTTCGCATACATATAATGTGACACCAACGAAATATAGCACGTGCATCGAATCACTTAAAACTATATTATAATGGATGGTTAGAGACGGCGGGTAAATAGATTAGGATTGGATAGTAAATCACCTTGATCCCTTTAATCAAATTGCATTGGATATTGAGATTGACTTCATTAATTAATATTGCTCTTTAATTTGTTATTGTGATGGACACCTCTGCCATCCTACAAATGTTATCTTACATTGATTTGATATTCGAAATGAGTAAGTATGAGATTTGAATTGAATAGAGCAGATATGAAATGAAAAAATGGATTCAAATTGAATTGAATAGTCTTACTCAAGTGTTATTAATTGATTCGCATGGTTCGGCACTACTTAGCTTCGACCTTATGATACTCGACGGGTTAAGTTCGGTTTTGTTATTTGATTCCACTGTAGTAGGTAGCTAAAGCACCAGAACTCCAAATCGGATATCCAGGAGAACCTTTGGCAGGTCACTGGTAACATCCCAACATGATTCGCTCTCCAAATTGAGATGATAGAGGCAAAGTACGTAGTAGCCAACTAGTACAATAAGTTTTCTCAATTTATGATTTGAAAAGCATGTTTATTCTTTATGCACAAATTGCCTAGTTGACCATTGTTTGACCTCTTTTAATCAATTTTCATTAACTTCAATTTGAGACAACATGTGTTAATTTGAACTGCTTATACTTTGTTCAATTGCTATATTCATAATGTTACTCTTGGTGTCCATATTCATAATGTTACTCTTGGTGTCACAAACTCTGTTGTTGATTCTGCTCCTACAGGAATTTGGGAGGCTAAGAGGCGAACCAGCGATTTCCTCCGGATTAGAGTAATTGATTACTGAGGACATCTTCTTGTCCTCGACTGATGGAGAGCGTACATGAGCTATAAACTGGGTTTTGGAAATAGATGTGCATCAGGACATTTTGCATATTTTATTTCATATGCTTGTAGGGATGACATTGTACGTCTTTATTGATTATTAGGTATATTTGGTTCATAGCCATCATGTTTAGGTGATATCTTGTACTTTCCATGTATTGAGTTTTGAGATCTTAATTTTGTTAATTGAAAATATTATTGTATATTTATTGTAACTTTTAATGGACTGTTCATATTTTGATACCAATGATAATACAGGCTTCCGCGTAAAATGTACCGTGATAAGTGACCTCGATAAATTCTCACATGTGCAAAGCATGTTTTCCGCTTTGTGGATTCGGACTCGACCCCTTGTGAAGTGTGAATTTCACAGGAGTACACGTGTCATACCTCGGGGATTATCCTAAGAGAGGAAATTTAGGGGCCAAAATGTGATATGCCGCTTTGCCAAAAAACCCACGAGGATGAAATAAACGATGAGATCGTGATGGGCTTGGATGTATGCATAGATGAATATAAAAAGGCTTGATAAAAAATGGGCGGAGAAACCAAAATCGTAAGATTATTACAAAAGTGAAATAAGGCAGGAAATTAGACAGTATGATGGTCTGTAAGTATTTTTTATGTTGGCTAATTCATGGTTTAGACAAAACTTTGGGTTCATTGAGTTATATTTTTTATTTTATTTTAAAATGGACTGTGGTTGTGTCACTTAGAAAGCTGAAGCGAAGAATAGAAGAAAAAATTCAGACCGGGCGAAACTCCCAGGCTTGTTTTATCGGAGCCTTTGTCTGATCGATCGGACAGTAGAAGCGCCCCAGTTATTTGGGTGGCCCGATCGATCGAATACACTGTTCAATCGATTTCGGACAGTAGAATTTGCCCCAGTTAATTTTAAAACAAATTTCAATGTATGAATGTATTTAAATACATTAATTTTGATACCTACACTATTAGCTATATAATTAGAATGATTGCGAACTATGATGCACAGATATGACATTGATACAGCAAGGGTACGTTGCAGACATGACAGGGACATAGATTTTATACATAAAAGGTGAAGTATCACATATGATACGACATGCTACGTTGCCCATTTTGAAGTATCTATGCATCATAGATTGTAAATATTATGACCACATTCCATACAACATCTATTTTTGTTATTTTTTTCTAGTTAATCACAAGCATATGTGGACATTGTGAGAACCCCATTGCTTATAGCCCAACTCCATTAATTAAGGTTGTGTTTGGCAAATTTACTTGTTGCCTCTTATTTTATCTTAAAAGTGAAACAATTTTAAGATTGTTTGGTAAAACATTCAGCATCTCTATCTCAAATGGTGTTTAGACATAATGTCTATTTCAGAAAATCATGAAAACAGGAGGAATTCGGACAGACATAGCTGTATGAAGCGGAAAGAGGTGTGGAGCTGCAGCAACTGAGATGTCCTCATGGGCAGTTCATTTTCTTCGTTTTCTTTTAAATTATAGGATTGTGAATAATTACGAATCATGACCCATACCGTTGAATAAATATTAAGAAAGTCAAAACAAAGCTATTGTTCCAAATTTCAGTTGTTGGATAATCATATATTGAGATATTTGTAAAAAAAAAACTCCAGACCCTTATATAGCCTTTTTAGACTTCTCTTTGGTATGCTAAACACGGCTATATAACGCCAAAATTTCAACTCTTGATTCCTCGTGCATCTCAAAAAGTCAAAGAAAAATTGAGTGTCCTAGATGTATGTACCTTCTATTGTTGACTTGGTTGTGGATGTGTCCACAGGCAGTCTTGTTTTTCTTTTTTCTTTTAAATTTTTTAGGATAATAAATCATGATCCAAACTGTTGAATATGTTAAGGAGGTCAAACATAGCTATGGTTCCAAATTCTAGCCGTTGGATTATTGTAGATTTTTAAATATTCGCAAAAATGCCCAGATACTTTATCTACTTTTCTATGATTGTAGCCCCGAAACTCCAGATCTAAACGGTTAATTCTCTTTGTAAGGCTAAACACCACTATGTAATCTTATTTTAGTGCTTGATTCCTCGCGAATTCCGATAAACTTAAGAAAAACTTTCAACCATTGATTTGAAAAAGTCTATTTCAATCCAATTTTTTGTAGTACCAAACAAACTATTTCTAAATTACCTATTTTAAACAAGGCCATTTGAAACAAATATACTCATGTGTATCTGTTTTATTTAGATAAGATTTTCCAAACATGGCCTAAGAAATAAAGTAATCACGAACTGGTGTGCCCAACCGATGGTGGGCCCAACTCCAAGTGGAGTAAGACTTGGACAAGAGATAATATTAGGAATGGTGATTTTGAACTACTTAAATTTAAGATTTAGGAGATGGATTTCATTGAGTGGGTTAAGAATTGTGTAGTATACTCTTGGAAAGAAATTCATAAAAAAACTACTCAAGGATAGAGGTGTAAACTGGGCTGTGCCATTTCGGCCAGTGAGCCATGCTGGGTTGTGCCCCAGATGGCACGGGCGGCCCACATGGCTCTATTAAAGTTTTTAAAATTTCTTATAAAAATTGAAAAAGACTATATGGAGTTTTAGGGTTCTCAACTTGAAATAATTATGGAACTATTAAAATAAATGCACAAACATTAATACTAATTTACAATGAAAAAAACTTTACTTATTTTAAAATTCATATTTTATTTATATAAAATTCAGTTTTTTTTATATAAATATTATTTTGGGTTGTGCCATGCTGAGTCAAGGCACCTTGGCCCAACACGGCACGACCAAGTCCCTGGGCTGTGTCGTGCCATGCCATGGCCCAAGGCTTCCTGGGCCAACACGGCCAAAGCAATTAACGTGCCGTGTCGGCCACGGCCCGGGTAATTTTGTGCTGGGCCATGCCAAGCCAGGTTGGCCAAGCTCAATTTACACCTCTATGCAACGGTAGGTTTGGAAGAAAAATGACAATTATGTTTTTTTTTTTTTGTAAAAAAAAATGTCTATAAAGTGAGCACGGGAGGGAGTGAACGCTGTCTGGGATCTCTGGTTTTTCATGGTCACTCTCTTTGTTTTGATGGATAAGGTGGCGTACAATAATTTGAGAAAGGTTCTCTAGCATTGTAACTTGTAAGTAGGGTCCACCCCCTTTGCTGAACACATGGGTGGGTCCAACCTTACGAAAATTCATATGAATACTAACATCCAATGTATTCTTTGTACTTAAGAAGGTAAAAAGAGAAAAGGTAAAAGAAGCTGATAAGTGTTTTAGATTTTAGACAATCCAACGGTGTCCATCTTATTGGCTTGAGTAATAATTTATATCTTAATCTTTACTGCAATATATGTTAGTAAGTACAAGGGGTCTGGATTTTCGAAAGACGGCCCCACCATGTGTTTAACAAAGGCACTCCACCCTTCCGCCCTTGTACTCTGTGATCGGGCCTGTTTGGATAAATGAGGAGTAGAGTGAAATGAAGTGGATTTCACATATGGAGTGGAGTGAAGAAAAGTAGGTTGAAGTTAAAATAGAGTAGTTCACTTTACTCCATTTATATATTTAGTTTGAAGTTAAGGTTTGAAGTAGAATCCACTTTGATTTAAGGAAATTGAAGTATTTAGAGTTGAAGTGAAATGGAATATATGTGGCTCACAATATTATTTCATCTATCGGATTAGACTCATCCAAACAGGGTAGGGTTGGAATTTTAGACTATTAGGGTCATTTAACTTCACTCTACTATATTTTTTGCCAATCCAAACATGCCCTAGGTTCTCAAATTGCAGGCACGAAGCTACAATGGGGAGAAAATGTATTGCTCTGCCAATGGCTTCCCTGCACTTGTAGTTCTAAAAATGAATGGGCTTGAATATCTAGAGGATTGGACAGTCGAGGAAGGAGCAATGGCTAATCTTAAACACTTGAAAATTCGTCGCTGTGGCAATTTAAAGATGATCCCAGAGGGATTTCGGCATGTTACTACCCTCCAAGAATTGGTCTTGCGGTTGCAGCCATCTGAATTTTTTGAGAGGGTTCAGGAAAATGGGTTGGACTGGTTTAAGATCAAACATGCACGGTCTATAGTGACTAAGAGATGAATATTACTTAGTTTCTGGGAGGTCAATTGATTTTTTACAACATCTCGCTTGTTCGATCAACGAGGAAGAAATGATGTACACATTTTAGTAAAAAAAATTCAGGTACATGCTATATCTCTCTTTTTGATAAATATTTTCCATCCATCTTTTGTTCAACTTCACAATCATGCATAATCTAGATCGTTCGTTTTGGATGGTTTCATTATCAATTGGCCATGTGAATAGAAAAGCTTCACTGGTTTCATAATCTTAACTACCAAATCAGTGGATTTGGAATATTGACAAGTCTTCACATTAATTCATCAGGAATAATCATTTTTTGATGGGTAAAATCATTCAATTTCTACCTTTATACACACATAGAACCTGTAGGAATACATTTCATATATATAGAGGAGAAAAACTTAATTTAATCAAATTCTAACTCAATCACATTTCAAATTCTAATTAAAATTGAAAATTTAATTTAAAGCTATCCAATTTTATCTTAACATTCGCATGGTCTTTAAAGAAAGGATCATTTCATTAGTCATGTTAAATACAACCATCAGATCTATATAACATATGGTTGCACATCTTGCAATTTATGAGTCATTTATAACTCCTTTTAACATACGAAGTAGGCGAAAGAACTCATTAAAGACAAAAGAAATGATGAGATCATGGCTTTTCCCAGGATGAAATGAAACATTTGATTTATGTAACAGGTTAAAACAGACTATGTACTTTATCTGTTGGGTTACGGATGGGCATTTTACTAGAGGTTTCTATTGTATCAATTTATCCTTGTGTGGAAGGCTTTAATGAATATTTAGATAAGAGAGGATTACAGATGAAGATAAGAAGGCCTAAAGAAAGGAAAAAGTTAAAGATCGAAAGAATATTAAAAAAGTCAAATGCGATGGGACCATAGGATCGCTATCAGCCATGATTACATTTCTTAAATCAGCAACGATTATCATTAACAAAAATAACCCTACTTATAGATGAGAAAACAAGAAACCTTCTCTAATGGTATTTTAAATCAAATTCTTTAATTTTTCAAGTTCTAAATCAACCCTATCTAGTTCACTTGAGCGTATTGAACACCTGAGAAGTGTCACAAGTTAAATAATCTGGGTCCAAGCCCTTAGCCACCAACCTTGCTTTTGGAAAGGTAAAACAATTTCATATATTTATATTTTGGTAATATTTAGGTGAGAACTAGTTCTCAAATATTATATGAAAACTTTATTGTAGGGCCCAACTGTGGGCCCCATTTGGAGATGGGGTCATGGGGTGGAAAGATCTATGTGAGATCACTCCAAGTATCAAATTTGACCTCAAACCTATGCCCTTAACCCCTTTATCCGTGGCCTATGAGTTTAAATGTTTTATATTCAAAAAAATATTCAAGTCTCGATCCAACGGTTCAGTCTATTCAGATGTGTGGCATATTGGAAGAATCACACAGGAAACTCACAACACAAGTAACAGCCAGTCATAGCAGTCTTAGTTTCACTTTTGTTGTAACTATGTTAATTAAGTTAGTTTTTCACAAGTTAGCAAGTCAGTTGTGACGAACTTTATTCTTTGGTTCTGTTGTGTTAAAGTGTCTATAAAAGGAAACAAGATCTGTATGATTCTATATTGAATGAGAAAATCTCTTCTAGAATTCTCTGTTCATCTTTCTTCCTGTTCTCTCTTCTCCTTTCTCCAGATCATCTATTCTTCTTCTTGTTCATCTTCTTTTCTTCTTCTTGAAGTATACCATGTAAGAAAGCATTAGTAACATCAAGTTGCTGGATTGTCCAGTTATAATACACAGCCAGAGAGAGAACAACTCTAATTGTAGTATGTTTAACCACCGGACTGAATGTCTCATTATAATCAACACCATATTCCTGATGAAAGCCTTTAGCAACCAACCTTGCTTTGAACCTGGCCACAGATCCATCTGGATTATGTTTGACTTTATATACCCAGCGACATCCAACCAAGTGTTGAGCAGGGGAGAAGGGAACAAGTGTCCAGGTCCCTTGTCTCTGGAGGGCAGAGAATTCCTCAGCCATGGCCTGTCGCCATTCAAGAGATTTAACTGCTTCTGTATAACTGGTAGGTTCAACTGTATCATAGTAGCCATTGGATGGAACAACAGTAGGATGTTTAGTAGAGAAAAAGACTTTCTTTTTAACTATGCCCAATTTGGATCGCGTGACCATAGAATGAGAGTTGGTTGGAAGCAATAAAGGAACATGTGCAGTAGGTGGAGATGTTAGTGTAGTAGGTTGAGAAGACTGATCTGATGGAGTGGAGTCTGGAGGTAATGGAGTAGATAGAACAGCATCAGAACAGGCTGGTGTGGGTGAGGAATGTGGAGGACTTGATCTGGACAAGTGTGGTTCTACATTTGGTGGGTGAGGAGGTGGGGAAGTGAATCTGGTTATTTCAACTGGAGGATTGGTATGGTCAATAGATGGTGAGTGTGATGCAGGCTGAAAAACTGACTGGCTCTGTGTAGGAGAGGTAATGGAGGATGGATGAGAAAAAGATGAAGAATTATAAGGTCCTAATATAGATGGTGGTGGGAGAGACCCAGGTTTAAACCAAGCTGAAAAGGGAAATCCTTCTGGAACATATTCTGATGAAGAGGCAATTGGAACAGAAGTAATGTGGTGCTGAAAAGGAAAGTTGGTCTCATCAAAGACAACATGTCGAGACAAATAGATTCTGCCAGTTTGCACATCAAGACACTTATAACCTTTGTAGTTCAAGGTGTAACCAAGAAAAACACATTGTTTGGACCTGGGATCAAGCTTATGGTTGGAATAAGGACGGAGCCAAGGGTAGCAAGCACACCCAAAGACTTTTAAAGTGGAATAGGTAGGTTTGTGATTGAAAAGCCTCTGCCAAGGAGAGATACCTTGGAGTGTTTTTATTGGCATTCTGTTGATGAGGTAAGTGGCAGTAAGAAAGGCATCAGGCCAAAATTTAGAATTGTCACGACCCGGGCCCGAGCCGAGCCGTGATTATCATACTTACTCCCGTAAACCCCGAATTAACCGAAGTTAAAACGAGATCCACAAGGGATATCAATCACAAGAACCTGTCAATTATAAAACTTTTGCGGAAAACAATATATATTTGATATTTACAACTTAATATTTACATGTATACAAAATACAGTCCTTACACATGTATCTTTTCAATATACATTTAACAAATGCTGCATATACAAAATACTATGCAGACAACCATTAATTACATTTCCAAATCATTAATTACATTCCCAAAATAAATTTATAAACAGTTTATCAAAACATTTCTCAAAATGTTCCAATTTCCAACTCGCACTCGAATACAACATCAGATGGTATCCCGCCGGTTCCATTCTATCAATCCTCCTGGCGGAACCGGAGCGGTCTCCTCCGCTGGCGCCGGGGGCGCTGCGATGCCGGCAAGGGCAACCTGGCCTGTAATGCCATCAATAACACTAATGAACACGACGGTTCAACAATGTATAACAATTCTTGCAATAAAGTATTAACACATTCATTTGCATTAATAACAGTTCAACACTAGATAAAGCTAGACAATCCTACAGTAGCAATAATGAACAATGACAGTCAGTATCAGTCAGTATACCTGTATAAATTGGCAACTACCATAGCATTCTTAAATTGTATTTCATTCAATTCATTACCATCTTTCCTAAAAGGAAGGCTTCAATCAATATCCTAAGATATGATCGGGATTTATTCATTTACCATCTCCCCTCAAAGGGAGGCTTCAATCACTACCCGAAGGTATGATCGGATGTATATAGTGGGACTTACTAGTATCCTGGCCAGGGACACTAGCATCACCACGGAGCTCCGGAACACCCCCAATACTATCTGCTGCAGCAGGATTAGTCATTCATTATTATTGAACTCACTTGGAGTTCTAATACAATCGCTAGGTAGTGCCAGACTCAATGACCAGTAACATTCAGTATGAAATCCTTTTTATGGATCCAATTCAGTTCAATAATTCCTTTCATGACAAAGGAAAGGAATGACAGTAACATCAATCTCATTAGATTGATTACAATGACACAATAAGTATAGTATTAGTATTAACCTCACATGGTTTTACTCAATCCCATCTCAATCCCATCTCAATCCTATCTCAATCCTAAACAACCATTCCGGTGTAACCGTTGGTTTCCAAATGCACGTGTTATTCTTGATGGACATCACATTTATATATTTAATATGTGCATTTCAAGTCTCCTTAATTAACACCCATGGAGCTTAGGTAATATCCAATTATGGTTCACTCAATGAACCTTCTTAAAATACCATTAATTCTCAATAATTTAGTCTAACCATGATTAGTCTTCGAAATTAATCGAAACGCATTTCTCTTTAAGAGTCGTACTCAAAATTCTCGTAAAAATCCAAAACCCAAAATTCACCGGTCGGACCGTTAGGTCCGATCGATTAGCCAAAATTTTCGCTAAATAATGTCACTGGGCCAGAAACTGGGTCGCTCGAGCGGACCCATTGTTCGCTCTAGCGGACCCCGTGCAGAACACTGTTCGCTCGAGCGAACTCACTGTTCGCTCGAGCGAACTCTCACAGGAACATGTTCGCTCGAGCGAACCAAATGTTCACTCGAGCGAACTGCACAGATTTTTATTTCACCCAGACAGAGTCTAGGTCGCTCGAGCGAACCCCCAGTTCGCTCGAGCGAACTGTGCAGAATTCCACTCCGAATTCCGTTCAGTTCTTTCTCATTTTCCATTCTTTTCTCCATTACACTTCCACAACCTGCAAGGTAAAATGGAACCTCCTGTTCCCCCTCATTCATCATCCAATCACATTCATTACTATTAATCATTCATCCACAACCACACTTCTAAACATCCTTTAATTACTTCATTAAACATTCATAATAATCTCAAAACTCAATGACAATCCATAAAACACATAGAAACTCAACAAGCTTCTATTGTAATTAACACTAATCACAAGGGATGTTTATACTTGCCTTTTTGGAAGCTATTAGCTCAAAGCCTTCTTTCCCTAACTTGGTTTGAGATTAAACCCCCAAACTTCAAACCCTAATCCATAAAGACAAACAAATGGACTCCCATGAGTCATTTGTGCTAGAAATCACTACTTAATCACTAATAGACTTGGGAAATCACAAAGGAAGTCCTTTACTTACTTGTAGCTTAAAGGGAAGAGTTCTTGTAATCTCTCTCAAGCTCCACCCTTCAACAATGGAGGTTTTTCTTGGGGAAGAAGATGAAGTTGAAGATCTCTACTCCCAACTCCACTTCAATCACTCTTAAATCTCACTCTCAACAAGAGGAATGGAAGAGGAAGGGAAAGATGAAAATGCTCTAGGGTTTTCTCTCTTGCAATGGAATGAAGAATGAACTCTCTTCCCATTGATTCTAATATAGGGTTCTTTACACAAAAACCCCCTCTCATTTCACCTATTTTCATTTTGAGTCAAATGACTTCTCACTTGGTCCACTTGAGGTCTAATGAAATCGCGTCTATTATGAAAGTTGACGTACTCTTTGAGATACGCTCGTTGGTATCAAGAATTTCCGTATTTGACGAAATACGTATAAATCCGTATTTACGAAAAAGTCCTTAATTCACCTTGTTTGAGTCTAAACCCGTTTTAATCAATTCAATTCTCTTCAAATCCATTTCATTAGGCTTAATGTGTCAATTGAGACTGATTTGCCTCTCTTGGGTCATTAACCTTAGTTAATTCAATTATCCATGCTTAATTAGCATTAATCACAATTAATTAGCCTTAATCATGATTAGTTCGGGTAGGGGTGTAACAAGAATGCATGTTAGCATTGAACAACATGGTAAGACCAGTTTCTACGACATGTCTGTGCTTCCTTTCAGCACACCCATTTTGTTCAGGTGTAAAAGGACATGAAATCTGATGGAGAATTCCATTTTCAGAGAGAAGAGATTGAAACCGTTTACTCATGTATTCTCCTCCACCATCAGATCGAAACATTTTAATTTTCAATGATAGAAGATTCTCAATTTGCAATTTAAACAATCGAAATGTATCAAAAACATAAGATTTATTGAACAAAGGAAACAACCATGTGTACTTTGAAAAATCATCAACAAAAAGCACATAGTACTTGTAGCCACATATAGAAAAGTTCTCATATAATAGGTGAGAATTAATTCTCACTTGAATATTTCCCTTCATATTTTATCAACTTCGGGCCACTTAGGTTCAGCTATACTTTTATCAATTAACCAAGAGACAATTTAATAACCATGTTAGTAAGCAGAATAAGAGCATTTATCTCACCATTGATAACTTCTACCCATCGTGTCTTTATTTGCTTATTAGCGAAGTTAACAATGTAATGATGCAATTGTTTAGCTTTGGGGTTAGATCTTTCTCCCTTAGTAGTATTTTCCCTGATTTACTTAGAACTCTTTGTTAAATTTCAATCAACATGATTATTATTTAAAATACTACAGCTACAATGCATTGCATTTAATTTCCCAACTCCTATCTTTCACAGAAAATATGATTCCAGTTTTTCTTCTATTAGAGGTGCCCATGGAATATGGCAGTGGTCTTCTTTGCAACTACAAACTGCATTAGAGGACAAGGAACAAGGTGATTTGGAATAAGGTGATTTTCAACGGCAGCAACTAGCAAGCATTCCATTCAAACTACTTTTAAACTGCTAAGAGACCGACTGGTATTTCACCTAAGCAGCCTGACAAAACCTTTCAGTGGCGCAGGACCCTCTGTTCAATGACGAAGTTTTTGGGAGTGATTACTCCTCTGTAACCATTGTAAAATTTATAGGCTTCTCCTTTTTTCTTGGCTTAGATAAACTTTTTGTAATCTTGGGAACTGGATTCTACAGTCTTTTCCCTCCTTGTTCTCAGGTGGCCACCATTTCAGGCCAACTTAAATTGCCCTTGGATATTACAGTCAGTTTTTTCAATATGCAAAAATACCATTTAAGAACCTTCTTTGAGTTTGGTTTAATTAACAAGAAGGCCTTATTATGTGCTTATAGTGCATTTGCTTCAAATTTTGTGAGTATTTGTATTCTTTAAAAATGATTAGAACAAACTTATAGCACTAGCATTGTTAACAATATCGTCGGCCAACAAACTTTACATACGAGCAAATGTTTTATTCACCGTATTATTTGTAGGATATAATCCTACAATTGTTTTTGTCGGCCGATGATATTGTTGTTCACTTCAATGTTTTCAAGTAGTTATTGTTACTGTCTGGTGATGATATCATTGCCCGACAAAATTGATTCTATAGTTAATGTGGTCATGTAATTGTGTGCAACAAATGCAAACATTATAAAAATCCTTCATTTACAGTATCCTTCATTCACATCTTCCATGCAAACCTACTTCAGCTTCTTTGGCAACAAATTCAAAGATTATAAAAATCATCCGTTACGACATACTCCAATCACAACGTCCTCCATTTACATCATCCATGCAAACATTGGTAATATTACAAAATCGAACATTATAAACATAAAAATACAAAATCCTCCACCTACATCCTTGCAGATCTTACAAAAAACAGGAGTAACTGTTTACAAGTATATTTCCTCTATTAAAAAAAATTAATTGTTCACACTTTTCTTCTTTTCCAACCACACTTTTCTTCTCTCCAATTCTTTCTCCCATCACTCTTTCTCACTTGCTTCTCTTTCCCTTCTCTTCTTGTCCAGCGTGGTGATGTGCCCCTAACTATCCAAGATATTCGTAGTAACTAAAAATAACATGCTAGTCTTTCTCTCAGATAGCCTTTGGGCGTTCCTTTCTCTTGTGTAGATAGGATGTTTTCCCTTCCGTCTGGTAATTTACTATTCATGTAAAAGTGAAGTAAAGCTTCCATTTGAAAGACAAGAAAAGATTTAGTGAGTCATATCAAAAGTATACAAATTCAAAATTCCTCATTCCTTTTAGAAAAAAAAGTTTTTTCTTTTTTTTTTTAAACATCTTCAATCTAACAAATAATAAAAAATAATTTTGGGGGGGGGGGGGGGGGGGGGGGGGGGGTGTGGTGTTGGTTTGGTTTGGTTTGGGTTATGGAAAGTCCATCTCTATAGAAAACCGACCCCCTTTATTTACACCATTTCTAGACCCCACCCGCCACCCAATTTCTTCCCCCTCCCCTCCCCTCCCACCTAGCGGGGGGGGGGACCAATTTCCCAAACCCTACCCACCCCGCCACCCAATTTCTATCCCCTCCCTCCCACTGCGGGGGGGGGGGGGGGGGGACCCAACTTCCCAAACCCTACCCACCCGCCACCCCATTTCTATCCCCGCTCCTCCCACTGGGGGGGGGTTGTTATGGGAAGTCCATTTCTACAGAAAACCAACCCCATTTATTTACTCCATTTCCACGACCCACACCCCAATTTCTTCTCTACACCCCCCCCCCCCCCCCTCCCACAAAAAAAAAAAAAAAAAAAAAAAACAAACCACGCACCCACCAAACTAAAATAATAGTTTTCAATAAGGAATCGGTAGCAGCACCAAACAACATTAGCACAAATTCATCGAGGAAAACCTTTTTGCACCAAACATGAATTTCTAACTTTCTTAGAAAACATTTTTTCGAGGTATTTAAAAACCATAGAATTTGATGATGTGGCAATTTCACCTTTACATGGACGTTGCCTTTACACAAACATGCCCCTAGGTCGGGAAGGTTTGACTTTTGAGAACTTCTACCAGTTCAAGGGGTGATTACGGAATTTCTCCCTTGTATGGAGCAAACCAATCATAGAAAATGTGCTTAGGCATAAAATTTTGGTCGTGCCAGCTAAGGGCGGGCCAGTCATGCTTGGGTTATGCCATGTTGGCCCGTGAAATTCCACGGGCCGTGTCGTGCCATACCCAGGTAGTTGGGGCTTAGCCTAGTACGGCCCAAGGCACGGATTTATCCATGTCGTGCTGGGCCGTGCTGCCCAGGGGCCAACCCACATACCTCTTCTAATTTTTAAATTTTTTTAATGTTCTTATGTAAATTGAAAGAGACTTTATGGACTTTTAGGGATTCTTAACTTGAAATAAAGTCGAACCTATTAAAATAAACGTACAAACATTGAGCTGATTTATAAATGAATAATAAATCTTTCATTATTTTAACTTTTATATTTTATTTATATAAAACTATTAAAATCTTTATGTAAATGGGTTGTGCCGTGCCATGCCTCGGCCCAGCATGTTTTTCGTGCCGTGTCGAGGCCTGGGGACCCCTGCCTCAATACGGGTCAGGTGGGGAAACCGGGCTTTGCTGTGCCGGCCTATTGACCAAGTCAACGGCCTATGCACGATTTATTCTGTGCTGGGCCGTGCCGGGCCTTGGCGGCCCGCCTAGATTTTCATCTCTATTTGTGCTTACTTGGTATTTGAATCGGTGTCTCTCCTTTTATGCCGAGAGCACATAATCCAAATTAGATCACCTTTTTCCCTGCAGAATAGCACAAGGCACAATTCCAGATCCTCTTTGCCTCGCATAGCCAATTCGGACCATTAGAGTAAGGGGCAGACCCAGAAATTCTTCATTTGGGGGGCCACTATATAGGAAAAAATTTTGTGAGCCACTATGTAGGAGAAAAATTTTGGGAGGGCCATATATAAAAAATCAATGTAGTTTTTAAAAATATATATGGGCTTTTCTGAAATTTTTTGACAGGGCCATATGTAGAAAATTATAAAAAAAATTTAGAAGGTAAAGGGTATTTTTTTAGTTTTTTTTTTTTTTTTTTGGGGGGCGGGGTGGGAGGTGGGGGGCGGCTGGGTTTAAAATATATCGGGGGAGCTTTAAAATATATAGGGGCTTTTCTAAAATTTTTTTGGAGGCCCATAAATAGAGAATTATAAAAAGAATTTGACAGGTAAATTAAGGGTATTTTTTTTTTTTTTTAATTTTGGGGAAAGGGGCCCCCCTCTGGCTCCGCCCATGATTAGAGTTGGGATGAAGGGGTGCCTTGGAGTTGCGGGTTTCAACCATAATGAGAAATGGGTGACTAACATGTTTTTCTTTTAAAAATAAAAATAAAATAAATAAAAAAAAAAAAAAAAAAAAAAAAAAAAAAAAAAAGAGTGCCACTGTTTTTATATTTGAAAAAACCATTCATGCCGATAACTAGTTCTCAATATGACTTTCATGAGAACTAATGGCGGCGTACCCGTGCAACGAATCCAAACTGTGCACACACATGATAGTCACTATTGCTCCCGATCTCTTCTTTTTCATGGTCTCTCTCTTCCTTTGACGGTTGAAGTGATATGATGTTGCATTGTAAGTAGGGTCCACCACCTTTCCTGAACACATGGGTGGGGCCAACCTTTCCAAAATTCTTACAAGCACTAACATCCAATTTTTTGTATCCTCTCTACTTATCTCAGGTGAAAACAGAATAGTTAAAGAAGTTGATCAGTGTTTAAGATTTTGAGTAGTAATTTATATCTTTATACAACATATGTTAGGACAAAAAGTCTATTTGGACAAACTTCTTGGACAGAATTTTGGACAAATCCTATGATATGGCTTGAATATCCCCTATCAAATTCCGGTGAGAGAATATAGCATCTAGAAATGCCAGGAGACAAAAGAAGTCGTGGAATTCAATGTATTCTCTGTACTTAAATCTTAGGTAAAAAGAGAAAAGCAAAAGAAGTTGATCAGTATTTGACGGTGGCCATCTTACTTGCTTTGGAACATATGTGTGGATTTTGGAAAGACTGTCCCCACCATGTGTTTTACAAGGGCCAGGGACGGACCCATGTGGTTGTGTCCTGGGGCGGTCGCCCCAGGTTATAAATTTTTTTTTTTTTTTAAAACAAATTACCTCAAAGTTGGGACCTTGGGCAGGGCCATTGGATAGATTTGGGGCATGATCTGGTGCAATCGCCCCAGGTCGGAATTGAAATCCCCACAGAGTTGAATAGGCTCTTGGAGCATGCCCCATATGTCAAACTTATCGCTCCACGTATATTTAAAGATAGCCCCACATATATAAAACTTAGTTGGTAAAAAAAAGAAGAAAAGAAAACGTTGCGGCAACACATCACTTCCTCTTCTTTCGAAACATCTGTGCATCGGTTGTAAATTGAGCTCCTCGTTGCCAATCCTTATGTACTGTGTAGACTACTGCATCTTCATCTGTCAACATATATATAGAATAATTCTTCATAATCACTTTATATATCTAAATCTGAATGCTTAATCTCCAATTTCTATTTCCAAATCCCGAATCCCTAAATCCTAATCCAAACCCTAAGCCCTAAACCACAAAATCTGAGCGTATCTATAAAAATCCAAAGATGACCAAATTCATTTCTGTTATCCTGTCTTCTTACCCCCGCTGTGATTCAAAGACTAAATCTCGTTCCCATTATCCAAAGGTTGGAGGCTTTGAGAAAGTGAAAGAAATGGAAAGGATGGGTGTCCTCAAAATGTTCTTATATTTAGTTTTTCTCACACACCCACTCGCCTTGAATTTGCAACAACGTCCATTGGGTATTGATTTTGACATATAAATTTAATGAAAATGATAATGTGAGTTTGAGTATCTAAAATCTAAGTTATAATTTTTTTTTATCCATTTAAAGCTTTTGGGTACTTCTAATTAACATCCTAACCTCTTCATTGCCCAATCTTCAATAACTTCATGCATTTGGTTGAGTTTCACGAGTTAGACATTTTCTAAAGAAAAACATATAGGTGCTATTTGGTAATGAAAAAAAGTCTGGTAAAGTCTAGCAAAAGTTTTTTTTTTTTTTTTTTTTTTAATGTTAAGTCTATCAAAATTTTAGCCCCACCTAAATGAAAATCTTGGGTCCGCCACTGACAAGGGCGCTGCACCCTTGCCCTTGTCCTATGATGCAGTTAGCGCCTTTCCAGTGCCGGGATGGAAGATGGAACAGTCAAAAGTTGTCGTTGTGGGTGACCCAAAAAAAAAAAGAAAAAAAAAAAAAAGAAGTCATAAAGTTTTGGACCACATAACTTCTCTCCACTGGATTCACTGAGCCTTTAAGCTAGAGTAAGTGGAGCTCCAAATTGGGGCCCACCTAAGTATCAGGACGTTCATAATAAATTTCTTGCATTTTGATGGGGTATTCTTAAACTCTACTTTAATCTGAGTTTTATCCACCGTCGGATCAAATAATCCATTTGATGATAACGTGATAATAATATGCATAAGATTGTGTTAGTGATATTTTTTTTCATCAAACAGTAAATTCGATGGTGGAAAAAACTCAAACTGAGGCAAATTATGAGAATACCACGTATAATTGATGGGTGTTTATCTTGAGCAATTTGGATTACAATAGATGAGGCCCCTCTATGGAGCTCAACCCCTTTTTACTCAGGATTTCTCCTCTCCTGGTCAAAAGATTTAACTTTAACCCGTCAGAGGATCCGGATTCATCCCGTCACAGCATCACTCATGGCGTGAGTGAGAGGCTCAGAGGATCAGGAATTAAGACCATTCAACAGTCTTCAGGCCTTTTATTTCTTACAGTGGGTGAAATGTAGCTTTCTTATTACACTAATAACCATCAACATCGAGCTTTCCAAGCCAGTCGAGCATGTGTAGGACAATTAGAGAGAGAGAGAGAGAGAGAGAGAGAGGGTTCCTGTGGTTGATTTTTAGAGCCTGAAAAAAAGTTGATTTTCTAAGACTGAGGCCTCACATAACGTTTTTCTCCCATATCCTTCTCCTTTGCTGCTTTGCATTCTTCTGCTAGGTTACATCTTAGAGAGAGAGAGAGAGAGAGAGAGAGAGAGAGAGATGGCTGAAGGAGTTGTAAGTGTTTTATTAAAAAAATTGTGCGAATTGATCAAGATAGAAGCACATCTGCTCGCTCGAGTAAAACCAGATGTGAAATTGCTTCTTGAGAAACTCGAATGGATCAGTCTCTCCCTCGAAGAAGCCGATAACAAATGCTTAAAAGACAAAGAAATCAAGCTTTGGGTGGCCCAAGTGAGAGCTGCTGCTTTTGAAGCCGAGGACATCATCGACCAATTCGTTTATGAAGGTAAGAAAAACCGTATCGACCGATGGATACGCCTCCATAATATAGGAAAGAAGATCCAGGAGATCAACTCAAGCCTTGACAAAATCTCTGACAACCGTTCAAAACTGGGCATAGGAAACGTACAAGATAAAGGGGAACCATCGGTTCCTATTATGAGGAAGGAGAAGAGATCACCCAGAGTAGAGGAAACCAACATAGTCGGCATCGAAGATGAGGTCGAGAAAATCTCGAAGATGATGCTGATTGGAGGCGGTGCTCGAGCATCTGTTGTTTCAATCCTTGGCATGGGAGGTTTAGGTAAGACCACTCTTGCTACTAAACTTTTCAATGACAAACGCATAAGGAGGCATTTCGAATGTTATGCCTGGATTTATGTTTCTCAAGAATTTATGGTGCGTGATCTTTTATATGACCTGATAAAGTGCATCAAAACACTGTCATCTGATGATATTGTCAAGTTGAAAAGCATGAAGGAGGAGGAGCTGAGGGAGGAGCTGCTTGATTGCTTGAAAGGGAGGCATTATTTTATAGTAATTGATGATATATGGAGTAGAGAAGCTTGGGATGGTATAAAAGCTTCCTTCCCTTCAGAGAACAATGGAAGCAGAATAATGCTTACCACTCGCAAAAAAGATGTAGCTCTGCGTGCAGATCCACAGAGCCAACCATACGAGCTGCGACTTCTAACAGATGAAGAATGTTGGGAATTGTTATGCAAGAAAGCTTTACTTGGAGCTGTCAGTGAAGGCAACCTGGAAGAACTTGAGGAGGCAGGGAGGGACATAGCAAAAAGATGTTGCGGATTACCACTTGCAGTAGTTGTAATAGGAGGGCTCCTATCAAGGAAGGAGAAGTCAGTTTATGAGTGGAACAAAGTGCGTAAGAGCATAGAGTGGCACCTCAAAGAAGGCGAAGATCAAATCTTAGGAATCCTAGCTCTGAGTTATAATGATTTACCATATTACCTGAAAATGTGCTTTCTCTATTTTGCTGCTTTTCCAGAAGACTCAAGTATTGATGCAACTGAATTGTTTCGCTTGTGGGTTGCGGAGGGATTTGTACAAGAGAGGGGTGATGAAACACTGGAGGAGGTTGCAGAGGATTATTTGTTGGAGCTCATCCACAGAAGCCTAATTCAGGTTACTAAAAGGCATTTTACTGGACGGGTTAAGAAGTGTCGCATCCATGATCTGCTTCGAGAGCTTGCCATTAAAAAGGCAAAGGAAGATTTGTTCCTCGATGTTAACAGCGTAAAGGGTCACTCTGCTTCACCGACTACAGCACGTCGACTCGCTATAACTCATCATGCTATTTGTAAGCATATTTCTGTCAGCTGCTTGAATGAACAGCTCCGTTCATTGTTCTTCTCAGCCCAACATCAAGAAAAATTTAAAAGGGCAATGTTCAAATCTCTTTCCTCTGGGGGATTCAAGTTCTTGAGAGTGATGCAGATAGCCAATATGCACATCTCGATGCTCCCGGATGGAATTGGAAGTCTCATCTTTCTTAGGTATTTGTCCATTACATTCAAAAAACAGATCAAGATGCTCCCACGAACCTTCAAAAAACAGATCGAGATGCTCCCATCCACCTTATACAAGCTTCATAATATGCAGTCACTTGTTATACGCACTGCCTTCTCTTGTACAACAATTCCAATTCATGATGGCATTTGTGAGATGACACAATTGAGACATCTGGATATATACGATGGGTCATTTTCACCAGAGGCAAAACATATGAGACTCAACCAATTAACCAATCTACAGACCCTTTCATTTATGAAGGTTGACGACTGGATTGGGGGTGATTTTGACGAGCTGACTAGCTTGCGATCATTGGGATTATATGGAAACCTGGAGGAATATCAAACGGCACTGTCTAACTTCCTTGGCAAACAGGAGAATCTCGAATCCCTACGATTGTCTGTAGATTCAACCCACTGGATTCCCACACAGATCACTTCATCACATCTACATCACTTGGAAAAACTTCATTTGAGTGGAGGATTGAAGAAGGTTCCTACCCTCCAAAATGTTGCACCCAACCTCACTAAGCTGGTCTTGATTTGTTCCCTTTTGAACGACGATCCAATGGCTATACTAGAGAAGCTACCAAAACTTAAGGTTCTCAAATTGCGGGCACGAAGCTACAATGGGGAGAAAATGTATTGCTCTGCCAATGGCTTCCCTGCACTCGTAGTTTTCAAAGTCGATGGGCTTGAATATCTAAAGGATTGGACAGTCGAGGAAGGAGCAATTGCTAATCTTAAACGCTTGGAAATATGTCGCTGTGGCAATTTAAAGATGATCCCAGAAGGATTTCGGCATGTTACTACCCTCCAAGAATTGGTCTTGCGGTTGCAGCCACCTGAATTTTTTGAGAGGGTTCAGGAAAATGGGTTGGACTGGTTTAAGATCAAGCATGCACCGTCTGTAGTGATTCAGAGGTGAATATATACTTATTTTCTGGGAGGTCAATTGATGTTTTACGAACACCTCCGCTTGTTCGGCGAGGAAGAAATGATGTGCACATCTTAGTAAAAAACACCAGGTACATGCTATATCTCTCTTTTTGATAAATATTTTCCATCCATCTTTTGTTCAACTTCACAATCATGCATAATCTAGATCGTTAGTTTCAGATGGTTTCATTATCAATTGGTCATGTGAATAGAAAAGCTTCACTGGTTGAATCTTAACTACCAAATCAGTGGAGTTGGAATATTGACAAGTCTTCACAATAATTCATCAGGAATAATCATTTTTTGATGGGTAAAATCATTCAATTTCTAACTTTATAAAAATAGAACCTGTGGGAATACATTTCATATATATATATATATAGAGAGAGAGAGAGAGAGAGGAGAAGAACTTAATTTAATCAAATTCTAATTCAATCATATTTCAAATTCTAATTAAATTGAAAATTTAATTTAAAGCTATCCAATTTTATCTGAACATTCCCATGGTCTTTAAAGAAATTAAGGATCATTTGATTAGTCATGTTAAATACAACCATCAGATTTACATAATAAATGGTTGCACATCTTGCAGTTTCTTAGTCATTTAAAATTCCTTTTAGCATACGAAGTAGGCGAAAGCACTCATTGAAAGCAAAAGAAATGATGAGATCATGGAGGCTTTAATGAATATTTAGATAAGAGAGGATCACAGATGATATAAGTAGGCCTAAAGAAAGGGGAAAAACTAAGATCATAAGAATATTAAAAAAGTCAAATGCGATGGGACCATAATATGACCGTAGGATCTCTATCAGCCATGACTACATTTCATAAATCAGCAAAGATTATCATTACCACAAATAACCATACTTATAGATGAGAAAACAAGAAACCTTCTCTAATGGTATTTTAAATCAAATCCTTTTCAAGTTCTAAATCAACCCTATCTAGTCCAATTAAGCATATTGAACACCTGAGAAGTGTCACAAGTTAAATTTTCTGGGCCAAGCCCTTAGCCACCAACCTTGCTTTTGAACAGGTCAAACAATTTCATATATGTATATTTTATCAACTCCCGGCCACTTAGGTTCAACTATACTTCTATCAATTAACCAAGGGACAATTTAATAACCCATATTAGTTAGCAGAATAAGAGCATTTATCGCACCATTGATAACTTCTACCCATTGTGTCTTTATTTGCTGATTAGCGAAGTTAACAATGTAATGATGCAATTGTTTAGCCTTGGGGTTTGATCTTTCTCCATTAGTAGTATTTTCCCTGATTTACTCAGAACTCTTTGTTAAATTTCAATCATCATGATTATTATTTAAAATACTACGGCTACAATGCATTGCATTAAATTTCCCAACTCCGATCTTTCATGGAAAATATGATTCTAGTTTTTCTTCTATTAGAGGTGCCCATGGAAAATAGCAGTGGTCTTCTTTGCAACTACAAACTGCATATGGAGGACAAAACGAGGTGATTTGGCATAAGGTGATTTTCAACGGCAGCAACTAGCAGGCATTCCATTCAAACTGCTTTTAAACTACTAAGAGACCGACTGGTACTTCACCTAAGCAGCCTGACAAAACTTTTCAGTGGCAGGACCCTCTGTTCAATTATAAAGTTTTTGGGAGTGATTACTCCTCTGTAACCATTGTAAAATTTATAGGCTTCTCCTTTTTTCTTGGCTTAGATAAGCTTTTTGTAATCTTGGGAACTGGATTCTACAGTCTTTTCCCTCCTTGTTCTCAGGTGGCCACCATTTCAGGCCAACTTAAATTGCCCTTGGATATTAGAGTCAGTTTTTTCAATATGCAAAAATACCATTTAAGAAACTTCTTTGGGTTTGGTTTAATTAACAAGACGGCCTTATTATGTGCTTATAGTGAATTTGCTTCAAATTTTGTGAGTATTTGTATTCTTTAAAAATGATTAGAACAAACTTATAGAATTAGCATTGTTAACAATTTAATTATGTCATTTTCAAAAGTGAAAGTCACTGTTGCGCAACATAGCATTGTTGGTTATGAAAACGCATTATAGCTCCTCTCAACCAAATCTGAAATTTCACGAGTTCAGTGTTACGGTATGCTCCCTCTTTCTAGTCTCTTCGTGAATGGCCGTTCAACAGGTCTTTTCTCTATCTTAAAATAAGAGATTTTTGTAATAAAAAAAGAATTAATTGTGAACTCTTATTTTATGGATACATGGAGATATATAGATAAGTGTGCGCACCTCAATGTGGTGCTCACATTGGGCCCCGCTCGACTGAGACCTAGGCCCTTCATCTCTGCAAAAAATATCTTATCATCTCCATCCGGGCACTGTAATTTTAATGGCATACAGTTCATTCAAATGGATATGCAGTCAATCCAACGGTCTTGTCTATTCGGATGGGTGAAAACCCCAAGGGACATGTGAAATTCAGAGTGCGTATGTGTGTGTAGTCAGATGGACAATCATGTGCGTCCCACCCTTAGTGCACATGGCTTAATAGTTTTTACGTAATAGAATTGGCCATCTCGCCATAATCTCTTTTTTTTTTTTTTTTTTTTCCTTTTCAATGAGCGCCGATATCGTCAGCTAACAAACTTTACATATAAGCAAATGTTTTTGTCACCGTATTATTTGTAGGATATAATTGTTTTTGTCAGTCGACGATATCATTGTCCACTTCAATGTTTTTAAGTAGTTATTGTTACTGTCCAGTGATGATATCATTGCCAGACAAAATTGATTTTATAGTTATGTGGTCATGTAATTGTGTGCAACAAATGCAAACATTATAAAAATCCTTCATTTACAATATCCTCCATTTACATCTTCCATGCAAACCTACTTCAGCTTCTTTGGCAACAAATTCAAACATTATAAAAATCATCCGTTTACGATATACTCCAATCACAACCAGTGGCAGACCCAGGATTTTCATTTGACCACGATGGTCAATTGAAAAAATCAATTATTATTTTATTGTATTTTCTTCACTTTAATAATGACACAAGAAAAAATGTACTCGGAAAATAATGGAGAAGAATATGAACTCGTATATTTGAGAGTAGTGGAGAAGAATATGAAATGCATCAATATCCTACTCAAGCCCAATAATCATAGAAATGCAAACTCCAATATACACTCAATGGTCTAAAAAAGAATAGTTAGAGCAGAATTTTAGCCTAGAAAAATTTGGTTTAAACAGATATATTCATGTAGTCAAAACCATTTAATTCTCAAATAATCAATTCCACTAAATAAAATAAAATTTAACAAACAAGTAGACCACTCTATTTGAATCATTATGCATGGACATAACCATAAAAATACACACATCAATAAATATTTAAGACACCCCTTAGTAAAAAAAAAAAGAGGGTTTTCCTCATGTCATCAATAAAAAATGAGGGAAATGATCTAAGCACCCTTGGTTAAAAAAATATATACACATCAATAATTTCTCCATTGTTTTATTTTTTTTAAAATAAAGATTTAATAAATTGAGAGAAACAAAACTTTAGAGTTACAAGTAGTAAAGTTTTTTTACGCGAAAAGAATATTTCTTTTGCAATTAGAAAATGCTACGACGGTCAATGGTTTTGAAACTTATATTATGGAAGAGTTTGAAGGGATATTTTAGTCACTTTTAATGGGTTATAGAGATGCAAAACCTAACTAAGTAGAGTCGAGAGTATTTATTGACTGAGAAAGAGGGAGAGTCGAGTAGGTCTTTTTGAATTTGGGAACGAGAAGGGGGACTTTAGTCTCATTTAGGTGGGGGCTGGGCCATATGGGGCCTTAAGCCCTTATGGGCATTTTTTAAGTTGGGTGGGGGCTGAAGCCCCCAACCCATAACACATGGGTCCGCCCCTGATCACAACATCCTTCATTGATATCATCCATGCAAACATTGGTAATATTACAAAAAGCAAACATTATAAACATAAAAAAACAAAATCCTCCACCTACATTCTTGTAGATCTTACAAAAAAATAGGAGTACCTGTTTACAAGTATATTTCCTCTATTTAAAAACAAGTAATTGTTCACACTTTTCTTCTTTTTCAACCACACTTTTCTTCTCTTCAAGTCTTTCTCCCATCACTCTTTCTCACTTGCTTCTCTTTCCCTTCTCTTGTTGTCCAGGGTGGTGATGTGCCCCTAACTATCCAAGATATTAGTATTAACTAAAAATAACATGCTAGTCTTTCCCTCATATAGCCTCTGGGCGTTCCTTTCTCCTGTGTAGAGAGGATGTTTTTACTTCCGTCTGGTAATTTATTATTAAAGTGAAAGTGAAGTAAAGTTTCCATTTGAAAGACAAGAAAAGATTTAGCAGGTTATATCAAAAGTATACAAATTCAAAATTCCTCATTCTTTTTCTTAAAGCTTTTTTTTAATGTTTTTATATAAATTAAAAGAGTCTTTATGGACTTTTAGGGGTTCTTAACTTGAAATAAAGTCGAACCTATTAAAAGAAACGTACAAACATTGAGCTAATTTATAAATGAATAATAAATCTTTAATTATTTTAACTTTTATATTTTATTTATATAAAAATATTAAAATCTTTATGTAAATGGGTTGTGCCGTGCCATGCCTCGGCCCAGCATATTTTCCGTGCCGTGTCGAGGCCCAGGGACCCCTGCCCTAGTACGGGCCAGGTGGGGAAATTGGGCTGTGTTGTGCGGGCCCGTTGACCCAGTCAACGGCTCAGGCACAATTTTTTTTTGTACTGAGCGCCCATATTTTCATCTCTATTTGTGCTTGGTATTTGAATCAGCGTCTCTCCCTCTTTATCCCTGTAGAATAACACAAGGCACAATTCCAGATCCTCTTTGCCTCGCACAACCAATCCAGACAATTAGAGCCCGGGGCAAACCTAGAAATTCTTCATTAGTGGGGCCACTATGTAGGAAAAATATTTTGGGAGCCACTATGTAGGAGAAATATTTTGGGAGGTCCACATATAAAAAATGAATGTAGTTTTTAAAATATATAGGCGCTTTTCTGAAATTTTTTGGTGGGGCCATATGTAGAAAATTTTAAAAAAATTTAAAAGGTAAAGGGTTTTTTTTTTTTAAAGTGGGGCTTTAAAATATATAGAGGCTTTTCTAAAAATTTTTGGGGGCCCAGAAGTAGAGAATTTTAAAAAGAATTTGAGAAGGGAGGCCCCTCTGGTTCCGCCCCTGATTATAGTTGGGATGAAAGGGTGCGTTGGAGTTGCGGGTTTCAACCAAAATGAGAAATGGGTGACTAGCAGGTTTTCTTCTATGTACGGCATCCTCTGCCATTGTTTTTATATTTGAAAAACATTCATGTTATAACTAGTTCTCACTGTGACTTACATGAGAACTAATGGCCGCGTCCACCTACAACCGATCCAAACCGTGCACACCCATGATAGTCACTATTGCACGTGTGGGCTATAAAGATTGAGTTCAAACTTGATATTTGAGGTGGTCCAACATGGATCTTTCCACCTCTGGTCCCATTCCCACGTGGGCCCCATAGAAAGTTCTCACCAAAAGCTCTCACAAAAAGTTCTCATCCAAAAATCCCTTCATATTTTTCTTTAACCCATCCATTTAATCAGATTTTATGCTTAATTTTTTATGTAAGATTCCCGATAGTTTTACTTTAGAGTGATTTCGGGATTGTGACTGACCAAAATAGAATCTTGTAGTCCTAGACTTTTGTGTGGCATTGGTGAAAACAAATCATCAGCAAAAGGACATTCCCAATTTGATCAGATTAGGGGGCAAAGGTGTAAAATCTGGTGCACTCATTTGATGGATGATTCTTTGAGTGGGCCAAAGACCCCAATTAAAAAAGTCTGAAAATCTTAACCGTTGATTGCATTTATACTTTAAAAAGACGCTACCCAGTAGTTGGGATCATACCAAATCCAATTTCGGGTTAAAGCCACTACCAAACAATTTAAATATTGTTTTAACTATTGCTTACCGCATAAACCGCCATGTGGCGACCGCATAAACCGCCATGTGGCGGTCGGAAATGTATTAGCGACCGCTTCTTAACGGTCGTTAAAAGTATTTTTAATAATTTTTAATTTTTTTAAAGTATTAGCACCGCCAATGGCGGCCGCTAAAGATAAGTATTTTTTTTAATATCTTTCCTAATTTCTCAATTTTATTCCTGTTTTTTATACCTGTACCTAAATAGATCATATGCAACTACTACCATCAATTACAAATACTAATAACAAAATAAAATCTTATATTAATGATATTCAAAACATTACAAAAGTTTCAACAAATTATATTCATTACAGTTCCAGCAATAAAAAAAAAGGATCATACACTTAGATAGACTAAAGTCCAAAAGGATCCCCACTAGTAAACTTCGAAACATAATAAATTACTCGCACAGATAGTCTTTTCGTGGTCCAAAGATTTCAACTAAATTGAAATGAATTGCGCAAATTGAATGAGCAATTCAATTTTTTTTAGCACGAATGGAATCTGAACATGACTTGAGAAAAAAAAAGTTTACAAAAAAAAAAAAAAAAAAAAAAACACGATTAGATGAGATGAGCTACTTTTTGTAGGATATAAGAAGATAAAGCTACCAGTAGAGAAATCAATACAAATTGAATATCAAACAGATCCAACTTAGTGAAAAAAATGTGTAAACCATATGATTTAACATCCTTAATTTTGGAGCTTATTTCGGCCGTTAATATTCAACAACACCATGTGGTTGAAAAAAAAAAAATTAGGGGCTGCTAAAGGAACAAGGTAAGCCCAATTAACTTGCCTCACTTTCAGTATCCCTATCACCAATTTCTCCAATGGTGCGAACATAATGACTAGATGGATATTGAGACAGGCAATCCCAAGAATCAATAGCAACAATAAAACAAACATAATACAAAAATCAAGAACAGAACATCAAACAATTCTTTGCAATCAGAATCAACAAATCATGAAAAAGAACCAAGAGATTTTGAGCAAAAAAAATCAAGAGACCCAGAAAGGGGAAATGAAAAAACAACTGTTCAAGCTCGTGCATATTGAATCGAAAGGGACTCAAATTTCCTTCTCTTAAAATTTCCAACCTTGAAGAAATATTGCAGTGTCCATAAATAAAACAAAGATAATACAAAAATCATCAGAAAATCAAGAAGAGAACAAACGACAAGATATGTATGAAATATGAGCCTTAAATATCAAACATTCAGATTATATATTTATATATATATATATATATATATATATATAGAGAGAGAGAGAGAGAGAGAGAGAGAGAGAGAGAGAGAGAGTCTTTAATAATGCTTTATTACAAAGCATGAACGTTACAAGGTTTGAGCCAAAAAATAAACAGAAAATGATGCTAATTGTCCACACTCCACACCCAACCTTCAACTTGAATCAAACTGTCTCATTTGGGATGCAACTCTTTAAAGAATTGCATTTCACCGTATCAGATTCCCCCAAAACCCATCTCCCAACAATACCAACCCCAGACAGTTCAAAAAAAAAAAAAAAAAAAAAAGGAAAAAAGAAAAAAAAAAAGGATTAGAAAGAGCTGACAAGATCCAACTGCTAAAAAAATACTAAAAGATCGCACCGCACATTGCTTCTGCAGCCTACTGTACACAGCCTGTAACCTCACCACACCTCCCAGATTTGCTGTTAGTCGAATCAGTTCCAAATCACATGATATAACACACATGCATGAACACAATCATGCTGGAAAACCAAATAAAAAAACAGATAAACAGATCAAACAATTCCTTGCAATCAACAATCAACAATATACACAAATCATGAAAAACAGATAAATAGATCCCCAACTCGATATATATAAAAAAAAAAAATACCAAGAGATTTTGAGCAAACAAATCAAGAGACCCAGAAAGGGGAAAAGAAGAGAAAAGAGGAGAAAAGGGAGGGTACCTGGACAGTGATTGGCGTCGAAAGCGGTGACGGAGAAAGGGCACTGGTGGCGGCTCCGGCGCAGGCGGGTTTCAGCGGTGTCGTCGCAGGTGCGACGGGAGGGTTGATTTTGGGCGCGGGAGGGAAGGGAAAAAATTGGGAATGAACAAATAAAGGAAAAGTGTGTGTGTGTGTGTGGGGGGGGGGGGGGGGGGGGGGGGGCGGGTTTCGCCTTTTAGCGGACCGCTATTGCGGTCCCTAAAAGCGGTCGCTAAAGGCCCCTTTTGTGACCGCCGCTCGCGGCTGCCCGCTTTTGCATCCGCCAAAGCCTAAAATTCTAGTAGTGATAATTGCCCACTATCTTGTTAAATGTGGATAATCTAGGATAAACTTTATATGGCCTCATTGTAAATAGGCCTCTATTTGTTTTCTTGTTAGTGTCTGAGTGCTTTTTAGTGTTGTAGCGTGTTTGTTGGCTTTCTTTTTTTTTTTTTTTTTTAAATGAAATCTCCCTTTCTTATACCAAAAAAATAAAAAGGGTTGGGGGGGGGGGGGGGGGGGGGGGGGGTTGTGCGGGCGGCGTTTGGTTGTGGGGTCGGGTGGGTTACACGGAGGCAACTAGGGAAGTAAATGTTGTTGGGTTTAGGTCAATGACCGCTCCTGAAGAGCCATATCCATTGGTGCCTGTATTTGGAGCCAAGGTCTCCATGACAACTTCATTGTTATGGATGGACTGCGGGCCGGGAAAGATACTTTAAACTTCAAGATCCAAGGATCAATCCTTGAAATGTGTGTGATACTACTAAGGTGCAGGCACCACTCAATCATGAATGCGTTCACGGGCGGACCCATATAGTCACCATATGGGGTGGTCACCTTAGGTGAAATTTAGAAAATTTCAAAAACTTGACATCGGCCCTGGCCCAGGGGTGGACCCATGTTGTCACCATATGGGCGGTCGCCCAAGGTGAAATTTAGAAATTCTCAAAAACATGGAATGGGCCCTGGCCCATACCCTACTTATCTCAAAAGTACTGCCCTACGCCCAAAAACACTCTTTCTGCTGGTGATCCTTATTGGCCAAATTCATCCATTGTGTTTGGACTACTACCATTTTCTTATAACCATCCATTAGTTGGCCAAATATTGATTAGTGCATGTTTATGGATATTCTCATATGAAATGGGCCATGTTCCTCAAACCTAAGGCAAGTGGAACACCAAGACATGGACCAATCATTGTCATCGTTTATCATCATCACCACAAGGAGCCACATGTATACAATAATGTTTCCATTTGACCACATCCATTTTCATTTCTTGACCGTGTGAGTGTATAATGCCTCCATGGAATCGGTAATCCTACTACAATGAATTACAAGAGTTTATTTTCTTCTTGTAAACAAAAGTAGATAGCAACAAAAGTGTAAGATTGAGCTAAACTACTTATTTCTTTTTCTTCTTTTGAAAATCTTTTCTTGAACTATAATATGATGTTTATGATTATGGTGACAATATTCATTTATAAATAAAAGTGCTCTCATTTGGATTTATATAATAGAAAAGTCATTAGGAGCTTAAGGAAAGGATAAATAGGTACTAATTTTCATATGATAATAATTATTACTTCTCTGGAGTTTTTTTATAGGTTCTTTATTATTGTTGTAGAACGGTTGCTAATTGATGTGCTAATTTGTTGAGGAGTTGGGATTTGGGTGTTTTGTTTAGAAGCTTATTTATGAATTAGTTGTTAGTAGTAGGATTCCTTACAAAAAAAAAATAATAATAATAAATGTTGAAAATCATGTCCTTTAACCTATGCTAGGGAAATTATCTGCCCCACCGAAACGAAAATCCTGGGTCCTCCAGAGAGTGTGTTGGCACAAAACAAAGAGAATCCAGACATGCATTCACTGAGCCTTATCAGGCCCAATTGGGCCCTACCAAAGAAAGTTAAGAAAGTTAAACAAAGGGTGAAGAACCACTGATAATGGATTTGAAAATGGTGCTTCCATATAGTCATTGTTTTTTCCACCAAGTGGCGGAGCCAGTTAAACATTAGATACCATTGGTTTAGAGATTACGAATGCCCAGGCCACCACAAACCAAGATCTCAATATCTAAATAACAAGAGGAAACTATCTACCAGAATTGTTCTCCCAGTAAGATTGAGTCACTGAATGTTATTAATAAAGTGACCAATTGTTATTGAGTTAAAATTTAGGCACATCTTATACAAGCAGAGGGTGTTCATTGCAGCAGGTTGGGTTTCCAATAGATAGGCCCAACCGTGAGTTCTGGGTTCCACTCTATGTATATACACATAACTGGGTGTGCAGTATACACACGAGCATAGGTATTTGGCAGTGGACCCAACTGACCTAAACCAGATTATACATCAGCCACATAAGGGGTCCACATCTGGATATTTCGGCCTGGATCATTCAGGTAGCCAGGTAATCAGGGTCCATTTGCAAACCTATTTCCAACTAGATAATTCCATCATGAAGAAATTTGCACGCGGACATGTCAGTTTCATGAAGATTATAAAGTTTATAAAATAGGGCCACAAAAAACACATTCTATTATATTAGTCTTCGAGTTGACTTTTGATTCTCCGAATTTCTCATTTTGACGAATGATTAAGTCAAATATAGAGGAGACTCAGCGGAGTCAACTCATTTAAATAAACTGTTAAAAGTGTATTTAAAAAATTTTGAATTCAAAAAAATTGCATAACAGTTGCAATTATGTTTTTGTTCAATTATTATGAAAATGATTCTTTCTTTAAATGAGTATATTAATTATAAAACATTTTTATTTAAAATTGTAGTTATTACTAAATCAGTTTTTATTTCATTTTAATGGCTGGTTTTAATTTGTTTTAATACTCTAATTCTATAAATAGAGGCTTTGCCTCATTCACAAAAACACAACATTTTTTTGAAACAACAAAAGCTCTCGGTTATAATTTTAAAAGAAATTCTTGAGTGTTCTATGTTAGTATTCCGAGCAATCTTTGAAAGAGTTTGAGCATTCCGGTTCTTTTTTTTGTGCAAAGAAGTTCCGAGACAGAGGTGATTCTGGGCTGTTTTATCCTGGGGACAACGTGGCAACTTCGAAACTGCTTGCACAATCAGGGCAGAGGCGCGAAACGTCTTAAAGAGAGCGACATTGTCCGCGACTCAGCCACTTTCCAGGTTTTTTTATTCTAATTATATTGTGTGTTGTTTGAAATATTTTCAGCACCAAAATTGTTTTTTGAAAATAATTTCCAGCAACAAAATTCATTTTTGAAATACTTTCCAGCAACTATTTGAATTGAAGAATTTTGCAGCAACAATTTTAAGACGTTTTCATAATTTTTTTTTATCAAAGTTTTTTTTTTAATGGATTCTAAATTATCCGACCTAAACCGACCTTTCCGCTTTGAGGGTGTTCAATTTAAACGTTGGAGACAAAAAAATGCTTTTTTATTTGACCACAAAAAAACTAGCCACTATTGTTAACACCGAAAAAATGGTTCTTCCTGAAAACCCAACCGTTGAACAAACTACAGATTTAGAGAAATGGACTGCAGATGATTTTATTTGCAAAAATTATATTCTTAATGGTTTGTCTGATGATTTATATGATTATTACACTACTTTTAATACTGCAAAAGATGTGTGGGAGGCACTTCAAAAAAAAAAAAGGATACTGAAGAGGCTGGAGCTAAAAAATTTGCTGTTAGCCGCTACTTAAAGTATCAAATGATAGATGACAAGTCTGTAGAAGCCCAGTCACATGAGTTGCAGAAGATAATGCCCATGAAATCACATCTGAAGGTATAAACTTGGATGATCAATTCCAAGTAGCAGTGATCATCGACAAGCTGCCCCCAAGTTGGAAAGACTTTAAGAATTAGCTGAGACACAAGACCAAGGACTTTTCCCTGGAGAGTTTGATCACACGCCTTTGAATCGAGGAAGAGGCCAGAAAACAAGAACTAAAAGAGGAAGTTCTTGTTGTGACCAACAACAAGAATTTCAACATGACCAAGACCCCTGTTATTCTGAAAGCGGGAGCCAAGAACATGAAGAACCAAAACCGGAATCAGAATAAGAACCACAACAACAAAACACATAGTAAGAATCCACAAAATCAGAATAAGCAACAGCCTCCCTCATGGAATAATGATTCGTCACAGTTTTCTTGCTATAACTGTGGCAAGCCAGGGCATCTTGCTCGGAATTGTCGAAATAAGCGAGTTGCACGTCCTGCTTCTCAGGCTAACTTAACCATAGACCAACTGGTTGCTATGATTTCAGAAGTCAACTTAGTTGATGGATCCGAGGGATGGTGGGTAGACACTGGTGCTTCTTGTCATGTCTGCTATGATCGAGCGATGTTTAAGTCTTATTCTAATGTTGTGGATAAAAAGGTGTTGTTGGGTGACTCACACTCCACCATTGTCGCTGGTAGTGGGGAAGTTGAACTAAATTTTACTTCTGGGAAGACTATCATTCTTAAAGATGTTTTCCATACCCCAGAAATAAGAAAGAATATGGTATCTGGTTATCTCCTCAATAAGGCGGGATTCACTTAGACTATTGGAGCAGATTTGTTTACTCTTACCAAAAATGGAATATTTGTTGGTAAAGGCTATGCCACTGAGGGTATGTTCAAGCTTAATGTTGATGTTAATAAAGCTGATATTTCTGCTTACATGATTTGTTCTTTTAATATTTGGCATTCCAGACTTTGTCACATCAACAAAAGATTAGTAAAAAATATGAGTAGCCTAGGATTAATTCCAGAACTATCTCTAAAAGATTTTGGAAAATGTGAATCCTGTAGTCAAGCGAAAATCACAAAAACGCCTCATAAATCAGTAATTAGGATTTTTGAACCTCTTGACCTTATTCACTCTGATATTTGTGAATTTGAAGGAATTTTGACTAGAAATGGAAAAAGGCACTTTATTACCTTTATAGACGATTGTTCTAATTTTTCCTTTGTCTATCTTTTGAAGAACAAAAGTGAAGCCATAGACATGTTCAAAATCTTTTTAAATGAAATAGAAAATCAATTTAACCGAAAAGTTAAAAGATTTCGTAGTGATAGAGGAATGGAATATGACTCAGACGAATTTGTCAAATTGTATAACTCACATGGAATTATCCATGAGAAAACTGCCCCTTATTCCCCAGAAATGAATGGAAAAGCTGAAAGAAAAAATAGAACTTATTCTGAGTTAATTGTAGCTGTCTTACTCAGCTCAAGTGTTGCCACACATTGGTGGGGAGAAGTTCTATTAACTGTCTGTTATGTCTTGAATAGAGTTCCCAACTCTAAATCCAAAACTTCACCTTATGAAATTTGGAAAGCTAAAAAACCAAATGTTTCTTATTTTAGAACATGAGGCTGTTTGGCTTATGTTCGAAAGCCTGATCCAAAAAAGTCAAAGTTAGCAGGTCGAGCTTATGAATGCGTTTTCATAGGTTATGCAGTTAATAGTAAGGCATATAGATTTTACAACTTACAAGATCATGTTATTATTGAGTCAAATGATGTTGATTTCTTTGAAGAAAAATTTCCCTTTAAATTAAGATATAGAGGGGGGTCTAGTGTGGGGTTAGCGTCTTCTAGTGAACCTAGATCTATTATGCCTGATGAATTTGAGTTAGAACCAAGAAAAAGTAAGAGAGCTCGAATCTCTAAAGACTTTGGGCCTGACTTTTATGCCTACACCTTAGAAGAAAATCCTATTTCTGTCCAAGAAGCGTTGACTTCCTTGGATGCTGACTTGTGGCAAGAAGCCATTAATGATGAAATGGACTCTCTAGAGTCTAATGATACTTGGCACTTAGCAGACCTTCCACCTGGTTGTAAGACCATAGGTTGTAAGTGGATTCTTAAAAAAAAATTGAAACCCGATGGATCCATTGAGAAATACGAGGCCCGGCTTGTGGCCAAGGGTTACAGACAAAGAGAAAATGTAGATTTCTTTGATACTTATTCACCAGTAACTAGAATAACATCTATTAGAGTATTTATAGCTTTAGCAGCTTTACATGATCTAGTTATACATCAAATGGATGTTAAAACCACTTTTTTGAATGGTGAATTAGAAGAAGAGATTTACATGGACCAACTTGAAGGATTTGTTATTCCTGGTCAAGAGAACAAAGTATGTAAGCTAGTAAAATCTTTCTATGGACTTAAACAAGCACCTAAACAATGGCATGAGAAGTTTGATTATCTAGTCCTCTCGAATGGTTTTAGAATAAATGAAAGTGACAAGTGCATTTATTATAAATCTGAGAATGATGTTTGCACAATTATCTGTTTATATGTGGATGACTTGCTTATTTTTGGCTCAAATATTCATGTTGTGAATGCTGCTAAATGTTTATTGATTGCTAACTTTGCAATGAAAGATTTAGGCGAAGCTATTGTAATCCTGGGAATAAAAATAACTAGGTCAAATAAAGGAATTTCTTTGGATCAATCTCATTATATTGAGAAAATTCTAAAGAAATATAATTACTTTGACTGTAAACCTGCATGTACTCCATATGATCCTAGTGAAAAGTTATTCAAGAACACCGGTAACAGTGTTAGACAAAATGAGTATGCGAGCATCATTGGTAGCCTTCGTTATGCTACTGATTGCACTAGGCCAGATATAGCTTATGCTGTGGGAGTACTATGTAGGTTTACTAGTAGACCTGGTAATGAGCATTGGCGTGCTCTTGAGAGAGTAATGCGTTATCTCAAGAGAACAATGAACCTCGGATTACATTATGGAAAGTTTCTCGCTGTACTTGAAGGATACAGCGATGCTGATTGGAATACTCTTCTGATGATTCCAAGGCCACTAGTGGATACATTTTTAGTATCGCTGGAGGTGCAATATCATGGAAGTCTAAGAAACAGACTATTTTGGCTCAATCCACAATGGAGTCAGAAATGATATCACTAGCTACTGCTAGTGAGGAAGCAGATTGGTTGAGAAATCTGTTATCAGATACCCTTTTATGGGAGAAACCGATACCAGCCGTCCTTATTCAATGCGATAGTACCGCGGCTATTGCAAAAGTCCAGAACCGTTATTATAAAGGCAAGAGGCGACAAATACGTCGCAAGCACAGTACAATTAGAGATTTTCTCTCAATTGGGGCTGTAAGAGTGGATCATGTACGGTCTGAGGAGAACTTGGCTGATCCTTTGACGAAAGGATTAGCACGAGAAAAGGTTTGGAAAACCTCGAAAGGGATGGGACTAAAGCCCATTGATAGTTGAGTCACTTGTGATGGTAACCCAACCTATAGACTGGAGATCCCAAGAAGTAGGTTCAACGGGTAATAACAAGTCATGAAGTGATATGTGGAATCATGCTATTGTGATATATGGTTAACACACCAAGTCCATCCCTATGGAGCATGACATCCTGAAGCGATTTAAGGTTGAGTTAGATATAACTCTTAATGAGCTCTATACTCTATGTGGAGTTGGGTACCTAGCTACAGGAGTATCTGTGATAGGCTCACCTATGTGAATGTGGAAGAGAGGTCGCTTCCTATGAAATTCGGGGGGAAACTTTCTATAGCATTCACTATACTGGGATACAAGCACATGGCCGTAAAGTGCTGGTCTTAAAACTTAACTCTAGTATGGTTGTGTGTGTGGTGTTGTCAGTGATAGAGTTCAAAACTACGAGTTACTCTAGTATATACAGAAACATCATCACTATGTAAAGGTTCAAGTCACACGACACCTTTACTTATGCACAATCATATAAAAGATTGCTTGATGAACTTATTATTATTTTTTAAATACAAGTGGGGGATTGTTAAAAGTGTATTTAAAAAATTTTGAATTCAAAAAAATTGCATAACAGTTGCAATTATGTTTTTGTTCAACTGTTATGAAAATGATTCTTTCTTTAAATGAGTATATTAATTATAAAACGTTTTTATTTAAAATTGTAGTTATTACTAAATCAGTTTTTATTTCATTTTAATGGCTGGTTTTAATTTGTTTTAATACTCTAATTCTATAAATAGAGGCTTTGCCTCATTCACAAAAACACAACATTTTTTTGAAACAACAAAAGCTCTCGGTTATAATTTTAAAAGAAATTCTTGAGTGTTCTATGTTAGTATTCCGAGCAATCTTTTGAAAGAGTTTGAGCATTCCGGTTCTTTTTTTTTGTGCAAAGAAGTTCCGAGACAGAGGTGATTCTGGGCTGTTTTATCCTGGGGACGACGTGGCAACTTCGAAACTGCTTGCACAATTAGGGCAGAGCCGCGAAACGTCTTAAAGAGAGCGACATTGTCCGCGACTCAGCCGCTTTCCAGGTTTTTCTATTCTAATTATATTGTGTGTTGTTTGAAATATTTTCAGCACCAAAATTGTTTTTTGAAAATAATTTCCAGCAACAAAATTCATTTTTGAAATACTTTCCAGCAACTATTTGAATTGAAGAATTTTGCAGCAACATAAACTATTTACATTCTTAACCATTTGATAAGTAGATTTAATTTTAAATAATTAATATTTATTTTTATGTAACTATACATGAGGTTATAGAGTCAGTAATTTAAAATAATGCCTAGAATGTAAAGTGGAACTCATATTTGATTTTTTACATTTGATATTTAGATTAATAAAATACCTAATATGTAATATTTTCTCTTTTATTTTCCTTATATAGTATTTTTCTTACACACACATATATAAATTTAATATTTTGAATTGATCGTCATAAATCTATATAAATAAATATTTATTTATATTTAATTAGTATTTGATTTGTTTTTAAGTATTTTAAATTTATTTAAAAAAAATGATTCTCTAGACTCTCCGACTTGATTCTTGCATTCAATGAGTCAAGTCAAAAGTTTTTCAACTTTAATTAAAGAGAAGTGATTTAATATAAATACAGGTGGGCTCACCAGTCACTTCTAAGTTCTAATGGAGGACCCTAGTATCAAACGCCTTCAACACCCACTTTTTGAAAGAAGAAGAAAAAGATGAAAAGAATATTGTGACAATCGCCCTTCCTTCAACTTTTTTTCAGCAACTCAGCAGAGAAGAATAAGAAATAAATGTAAGAGAAACTTTTTCACCAAGAACGAGCGAGGAATGAGAGAGAAGAATACGGTGAATAATGTTTAGATGTAGGCATCTTTCGGAGGGCTGTAGCCTATCCCAATTCCCATGGTTTGTCTGACCTATAAAGAATTATATTATAACTTTATAAAGAACTATATCAAAACATAAATAAAAAATGCAAAATGGGAGTATATTATAATGGAGTCTTGATGTGGAAAAATATATAAATGGGATATAATAAGTATAACTATATTAAATATATCTTTAGAGCAATCAAAGATCTTAGTGTTGGAATAAAACAAATGATAGCAATTAGGGATTACTTGTTTTACCATAGCATCAGCTAGTGTGGCACTTTACTAATATAATAGAAGTCAAGTCAATTTTTTATTTTTCAGACAAGATATCACATCAAAAACACCTTAATTTAAAACTTCTTTCATCTTTTTTTAAAAAAATAAAAAAACAACCACCTTTATTCACTGAAATACAAAAAAAACTCCACCTTCTCATACAAACAGCTAAAAATACAATACCAATATAACCCACTTATATTTTATTCTTTCTTCAAAATCAACTTTACTTCACTTGACTCTATTAGTAGAGTTGCCAAATTGACCCATGGATGAGATTGAAGCGGTGTTTTATGTCTATTGCTTTGCACAACAACTTCATTATTACTTATAGCTGTCCGAACTAATTGCATCCAATTTAATTGAGGTATCATGCATTCTATACAAGTACAATCCGAAAGCATCAAATATCGGCACAACCTATTATAGAAAGATTTCGTCCATAAATTAATATCTTTTGGCATCCAAATGTTTCCTATATAGAACTAGACTGGTATGATTATCATTTACACCAAAAAAAAAAAAGCAGTTGTAGAAGCATCAGCTACTGATATCTGAAGATGGCACAGGGCCAGTGACATTTCCACTTGGTTGTTTCTGGCCAGACAACTCTGTTATCTGTCATGTGTCCATTATTGAATTAATCAATTACCCAAAAAAATCACTATAAACCCTAAGAATACAGTTAGATAATTTCCAACAATCCAAAATATAACTCCCAACCAAAATAAGGTTAATTAGACTCTTTGAACACTTGTTCCTTAGTTATAACAACGTAACTGGCAGATATACAGAATGGCATTCCTTTGTCTATGTTATAATGATCAAATTAAAAAACCAAAAAAAGATGAATGCCTTCTTACATGATCTGGACGTGTGGGTCCAGTAGCTGGAGTTAATCAGGTCCTATGCGTATAATTAGTAGTCCTCCAACTACCCTTTGGAGGAATCAAATTATATTGCCTTCAACTTGATAACCGCGTCGCTTTCTCTCTCCATCCTCAAATCACATCAGCTTTGGCAGCACCGACTATACTGCTAAAGTTTGAGAGGAACCCTTATCAACTTTATCATTGCGTCTCTCTCTTTTCTCCCAAAGTCTCTTTTTAATTCTCTTTTACTTTCAATAGTGGATGAAATTTTATTAGTAAAAAGTAATATCAGTCTTTTAGCAGAGACATAAAAGTTGTAACTAATTAGTACTTTCAAATAAAGGACCTAAGTAATACAATGCTCACAGATAGATGGACTTGTAAACATAAGAACTCGTTTAGGTAATTTCCAACAATCCAAAATAAAACTCCCAAACAAAGAAGAACTTGTTAGAGTCCCTACAACCCTTTTGGTTTCAAAACTATCTTATATTTATCCTTGATTTTGTTTTAACAAATTTCATAATTCTGTGTTTTGGAAGGTTGCTCGCAGTCTCATCTCTAGCCTCTTACCAAAAAAGAAAAAAGCTAAAGAGATTTCCATCATGCTTGCAAGAGGAATAGAGGTGAAGCCGCTGTGGGCCATCTGGGACATTCAAGTGCTTGATCAATGACCTAAACTGCAGATTTTCTATATCTCCCATGGTATCAGCTACGCCGTTAATTTAGATAAATAAATATACGGTATTGTTCTGTACCATTGATTTTGTAATTCTAGATAAATCTGAGATTCATTAATCTTGTTTTGTTTCTAACATGATTAACTATTCTTTTAGAACACATATTTACCGTGGTTATGACAACTTAGGCATATACATAGAATGACATTCCACGGTCTTTGTAAATTGTTGATTGTTGACTAGATAGAATTACTAACAAGTGTGAATCAGTGCATCCGTGGAAAAGAAAGAAAGGAAAATAAAATGCTTCGATTATACATAATGTGGATATGTGGATCTAATAACTGGAATCAGATCCTACGCGTATAGCATTACTAGCTGTAAGTGCCTAAAATAACACGGACTTGCTTTGACAGGAGTTGCTGAATGGCCTCTGATAGAGGGAAATGTTCTCTTGACCTGAGAAGAAGAAATGGGTTAGAGGCCTTGGCTGTGAAGAGCCGAAGGCACTCCGACGCCTAAGTTAGTCTTGTTACTGAACAAAGGGAGTCAGAGTGAAGAGGGAGAGAGGCTTAGTATTGCTTACCCTCTGTCGTTCTGTGCCATGCCTATTTATAGATGTTGATGTCCTAAGATTTTCCCCGAGTGGAGGTTGGTAGATGCACGGTCCCATCGGACCATACTTTTCCCATAAGTGGAGGTTGGTAGAGGTTCTGTCCTGTCAGACCATACCTTGATCTTTCACATGATTGCTGATGTGACGGCGGAATGAAGTCCACGCTTCTTCCGTATTCGGCGCCCATCTCGTCCGTCTGAGCGCCCATCTCATCCGTCTGAGCGCCCATCTCGTCCGTATTCGGCGCCTATCTCATCCGTTGTCAGACCATACCTTGATCTTTCACATGCCCTTATTAATTGTTGATTGACAAGGTGCCGAACCCGGCTAACCACTGCCGAGATGGAGCTCGGCACCCGTTCCACAACGGGAATGCATCTCCTTGTTTATCAAGTCTCGGGTGGATAATCCTCAGCCGAAGTAAAACCTCCCCAGGAGCCGAGATTGGGATGGATCAGCCGAGCTGCGTCAGGCCCCGAGCTGGTAAAATATCCCCACACAATTGCCCCCCAAGCTCTGGGTCTTGGTATTCGACTTCGGGACCAAGAGCTTCATTTTAGTGAGGGATCTCGCAGGCGTCTTATTTTCAAGATCTCTATCTTGAGTATTCTAATGGGGCAATTAAGACCGCTGCCATCCTGTCTGCCAAGGACAGTTGATTAGCACACCCCTTTCGTTCCATCTCCCGAGGGAACTGATGGGAGCGACTCTTCGTTTTTCAAGGGAAAACAGCTGTCGGTGACACGTGTCATCGTTTGATGGTTCCTTCAATCGTTTCTGGGCAGCGCGCGCGCCGCTCGAGGCGGCAATTCCCGTCTTCGATATTGGAGAAGGCGCTTTTTCATTTATAAGTAGGGGTGGCCCTCCCTTCTTCTTTTACTTCTGCATTTTCGACTCCCAGCGATCTGAAGAACATCCGAAGAACATCCGAAGGAAGCCTCCGCTGCGAATCAAGTTTTTGGTCTTCTCCAACCAATGCGAGCTTTTCGTGAGTTCCCCTTCCCTCTTCTTCTTTCTGTATTCCGACCCCTTAGGGTTTTTAATCTAGGGTTTTTCTTTTTGGGAGAATGGGAGTCTATAGGCATTGGGTGGATACTCCCGAGGCCATGGAGAGTTTCAGGGAGATGTATCGCATCCCTGCAAACGTTAGTACCAGGATAGACGATCCCGACGACATGTTTGACGGTTTTGTTTTCGCCGATGGGTGGATGCCTTTCCCCCTAGTGGCCATAGTCGAGGGAGGGGTCAGGTTCCCGGTCCATCCATTGTTGAGGGCGTGCCTGTCAACATGGCACCTCAGCCCTTGTCAGCTGATGCCCAACGGCTACAAGATAATAATGGGGGCTGTAGAACTCAATAGGATTTTAGGGATTAATCTCGGCGTCCACGACTTAGAGGATGTATATGACGTGTGCAAATCGGCGGGGGATGGTACCTGTTTTTACCTCCGGGGGAGGCCAGGAAGGGAACAATTCGTTACCGAACTGGAGGATTCAGGCCGTCACGCGGGGAACGACCGCCTGTTCGTATCAGGCAATTGGGAGTTCGGGGAGGAGGAGACCGCGGCCGAGAAGCGGTACAGGATACCCCGTTATTTCGGGATCCCTCCAAGTAATGCACCGAACTCCTCCATGCCCTTGTTTTTCTGTTCTTCTCCCTTGTTGGACTAAGCCCTTTGTGTTTTTGCCTGCGCAGAGGTCAGCCAGAGGAAGAGCGAGGCCATTAATTCCGGCTGGAGACCGAACAGCGACTGGCAAAGGGCTGTGCGTGGTTACAAAGGCCACAACACACGTGCCGCTTGGTCGCTCCTTGGCTACGAACCGAGGTACAGGACATACATCAAGAGGAAATCCGCGGGTGACGCTGCATCGCCCGATCTTGAAAGCCGAAGGGCTTCAGGAGCCGAGGCCACCACATCCCGAGCCGGACCGGAGCCCGATCTTCAAGGGATCGTTGATTCCTATTCTTCCCCAAGCTCAGAGGAAAGGAGAATGCCGCCCCGACGCCCTCCTCTGGCGACAAAAGACCTGGGTAGCAAGTTTTTTGGGAGGAAAGCTGCTGCCCCAACTCCCCCTGCCACGAGCAAACAGCAGGCTCCTGCAGGTCGGGATTCTGCCGGCGCTCCTCCTTCAACCGGTCCCCCCGTCCAAGAGCGCCCCGCGGAAATCTCGAAGGAAAAACCTCGGGCGGAGAAGGGGCCGAGGTCAGAGAAACCGAGTTCATCCCGGCGGGATAGCCCTGCAGGGGAAGAGAGAGAGGGAGCCCCGGAGAAGCGACCCCGCACTGACGGTCCGTCGGAGAAGGCCTCGGGGAGAGGGGCGGAACAGGCCCCAGGGGCTACTTAGGGAACCCCTCGAGAGGGCCCGGCGATATGGAGGCCTTCCCTGCTGCTTGGGCCGGGGAGGCCGATCACCGTGGATGACCGCCTCCATGGGAACCCCTCCGTCGCAGCTACGTTCGCAGGCGCCCGCTCTTCCGCAAGACATAGAGAGGCTACAGCGACTGGAGGATGGGGCTTTGATGGTCGGCATCATCCAATCGGCCTTCTCGGTGAGTCTTTCAGAACATTTCGATTCTTGTGAGACTTTCTTGGTATCTGATCTTTGTCTTTTTCAGATCATCCAACGGGCGAAGGTGTCTATGGACAGAGTCCAATACCGGGACACTCGGATCGAGAAGCTGGAGGCCGAGAAGAAGAAAGTATCCGAGGCCCTTGAGGGTGGTCGTAAGGGCCTGAAGGAGGAGGGAAAAAACTTCAGCCTTGCCAAAGACCTCGAAGCCGCCGTGAACGAGGTCTGCAAAGCCAAGGAGGAGAGTGCTGTTTTGAAAGCGGCGGCGGAGGTTAAGGCGAAGAGGGCGATCCAGCTCGAGGCCGAGTTGGCCGAGGCGAAAGCCGAGGTGGGAAGGAAGGATGCCGAGCTGGAGAGAAAGGCAGCCGAGCTTGAGGTCGTCCGTAAGGAGAAAGCCAGTATTGAAGCAACGACCCAAGCGGAAGTCGATGCCGCTTTTAATGAAGGGGTGGGGGAAGCCACCAAGGATTACGAGGCGCAACTTGAAGCTTTGGGTCCGCGCTTGTTCGAGCTTGGGTGCAAGGCTATTTTAAAGAAGATGGGTGTTCCCGAAGGTAGCCCCATATATCATGACCTGCCCAAACTCGAACCCCTGGCTTCAGAGAAGAGTCCGGTTCCCCCCCAAGCCCCAGCAGAAGTTCCAGCATCCGAGGCTCCCCTTGAAGCTCCGGTCGTCGAGACTGCTCCTGAAGTCCCTCCTCATGAAGTCCCTTCTGAGAGAGCCTGACTCTTTTGTTGTACTTTCTTTTTTCTTTTTTTTTTTTTTTTGTAAGAATGAGTCTGTATTACTTCTTTTAATGAAAGATTCCTTTCGCATCTCTGTGTTTTCTGTGTTTGCTGCCTTTTTGTACTTAGTGAACTTTTCTTTTTGTTACGCACTTTTTTATGGATTGTATGCGTTTTTCGAATCGTGAACCCACACATTAAGGACCCGGCTGAAAGCGTCTGTTTTTAGTGATGAGGTTTTCTGATTATGTCAAGCTGGAATTGACACGAATAGGTTCCGAATGCAGTGTAGCTTAGTCCGGGAAATGGACGGTTAAATAGCCGGGCTGGTTCAAGCCTAGGTAGTTTGTCAGTTATGCTGCAAGCCTGTCTAGGGTGACTGGGCAGAGGTGGCCGGTTCCATTACCGAGCCTGGGCAGCTGGTTCCGTTAACTGAGCTGAGGGGAGACCGGTCCTACAACCGAGTCTGGATAGCTGGTTCCGTTAACCGAGCTGAGGGGGGACTGGTTCTACAACCGAGTTTAGGGAGCTGGTTCCGTTAACCGAGCTGAGGGGAGACTGGTTCTACAACTGAGTCTGGGCAGCTGGCTCCGTTAACCGAGCTGAGGGGGGACTGGTTCTACAACTGAGTCTGGGCAGCTGGCTCCGTTAACCGAGTTGAGGGGGGACTGGTTCTACAACCGAGTCTAGGCAGCTGGTTCCGTTAACCGAGCTGAGGGGAGACTGGTTTTACAACCGAGCCTAGGCAGCTGGTTCCGTTAACCGAGCTGAGGGGAGACTGGTTCTACAACCGAGCCTAGGCAGCTGGTTCCGTTAACCGAGCTGAGGGAGTCGGAGGCGACAGAGAAGATAGACCATAGCTGTTGGAGAATTCATCATTTTTATTGCCCATAATGAGTACAATTTCAAAAGTAATACTTCTTGAGGTGCGCAGCATTCCAGGGTCGTGGTAGTCCTTTGCCGTTCATGTCTTCGAGTCTGTAAGCAGACTGCCCGGTGACAGACACGATTTTGAACGGTCCTTGCCAGTTCGGCCCCAGCTTGCCTTCACTTGGGTTTTTATCTGCAGTCAGCACCTTTTTCAGAACCAGTTCTCCAATAGAGAACCTCCTTTCTCTGACTTTCTGGTTGTACCCTTTGGCCAACTGCTGTTGGTAGGAGGCCAGGCGGATAGCTGCGGTTTCTCTTCTTTCTTCTGCTAGATCGAGTTCTCTGGCCAGATTCACGTTGTTTTCATCTCGGTCAAAAAGTTCCGATCGTAGAGTGGGAAGGCCAACTTCGAGGGGTATTACAGCTTCCATCCCGTAGGCTAAGGAAAAAGGCGTAGCCGAGGTGGATCGTCTTGGCGTTGTTCTGTATGCCCAAAGGACGCTTGGGAGCTCTTCGACCCATCTTCCCTTGGCCCTGTCAAGCCTCTTCTTGAGGCCGTCGAGAACTACTTTGTTTGAGATTTCGGCCTGGCCGTTGCTTTGTGGATATGCTGGGGATGAGTAACAGTTTCTGATGCCGAGCTCTTGGCAGAAGTTCCTGAAAAATTTTGAATCGAATTGAGTCCCGTTGTCTGAGATCAGTATCCGAGGGATTCCAAACCTTGTTACTATGTTCTTCCAGACGAAGTTCCTTGTGTCCTGTTCAGTGATGGAGGACAATGGTTCCCCCTCTATCCACTTTGTGAAATAATCCGTAGCTGTTATTAGCCACCTTTTATTTCCCGGAGTTCGGTGGAGAGGTCCGACAATGTCTAGTCCCCATTGAGCGAAGGGCCACGGGCTTGAAAGTGGGCTTAGGTCCTGGGCTGGCTGATGGAGAGAGTGTGTGAACTTCTGACATTTCTCGCACTTCCTGGCGTAGAGCTGTGCATCCTTCTGCATATAAGGCCACCAGTAGCCTTGGCTGATGGCCCGGTAGGCCAGCGACCTCCCTCCGATGTGGCTTCCACAAATACCTTCATGTATTTCATACAGGAAATCTTCAATCTTGCTCGGGTGCACGCACAGGAGATAAGGTCCTGTGAAGGATTTCCTATACAGTCTGCCTTCTGGAGATAGCCAAAATCGAGTTGCTTTCAGCCTGATTTTGTGGGCCTCGCTCTTGTCTTCGAGAAGCTGGTCATTTTTTAGATAAGCCACTATTGGGTCCATCCAGCTAGGACCGAGATCTGCGTATAGGATGAGCCGAATTGGAGCGAGCTCTATGCTAGGTGATTCCAGTGTCCCCACTTCAATGGTTCTCTTCCGGCCAGCTTCAACAGCCGATCCCAGACTGGCGAGGGCGTCGGCATGGGAGTTTGATTCCCTACTGATCTGCCTGACTTAAACTTTTTGGAACTGAGAGAGCGATTGCTTTGCACGGGATATGTAGGCGGCCATCCTTTCGTTGCGAGCTCGGTAGTCCCCGCTGAGTTGGCTTGTCACTAACTGAGAATCGCTGAAAACCGCCAGCTGTTTTGCCCCAAAGGCCTTGGCACTGTCTAATCCTGTGATTAGTGCTTCATATTCAGCTTCGTTATTGGATGCTTTAAAGCCGAGTGTCAATGCCTGTTCGATGACGAGACCTTCTGGGGATTGGAGCACTATGCCAATGCTGGACCTTTTCGTCGTTGATGATCCGTCCACGAAGACTTTCCACGCTGTGCCAAGGAATTGCTTCCAGGATTGATGTTCGGCTTTGGTGGCTTCATCTCCGCTTGCGACATCATCCTCGCTATTGCCCCCCAGTTCGGTAGCCGACTTGGTTGGTGCCGAACTCGGAGAAATGAATTCGACAAGAAAGTCCGCCAAGACTTGAGCCTTGATCGCCGTCCTGGGCTGATAGTGTATATCATACTGTCCCAGTTCGACGGCCCATTTTGAAATTCTCCCGGAGAAATTTGCCTTCCTGAAGAGGGATTTGAGCGGATGCTCCGTGACAACCACTATGGTATACGTCTGGAAGTAATGGGAGAGCTTGCGAGAGGCGCTGACGAGGGCCAGCGCGAGTTTTTCCAGTGGCAGGTATCTGGTTTCGGGGTCGAGCAGGGTTTTACTTGTATAATAGATCGGCTTCTGGTGCCCGTCTTCTTCTCTTATCAGTACCGAGCTTACGGCATGGTCCGAGACTGCTAGGTATAGGTAGAGTACTTCGCCCTGCAGCGGTGTTGACAATATGGGGGTTGAGGACAAATATTCCTTGAGCCTCTGAAGAGCCTGGTCGCACTCCGGAGTCCACTGAAATTTTGAACTCTTTTTCAAGAGCTGGAAGAAAGGGAGACACTTGTCTGAGGCGAGGCTTATGAAGCGGTTGAGCGCGGCTGCCATCCCAGTGAGCTTCTGTACCTGCTTTGTCGTGGTCGGGCTCTGGATTGCTTGTATTGCCGAGATTTGTTCTGGATCAGCCTCAATCCCTCGTCTGGTGACCAAGCTCCCCAAGAATTTACCAGAGCCGACTCCGAACGCGCATTTCGACGCATTTAGCTTCAGTCTGAATGTCTTCAGGATGTCGAAAACTTGTCGGAGGTCGGCCAGGTGGTCTTCTGACTTCTTGGACTTGACGACCATGTCGTCAACGTATACTTCCACGGATCTGCCGAGGTGGGTTTGGAACATTTTTGTGACCAGCCGCTGGTAGGTCGCCCCTGCATTTTTTAACCCGAAAGGCATCACTTTATAGCAATAGATGCCTCTGGGAGTTATAAATGCTGTTTTTTCCTCGTCCGGCCCATACATTGGGATCTGGTGGTACCCCCGGTAAGCATCAAGGAAGCTCATCCAGTCATGCCCTGCGGTGGCATCGATCAGCTGGTCGATCTTAGGGAGTGGAAAACTATCTTTGGGATAGGATCTGTTGAGATCGGTGAAATCAACACAGACCCTCCACTTCCCGTTCTTCTTCTTGACCACCACAGTATTGGCGAGCCATTCGGGGTAGTGGACTTCTCTTATTGCTCCTGCCTCTAGGAGTTTGTCGACCTCTTCCATCACCGCTTCAGCTTGCTGGGTCCCCGACCACCGAGCTTTCTGGATGACAGGTTTGTGTCTTGAATCCACGTTCAGTTTGTGACTCATGATTTCCGGGTCGATACCGGGCATTTCGTAGGGGGTCCAGGCGAAGACCTCCCTGTTCAGCAACAGGAAGTCGAGGAGCTCGGCTTTCTCTGACTCAGTAAGCTGGCTGCCGAGTAAGAAAAACCTTTCGGGGTCTTGTGGGTCGATTCTGACTTTGGCCAAGTCCTCGGTACTCTTCTGTTCTGGAGTTCGACCGTAGTCCTCCGATTCTGCTTCTAGCTCGGCCATATGTACTTGGGGCTCCTTTTCTCCGGAAGCAACGGCCATCAAGCATTGCTTGGCCATTTCTTGGTCACCTCCGACTGTTATTATCTTGACCCTGCCATTCTTGTCTTCCAACGGGAATTTCAGCTTCTGGTGATGAGTGGAAGGCACGACTTCCATGCTGTGCAGCCAACTCCTTCCCAGTATTGCATTGTAGGGTGATGGCACATCCACCACTAGAAAGTCAGCCTGTCTGCTGGCTCCTCCGACCTGGATCCTCAGGGAGACCTTTCCTTTGGGGTAAACTGGTTTTGAACTGAATCCCACAAGAGGGGTGCGAGATTCTTGCAGATCCTCTGCTTTAAGGCTCAGTTTTCTAAAGCAGTCGAAATAGAGGATTTCCGACGAGCTGCCAGGATCTATGAGTACCCTTTTGACCATGAAATTTTCGAGCTTCAGAGTGAGCACCAAGGGATCATTGTGAGGAGAGCGGACTCCGTGGAGGTCGTGGTCTGAGAACCAGATTCGGGGCTTGTTGGCCCGAGCTTTTTTCGCAGCTGGTTCCAGCTCGGCCGCAAGCACCTGTCTACTGTGGGAAGCCCTTCTGGCTTCGGCACGTGTCTGATTGATCCCTGCCGCCACGGGCGCCAGGTGGATGACGTTTATGACTCCTGCGGTCCCATCGTTATCTTCGTCACCTCGGCATTGCCGAGATCGACCATCGTGGCTGCTTTCCTCCTTTACATACTCTTTGAGGCGTCCTTCCTTGACGAGCTTCTCCAGGTAGGATTTAAGGGACACACAGTCCTCTGTCATATGTTTATTTTGCCTGTGATATGAACAGAATCTACTTGGATTCCGAGTGGAGGGATCACCCTTCATTGGCTGGGGCGGCGAAAAGAATGGCTGCGTCTTGATCTTGGTGAGGATCCTGTAGATGGGCTCTTTGAAAACAGTATTCACCGCCCTATATGAATCTGATGGTGGTCTGTTCTTCATCCTTCCCTCCGAGGTGGGGGGTGAGGCCATCGCCGGACCTGCTGGGGTGTGCCGACGGCTCATCTCCTCCTTTCGGAACGACTTCTTGTCCTTCTGGGGGAGACGGTCCTCGAAATGGCCATCCTGGTGCTTGAGACCAAAGTTCTCTCGAGCCCTGGTCTCGTCCTCCTCCTGTTCGACGAACTGGTTCACCCGGGTCATGAGTGCTTTCATCGTGCCTACAGGGTATCGAACAAGCTCCTTTCGGAGTTCAATGCCTGGCAACAAGGCCTCCTTAAAGCACATCACAGCCAGCTGTTCGTTGGCATCTTCGATCTGGCTATAGATGGTCCAGAACCTTTTGGCGAATCAAGTTACGTTCTCGTCCCGCCTCATTCTCATAGCCATCAGGTCCTGGTTGGTTTTTGGAATGACCCGATGTGCCTGAAACTTCTCCAGGAAGGAGCCCGTGAGTTGCCGCCAGCCTAAGATCGATCCACCTGGGAGGGCACAGAACCATCGAAGAGGGAGATCGCCCAGGCTGGAAGAGAACACCCTGCAGTTCAAGTGCCCAATGTCGCCCCATACCGACATCCGCTGGGTGGAGTGCCTTAGGTGGGCCGCAGGATCCGAGGTTCCATCATAGAGGGTGAATCTCGGGATGTTGAACTTTTCGGGGAGAGGGAAATTTCTTATTTCCCATGAGAATGGGGAGACGCCTAGCTCTCCAGAGCTGTAGACGTTCAGCCGGTCGCGGGCGGAGCCGGCCACCTCCATGTTCTGCTGGATGGTTTGCTTTATATGGTGGTCAAGCCATTCTGGCATACCACCTTCATCTTGCGCCTTCGGCCTCTTTTCTCCTTGAGTGTCGCCAGGGCTGCTACTAGAGCCTTCTTCGTAAGTGTGATGACGTCTTTTGCTGTCGAGGGCTCGCCTCAGATCTTGCCTAACTGAATGGACACCGGAAGGTGGAGCCTGATTTGCCGCCTGCAGCTGCTGCTGGAGTTGGCGTATCAGTTCCTCCTTTTCCTGGATGATGGTGTTTTGTGCCCTAATTTCCTCAGTTCGCGGATCGTAGTTGGGATTACCCCCTTCGGTTCATCTGGATTCGACGACCGTCGGAGATCTGTCCCTTAAGGGTCCTCTTGCAAGACGGGATCCGCGCGAGATTCTCTTTTGACGAGGGGGAGATGGTTGTCGTGGAGGGCGCTGGGGAAGCTGACTATCTCGCCGAGGAGGAGCCTTTCGTCGCAGAGGACGCTTGGGAGTCTAACTGCCTCGTCGGGGAGGAGATGGTCGTTGCTGAGGACGCTTGGGAGGCTGACTGCCTCGCTGGGGAGGAGCCGTTAGAAGAGGCTCTTTCCCGACCCTCCTTCATTGAGGGGATCGCTCCTGTAGCGTTAGCGGTGGCTGCGCCAGCGCCGTTCCCTGTCGCTCTGCGGGCTCCAACGAGATTGGTACTTCCTGTAATACTGGCGACGGCGGCCTTGGGGGCCTCTCTTGCTGCGCACCAGATGGTGCCATTTCTTGCAGCACCGGCGAATGCGGCACTGGCATGGCCCGCGGTGTTTCGGCGATCTTTTTTGCTTTAGGTGGCATTTTGTATCAGATTCCCACAGACGGCGCCAATTGTAAGTGCCTAAAATAACACGGACTTGCTTTGACGGGAGCTGCTGAATGGCCTCTGATAGAGGGAGATGTTCTCTTGACCTGAGAAGAAGAAATGGGTTAGAGGCCTTGGCTGTGAAGAGCCGAAGGTACTCCGACGCCTAAGTTAGTCTTGTTACTGAACAAAGGAAGCCAGAGTGAAGAGGGAGAGAGGCTTAATATTGCTTACCCTCTGTCGTTCTGTGCCATGCCTATTTATAGATGTTGTTGTCCTAAGATTTTCCCCGAGTGGAGGTTGGTAGATGCACGGTCCCATCGGACCATACTTTTCCCATAAGTGGAGGTTGGTAGAGGTTCTGTCCTGTCAGACCATACCTTGATCTTTCACATGATTGCTGATGTGACGGCGGAATGAAGTCCACTCTTCTTCCATATTCGGCGCCCATCTCGTCCATCTGAGCCAGGACATGCCCTTATTAATTGTTGATTGACAAGGTGCCGAACCCGGCTAACCACTGCCGAGATGGAGCTCGGCGCCCGTTCCACAACGGGAATGCATCTCCTTGTTTATCAAGTCTCGAGTGGATAATCCTCAGCCGAAGTGGAACCTCCCCAGGAGCCGAGATTGGGATGCATGGATCAGCTGAGCTGCGTTAGGCCCCGAGCTGGTAAAATATCCCCACACACTAGCCCACTTCCCTTTGGAGGAATCAGATCCTCGCGATACACACAAAATATCACCTTTTTTCTTTGGCCGTAGCGTTAAAGAGTGACTGGCAATATCATTGCCAACTTGATCATTGCTTTTGCTGTAGATGAGTTCTTTTGTTTCACCACGAGCTTGATCTTTGCTTTGGAAATGAGTTATTTTATATCACCACCAACTTGTTCACAGCGTCTTTCTCTCACTTCTACTTTCAATTTAAGCCAACATCTTTTGAAATCTCTTTCCCAGCATCCTAACAGGGTGAGATGATCTGCATTGATGTGGAACTATGGTGCAATGGAGCTCATTTGTTGAAAATTCAAACCGTTTAAAGTAAATGCCCTTATTGGGTAATTGTAATTCATAAATTTTAATCCAATATAAGTCTTTTGGCCCAATATGACTGAAAACCCGATACATATGAAGAATGTTCATATTGAGCAACTCACATATATATTTGATAAAGGAGCCCCACTATAGAGTATCAGTGCATCACCCTTTCGGCTCAGGAATATACGATATGGACTCGTGTAGAAAAGACTGGATCCAGTCATGTTGTCGGTGAAGGAGGAGAGTGAAATTCAAGACTAAGAACCTCTTATTTAAAATCCCAACCACTCAACACTTTACCCTTTTATAATATTTCAACAAATCTTATGCTAATAAAAGTTCATCTAAGTTTTAGTTTCACTTCTCAAATGGAAGCCTAAACTGATTCACTCAAGATGATACAAATTCGTCCAGCTTCTTCTTCTTCTTCTTCTTCCGGGTTTTTTTTTTTTTTTTTTTTTTTTTTTTTTTTTTTGTTTGTTTGTTTCCCGTAAAGTGTTTCCAATACGGGCCTGATTGGGAATTTCGTATGTTGAGTGAATTGAAGTAAAATTTCAAATAATAGAAAATTAAATTATAAATGAGTTTTGATGATTTTTTTAATTTTATTAATTTTAATTGTTTGGTATGAAATTTTCTTTTAGACTTTTTACATAAATAAAATAAGCGTTTTTCTTTTATATTTTAACGAGAAATGAGGTTTCGTTTTTGAGTTATGCTATATGGATAAACTTTTTGTTCATAATTGTGGACAAACTCCTATTTAAAGCTTAGGATATTCAATGAATACTTAGGAGTTTGTTTACAATTCTGGACAAGAAGTTTGTCCATCTAGACTTTTGGTTTCAAAAGCCAAAAACAAACCCAAGGCTGTAGATCTGCTGGGATGCCCACTCCAAAGTAAGATATGAACCGTTGAAAATACACCTTGCTGTGCGCAGATATCAATTAAAAAGATTGGGACGAGAAAGTCTCTGATCCACGCGGCCCGGAGATAAAAAGCTTTTCTTACATCTTAATTTTGCTTCATTTTTTAGAGAGTCGGAAAGAGAGAGAGAGATGGCTGAAGGAGCTGTACGAATTTTCTTGAATCAATTGTGTGAACTGATCGAAAAAGAAGCACAACTCCTCTTTAGAGGATCAGACGATGTGAACTTACTTCGTGAGAAATTACAATGGCTAAGTCTCTCCCTCAAAGAAGCCGATAACAAATGCCTTGAAGACGAAGAAGTAAAGCTCTGGGTGACCCAGGTAAGAGCTATCACTTTTGAAGCTGAGGACATTATCGAATGTTTCGTTCTCAGAGCCAAGATAAATCCTATCAGCCGAGTGCTGTTCCTCCATAAATTAGGAAAGGAGATCCAGAAGATCAATTCAAGGCTTGACAACATCTCAGAGAACCGATCAAAATTGGGCCTGGGAAACGTACAAGAGAAAGGAGAACCATCAGTTCCTGTAAGGAAGGAGAAGAAATCCCCCACAGTCGAAGAAGTCGATGTTGTGGGCGTCGAAGATGAGGCGAAGGTGGTTTCCAAAATGCTGATTGAGGGAGATGCTCGAAGATCCGTTGTTTCAATTGTTGGCATGGGAGGTTTAGGTAAGACCACTCTCTCTAATAAAGTTTTCAATGACATAACGGTAAGGAGACATTTCAGTTGTCGAGCTTGGATTTATGTTTCCCAAGAATTTACCGTGCGTGATCTCTTATATGACCTTATAAAATTCCTCAAAACACCCTCATCTAATGATAGTGACAACTTGCACAGATTGAGCAATGAGAAGCTTAGGGAGGAGCTATCTGACTACCTGAAACAGATGCGCTATTTGATAGTAATTGATGATATATGGAATAGAGACGCTTGGGATGGTATACAAGCTTCATTCCCAAACGAGAAAAATGGAAGTAGAATACTGCTCACCACTCGCAAAAGAGATGTAGCTTTGTATGCAGATCCAAAGAGGAAACCATACGAGTTGCGACTTCTAACAAATGAAGAATGTTGGGAGTTGTTACAGAGGAAAGCTTTTCCGGAAGTCGTCAATCATGGCGAGTTGCAAGAATTGGAGCTGGTAGGAAAGGATATAGCAAAAAGATGTTGTGGATTACCACTTGCAGTAGTGGTACTTGGGGGGCTCCTATCAAGGAAGGATCAGTCAATTCATGAGTGGGATAAGGTGCGTAAGAGCATTGGCTGGCACCTGAAAGAAGGTGAAGATCAAATCTTACATATATTAGCGCTGAGTTATTCGGATTTACCTTATTATTTGAAAACATGCTTTCTCTATTTTGCTGCTTTTCCGGAAGATTCGACTATCCATGCAACTGAATTATGTCGCATGTGGGTTGCGGAGGGATTTGTACAAGAGAGGGGCGATGAAACAATGGAGGAAGTTGCAGAGGATTACTTGCTGGAGCTCATCCACAGAAGCCTAATTCAGGTGTCTGAAAGGCGTTTTAATGGTCGGGTTAAGATTTGTCGCATCCATGATCTGCTTCGAGACCTTGCCATTAAAAAAGCAAAGGAAGATATGTTCCTCGATATTTATGGTGGGAATGTGCATTCTACTTCATCAGCTGTAGCGCGTCGACTATCTATCACTCATCATGATATTTGTAAGCATATTTCTGTCAAGTATTTGACTAAAAACCTTCGTTCTTTGTTCTGCTTCACTAACTGTGAAATTGAAAATGTGATTTGGAAATATGTTTCTGGAAGATTCAAATTCTTGAGAGTGATGCACACGGTCGATGTTTGTATCTCAAAGCTCCCTGCTGAAATTGGAGATCTCATCTTTCTTAGGTACTTATCGATGAGAGTCAATAGTGGGAGCTGTACACTTCCATCAACCTTGAATAACCTTTATAATCTACAGACACTAGTCGTAAAAAGTCATGGCTCTGGTATACAACTTCCAATTGAAAATGGCATATGGAAGATGAGACAATTGAAGCATTTGCATATACTTCCTTCATGTTCGCCACATGCAAGAAATTTGCTCCCTTCATGGTTAACAAACGAAAAATACATGAAACTCAACGAATTAACCAACCTACAAACCCTTTCAGTAATGACAGTTGGCCGCTGGATTACGGGTGGATTTGACAATCTGACTAGCTTGAGATCATTGGGGTTAGAAGGAAATCTGAATTTATACCAAACTGGATTGTCCAACTTGATTGGCAAACAAGAGAACCTTGAATCCCTACGGTTGGTTGAGACTTGCAGTCACCTGCTTCCGACACAAATCATTTCATCACAACTACATCACTTAAAAAAACTTCATTTGAGTGGGAGAATGGAGAAGCTTTCTGCCCTCCAAGGAGTTGCAACTTGCCTCACCAAGCTCGTTCTGGAAGCTTCCGGGTTGCAAAATGACCCAATGGCTGTACTAGAGAAGCTACCTAAACTTCAGCTTCTTAGATTACTGGTCACAAGCTACTTGGGAAAGAAAATGTGCTGCTCTGCCAATGGCTTCCCTGTGCTCGCAGTTTTGGAAATCAGTTTGCTTGAAGAATTGGAGGATTGGACAGTCGAGGAAGGAGCAATTGCCAATCTTAGAAACTTGAAGATACATCAGTGTTCCAAATTAAAGATGATCCCAGAAGGATTTAAACATGTTACTACCCTCCAAGAATTGGTCTTATCGAGTCAGCCACTTGAATTTCTTGAGAGGGTTCAGGAAAATGGGTTGGACTGGTTTAAGATCATGAATGTACCATCTGTCATGATTAAGAGATAAATCTACTTGTTTCTGGGAAGTCAGCTGCAGTTCGGCAGACCTTCACTAGTTCAACAATGAAAACACAATTTACAGGTTTCAACTGCAACAGTTGCTTCTCTTCAACCCATGTGAACTAATCCAGAAATTCAGGTACATATGCTGTATCTCCATTTAATAAATTATTTCCATCCATTGTTTAGTTTACTTAGAAATGAACTTAACAATCATGCATAATCTAGATCGATCATTTGGTCATGGTTTCACCATCAATTGGCCATTATTTTAAATATATATTATTATTATATAATGAAGCGAACAGAGTCTAATTGCCCATTTCACTGTCAATTTCAAATTAGATTTTGACTCTTTTATATTATTGACCTCTTATTAATATCTGCCATTAATCCTCTATGAACAGCAACCGTATCGTTTCCGCGTGTGTAGATTCTTTTAAATTTATTTTCATTTTGACTCTAAATGTTATCTTTTCCAAAGTTATGTTACCAACCTTTCTTCTTCTCTCTGTGTTTCTACATTTCCCACCCCTAAATGTAACCAACCCCATTTCTCTTCTCTCTTCATCCTCTTTTCTCTGTGTTTCTCTTCACCTCTCTGCATAGTTGCAGACCCAGAATTTTCGTTTGAGGGGGGCTGACAATATTCACTTCAAAAAGTTAATTACAATTTTATTATACTTTTCTTCGAATTAACTATGGCAAAAGAGAAGATGCATTGCATTTAATTAAGAGATAATCTTTGTCACTCTTGCGTTAAGTACAAATTTGTCAAACTTCGGTTGAGCCTAAATTGACCCCATTGGCCGAACTTAACCAAATTCCAAACTTAGGTTGACGGATTTAGGTTTTAATTGTTGACAATCACTGGCCTGAAAATCTAAACAAATTCATGGGTTTAGGTCAGGTTCAAGTTAGCCCTTTGGGAACATTGGTTAGGTCAGGTTGAACTTACGTTCTTGTCAATTTTAAATTTGCCCAGAATTTGATCAGACATGTTGCACCCTTCTCATGTCCACCGATTCAGACTTCTATACAATAAATGGAGCTATAATTTTTTAATGGAGCTCAATGTAAATTTGGTGTCATTCTAGATCTCAAAATTACTTAAAAGAAAAGATGAGATCTAGAATAACATCAAAGATGACAGCGGTCGTGCACTGATGCCAGTCAGTGGTAACCTAAGACGGAGAGCGTTCCAAGGTTTAACTTTCTCTCAATTTGGGGATTTTTGAGAGAAGAGAGAGACACCAAGAAAGTGTGGGTTTTTGGAGTTGGGAAAGGATACTGGGGTCGTTAGTTAATTTTAAGTGGGGGTTGGGACATAAGGGCCTTAAGAATCTTTTATATTTTTTTCAATTTTGAAGGGGACTTTGGGCCCTGCTATTAAGATGTAGGTCCCGCTTCCGCAATGAAACCTACGGTGAATTTATCTAAAAGTCTTTATGGTATGAGAGCTTGGGCCTGGCGATGTTCATGTGATCAAGCCGAGTACAATCCTGCTTCCGCAATCAACACCGTCGTTTTTTTTCTTTTTCAATAAAAAAATTGAGCATCTTCTCACCGACAGATTCAGAAAGGAGCGGGTTGTGACAGTGATGGATCCACGGATGGACGACGATCACCAAGAAGACATGAAGATTGTTTTATATAATTTAGATCAAATGGTTCTTCTTTTTCATGTTCACAATCACATATACTTTCTCTGAAAGTTCCATGTGATTGACAAGGGATGTTAGAGTTAGAGATTATGATTATCTGTTGAAGAAGATTGTTAGGATGTTAGTGTTGTTAGGATTATCATTATCCTCTGGATATGGTTAATTCATATTTTCTTATAAATGTAATATTTTCACTCAATGAAACCTACGATGAAATTATGGAAAGACAGTGATTCTTGAAATTTTTTAATAAGAAATCACTGTCTCTCCAACATCATCGTGATAAAAAAAGCTTCTTCGTTACACTAATAAAACCCGTGTACCAAGTATTTGTGGAAATTCCAACCTGAGGGGTGATCCCTTAATTTTATTATTTTATTATTTATTATTATTATTATTTTTTGTATTAACAGATTGTATTTGTTCAATTTTGAAGTTGATTGATAACATTTGGATCATGTACTTAATCGCAATTGGTGATTGTGTTTTGTCGTAAAGATGGTTATCCAATCCAATGGGCCGCGAATAAACTGACATGCTTATTGAACTTGAAAATTATTGATGGAAAAACACTTAAAAATAATGTCATCTATAATGTGGTTTGGAATTATCCCTCATCAAATCAGAAGTTGATTGCTTACGCAAGTTAATGGTCCTCAGGTCATATCAATGTGTGTTTGTCGTTCTTAATAGTTCCATTTTGGTTGATGCTCTTTCTCCTCTTTCAAATCAATGTGTGTTTGTCGTTCTTAGTGTTTTAAGAGCGCAACTCAGCTCATTCTAGTTTACAAGTATTAATTCAAGTTTGAACTTCAAACATTGATTACTTATGTTTTCTGCATGCAAATACTTTGGAACTAGTGTAAAAATATATTGTAAGATTCCACCAATAATTTGAGTAAATCTTATATATTCACATAAGTGGACATCCAATAGAAAATGTTTCTCTATTGATATCTCATTAATCATTCGATACTTTGTTGCTTGCCCGTGCTCAGTATACACATCCTTTGCTAGGTTCATAATGCAATGATTGTTTCTATTACTGACTACTTTTGTAGTTTCTTCTTTACATATGACATTTACTTCTCTAAGAAAGAAGTAGTCCTTCTGCAAGTTATTGTTCATATCTTGCATTTTCTGTTGAAGTGGTATTTTATGAAGTATATTGTTTTCCGAACTAGAGTAATTTTCTTATGGATTGACAAAGTACGAATTCTGTCATTGTTAACTACCAAATTATATACAACACAAATTCCTCAAAAGAGCCACCTGTTGTTCGTTCTTCTTTTACCCCATGTTATGGACTAGAATGTTCACCATGATTTTGTTCTCAATTCCATTGTTTCTTATGAATATATTGCTGTCAGCTAATGCTTGAATTTTACTTGCAGGAGATTGTTTCAACATACCCAGTTGACTTCTTTCTCCTCCAACTACAACAAAGCGAATTTATAATGCACTTGCTCTTCTTAAGGTTCTTTATCAACTCTTCAATTTAAGAATCGCTTTTTCCTTTTTAAAGCTTTCTTGCTCATCTAGATAAAAATATTGCAGTGCTAGTGGTGAAAAAGAATTTGAAGTACGAATGTAGTACTCTGTTTAGTACTTAGTCATTTTCCTACACTTAAGCCAGTTTCTCATTGATTGTCATCTAGATAAAAATATTGTAGTGCTAGCGGTAAAAAAAAAGAGTGATGTATGAATGTAGTACTGTTCTGTTTAGTACTCATGTCATTTTCCTACACTTAAGCCATTTTCTTATTAATTGACAAAGTATGATTATTGTTAGTGTTCACTCCCAAACTATGTCTATAATGTGATTAAAAAATATGCGTAGATTCTTCTTTTATTTCATGGACTAACTGGAAAGTTGACTATAATTTTTTATTTTTCATTGTTTATCAGAACATATTCGGCTATGAGTGTATTGTTAGCAACTAATGCTTGAATTTTTGTGTACTTGCAGGAGATTTTTTGTTACACCCCGATCCGAACTAATCACGATTAAGACTAATTAATTGAGATTAATGCTAATTAAGCATGAATAATTGGGTTAATCAAGATTAATGACCAAAGAGGGACAAATCAATCTCAAATGATGCATTAAGCATAATGGAATCGATTTGAATGAAATTGAATTGGTTAAAATGAGTTTAGACTCAAACATGGTAGGCTAAAGACTTTTTCCATAAATACGGGTTTTCACGTATTTCATCGAATACGAAAATTCTTGATACCAACGTGTGTATCTCAAATAGTACGTTAACTTTCATAATAGACGCGATTCCATTTGACCTCAAATGGACTAAGTGAAGCTTCGTTTGACTCAAAATGTAAATAGGCTTAGTAAGAGGGGGTTTTAGTGTAAGAAGCTCTTATATTATAATGAGATGAGGGATGGGCTCATTTCACCCAAACCCTAAGCATCTTCTTCATCTTCTCCCTTTCTCTTCCATTTTCTTCATCAAGAGTGAGATTAGGAGAGATTCAAGCGACCTTTGAGGAGAGTGTATTCATCTTCATCTTCTTCCTCAAAGTCATTTCTCCATGATTGAAGTGATAGAGCTTGAAAGAGAACTCTAGATCTCTTTGCTTGGAACCACAAGTAAGTAATGGTCTTCTCTTGTGATTTTTCCAAGTGTTATTAGTTGTTTTATAGTGATTTCTAGTATGAATGACTTATAGGAAGTTCATTTGCATTTCTCATGGATTAGGGTTTGAGTTTTGTGAGAGATTGTGTCAAGACAAGCTAAACAAGAGGGGTTTTTGCCACTAAACTTAAAGAGAGGCAAGTATAAACATTACTTGTGATTAATGTTAATAATTGTAGGAGCTCATAGAGTTTCCATGCATTTTGTGCATTTTACATTGAGTTTTGTGATTTATTATGGATTTAATGATATGATTAATGAATGATTAAGAGTATTTATTTGTGAATGAATGTTGAATGAGGAGGGAATAGGAGGTTCCAATGCTCATTGCAGGTTGTGGAAATGGATTGGAGAAATGAGAGTAGAAGAATGAAGAAATATTAGAAGTTCCGAAGCTCGAAAAAATTGAGTTTTTGGGTGCAGGCGGCTAGCCGCAGGGCTAACCGCCTGAAATCCGCAAAATGGTCAGTCTCTGGAAAGTTGACTGTGAGCTGACCGCTGTATTGCGGTTAGCCGAAATTTCAATTTCGGCTAGCTGCCAGGTAACCACAATGCTTACCGAAGTTGGGTCAGAATTTGCATAGATTCTGGAAAGCTGATCGAACTCAGTTCGGCTAGCCGCCAACCAGTTTTCGGTTAGCCGCCAGCCAACTTTCGGCTAATCGCCAAGTAACTGTTAAGGCAAGTGAACCTGATATTGTTAGGGCATTAACTGGGAGCGAAATTTGGGCCAATTGATCGTACCTAACGGTCCGACCGATGGATTTTGAGTTTTTGGATTTTTATGTGGATTTGGAGTACCACTTGTTAGTGCAAGTGCTCTTTAATTGGTATTAAGACTAAACATCCATGGGTGATAATTACGGGGACTATAATAATACACAAACTAAATATATAAATGTGATGTCCATTAAGAATAATATGTGCATTTGGAAACCAATGGTTACATCCAAATGGTTGTTTAGAATTGAGATAAGATTGAGTAGTATGGTTAATAATTCTCTCCTTGTATCATTGTGATCCAATCTAATGAGATTGGTATTATTGTTATTCCATTCCTCTGTCATGAAAGGAATTATTGAATTGAATTGAATCCATAAAAGGATTGCTTACTATTGATCCTTGAGTCTGACACTACCTAGCTATTGTATTAGAACTCTAAATGAGTTTAATGAATTAATGAATGACTAATCCTGTTGTAGCAGATGGATTTTTAGGGCGTTCCGGAGCTCCGTGGTGATGTTAGTTGTCCCTGGCCCGGACACTACTAAGTCCCACCAATTCCGATTGTATCTTTGAGTATTGATTGATGCCTTCTCTTGGAAGATGAATCCTCCCTTTGAGGGGAGATGATAAATAAAATGAATCCTTCCTTTGAGGGAAGATGGTAAATGAAATACAATGAATGTTATGGTAGTAGCCATCTTGTACATGTTTATTGATTGACTTTATGTCTACCTATTGTTATTGTAGAAACTGTCTAGACTTCTCTAGAATTGGAATTGTTATTAAACAGATTGAATGAATTCAATATGAACGTATTAACATGCTATTGCGAGAATTGCTCATACATTATTGAACCGTCGTGTTCATTAGTGTTATTGATGGCATTACAGGCCCGATTGCCCCTGCTGGTCCAGCAGTGCCCCCGTCGGCAGCGGAGGAGACCGCTCCTGTTCCTCCATGAGGATTAATCGAATGGAATAGACGTGATACCATCTGAAATGGGTATCCGAGTGCGAAATGAAATTGGAACATTTTGAGAAATGTTTTGAGAAACTATTTATTGATTCATTTTGAAATGTAATTAATTGGCATCTGCATAGTATTTTGAATGTGCAGTGTTTGACGAACAAATGCTGGAAATGATACATGTATAAGGACTTTATTTTGTATACATGTAAATTGTAAGTTGATATTGTCAAATATAAATATTTTCGCAAAGATTTTGTATTTGAAAGGTATATTGAGAATGTTATCCCTTGTGGATTCCGTTTTAGTTTCGGTTAATTCGGAGTTTACGGGAGTAAATATGGGCTCACGGCTCGGGATTACCAGATCTCGGGCTCGGGTCGTGACATTTTTCAGTACAACCCGTTCTTTCACTTTTTACGCCTCCAACTAATGGTTAAAGTCATTTATTATCCAAACATAATTCTTTTGGTGTAGATTGACCCTTGCAGGTTTAGAATGATTGAGGTTTGTATTGAATTGAATATCTTACATGTCAAAGGTCACTTGTAGGTTCTATGTTGTATTAGGGCCCGGGCTTAGGACGGGCCTTTGTTGATATGGGAATTGAATTGCTTCATTGGTTGAATTACCTCAATTAACTATGAAATTAGTGGATTAGGAATAGAAAGTAGCTCAGAAGACTCTTTGCATTGGTTAGTATGGAATAATCCTTTGTGGATGGGTAAAATCATTCTATTTCTACTTTTTTTACAAATTGATCCTGTGGACCCACCTTACAGACTGCCTAGTGTAAAAACTTAATTTAAAAGGGATTCCATTTTATAAATATATAGAGGAGAAAATAGCGAACTTAATCTGATCAAGTTCTCCTTCAAATCTATTTCAAATTCTAATAAAAATCTATTTCAAAACTTACTTTAAATCTATCAAGTTTTATTGTAAAATTCACATGCACGTTTCAAGAAATAATCATTTGATTGGTGCGCAGGTTCTCACAACGCATTGCACATCCGCGCCATCCATAAGTGGGAATTAGAAACATTCAAGGGGATCCTGCCTTATTAACGTCTTGGATTTTACGGCTTAACGAATGCACTGATCATTTAAGATAAAAGAAATGGCGAGATCATGAGAGCTTGAATAATTTTTTAAATAATATAGGATTAAAAATGAAGAATCAAGAGTGATTATACAAAAATGACAAAAACTAACCTCCCCTTTGATTGAAATTGAATCAATAGTGGATGAAAAATTAATACCCAGCAATCACCTCAGTAATTTGAATCCTATGAAAGTCAAGTCAAGGCCTCATCAACATCACTACTTTATATTTTTTAGCCATCACCTCATATGTCTTTAACGATCATTGGGCATGTTTGGTAGTAGGCAAGGAATCCACATATTTGAGAATTTTTCACTATAGCATATTTGAGGATTTCTCATTGAGGATATGTGTAATTGTGGCCAAGAAAAATTGGTATGTGTAAATTTGTAAATCTAAGAATTTTCAAATCGTATTGTTTGTGAGCAAATCAGGGAGGGTTGGACCCGAACATCCTCATAAAAATGTGGATGTCCACAAGCCCAAAATATCAAGCATTTGCGATTGCCAAATGTGGATTTTCCAAATCCTCAGGAAAACCGTGAGGAACCCTCAATGATTCAGTTGCTAAACATGATATTCAGTAGAGCTCATTTGAACATGAATCATTGCATATTCAGTTCCTATGTGTACTCTATGCAAACAAACAAGCCCTAAATTGTATGTTTGTAACAAATTGGCTTGGGACAAACATGTTGGCAAGAAAGAACCAACCAAATTCAGCCCAAATTCAAATTGGCTTAGGTCGAATCTGGGTTGGCTGAGCACTCTTTGAGTAACCTTGAGACCCGCCTCCATACCATTGTAGAGAAAGAGGAATCCAACTGTGACAGACTCCTCGTGGTTAAGACAGAGGGTACAATATCAAGCCAATTGAATCCCAGTAGATTGCGCCAAGATCAGGGGTGGACCCAGAAAATGGAACTGTTGGGGGCCAAATGAAAATTATGAAAAGAAAATTTTAACAATTTAGGGGTCAAAATAAAAAATTACAAAAAATTTAGTGGTAAAAAATAAAATTTTGAAAACTTAAGGGGGCCCGGGCCTACACATAGGTCCGCCCCTGGCCAAGATACAGGGCCAGAGGAGAGCTTGTTCTGAAAAAAATTCCAAGCAAAGCAGGAATCTGTTGTAATTGAAGAATTTTGTTCCAAGCCAGATAAGCTCAATCATGTAGATTACTTCGATATCAATCAAGTTCCGTGCCTGTTTTAAAGAGGAGTAATGATACTTGGACAAATTTTTTAGACAGAATTTTGGACAAACCATATGGTTTGTCTTCAATATTATAGGTGATATTCAAGACAAACCATATGGTTTGTCCAAAATTCTGTCCAAGAAGTTTGTCCAAATAAACTTTTTGTTTAAAGAGAGGTCTCATAGGATTGAGAGTACCGGATCAACCTGTTTGGAACATCTGAGACCTACGTACAAAAGATGGTTGAGGTTTCCATTAGACAAAGCGTCAATATCATGAGAAAGGTGATGGGGAATTGGGGGTCACCCAACTGCCATTGGATGAGATATCATTAACCTTTTCTTTCCGTAGAAGATTATGTTGGACAAGATCTCAGCTATGGAGCAGTAAGAAATCATGGGTTGTATTAGAGACTAATATTAGCCCTGTTACCAACTAGCCACTTGCAACCCCACTTTCGAGAGAGCAGCCGAGTTCTTTTCCATAAGCTGGCGCCTATCCTGATAGGAAGAGGATGCCAAATCATATATTAGATAGTGTATCAAGATTCTAGACCAAAAAAGTGGCCCATAAAGAAGGGGAAGAAATGGCATTCGACGACCCCAGATTGAAGTTCAATGTGATGGCACGCTCACCATTTCTGGTCTCTTCCTGATTGGCCATTGCAAAAAGGGTAATTTTTTTTTTTTAATTTTAAATAATTCAAGGACTGGGCCTTTTACGGATTAAAATAAAATCTCTCTGATTTATGATTATGGCTTGTCTACCGTTTGAATGTGATTTTCACTACCAGTTGGACTAAGTGAGTGTGGCCCACATGACCACATGGGGCCCACTTCTTTTTAGAACATCCAATAAAGGATATTTTCCCATGGTAACTCCGAGGGGTAGCTCAGTCGGCCAGTAGGGATTAGTCTGGCCCAAAGGTTTGAGATACATTCCGTTATAAAAATAAATAAAAATTCACATGGTCAAAGATTTTAAAAACTTTCCTTTACAAGGTGCTCAATGAGGGAGACATGATTGGAGAAATTTTTGAATACTTGTCTTGATGGGAGGATTCTCTGTAAAAGAATCTCTTGAGTTACTTCCTTGATTACGGTGAATTTTCTGTGCTTTCATCAATTTGTGGGAGAGAAAATAAAAGGTTCAAGGAAGTTGTAAATCTCTGCTCGAACCCAGTCTTCTATTGGTGTTTTGAATCAGAAAAAGCCATGGAGTTATATATGGTTTTATTATATCTCAGATTATATTTTGTATATTATTTGGGGTTTTCTGGATTATCCCGAGAATCAAACCCAAATACATGGAGAAAAGAAGTTTTGGGTATTTGATAAAAGATATTTCCATTTATCGGATGATACTCCTCTGAAAATGAAAGAGATAGGAATGAAAAATTTATTTTATGATTCATGGTTTGAACTATGTGGACTTATTGTTGTTTTGGCTTTGGGCATGAAAGATTACAACAATGATAACAATAGTTTATTTTATTATTATTAATACGTTAAAAATAAAATAAAATAAAATAAACCAACAGAGAGATACGTTGTAGCATTAGCACTACACAGTGTACACTATACTATACAGTGTCATGTAGGGGTGTAATGGTTCGGTTAACCGTGTCTTTTAGGATAACTATTTACTGAACCGTATTTCACGGTTTTCAGTTTTTAAAAATTATAATCAGTAACTGTACCCTAAAAAACCGTTAAAAAATCGAACTGCGGTTAACCGTATTAGACGGTTCGGTTACTGTTAATTGTCACTTAAAATACATATATTTTTTTTTATCAGAATGCAAAATATATGTTCAAAAGTCAAAACCAAATATCGTAGATAACAAATTACATAATTCCAAAAGACTAAAGTAAGCATTAAAATGTTCACATAGACAAATGAAATAATAAAGTGCATTTTTCTAACAAACACAACCTTGATCCTTCACTTTTCCCTATTTCGTTTTTTTTGTTCCAATGATAAAGGCTCAAAAGTTAAAAGGGGCTATTTAAGTTAAAAAATTACACAATGCCCCCTTCTTTTTTTTAAAAAAATTAAGGTGTAATGATTCGGTTAATTGTGTGTTTTGGAAAAAAAGTTAACCGAATTGTATTCTATGGTCCGATTCGGTTAATAACCGTGAGTTGAGATTGAAAATCGAAACTGAACCGTGAAGCACGATTTTTCGATTTTAATAACCGTAACTGTAATCAAAATCGTGAAACACGATTATTAACCGTCGGTTTGATTCGGTTCGGTCGGTTAGATGGTTTTTCGGTTTTTTTTATACCCCTAGTATGCTGGTAATACCCCAGACTGGTCGAGTGAGCCGGGCTAGACAGGTCGGGCTAACCCGACCTGAGCCCGCCAAGCCTCTTCACTTGGTTCGGGTCAGGGTTTGGGTTGGTCAAACTGACTGGTCCTCCTAGTGACAGGTCGTATTAGGGCATGGTCTGATTTGGGTTAGTTCTGGGTCAATTACATGTGGGCCTTGCCCAGTAAATGCCCACTGAGCTTGCTTAAGCTTTGGGTAGAATTTTAAGAATGACCCACTTGTTTAACGGTGTCTATTGGAATATTCAATTGGCCCAAAAGTGATCTAAATCTGACCCAATTAAAGGGTAGGAACTGACCTCTGAACCAGATTTCTGTACATACTAGTACTTACTGAATATTCAGTGCAACTTGTTAGTTTAGTCATTTCTAGACATATCTGTGGTCCCAATAAAGATGTAATAGATAGATCTAAGTGGAAATTGAATTCTGGTAATATGATTGGGTCCCTGATATGATCAAATCAAGGTGTATCAATTGATCAAGTAAATGTCCAATTAATCTTTGATACTATTAGATTGATCAGATCGAAACCGTTAAAGTGGTTCATCAGTATTATAATATTCTATGGATGTCACTGATCAAAATTTTTGTTAATCATGTTAGCTAGAAATGCACGGTCCATAATTTATTTTGATCATATTGAACTCATACGGACTCAAAATTACAATGCGTTTTCTCCGATGGGTTCCTATTGATTAAATCCTCAATCTGAATGGTTGGGGGATCGATTATAAGGTCTCTCTAAGATTTTGGCATATTTCTTTAACTGGTAACCTAAATTATTAAAATCTATTTCCGCATTAAACTTAACATATTTGGATTTATCAAACATTAAAGTTGTTTATTGTGTAATTATTACTTGCATTTAATGTTGTTTCTTTAGCAAATCTAATAATAGTTTATGGATCCATTAAATAAGTTTGGTTTAAGTCTGGTCATATTGAGCATATTGTGACCATTATAAACTCAAACTATTGGATCATGATGAACACAATCTTTAAATGTCAAATGAAATTTTTGTAACACTCATTTGGTGTAATTAAGATTTTCTCCAAATTAGTTTGTCATGCTTTTATTTGACAATCAAATGATAAACTAAGTGTTATCATACATATCGATCGATTGGAAATCAGCTTTTGATTAACTAGTTAGCCGCCAAAGCGACACTAGTGATGACAAATGTATAATTTTATGATTTAAGTTTAAGGAATTACCTCTTATTTGAGTAATTATGACAACATTTAATATTGTTATTTCATTAATGGAGGTTCGTCAAAGGTGAGATCATCCGAACGGTTCGAAATCGGAATTTGATATGTTTATGAAAATGATATAAAACTTTGTTTGATTTACACCCAAAGGTGTGATTCTCTTAATTTATATCACATTTGTTTACATGGATTAATTAATTATGGAAAGTAGTAATTCACATGTTGTTTATCCACTCAAAGACATATTTACAGTGATATACCCATTGCTTTAATTCTAGTTACATAATTAAAATTCAAAGTGAAATTTTTACATATAACTATTTATTGTTTATTTCAGTAACCAGATCCTTGACCAAACTTTCCACTTTAGGGACCATACTCACTATGAATGGTTCCAATTTTGTTGAATGGTTGGTTGCTTTAATGATTGCTCTAACATTTTTGGACTTAAAAATTTCCTTCGACAAACTGATGCTTGAGAAACCCACCGATCTATGGAAAATGGATAAAGGCAAACAAAGTGGGAATAAAAAATATCTTAAATTCTATTTTCCGTACTATTAGAGGGTCTATAGGAATAAATGATAAGGCTAAGGACCTCTTAAATATGATGAAAAATCAATTTACAATAACAGATGAGGCAATAAGTGCATCGTTGATAAGCCACCTTTTGAGTAGGAAATATGATGGAATCTTGGGAGTAAGAGAACACATCCTTGCAATGACTCACATAACCTCGAAATTGAAGAAGGTGGACATGAGTGTGTTCGATCAATAAATAGTCCAGTTTATTTTTAATTCTCTTCCTCCCGCTTTTGGAGTTTTAAAGGTAGTTTATAACCAAAACTCAACGGCATGAGACATAAATGAATTGACTGTTAGAACCAATCAAGAATAAAGAAGGCTGATGGCAGAGGGACAACTGATGGTTGATTTTCTCTCTCAATCTAAGTCCAAGGGAAAGGGTAATGTAAGAAAAGTGCAAATACTCAAGCCGCAAAAATAGAAAAGAAGGACAAAGGGATAACAAAGAAATGCTATTTTTGTAGAAATAAAGGTCAATTAAAAAGGACTGCCTGAAATGAAAGAATGGGTTTGAAAATAGAGGTAAAATTTAATCTCTTGTTTATCTCGAAACCAATTTAATTAATTTTTCATTGAGTTCTTGATGGATTAACTCTGGTGCAACCATTCATGTTTCTACTTGTATGCAGGGATTTCTTTCAAGACGGAGTACAAATGATAGTGAAAGAACCATCACCATGGGGAGCCAAAAGGAGTCAAGAGTCGAAGTGATAGGCACATACAGGATGGTGTTGGACATCGGATTCATTTTGGATCTTCACAATAGCTTCTTCGTCCCGGACATTCTTAGGAGTGTCATTTCTATTTCAAAACCTGATTATGATGGTTTTAAATTTGGTTTTGGTGATAAATTTATGAATATTCTTAGAAATAATAAAGTTGTTGGAAATGATTATTTATGTGATGGATTGTATAGATTAAAGTTAAGTTATATATATGAACAATCGATCTTCACACACAACACAGTAATTGTGGCTTGAACATGGGCGTCAAAGAATGGACATTAATGGGAACTCATTTATGTTGTGGCATAAAATTTTGGACCATATTTCGAAAGAAAGAATGACAAAATTGGTGAAAGACGGATTGTTGCCGAATCTGAATTTCACCGACTTTACATTTTGTATTGATTGCATTACAGGAAAGCAAACCAACACAAATAAGAAATGAGTCATAAGAAGTTCCAGTCTATAAGAAATAATCCATGCAGATATTTGTGAAAAAATCTACATACCCTGTTTTACCGGTCAAGAATACTTTATTACTTTTATCGATGATTTTTCACGTTTTGGTTATGTCTATTTAATCAAAGAAAAATCTGATGCCTTAAATACCTTCAAAATATATAAGGTAGAGGTAGAAACGCAATTAGATAGAAAAAAAAAATCAAGGTCATGAGATCAAATAAAGGTGGTGAGTATTACGAGAGATACACCAAATCAAGTTGTAGCGTGGGCCCATTTGTTGGATTTTTAGAAGAGGAAGGAATTGTTGTTTAATGCACAATGCCTGGTACACCTCAACAGAATGGTGTAGCTAAGAGAAGAAATATGATACACATGGAAATGGTTAGGAGCATGATTAGTAACACTAATTTTCTCGAATCCACGTGGGGTGAAGAAGCATTAAAAATGGTAATGTACATTTTAAACCGTGTTCCTACAAAAGCGGTTTCAAAAACTCCTTTCGCGTTAAGGACTAATAGGGAACCCAATTTAAATCATTCTCGAATTTAGGGATGTCCATCCAAAGTAAGAATCTTTAACCCACATAAATGAAGATTGGACCCTAAAACAGTTAGTCAATATTTTATTGGCTATCAGAAAAAGCCCAAAGGGTATATATTTTACTGTCCTAACTATAACAACTAGGATCGTTGGATTGGAAAATGCTAAATTTTTGGAGGATCATTTGAATAGTACGTGTGGCCAAAATAAAAATATAACCTATGAAGAAATCAGGGAAAATATAGGGGTTCCTAATGAAAGGAGTGAGTTTGATGTCCCACTTGATATCGTGCTCAACGATAATCAAGAGGAACAGCAAACACGAAATGAACAAAAAACACATGAGACCCAATTATCCATCAATGAACTACTTCCAGAATAGAATAATGATCCATATCAATAAATTTTAAAGAGGTCAACTCGTACGAGAAGGCCTGCTATTTCGGATGATTATATTGTATACTTAGAAGAAGATGATATTGGGGTAAAGAATGATCCTAAGACGTTTAAGGAAGCATAGAATGTGAGGATTTTGATAAAATTGTTAGATGCCATGAAAGATGAGCTAGATTCAATAGCCACTAATGATGTTTGAGATATTGTTGAACTACCTAAGAATTTGATCTAATTGTTGGTCCCTAAGTGCGAGGCCTTTAATATTGTAGTTTTACTCGGTGAGTCAGGATTGTATCCACATGGAGTTATTTACTTGAACCTGTCCTAATAAAAACTAGAACAAGCCTAAATAGAACCTATACATCAATTGATCTACTGAAAAAAAAAAAAAAAAAGGTTTGAAATTAGAATTAATTACATCCCATGAAAACTACAACTTTAATAATAACCCTAATCTAAAAATAACCTAAACTAAACTAATGCTAAAAACTGCAAAACTAAAAAAAAAAAAAAAAATCATTAGACCATCAAGATATTAAAGATAAGAAAATCAGATAAAATAAAAGTAAAGTAAAAGAAAAGATGGGTTTAGATTTCCAATTTCCAATACTCAAACTTCATGCTTAAGGCCAAGAAATTAAATTAGAAACACAACACCAAGCATAACAAGTCACTTTATGCAAACACGTTGTGTTGATCTATTAACATCAATTAATGCGACTCACAAATCTTATTTATCCCATGAGCATCTCTAAGGATACATGAACAAGATTTTCAAAATGAAAACTAAATAAACTCACCTGCTACTCTAGTTACATGAAACACCAAGTCAAGGGAGCATTCGACACGGAATATATCATCTCTTGAATTCTTGACTAACACTAACTAGAGGAGGTAGGTGGAAGAAAGATGAAGAGGGGATAGCGTGGAAGAGATATATGGTTGGATGTGTGGGAGAGTGCAGGGATGGAGCTTCGACGTCCCATGGGTTGGCTCCATTTAAATTGTTTTTGAAGTGGAAATATCTATGTGGGACCACCCTAGGTATTAAGTTTGAACCAGAGGGGTGCAAAACTCTTGAATCACCAGCTACAGAGGGTCCCTATTTGGTTCATGGTTTGGATTGGTGATAGGTTGGTTCCACTTAGTGCTTCGCACGATTCATAAAATTATAAGCATTTGGGCCCCATATCTAAGTAATCCCGGCTTCGAGTGAAAAGAAAGAAAGAAAAATCCTCGCTTTCTCAACCTCAGCTATATATAAGAGGGCGGGAGATATATTGTTTCCAGTCGGTGAGACGAGGCTTAAACCCTAGTTGCCCGGTCCTCTAAATCACTTCCTCTTCTCCTAAAACCGTAATCTCCTTTGGTGAGAAACTTCTACTTCTAATTGGACCCGTTTTGCTTGCTCCTCAAGAAACTCTCCTATCCTTAACAACAATTGTAATTTGAATAGATCACTTGTCAATGATACAGTCTTCTTGTGCAAGTCAATGTATGTGTGGGTCCCTTTCCATCTTCATAATTGTAATCGGGGTAAAAATTTCAGCATTAACTTTCAGAGGTGATATCTCCCTCATTTTAGCTCCGATTTATGCGATCTTGGGCTCCATAGATATCTACTCGAAGATAGCTTTATAACGACAGGTAGACTGGGCCGATACAATACTCGGTTTGAGAGTTATGGGGTTTATAAGTTGCCGCCCTTGAGAAATTTGGGAATAATTGTGCCAATAGGGGAGTTTCATATTTGTGGACATCAAAGCCACGTGGGCCCTATCTTGGATGTCGAAAAGAGCCTTGAATCTTTTTCTTGCTGATCTTTCTTTATCTTCCTCTCTTGGTCTTTATTAGGGGTGCACTTGGGCGGTTTAGATCGGTTTAGAGGAGAAACCATCAATCAAACCGAACGCATCGGTTTTCTATTTTACCAAACCAAACCGAACCGCTCATGTGCACAAACCGAACCAAACCGAACCGATTCGGTTCGGATCGGTTATAGTTTTTTTGTTATTTTTTTTCACAAAAGAATGACATTTCAATTGGTGAGAGTCGTTGGACTTCAAGTAATGGAGTGAGAGTTCGAGTCTTCCTCAAGTAATTTTTCACGTTCCTTTATATATTTAGTAAAAACTATATATTTATATAATTGGTTCGGTTCTGTTCGATTTGAGTTGTTTAACCGCACCTTCAAACCGAAAACCGAACCAAACAGTTTGAAGGAAATTTGAACCGTGACTGAACCAATCTACTACAAAACTGATCCAGATCGGTCCAGATCAGTTTAGCGTTTTTTTTGTGCACCCTCGTCTTTATCTCCTAGTTGGCTTAGATCTCATCTTCATAATTCAAGATTTCTCAATTTTCTCCTGGATCTTCTTTTCCTAATTGAACACATCTCTTGTTTAAACTTGAATTTGAATTCTTGATGATGAGAGAGTCTCAAATCTTGGACATCAAAGGAGAGAAGAATTTCTTCAATTCTTGGAAATTTGCAACAAGTCGCAAGTGGGACCCTCTCCTTTGGGAGTGTAAAAGTAAATAAATAGAAGCTAAAATGCGAAAGTTTAAACAAGAGAATGTGTGTGCGTATGGCAATTTTATTTCAACAACCAAAGTCTCTGGGCTTAACACTAGGCTTCTGGTCTGTCAACTATCTTGTCTGCCAGTATCCCTTCTTACAGAGAGGTTGCAGACGAATACTAGTTCCCCTAAAGGGTGAGAAGAAGGAATAGGGGTATTCCTCGTCCTTCGTTTCTTCCCTTAGAATTGGAAGAACGCTCCTTCTTTTCTACCTTATCGTTCCTTTAGGGCGTGTTTGATAATTTTACTAATAGAGTAAAGTGAAGTGAAGTCAAATTAAACATCCCATCAAAAGCACTTTTCCAAAAAATTCCCTCCATCTTTTCCAAAAAAAGTCAAAAAGCAACTACATTTACTCACTAAAAGACAAAAAAATTCAATCTCCCCATACAAAAAGTCAAAAATATTCTATCTCAAACAACTAAAAACAAAATACCATCATAACTCACTTATATTTTATTCATTCTTTTTATTTCACTTCACTCCACTTTATTTTAAAAGTAAATTACCAAACGGGCCCTTACTCTCCCCTTAGCCCTTTCTTGGGACTAGCACCCCCTTCTTATAGGTCTTTTTACACGTGTTAGCCCTGTCTTGCTTTTTCCTTCTTTTACCTCCACCGTTCCTACCTTCGTTGGTCCGTTACGGGGGAAGGTAGTTTTGTCTCATGGAAGGAGCGTTCTGCCTCCCTCATTAGATAGGTCAACGAAGGCAGGTCTGTTGTTCCCCAGATGGGTCGAGGGAGGTAGGTTCGCCTTAACTGTTTTCCCTTTTTTTATGAAAGGGGCCGGCTTTGTTACGATTTTCTTTTGCTTATGCCCACAGTGACAGACCAAGGCTCGATCTATCATATGTTTATCCATATTGCCCCGCTCAAGTTATCGCGAATGTTGGTACTATAGGTATGGGTTTGCGGTGACTGGAGGTTGACGTCTTTCTTGCTGGCTTTGCTGCTAATCTTGTCATTCGGTAAGTCATCTCCTATCATCCTCTGCTTTCCTCCACATTGATCTTTCTTTTTGCCCGCTTATTGCCTTTCGTCCTCCAGGTGCCTTGATGATGTCTTTCACAGGTTTTATTCCCAACGAGGCCCCTTCACCTAATAGGGACGTTGCTCTTCAAGTCGGCCGTGGTTCCCTAGAGCAAGGTGGCCCTGCAACTGCTGCCTTTGGTCATCTTGGCCAAGTGTCGCGGGTTCGACCTTTGTCTCATTATCGAGATATGATGACGGACGATCCCTTCTTGGATTGTGATACCATAGGCAACCTTTATAATCTGCAGACGCTAATTATATTAGGTGGCCATAGTGATATACTTTTGCCAGCTCACCATGGTATATGGAAGATGAGGCAGCTGAGGCATCTGTATATACCCTCTGGGTGTTCTCCACCAAAATCAGAACGTGTGAAACTCAATGAATTAGCCAATCTTCAATCTATTTCATTGATGAAGGTTGACCATTGGATTATGGGCGATTTTTCCATTGTGACTAGCTTGAGATCATTGGGGTTACTAGGCAAACTGTGGACATACCAAACTGCAATGTCCGACTTCATTGACAGACAAAAGAACCTCGAATCCCTGAGGTTGATCGAAACTGGGAACGACCAGCTTTCGATACCGATTAGTTCATCATGTCTCCATCAGTTGGATAAACTTCATTGGATTGGACACTTGAAGAAGCTTCCTGCCATCCACGATGTTGCACTCTGCCTCACCAAGCTAGTCTTGAAACGTTCAAAATTATCAGAAGACCCAATGGCAGTACTAGAAAAGCTACCAAAACTACAGCATCTCAAATTACTCAATGGAAGCCCGTGCTTGCAGTTTTGGAAATCAGTTGGTGTGAAGAATTGTAGGATTGGACAGTCGAAGAAGGAGCAATTGCTAATCTTAGACGTTTGAAGATACGCAAGTGTTCCTAATTAAAGATGATCCCGGAGGGATTTCGATTTCTTACTAAACTTGAACAGTTGGTCCTGTCGTGGCAGCCACCTAACTTTCTTGAGAGGGTAGAGGAAAATGGGTTGGATTGGTTTAAGATCCGGCATATACCATCTCTCGTGAGGCATGACCACTGACCATCCAAGCATGAGATGAATGTATACTTATTTCCTGGAGATCTGTCGCAGTTTGACAGGAGTCTTCACTAGTTCAGGGATGAAAGTATAATTTACATACTGTAATAGCTGCAGATGCTTCTCTTCATCCCTTGTGAGCTTAGCCGAAAATGCAGGTACGTGTTGTATTCCCTTCTCACATATATATTTTCCATCCATGTTGTGTTCACTTGTAAATGAACTTCACGATCATGTATAATCTGGACCTTTCATTTGGTTGGTTTCAACATCAATTGGCCACAGAAATAGGAAAACCTCACTGGTTTAACAAACTAACCTATCAAATCAGTGGTCTAGGTATAGAAAGTAGATACGGTCATTGACAATTATGTTGGACTTGGTGATTGTTGGAACAAAGAGGGTACAGGGATTTCTCTAAAAACTCATGTTTCTAAGAGTACCCACAGCATTCTAATAATTTCTTGGAGTACATTACACATGATTTTTCTAGAAGGATTTATCTAATAGTCAATATTTCTAGGTTTTCAAAATTAAACTCCCAACAAACTTGATTACTCAAGAATCACCCATCAGACAGGCCAAATCATTCAATGTTTACCTATTTCAAATAGAATAAGTGGACCTGCTTGACTGATGGTCTGGGACATGGACCATAGTGTCTAAATTTGGATTTTCTAGTTCAAACCCTCGGTCACAAACCTTGCTTCAGGGCAGGTCAAACACTTTCATCTTTTTCTTTTTCAAGTCCCACCCAATTATGGTCAGCTCTATTTTTATTACTGACCGAGAGACTATATAATCCTTGTTAGGCAATAGTGAAAAGCATTCATCCATCCATTCAGGACTCCTAACCCATCTCCTGCCTTCCTTTGCTTCTTAATGAATTGAACAAGGCAATGAGGCAATTGTTATGCACTTTTGTCTTTTAAAAGTTTATTCTTTTTAATTCCTTTCTTACTTACTGTTGCCTTGCCAAGTTTCAAACATCTTAGTTATTGTTTACACTATTTTAGCTACAGTGCCCTATATTTGCTTTCCCCAACTTTGATATTTCATCGAAAATATGACTTTCAATTTGATTCATGTCTTTTCTCCTCCTAGAGGTGCTCATGGCCATGACATTGCACGGCTATTTCAGGCCCGGCCCATTTTCTGCCATAGACATTGTCCATAGCTAAGGTTTCCATTTGCAAAGTATTAGGTCAATGTTAAATTGTTTGGCTGGTGGCAACATGACATTGGGCTCAAGTTGGGCCTGGGTTGGGGTACCATGGATTTAGTGCCACATTTGCTCATATTTGGTGGCCCCATATGACAAGGCTAGAGCTCAGCTTTGGTGGAGCCGTGGAGGTCGTAGCCCAATTAATATTCTGCTTCAGTGCTAGTCTTCTAGATCAGTAAGTAGTAGATTGTTTCTTGCATTTATCAAAATTGGTCATTACTTGCCTTGGTTTGTTGCTCTCCAATTCTAATATTTACTCTTGGCTCAAATCAAGCAAAATACCTAACCCCTAACAATGAAATCTTATAAAGAGATGATGAATAAGCATGCATGCGGTGTGAATGAATCTCTTAGACACAACTACAAATCAATTTCTAGAAAGAGAATGAAGGTCTTAACAAATGGATCCAATGGAGAGTTGAGAGATGGAGATCTTGCCCAACAAAGAAGATCAGAAGATGGAGAAGGTGATGAAGATGAGGAATTCTCTCCCTAAATTGGCATGCACAACCCTTGGGTAAATTGAAGAGAAATAGAAGAAGAGAAGGAGAAGTAGGAGAGAGGCTCTCTCTCTCTCTCTCTCTCTCTCTCATTTGAAATGAAGAAGGAAATGGATGAAGGATCGATGGATTGGTTTATGAAGGAGATAGATTTTGGTTGATCGCATGCAAGTCCTCCTAGTTAGGGCAAATTTAGAAAAAGGGCTTTTGTAAAGAAATGGGCTTGGATATGGCCTAGTTGAGTTCTGAATGGGTTGGGTTCAAACACGGAGGTCGATGTACTCAAGATGCTCTATGCAATGCACCCGGTGGCTCACTAAAATTGAAAATGCATGTGCATGTTAAAATACTCGAAAGTCATAGCTCTATCTAATTTGGTCAAAACCTCACTAATCTACCTAATCTATCATCAAATCATTTAATACATGCATTAGAAACCTAATCAAGATTAATTAGGCGTTAATTTACATAGGTGGGGTCGGGTTTTTACAGGTTGAGCCCGGATACTGAGACTTGGTAATCAGCCCAATTTATGTTGGATGAGTCGTTGTTGTTGCATATGTAATGCGTTTGGCTGTGCATTTGGCCGAGATGTCCTACTTGGCTGGATTTTTGCATGACCTGAAATAGGACAATGAACTGTTAGCAGAATGGCAATCTGGCTGGGGCCCTCCAGTTGTACTCGGCTGGGTTGTTGCAGAGCTTGAAGTGGTCAAGCTACCATTTGCACTGGGTCTGGGCCCCCCACATCTTGAAGTGGGCTGATCCATTCAACCATTTAAATTGTGTTGCAAGTGAGTTACAGCCAACTCTTCAGGTGTACTGGCTGTTTGTTAGGTTGGATTGGACAACTCCGTGAAGCTGTCCTAAAGTGGATGGCTCAAAACAGTTTCTGATGCGCTGGACATTCCAGATTTTGTTTACATCGGGACGCAAGAGAGCCCATTCAATTGGGAAGAAGGCAAACGAGAAGCTCACTTGCACGCACATGGAAAGAATGGCATGCCCAAAAAGGGGGTTGATCTAAGAGAAACATAGAATGTGATTTGATTGGCTTCCTTTGAAAACTAATATTTTCTGTTTTAAGAATCCACCACGCAATATCCGCTGTGGACCACTATGCATTTGAACACTGCCTTTTTCTAAACAGTGCAACAACCTCATCAATCGGTAATGAGAACAGCCACTCACTGGTACGTGGTGGCACTTCGAATCCCGGATAAGCCATTTTTTTTCACTTGTGTGAACTTTTTTCACTAGATCTTTCTTCCCATATGTGTACATACCCTCTCATGGATCCCAACTCCCTCGTTGGATTAAAAAAAAAAAAAAAAAAAAAACAAAAAACAGCCTCAACCGATATATACTGTAACATGTTAATAAAGACTGCAATTGTGAAGCATGGCCGATGGACCTCACAAGGTTTAAAAATATGTGAAAATGTCTACAGAGCTCAGGATTTTTGTCCCGGGCTCTGGCACAGCTCCCATAAAAGCCTGGGATCCAACGGCTCTCCATCCCCATGGGAGCCGTGCGAGAGCTCGGAACAAAATCCACGCTAAGTAGCACGGCCGAAAATAGTTCCACACCAGAGAAGGTCGATAGAGCTTCTGTGGCAATGTCGTGGAACATCACCACATGTTAGCCTATAATTAGAGTAGCGTTGGAAGAGTCAAAAAGCTGAAGGCGACGCAAAAGGGCAGTCAAAAGTTGTCGGCTCCTGTAGTCCTATCCCACCTCCACCGAAAGATATGAATGATCGATAAAGTGGGGACAGAAAATTCTCTTATTTCAATTTCAATGCACATAATCCTGATTGCACTCTTACCAAAAAAAGATCCTGATTGCACAGTATTGTGTTGATTACTTTATTAATCGGACGTTGAATTTACTGTGAGAACAAACGTGGGAATGTGGATAGAGCTTCTGTAGCAATGTTGCGGAACATCACCACATTTAATATATAGAATACTGGGAAAAATAGGCCGGGCCAGTATGTAGTATCTCTAATTTATGACTTTAAGAATTATGAATGCAAAATATGGTTTCCAGTATCTCTAACTTCTTTTTTTTTTTTTTTTTATCGGTAACTGAAACTTTCATTATGAGAAGGAAATGATACAAAAAGAAGAATATAGAAACATGTTTTCTATCACCATCATGAAAATGAGAAGTTAGGCAATAGCTTACCAAGATGATGACTAGTAGCTGTGGTCTGCGAGGATGATTAACACTTGGAATTGAGACACTACTCAGACTCCAACACTCAGCAGTGCGGAATTTTCCACAGTGGCATGTAGAAGCCTAGAAGAGCAATGCGGTGTCGATGTAAAAGGCACACAAGTCGTGAACTTCTTTTCGCTTAGAAGAATCAATGACCGTATTTGAGGAATAAGCATTGGCTAACTCTGTACTAGCTTTATTTATTTTTAAATGTGAATGCATCAATGTTAAGCTTTTGATCGTCAATTTTAATCGGCTGTTGAATTTTAATACACATAATCCTTTAAGTACACAATATGGTGTTAACTTCATTATTAATCGGCTGTTGAATTTTACAATGAGAACAACAACTCAAATTAGAGAAATATTTGAGATCATCTCTTACAAGAAGAGGATCTTTATTTTAACGGGATGGGATTTTCATTAGGTAGTCTCTAATGTCAATTCCAGTCCCCTCACGGTAGCACGCGACATGGAGGATCCCGACTGGAATGGTGGGTGTGAAAAGGGGACTACATTATGTTGTTGATTCCGATCCTCAATGATGTGATCTACATTGGATACTCTTAACATGATGACATCTCTATTTTTAACTTCTATTTATCTAAATGTTTAAAAAGGATAAAGGTTTAGAAAATAAGAGCGTCTGGCATACATATATATCCTCTTCCTGCTTTAGAGAAGTAGAGGAAAACCCTTTAAAAACCAATAACCCCATTTCCGACATGAAAATAAGAGCAAGAAGTGGAGGTGAAGGTGGACATTGATTTGGATGTCCCCATGGCGTAGTCCTTTTTTTTTTTTTTTTTAATTCTAAGAGAATACTTCAAGATCGAAACTGTTTGAGATATTCAGAAGAGCAAACACAACTATGGGTCCAAATTCTAGTTGTTGGATCATCGTATATTCAAATATTCTCAAAATATTCCAGATATTTAAATATACTTTTTGTTACTTCTTTGGGTGGAAAACACGTCCCAAGCCTTAATCCTCTTTGGAATGCTAAACATGGCTATGAGTTCATATTTCAAATCTTGACCGACTCTCATTGCTCGGTTGTGGACATGTTCAGAGGCAATCTAGATTTTTCTTTTTCTCTTAAATTCTGGGACCATAAATCATGATTTGAACTATTGGATAGTTTAAGAAGGTCAAACACGGCTATGGTTCTGAGTTTTATTCGTTGGATCATCATAAATTTTGAGATACTTGCAAAAAAAGTCTAGACATTTATATCTATTTTTTGGACATCTGTGGGACCAAAAGTAAGATTCGAATCGCGGATATGGGGCCAGATTTCAAAACTTTATTCTTTGTGGATATGGAAAAAAGTTGTGAAAAGCTTTCAACCATTAATTTAAAAAGTCTATTTCAATCAGTCTTTCTATGTTATCCAATAGACTATTTCTAAGGCATCTATTTCAAACAGGGCCATTTGAAACATATCTGTTCCATGTAAATCTATTTCATATAGGTAAGATTTGCCAAACAAGGCCTTATTCATAAAACAAAACGTATAATTATTACAAAGTTGATCATTAATTTAAAAAGAAAATTTAAATGCATGAATATATTAAAATACATTCATTTTGATACCTACACCATGAGCTATAGAATTAGAATGTTAGCGAATATTGTGGCCACATTCCAGTCAACATCAATGTCTCTTCTTCTTATCTGGTTAATCACAAGGCCAAGAGGTTATAAAGGGACTGGTGATTTTGAGCTATTTAAATTTTTGATGCGGGTGATAGACTTCATTAAGTTGGTTAAGAATTGTGAAGGATATTTTTCGAAAGAGTTTGGTTAAAAAATTGCCTAAGAGTAATTTTCGACAAAATTGAAATTTATGGGCATTCAAAAGAGAATGGAGTGATAAATCTAGAGACGTTAGATACCTCAGACAATGGTGTCTCATCTCAAAAGGCTATTCCTGGGCGGGTGGGTGGGTTGTCTGATAAGTTTTTCCCATGCACCTATCTAAAAAAATGTTCTGGATCTCATGTTTTTTATGGTTTCTATCTTTTCATGTTTTTTATTACTCTATAATAAGTGGAACTTTAAAGTGGGGCTCACCTATTATATGAGTTTTATCCACCATCGCATCAACTATATGATGAAAATTTTGAACATGCCCTTTGTTATTTGCATCAGATTGCGTTAGTCACGTTTTTCAAACAGTAAATTCAACTGTGGAGAAGAATGAGGCAAATTTTGAGCATACCCTTTGTAATTGGAGGGTGTTTATTTTAAGGGGTATTCGGCGAGAGGTCCCTCAAAGTATGACTTTGTTGCAAACAATCCACAAAAAAAAAGTCATGCAGTCAAAAGTCTTCTAACAGATTCCCATACCTGATATATATATTTAATTTACAATTTCTTTAAATCATATCCCATAATTAATGGGATATTGCTTAATAATAGTCAACTATCATTCAATGGGCCACGATTAATGGAATCATGAGATTTTCAAATTAATTCTAAAAACAACAAATAAATCTCAAAATAACTCAAATAAATTTAAAAAAATGCAATAATTTCAAAAATCACAATAAATTATAAAAAAAGGCAATAAATTTTTAAAAAATGAAAATAAGTTTAAAAAGATCAAAATAAATTTCAGAAACTATAAATAAATTTCAAAAGACTCAAATAAATCTCAAAAGATCCAAAGAAAATTCAGAAAATGCAAATAAATTTCAAAAGACGCAAATGAATTTCAAAGGACGCAAATAAAATCCAAAATACGTAAATAAAATTAAAAAATGTAAATAAATTTCAAAAGACGCAAATGAATTTCAAAGGACGCAAATAAAATCCAAAATATGTAAATAAAATTAAAAAATGCAAATAAATTTAAAAAAACGAAAATACATTTTCCAAAACTAAGATAAACCAATTTTCCAAATTTCAGAAAAAAATTTCAAAAACTCAAGTATTTTTGTCAAAACTCAGTTAAAATTATTTCAAAAAGTACAAATAAATTTTAAAAGACAAATAAAATTCAAAAACACAAATAGATATTAGAAAATACAAATAAATTTTCCAAAAAACAAAGAAATATTCATTCAAAAACTCTGTTAAAATTTTCAAAATGGAGATAAATTTGTGAGAAAGTCGGCTATATTTTTAAAAAAATCAAATAAATTTTTCAAAAACTCAGATGAATTTGTTCAGAACTAAGATAAATTTGTTCCAAAACTCAAATAAATAGTCAAAACTCAGATAGATTTGTTCAGAACTCAGATAAATTTGACAGAAACTCAGATAAATTTGATAAAAACTCAAATAAGTTTGACAGAAACTCAGATAAATTTGATAAAAACTCAAATAAGTTTGACAGAAACTCAGATAAATTTGATAAAAACTCAAATAAATTTTACCGAAACTCAGATAAATTTGATAAAAACTCAGATAAATTTGACAGAAACTCAGATAAATTTAACAGAAACTCAGCTCAATTTGACAAAAAATCAGATAAATTCCCTTCTCTGTAAAGCCTGCATCTAAGCTCTTCTCTCTCCTCTCCCTCACCTTTCCTTGCTCTCTATCCAATTCGACTGGCTGGCTACTGGGCTTCTTCTGCAAAGGGGTCGGGCCGACCTGGACTGGACCCAACCCAAAACTCCCTTCTTCTTCGTTCTTTTGTTCTGGTTTAGAAACCAGAACTGACTTCTTCTTCCTTCTTCGCTTTGGCCACGGCAGGGGCTGCGGCTCTTCTCCGGTCACACGTAGGGGCGACTCCAGCGAAGAGAATCTCCGGCGTCTGTTCACGGCAAAGTGGGTCCCAGCCGAAAATAGAACTCAAATCGAAGCTTGGCTGCGATTTCTCCTCTCCAAACGCTTCTCCATCTGATCAGCGACGACGACGCGTGGTTCCGGTGGCAGCAGGAGACACTAGATCTTCCGATCAACTCCGGCGATACGCAGCAGCGATCAGCAACTCGTGTGGACCACCTAGTGATCGTCTCTCTCTAACTCCGGTTTCTTGCTTCTTCCTTTCCAGATCTGTGATCTGTCACGCCCTCTAAGATCCCCTCCGGTGATCTGTGATCTGTCACGGCAGCGGAGTTGCTTCTTCTTCTTCGATCGAAGGCAGCAGCGAAGTTGCTTCCTCTTCTTCTTCACCATTTCTCTGCAACACGAGGATCTTCTTTCTCATGACGAGAAAACCGTGGCCCTCCAACAGATCTATTGATCTTCACCTCTCTTATTCTTCTCCGATCAACCCTCTGATATGAGTCTCCTGTTCCTGCAACAAGATTCACGGGCAGAAGTCTGGATACAAGAAAAAGAAGAGGGAGAATGGAAGATTTAAAATTTAAAATTTTGAAATTTTATGCATAATCAGTTAAAAGGGCAAATCAGTCATTAAAATGTATGAGGTGGGGTGCCCAGGGACCTCTCTCCATGAAGTGACGTGTCTAGGGACCTCTGATCAAAATATATCCAAGCTGCATGGACTACAGGCCTTAGGAGAAAAGTTGGTGGACTGGAGGCCTTACAAGTTCTACATGAGGGACTTTTCGCTAATTATCTCTTATATTAAATAGTTTGCATTACAATAGGTCGCCCCCAGGGCCCAGACTAGTCATGGCGTGAGTGAGATGCTCAGAGGATCTAACAGGCTAAAGATCATTTTACAAACCTCATTCTTTCTAAATTTTGAATTCATAGTCTTAATAGACTCGGATTTCCTCCCGTCCCCCAACCTTTCCAGTCGTCATGTTTTGTTTTGTGTGTTCATGATGGAAGAGAGAAAGTTCCTGTGATTGCCTTTTCTTTTTTGGGCGAGGAGCCACTGGGGTTGATTTTCACAACCTGGGAAAAAGTGGTAACGCCCTATCTAGGCTGATCCTTGAATGAGGGGATCGTTGTTCTTACATTCATATCCTCCAACATCTTAGAGTGAGATGGCTGAAGGAGTTGTACGTGTTTTATTAAAAAAATTGTGCGAGTTGATAGAGAGAGAAGCACATCTGCTCTCTAGAGTAAAACCAGATGTGATATTGCTTCGTCAGAAATTGGAATGGATCAGTCTCTCTCTCAAGGAAGCCGATAACAAATGCCCAGAAGACGAACAAATCAAGCTCTGGGTGGCCCAAGTAAGAGAAGCCGCTTTTGAAGCCGAGGATATCATCGACGAATTCGCTTTCCAAGTCAAGAAGAATTGTTTCAAACGTGCAAAAGCCTTCTGGATGATAGGAAAAAAGATGCAGGAGATCAATTTAAGGCTTGACAAGATCTCTGAGAACCGTTTAAACTTGGGCATAGGAAACGTACAAGATAAAGGGGAACCATCGGTTCCTATTATAAGGAACGGAAGGAGATCAGCCAAAGTGGAGAAAATCGACATCGTTGGCATCGAAGACGATGTCAAAATAATTTCGACGATGCTGACTGGAGGAGATGCTGGAAGATGTGTTGTTTCAATCGTAGGCATGGGAGGTTTAGGTAAGACCACTCTCGCTAATAAAGTTTTGAATGACATCAAGAGACATTTCCAATGTTATGCTTGGGTTTCTGTTTCTCAAGAATTTACTGTGAGTGATCTTTTATATGATCTGATAAAATGCGTCAAAACACTGTCATCTGATGATATTGTCAAGTTGAAAACCATGAATGAGGAGGAGCTTCGTTGGGAGCTGTTTAATTGCTTGGAAGGAAAGCATTACTTTATAGTAATTGATGATATATGGAGTACAGAAGCTTGGGATTGTATACAAGCTTCCTTCCCAGCCGAGAACAAGGGAAGCAGAATAATGATCACCACTCGTAATCGTGATGTAGCTAAATATGCAGATCCAACGAGCAATCCATACGAGTTGCGACTTCTAAAAGACGAAGAATGTTGGGAGTTGTTGCGGAAGAAAGCTTTTCGAAGAGTCGTCAACCATGTCCACTTAGAAGAATTGGAGAAGGTAGGAAAGGACATAGCAAAAGGATGTAACGGATTGCCACTTGCAGCAGTGGTGCTAGGAGGGCTCCTATCATCGAAGGATCAGTCAATTCATGAATGGAGAAAGGTGCTCAAGGCTATTGACTGGCACATTAAAGAAGGTCAAGAGAAAATATTACCAATCTTAGCTCTGAGTTATAATGATTTACCATATTATTTGAAAATGTGCTTCCTCAGTTTTGCTGCTTTTCCGGAAGACTCAAGTATCAGTGCAACCGAGTTGATTCGCATGTGGGTTGCGGAGGGATTTGTACAAGAGAGGGGTGATGAAACGTTGGAGGAAGTTGCAGAGGATCACTTGCTGGAACTCATCCACAGGAGTCTAATTCAGGTGGCTCAAAGGCGTTTCAATGGTCGGGTTAAGGAGTGTCGCATTCATGATCTTCTCCGAGACCTTGCCATTAAAACAGCCAAAGAAAATCAGTTCCTTAATGTTTATAGTGGGAATGTGGATTCTGCCTCACCAACTACAACGCGTCGACTTTCTATTACTCGCGGTGATATTTTCCAGCTTATGCATGTGGACCACGTGACTAAGTTCTCTCGTTCTTTGTTCTGCTTCTTCCAAATAGATCCACGATTTGGAAGTAAAAACTGGAAATCTCTTTACAAATGTTTCAGATTGTTGAGGGTGTTGCACATGGACAACGTGCCCAGCTTTGATGGAATCCCTGATGGAATAGGAGATCTCAACCATCTTAGGTACTTACATATGACATTTCAAGGAGTAATGGGAACATTCCCACCCACCATATACAACCTTTACAATCTGCAGACACTATATTTTTCGGATTACTTGCATCCGGATCCTCTTCTACTTGAGCATGGTCTATGGAAGATGAAACAATTGAGGCATCTGTATATAAATCGCCTTTTGTGTTTACCAAATGCGAAACATGTGGAACTCAACGAATTAACCAACCTGCATACCCTTTCAGCGATGCAGATTGGTGACTGGATTACAAGTGATTTTGACAAGCTGACTAGCTTGAGAAAATTGGTGTTAGTAGGAGAAATGAGCTTATACCAAACTGCATTGTCCAGCTTCATTGGCAAACAAGAGAACCTCGAATCCCTGTGGTTGACTAACGAATCTGACACGCCGACACAGTTCATTTCATCACATTTACATCATTTGGAAAAACTCTCTGTGGTTGGACGGTTTGAGAGGCTTTCTACCCTCCAAGAATTTGCACCCTCCCTCATCAAGCTAGACTTATTTAATTCCAGATTATTGGAAGACTCAATGCCTGTTCTAGAGAAGTTACCAAAACTTCAGTTTCTTTCCTTGGACAACGTTTACTCTGACTCGGTGAAGAAAATGTCCTGCTCAACAAAAGGCTTCCCCATGCTTGAATATTTCACAATCAACTCTTGTTCAGAATTGGAGGATTGGACAATCGAGGAAGGAGCATTTGCTAATCTTAGATACTTGGAAATATGTGCGTGTGAAAAATTAAAGATGATCCCGGAAGGATTGCAATATGTTACTACCCTCCAAGAACTGGTCCTGGCTGGGCAGCCACTTGAACTTCGTGTGAGGGTTAGGGAAAATGGGTTGGACTGGTTTAAGATCCAGCATATACAGTCTGTCAAGATCGAATATTCATGAATATATACTTGTTTCCGGGAGGTCAGTTGCAGTTTAACAAGATCTTCACTAGTTCAATGATGAAAGTACAATGTACAAACTTCAACCGTTGCAGTTGCTTCCCTCCAACTCCTGCGAGATTTGCCAAAAATTCAGGTACATTTTGCATCTCCATTTGATAAATATTTTCTCCGTCCTTATTTAGTTCACTTGCAAATGAACTTCACAATCTTGCAGAATTTAGATCGGCCATTTGGTTGGTTTCAATATCAATTGGCCATGGGAATAGAAAAACTTTACGAGTTGAATAATCTAAATCACCAAATCAGTGGGTTAAGAATAGAAAGTAGCTTAGAAGGCTGGAAGACTGACAACTCTTGGGTCGATTGATCACTTGCTGGATAATGTTGATAATTTTACTATCATATTAATTATCATACTGAATGAAAGTTTACCTCATTAATGAGAAACCCAAACTAAAGAACTCTTCTTTTTATTAGGAGATGCTCCCATTAAGCCCTCGAGAGGCCCCACCTCCTCAAAATTCAAATCGCTAACAACCTCTTGCACAGACTTGCAAATTCCACTCAAAACTATTGCAGGTCTCATTGTTGGTAGGGTTGCGAATGGATTTCCGAATATCCAATTCTTCGGATTCACCAGCTGAAAAAAAAAAAAAAAACTGATTTGAAACTTAATTTAGATTCCAATTGATAATTGAATCCAAGTCTGGGACCTATTTATAGATTTGGATACATCCGGTCCAATTCTGAATCCATACAAGTTCCAGCGCGTGTACCGGCTTCATCTTCATGTACCTCAATTTTCATCTTCATCCTCATGTACCTTGGCTTTATAGCCTGTCCATGGCTGCACTGCAACTGCAAACTCCATTGACGTCCTTGGCTCCATATTAGACACTTTGGTTTCAAATTATTATTATTATTTTTTTTTGGTTTTTCCCTTAAGTAGATAACTTAATGGGTTTATGTTTTACAGGTTTCATGATTCTTTTTGAGGTAATCTAATTCTATTAATTATAGTTATGAGTTAAAATTCATATGCAAAACTTTATTAATTGATATTTTTTTTCTAGGTGAATAAGGGAGCATGGAGTGCGTACTGGGATTGTTGGACAAAGATTTGATTCTAGGTGATGAATGAAGCAATTATGGATTGCAATTGTGATTGTTGGACTTAATTTAAGTTTGTGATGGTCTGCTTTATTATGGATTTTTATTTACTTATTGCATGGAACTTAAGTTTAATTTGGTTTGAGTTGTAATATGACAAGCTTATAGCATCGAAGCTGAAGTACATTTTAGTTTGAGATAGTATGATTAAAACTGCAGGTTGTTACATAGCTTATTTATTTGCTTTATAATATTTTTGCAATTCTTAGGTGGGGAAAGGTTTTTCATTTTTTTCAAGTCTATTGTTAGAGATAACCTCTAATGATATCATTTTAATTATTCTCAATCAGGGGCGGACCCAAAAATTCTTCATTGGGGGGGGGGGGTGGCGCACGATGTAAGTAAACTATTTTGGGAGGGCCACAATTAAAAAATAAATATAGTTTTTAAAACATATAGGGGTTTTATTGAATTTTTTTTAGGGCGCCAAATGTAAAATTTTATAAAAATATAATAAAGAAAAGGGGGGTTTTTGAAATTTTGGGGGGGCCATGGCCCCTGCCAGCCCCCCTCTGGTTCCGCCACTGTTCTCAATGACGTTTCTGGTGGCGATAAAATTCCTTGAAAAGGTAGTTATGAAATCTCTTAATCCTTGTTATTATGGCTTCTCGTATATATTTTTAGTACATGCTTATTATTTTCAATTTTAGATATAAAATTAATTTTATTACAAATGAGGACTGATTTGTTCATGTTAGCTAGATTTAGCATACTATTCTTCTACTAATAAATATCCTACACTGACATGTTAGCTAGATTTAGAATTTGGATTCTATTAACATTTTGATGTTTTGTTTCAGTTCCATTAATGTCGGTTGATGTCAACTGTTAAAATATAGACCTAACTTGAAAACCGCAAAAATTTTGATCAATAGGCAAACTGAAATATCACACAACTGGTCAGAATATATATCATGAACTTGATATAACACTTCATTATGTCAATGTGATATGTGATTTCACATTTTACAAATAAATTTGTTGAGGACCATAATCATTTAGTTACAATGCAATGCAATGATAAGAACAAGGATGTCATTTTAAAAATAAACAGCAAAAGGAAAGGAAGAAAAACCCTCAGAACCTGAATTGAAAATGGGTCCAAAACGGATTATAAGTGGAGCCGGAATTGGATTCGGAACAGTCAAATAGCTTCTGTTCCAGAACCAGGTTCATCCTTTAGAAGACAGATCGATATGTGCTTACTACATCGTTCTGGCTCAAACTTGACCTGTTTGTAACTCTAATTGTTGGTTAGGTCATATGTTTTACATGTGATTAACTCATTTTCTTGAACAATCTTATGAAGGCCTATCAATTTGAAAATTGAGCTAAGGTAAAATCAAGAAAGAAAAAAAAAAAAAAAAGGAAAGAAAAGAAGCCTTGTCGATATTTTTTATATAAAGAAGATAGGCGCGCACCAGTACTCAAGATCAGTTTAATAGTGCAAACCGTTAAAGCAGTGCCATGTTGCATTATTAGTTCCTCCTATAGAAAGGAAAGAGAATTAGCCACCCATTAAAGTAGGAGAGGTTTGAGAAAAGAATTACTGGATTCAGGTTTTACATTTAGCCTCATGAATTCTTGAATTCCAATATTCCAAATGCTAGAGTGGGTTGAACATTTGAAATACTACTTTGGGGGTAGAATTTGAAGTTCTTAGAATTCTCTCAGAATAGAATTCGAACAATTCTTCCAAACAAACGGGCCCACTATTTGAAATGCCCCTCTACCACGGATTATTATTCGCCAAGTATCATGTATTAGAATGTGACACAGCGTGTGTGTACATTCATATACCGGATCCGACACCTGATACATAGGAAATGTACCAACCATCAACTAAATCCGGAATGGTGGATGCATACACTACAACAAAAAAACACCATTGGTGACACCTTTTGGTGACAAAAAATCAATGTTGACACGGAACGCACACAAAGGTGACAAAGACTTTTTTTGCTTGTCACAGAAAAGTTTTAACCAAGGTGCCAAATAAAGAGGAGATTCGGTGACAAAAAATTTTGTCAGCAAAAATCAAAATTTTGGGTGACAAAAACTTTTGTCACCAAAAATATAAAGATATAAAATAAATTTTTCCCTTCGTTTTTTTCTATCTTGTTGTGTGATTCGCAAGTGTACGAAGTTTTCAACAAGTAGTATAGATCTCTCGGATCGGATATCGAACCCACAAGGACTAATTTTGCTATCTATTGAATTTGTTCTACTTCAATGGTTATTTGGAAAACCGAAATACTCAATGTTGATTAACCAAACAAATAATATAATTGATTCTGATTAAACTAATAAGATGGAGTGATGAAAATTCCGAATTATTAAGAAGAGAATTTACTAGGGCTTTTGACTTCACCTAACCATTCTAATTCTAAATTTTGTCTTAGACAATCATGCACTAATCATTCCAGATGACAGTGAAATACCTAAATTATTTTAACTCTCCTTGGCCTGGCAGAATTAAACTTACCTACCTGCAATAACAAGTCATATCTCTACACACAAGTTAAAAGCATGCAAGCACATTAATATCTTTGTATTTCTTAGAGGTATGCACATTAACAATTTAATATGCACATGACTGCACAAGTTTGTGTTTCACATCTCTGTCCTTCACACTTAATTGTGATATACATTACTAGCAGCAACATACATGAATCTTCTCTCGATCTCATCATGCACCATTAAGTCATTCAATTAGTGATCAGTTAATTGAAAGCATTAAGAACAATAATGTATACCCAATCTGAATGATATCTCATGATCACATTCAAAAGAAATTCAGAATTATCATGGAAAAAGCTACATCATAGCCCTAGTTACTGAAACTTAGTTCATTACTGAATCGAAACAAACAACATTCATTCTGGAATTCATAATGAACAATTAATAAATTAAGAATGAGAAAAAGAACTGGTTTGGGAAGGCTGAAGCTCGGCTGAACCACAACTTCTGCAGTCCTATTCTTCTCTTCTGGATTCTTGGTTGTTTCCTTAGCCAATCACACCCCCTTTTCTGGTTGGAAGATGGGTCGTTCCTCCCTGTGTTTAATAGTGAAAGATGAAAGATGATTGATGAATGATAGATGATCGGCACACACTTTCTGGTGCCCTTTTAGCCTCTATAAAATAGAGAGTGATTGTTGACTTTTTCAGCCCCAAAACCGTGTAACTTATTTATCTCCAATCCAGAATTTCTCTCTTCTTGTTACGGCAATGAAAGGGTAGAAATTCAGGAGATCAAGACCCAAACTGAATTTACTAAGTAATCCCTTAAATCACGGAAGACTCTTTCCTTTTCTGAATTTTCTTGTGGCTGAATTGCTCCACTCCAAATCCTAGTTGGTTTAGGATCTCCCTTTGGCTTGACCATTTGCTCTCCAATTCCTTATTGAATCAGGAATTTCTCTTCAAGCTTGGACTGAAATTCAGCTTAGTTATTCACATAAATTTCGGACCTAAATTATTCCAAAACAGTAAATACATCAAATTTCACAAAACACACTAAAAACCTAAAAAACTAATAATAAATGACATGCAACTAACAATAATTCAAGGTGAAAGAATGAGAAAATATACATATAAATTCAGCACATAAGATCTCCCGCCTCCAATACGCACCCATTTTTATCACTCTCTCTCTCCCGCTGTATCTGCTCTCCTCTCACTCTCTTTGCTCTCTCTCTCTCTGCTATTTCTCTCTCTCTCTCTCTCTCTCTCTCTCTCTCTCTCTCTCTCGCACGATCGCTTTGCACTCTTAATCTCTCCGCGCTCTCTCTCACTGGATCTCTCTAATCTATCTTTTGCTGGATCGCACTGCTCTCTCTGGATCGCTCTGCTCTCTCTCGCTCGAGTTCTCTGCTCTCTCTCTCTCTCTCTCTCTTGATCTCTCTTGATCTCTCTCTCTCTCTCTCCCTCTCTCGCTCTCTCATCCCTCTCGTCTCAGGCGCAGATTCACCCTCTCGCGGCCGTTTGCAGCAATCCACCCTCCACCATCGTCTCTCCCTCTCGCGGCCGGACTCGCCCAAAAAGGTATGATGTTTCTTTTGTTTGTGTTTCTACTCTCTAATAACGTGAATTTGGATGTGCGTGTGTTTCTTTCTTTTGATTCTTAGGGTTCAAATTCATTTTCTTTATGAAAGATTTGATTTTTTTCCCCTTTTCTTTTTACGTTTGAACGGATCTTGCGATTTTGTATATGGTTTTTGTTGAAGATCAGTCTCGATTCAATTTCGTGATTTTGGTTTTTTTCGTTTAATGTTGTCTGGATCTTTTGGATTTGGGAGATGATCTTCATTAGAAGAGGATGGAAGCCTAAGGAGCAAGAACCAGCAAGGTGGGGGCTGGGCCAGTCAGGTACAAGCCGATGTGGTTTTAAAACACTGAGTAAAACAGGTTCATTTGGCAGTGGCTTGGCTCAAGAAATTCCAATTCTAAATGAGCTTACTCAACATTGTAAGCCCAATGCAATGCAATGTTTATGAACCAAAAAAATCACAGCATAAGAAATGGAAAACCCACAACTCTATGCAAGAAGAAACACATAACCCACTAGGAGAAAGTAACTAATCCTGAGTATGCTTACATTCATCTGTATTTTTGTAAAAGTACATAATAGATCCAGGGAGCGGAGTTTCTGCCTCACTAAGCTCGTGAGAATAAACAGAGTAGTCAAGGATGGTAAGGCTTTATAAAGTTGATGACTGAATCCTACTAATTCATCAAGTGTCTGGTCTAGATTATGCATATACAAGATTTAATGAATTCACAAATTAACTATACCTACCTGTGTTTGAAGCCATGGGATTAGTTAGAATTGCATTCTGAGTAGATGCCACTTCACAAATTAACTATGCATACTAGTGTTAGAAGCCATGGGATTGGGCTTGGTTCTCTCCCTCTTTAAAATTTGTAATATGCTAAGAGTGATGGTTATTTTGCTGCAAAATCATATCTGGGAGAAGCTTGAATTGAAACTCTTATAAAAGCCTCACGTGGATTGTCAACCTATCAAAGCAGCCTTCCCCAAAGTCAGTCCCATGCCGTGGTCTTTGAATGAGATTAATTAGTCAAAATTTAGGTCTTTTGAATTTTCAAAATCAAACCAAAACTTATTCAGAGTGGAACATGTGGGTACGTTGACAAGTGCATCCAGTCAAGTGGGATCACATGCGCGCGCACACTAACACAGATAATTTTCTTTTTGCAAGCGGATCACTGTGCCACACTTGTTATTCGGTCTCATCTTCATTGTTTTAAGTATGGTGATTTTCTTAACAAGATGCTCCTCATGTACAAAAAGAAAAAAAACTTCAACATGCCTGTATTTTTTAAACTTATGCTTGCTGACCTTCAATTGTTGACATTTGATGGACTGATTTCTCCCTTCTCTTCATCTGTACTTGCTTCTCTTCATTGGTCACTCAGATTCCTTTGTCTTGTAAATGAAGTTGATTCTAGCATCGGGGCTTCCCAAATTTCATCCACCCACAAATTTCTAATACCTGCATTGGTATACATGCATATCTATGCATGTTCTTATAAATCCATGCAAAATGTATGTTACCTGGCCGGCATTGACATGGTTAATGAATGATGCACAACTTTTTCCCATTTTTCTATTGATATGTAATAGTTGATCATCTCTAGGATTGATTTCATTGCTTTGAAAATCAAAGTTTGGTCTAAATATTTTTATCCAGCGGAAGCTGTACTATTCTTGACTTTGTAGGTGAGCAAATATGGATAAGAGTTGGATGACAATTAAGAATAGAATGAGCAAAGAGTACCGAGATGGGGTAAATTATTTTGTTGACTTTGCAGTCACAAGTTCCGGTTCTAATGATAAGATTTGTTGCCCGTGTTTAAAATGCATGAATGTGGAACGACATGTTAGTGTTGTCGTTGTGTTTTACTTGATACAAAATGGGATAGCACCTTCTTACAAGACTTGGGTGCACCATGGGGAACCTATACCTGCAAATCATCAATTCGTTTCAAATGAAAGCTATCAGCCTAGTGGAGAAAGTGTTGGGGATGGATGGAGTGGCAGCATATGAACATGAGAATCCAGATAATATTGAACGCTTAGTTAATGATTACTATACGGCAGCAATCATGAATGGTGAGGAACTAGATGAGTTGCCTGACAATGTTGAGACGGAGAGTGTGCGGAACTTTGATAAATTGATGAAGGATGCTCATCAGGAGTTATACCCCGGATGCAAGTTTACTTTACTATCGTTTGTCATTAAGTTACTTCACGTGAAGGTGTTGAATAAGTGGAGCAACAAGTCCTTTGATACGCTATTGGGGTTATTGAAGGAACTTCTACCTATAAGTGAGCAAGAGATTCCGGACAACATTTATGAAGCAAAGAAATTCTTACGCGACTTAGGCTTGGGCTATATGCCCATTCATGCATGTAAGTATGATTGTATACTTTTTTGGAAGGAGAATGCAGATCTCGAGAAGTGTTCGGTTTGTGAGGAGCCTAGATACAAGCTAAATGATGGCAAGGGAAAAAAGATTTCTCATAAGATTTTACGATATTTTTTCTGACCCCTAGGTTGCAGAGGTTGTTTATGTCGAGCGTAACTTGTACAGATATGAGATGGCATAAAGAGAAACGAGTTGATGATGGGGTACTAAGCCATCCGGCTGATGGTAAGGCATGGAAGGACTTCGATCGACAATATCCTGAGTTTGCTCGAGATGCCCGAAATGTGAGGCTAGGACTAGCTACTGATGGATTCAATCCCTTTGGTAATATGAGCAACTCCTACAGCCTGCGGCCTGTGATTCTTATGCCTTACAACCTTCCTCCATGGAAATGTATGAAACAACCTTACTCTATGATGTCGTTGCTTATTCCTGGACCAATAGCACCGGGGAGAGATATTGATGTTTACTTAAGGCCATTAATTGACGAATTGAAGGAGTTATGGGAACGTGGCACAACCACCTATGATGCCTCAGCAGGGCAAACTTTTCAAATGCATGTAGCTGTTATGTGGACAATCAACGATTTCCCCGCTTATGGTAATTTGTCAGGGTGAACTACTAAGGGGTACTTGGCTTGCCCAGTTTGTAACGAGCATGCATCATCGCAAAGATTGAGAAGTAAGTTAGGTTATGTGGGAGCTCGCCGATGGTTACCTAAAGATCATCCTTGGCGAAGGAGTCGCCTCTTTGATGGTAAGGTGGACCATTGGTCGGCGCCTATGGACTTAACGGGCGGACAAATATTGCAACAACTATGTAAGGGGACATACAAGCCATTTGGCAAGCATCCAAGCAACAAAAGAAAAAGAGGAGATCCAATATTAAATTGGACGAAGAAAAGCATTTTTTTTTAGCTTCCTTATTGGGAGAAACTCAAGCTTTGACACAACCTTGATGTGATGCATATAGAGAAAAATATATGTGAGGCTTTGCTTGGAATACTATTGAGCATAGATGGGAAGAACAAGGACACAGAAAAAGCACGTCAAGATTTGGAGGATTTGAAAATAAGGCCAGCACTGCATTTGAAGAGGCATGCAGATGGGTCCTTTGAAAAGCCCCCAGCATCATACACTTTATCGTCGGAGGAGATACATGGATTTTATGAGTTCTTAAAGTCAATCAAGTATCCTGATGGTTATGCTGCAAACACATCAAGATGCGTGAGTACAAAGGGAGATAAATTAACGGGTTTGAAAAGTCACGACTGTCATGTAGTTTTGCAACGACTTCTTCCCATTGGGATGCGTGGCTACCTCCCGAAAGACATATGTATCGCATTATCTAAGTTAGGAAATTTTTTCCAAGAGATATGCTCAAAAACACTACGAGTTAAGGATTTGGAGAAACTACAAGATCGGATAATGCTCATATTATGCAAGATGGAAAAGATTTTTCCTTCGGCATTCTTTGATGTCATGGTTCATCTTGCTATTCACTTGTCTCATGAGGCCATACTTGGAGGGCCAATGCAATATCGATGGATGTATCCAATTGAAAGGTAATGTTTACCCTAAATTTAAATAGTTGATATTACATGATGCAAGTTTAATCATTTAAATTTATTTATTAAACAGGCTACTTGGTACCTTAAAGGGATTTGTCACCAATCAAGCCTATCCGAAAGGTTCCATTTCTTAGGCTTACATTGTCAAAGAGTGTCTTACTTTTTGTTCAATGTATCTCAGTGGTATGGAAACAACTTTCAATCGGCCAAAACGAAATGCTGATGGCCGTGTCTGTGGAACGGGGTTAGCGGTGTTCACCCAAAATGTTTATCCTTTTGGCTTAATGACGAGGGCAAGTAATGTTACGCAGGAGGAAATAGACAAGGCTCATTGGTTTGTCTTAAATAACAGTTTTGAGCTGGAACAATATCTAGAGTACGTTATTACTTAATTTGGATATTACCTTTACTTATATTTAGTATGCAACCTTTTTAACCATCACTATTGTATGTTTGTAAATAGAGAACACAGAAGACTATTAGCAAATGAAAGTTCATGTGACATTCTGAAGAAACAAGAAGAGAAATTTCCAAAGTGGTTTAAAGAACACGTAAGATACAAACTATCTTTTGATAAATTAAGTTGTGGGCATATAGAATATTAACATGCTTGCCATGCATTGTTCTGTAGATGAATCAACTACGAGACGAAGGCTCACAAGAAGCAACCGATGACTTGTGGTCTATAGCCAATGGTCCATTTGTGACTATCAAACTATATTCAGGTTGCATATCCAATGGTGTTCGATTTCACACTAAAGATCAGGATAGTCATCATAAAAGCCAAAATAGTGGTGTCGTCGTGGAAGGGAACAACCATGAAGGGAAAACAGTTACCTTTTATGGGAACTTGTGCAGAGTATGGGAGCTAAGTTATATGTTAGGACGCCGTGTAGTTCTTTTCCAATGCAAATGGTTCAATACCAGTAGAAGTAGATTTATTAAAGCCGATGCACATTTCACAAGCATTGATGTAAGAAGACAATGGTGTAAGAATGATCCATTTGTCCTCCCAATTCAAGTGAAGCAAGTCTTCTATGTCAATGATACCAAATTTGGTGACCATTGGAAAGTTGTAGAACGGCTCCAACATCGAGGGATATGGGATATACCTGAGAAGGAAGATGATTTAGAAGATGCGCCAACTGATGTATGCCAACAGGATGAAACCACTAATGCCGTCCCTAATATTGATATTGATGATTCAGTTGAGGTTTGGTTCACTAGAGATGACATTGATCCTGAGATTATTCCAAGTAATGTGGTTCTAGAGACACAGAACCGACAACTTAGCAGCAGTTTTCCTGAAGAAGACGAAGACGAAGATGAAGATGAATTACTAGGAGAGCCTAGTGATAATGAGTTTGCTAGTGAATCTGATTTGGATATTGATCCGGACATAGAACCTTGATTTAGTTTTCTGTATTATCGTCCTTTAACCTTTATTTGGATAGTACCTAGTGAACTGTATTTTGATACTTATCATCTATGGATGTGGTTTATGTACCTTTGTCCTGCATGTTTGAATATTTCTTGATGTTTTAGATCTTTCGCTGACTACCCCTGTTTGGGGCACTGGCTAACCAGCTTCCCGATGGATTTTCTGTCCGAAATTCGGGGGTTCCAAAGTACATATCATGAACTAAAAAACTGCTATTTTCCGGCACGATACAGTCACCTTTGCCTTCTTTTGAAACAGCGCACTTTTCCAACACAGTTGCTCGAAATCTGCTGAAACACTATTGAGTACCCCTGTTTTGGGCACTGGTTAACTAGCTTCCCGATGGATTTTCTGTCCGAAATTCGGGGGTTTCAAAGTACATATCATGAATTAAAAAACTGCTATTTTCCGGCACGATACAGTCACCTTTGCCTTTTTTTGAAACAGCGCACTTTCCCAACACAGTTGCTGGAAATCTGCTGAAACACCGCTGAGTACCCCTGTTTGGGGCACTGGCTAACCAGCTTCCCGATGGATTTTCTGTCCGAAATTTGGGGGTTCCAAAGTACATATCATGAACTAAAAAGCTGCTATTTTCATGCATGATACAGTCACCTTTGCCTTCTTTTGAAACAACGCACTTTTCCAACACAGTTGCTGGAAATCTGCTGAAATCCGTTGTTAATTTTGATAAGAAAAGAAAGAATTCAAGGTTTGAAAACTACTGCAGTGCTTTGATATGATAGCAACGTATGAAAGTAAGACAACAAAAATATATTTTACTTCAGGAAACATTACAACTTATACTTGAAGAAAATAACTAACCACTAACAACATGGTCCTACAAATAAGCCACGATCAACAACACTAAAAGAAACAGCCTAACTGCTTCCTAAAGACTAGGACAACAATTTTAAAAAACAAAACAAAAATAAAACACATAAGCTGCACGTGGACAGGTTTCAGTCCTGAAGCATTTTCCTAACACTCCTCCTTGCTTTAGGAGCTGCAAACACCAACTTTCTGCCTTAGAAACTCAAACCTGCTCACTGGAAGTGGCTTTGTAAACAAATCTGCCAACTGATCTTCAGACTTGCAGTAAACCAGAGTCACAGATTCTTCTTTCTGCACTTCTCTTATGAAAAATAACTTGATGTTGAAATGCTTAGTTTTCCCATGAAACACAGGATTATGGGAAATAGCAATGGCAGCTTGGTTGTCGACAAAAATCTCAGTGCTTTCTTTCTGCTCCAGATTGAGATCCATTAAAAAATCTTCCTTAGCCACAAAGCTTGATTAACAACAGCTGTTGCAGCAACAAATTCTGCTTCAGCAGTGGATTGAGCCACGGTTTCTTGCTTCTTCGAGCTCCATGAGAAAACACCAGATCCAAGAGTAAAACAGTAGCCTAAGCTCAGCAAATGGTCATCTATCTGAATTTTGCCTAAGTATACTCCTTCCCATTGTCAGATCTCACAATCTGAATTTTGCAGCCACTTTCATTCTCAACTCTTGCCTTGAACTTCCAAAAAGACTTGAGCTACTTCTGATTTAAACTTCTGACCAACGCTCAACAAGTTTTCTTGAATTTCAGGTCCAAAAATAACATCATGAATTAGTTTTGTACCTGAACAGCTTGTTATTGCAACTGTCCCCTTCCCTTTGACTGAGATGTAAGCACCATTACCGATTCTGACTTCGGTGATGTTGGTTGGCTTCAAATCTTTGAAAAGTTCCTTGTCATTGGTCATGTGATTGGTGCAGCCACTGTCAATTAGCCAGCTTTCACTTGACTCACTGCTTGTCAAACATGTAGCCACGAACAATTGATCTTCCTCCTCTTGATCAGCAATCTGTGCTTCTTCACTGCTTTCCAACACAGTTGCTGGAAATCTGCTGAAACACCGCTGAGTACCCCTGTTTGGGGCACTGGCTAACTAGCTTCCCGATAGATTTTTTGTCCGAAATTCGGGGGTTTCAAAGTACATATCATGAATTAAAAAACTGCTATTTTCCGGCACGATACAGTCACCTTTGCCTTTTTTTGAAACAGCGCACTTTCCCAACACAGTTGCTGGAAATCTGCTGAAACACCGCTGAGTACCCCTGTTTGGGGCACTGGCTAACCAGCTTCCCGATGGATTTTCTGTCCGAAATTTGGGGGTTCCAAAGTACATATCATGAACTAAAAAGCTGCTATTTTCATGCATGATACAGTCACCTTTGCCTTCTTTTGAAACAACACACTTTTCCAACATAGTTGCTGGAAATCTGCTGAAACACCGCTAAGTACCCCTGTTTGGGGCACTAACCAGCTTCCCGATGGATTTTCTATCCGAAATTCGGGGGTTCCAAAGTACATATCATGAACTAAAAAACTGCTATTTTCCGGCACGATACAGTCACGTTTGCCTTCTTTTGAAACAGCGCACTTTTCCAACACAGTTGCTGGAAATCTACTAAAACACCGCTGAGTACCCCTGTTTGGGGCACTGGCTAACCAGCTTCCCGATGGATTTTCTGTCCGAAATTCGGGGGTTCCAAAGTACATATCATGAACTAAAAAACTGCTATTTTCCGGCACAATACAGTCAACTTTGCCTTCTTTTGAAACAGAGTACTTTTCCAACACAGTTGCTGGAAATCTGCTGAAACACCGCTGAGTACCCCTGTTTGGGGCACTGGCTAACCAGCTTCCCGATGAATTTTCTGTCCGAAATTCAGCGGTTCCAAAGTACATATCATGAACTAAAAAACTGCTATTTTCCGGCATGATACAGTCAACTTTGCCTTCTTTTGAAACAGCGCACTTTTCCAACACAGTTGCTGGAAATCTGCTGAAACACCGCTGAGTACCCCTGTTTGGGGCATTGGCGAACCAGCTTCCCGATGGATTTTCTGTTCGAAAATCGGGGGTTCCAAAGTACATATCCTGAACTAAAAAAATTCTATTTTCCGGCATGATACAGTCACCTTTGCCTTCTTTTGAAACAACGCACTTTTCCAACACAGTTGCTGGAAATCTGCTGAAACACCGCTGAGTACCCCTGTTTGGGGCACTGGCTAACCAGCTTCCCGATGAATTTTCTGTCCGAAATTCGGGGGTTCCAAAGTACATATCATGAACTAAAAAACTACTATTTTCCAGCATGATACAGTCACCTTTGCCTTCTTTCGAAATAGCACACTTTTCCAACACAGTTGCTGGAAATCTGCTGAAATCTAAATGTCATGTTCATATATCATACTAAAATCTGTTGAATGTTACTTGTTCATATATCATACTAAAATCTAAATGTCTTTTCTTATAGGAGAGAGATGGCAAAAAACAAGTTCAGGTTTATCAAGCCCGGGAGCATGGGCCAACCAGTGTCTGATTATGAGAAGCAAAGGCGGGAAAAAATGGAATTGAATAACCTTAGATTGGTTGAAATGGGGTTTCAAAGGATGGCGAATTCATTGGTTGATCTGAAGGAGAAGCGAAAGACTAAAACTACTAAGGACGCGAAAAATATGAGGGCCATGGATGATGATCACGAGGAGTATCAACCACGTGAGGATGAGAACAATTTGAGTTCTGATGACCATTTGAGTTCTTATAGCGATGAGGAATAATTGGTAATATATAATTGTATTGTGTATTCAAGGCTTACAAATATATCATTAGACATTAATTTTGTGTCACATGGTGACAGATTGATGCTATCAGGAATGAAAAAAGAAAGAAGAACATTGTTGCACAACATACATCCACTCCTCATACTGAGATGCTTCATATGTAGTCTACTGTGCCTCCTTCCTCTAACCAAGGTTCAATGCCTACCCCAACATCGATGGTAGGTATACTAGGTTCTTTAACAACAAAGTCTATCGTGGCTCCTACTCCTACCCAAGACTTACTGGTTGAACAACGTACTCTATCTACTACACAAACTTCTTTACCGCACGATATGGTGAGAGGTACATTTTCCATCAATGTCAGTTTCATATACGTTAAAACTAAGGGAGGAAAAATAGAGAACGATTTATCTATACAACAGTCTCCTATGGATTTATTAGATCCAACGAAAAATCATTGTCAAACTCAAAAAAAAAAAAAAAAAAATAAATACAATACCAGCAATATGTGAAATTCTATTATATTTTAATTGTAATATTCATACACTCTACTTTTTATAAACTTTTCAGCTTCTACCTCAAAGCGTGTCCGGGGTGCTACCCGTGGAATTAACACCGAACGCTTTATTGCTGCTAGTAGTGGCACCAAACTTGTTGTAGCGGTTCCAATGGAGGTAGGAGCACACATTGGGGAAAATGCCACTAGGTTGGCCAATTGGCTTGGTGTACAAATTAGGATGGCGGCACCATTGAAGGATATGGAAAAGTGGGATGATATTCCATCTGCTATTAAAGCACCCATCATACAGGCTACTCGAGTAAAGTTTTCTCTCTCTTTTGGATTTTATTTGAGGTTCACTATTTTTCCTCTTTAAGATTAAGATGCAATTCAGCTCTTAGTACTCATTTACACTAGTCACAAAGGTTATTTTCAGGTTACAGTATATAATTTCTACACATAAAGAACCAGTTTTGGCATCCAAATTGATATTTCAGTTCAGGCACAATTTTAACTCCTTTTTGCTTATACTAGAATTCTATATTATATGAATGAGTGCAGGATAAATTTGACATAAGGGAATATGATGAGAAAGAGCATGTGAGGCGTGGAATTGACCGTAAGTGTAACAAATTGTATAGAACCTGGCGTCATAATATGAAAGCACACTATGAAGCCTTAGTGGAAGCTGGTAAGGACCCATATATCAAGCCATATAGAGGAGTAAGTGGTGAAGACTGGGCATGGATGATTGGTAACGTCTGGACTAATAAAGATAAAGAGGTAAAATTCAATTTGGAATAAGGAATTCATTTGATTGATATCTTTACAATTAAATTTATATCATTTTGTGGGAATTGGTAAAAAAAAGGAAGAAAGCTCGAGCAAATTTACCTTTCAATCATACTATGGGATCACAATCATTTGCAGCTGCTATGTCAGCTCAAGAAAAAGAGCATGGTCGACATCCTGACATTGCAGATTTCTACAAGTTAACCCATTATAGTACAAAGAAGAAGAAGTGGGTAACCCCGATATGTGAGCAAGTACATGTGAGCGTTAACCATAGAAGTCGCATCACCAACGTTATTTTTGTATTTCATGCAATATATTGATTCTATATTTTCTTTGCTATTAGGTACAGCTTGAGGCACGCCACCGAGAGGATGAGTCACGTCGCAAAGGGGATGAGGCACTTGGGCTACCAGTCACCATGCCACAAGAGCAGATGCCAATGGCAGTTCTTGGTAAGAAGTTTTATGTGAAGGAATATGGTGTTGGTTTGAAGCGACCATCATCTAAGCGGTCTAGTGCTAAATCACATGATGAGGTGCGAGTTCTGAAGAATCAGGTTGAGACACTTAAGGATATGTGCCATGAACAAAAGAATCAGTTTGAGACCTTGAAGGACTTGTGCCAAACGCAATAGGAGACAATACGTGCATATGATGAAAATTTTGCGCGCTTCGACGCTGTTATGTCCGCTTATATGCAAGGAGGTCTTGTTGGGGAAGGCTCTAATTCTCGGTAAGTAAATTTCCATGTCAATTAAGGAAGTTTCTAAGGAAGTTTTATTTTCTCATAATTTATTTTGACTTGTTTTAAGTTTAAGAAATCTGAGGCTATGTGGGTGGGCAACGGTCTTTTATGTGATTCATTCTTTCTTTGGAATGATAGTAGTTGCTATTTTATTAACCTAATGAAAAGATTTGCTGCTTTTATAACAGGATTGAAGAGGCCGAGAACACTAGATAAGATTGATACTACCCAGCGCTCAATGAAGCATCACCATCTCAATCATAAGCTTGATTGTAGCCCATCTCAATGTTTTGGCTGAGTCCAGCTGGTGAATGATTGTTTTAATAGTGAATGGTAATGAAACTTTCAAATTTAAATGTGCCAATTTTACTTTGGTTAAAAATGTCTATCATCTGTTGCATGTATTTACACATTCTAATAAAATTGGTGGATTTAGAAATGCCTTTTTGCTATATGTGCTACTTCTTGATGGTTCATTATGTTTTCATGAAGTCAAACTTTATGTTTGTATAATGTAGAGCATTCATATGAGGAGCTAGCATTCAGGCAACAAGACTTCTGAGGATGTAGTGGTTTATAAAGAACCTTCAACGTATGACGACTTGTTAATGGCACTGGGATCTAGCAGTAAATCTATGGCTGATGTGTATCAGAGGAGGTAAGCCTAGTTGTTTCTTTGCTCAATCCTTTGGTTTTTTTTTTTTTTTTTGCTGCGTCAAGCTAGGATTTGCAGCATAGTAACTTCACATTTGTGCTTTGCTAGTTTTGAATAGGATGTACATGGTTTAAGCAATGCCATGCATCGTCTAGCATTGACCCAACTGATTATCATTCATTTTGGAATCTAGCTTGGGCCCATACATAGGCTGCAACTAGCTAGCCTATGTTAATGACTTCTGTGGGGATGAGCCTACCCACATATGGTCCTATATGTACTTACATGAGGCGTCTGAACGTAGTTTAAAATCACTGTACTTGTGTTTGTCATGGTTGACCTGGAAAAGCAATACATCTACGTGATATGTAATGGTTTGCAGCCATCAAGGCATCTCAAAGCATCACTTGTAATTTGACCCAAAAACTTATAAAAAACCCATAAAGTAATTTTTTTTTAAATGTTAGAATCTAATGTTCGTTTTGTTTATGGGATAATGGTATTTAGTGGACCCCCAAAGTCATATTGGCCCTGTATCATTGTTTTATCTTAGATTGTTGAATCTATTGAATTTCAGCAATCGAATCAAATGTATTTTTAGGATTTCTCGATTTCATAACATGTTAACTAATTACATTTTTTCGTTGCGATTTTATACAGGTAGGTAACTATCGAAATGGAGTTACTTTTTGGCAGTTAACCAAAATGACCAAGATGGAGCTGAAGACTTTTTGTAGTTTACTGGAACACTTGTTTTGAATTATTTTTGTTATTTGACACGACACACCATGTTTGGATGTTTTGTAGTTATGCTAAGACTATTGACTTTGAAGTTTTTATTGTTGGAGGATGAATATTTTGAACGGTTGTGAATTCGGATGGTAGAATGTTGACTTGTTGGATATTTGATTTGAATGATATATTGCTTCTTTGTGGTATAAGTTTTGCTAATGGGTGTATTTAGATACAAATGTTTGAAACTTTGTAAGCAGGTGCGAAATGATAATTTGGGTGGCACAAATATATATTTTGATTGTGTTTTTTTGTGACAAAAAGAGTATGTCACCCTTGTGTGCCAACCTAGTAATATTATTGGTGACATGTATTTGGTTGTCATGGTAAATATTTTCAGTGACAATTCTTGTCACAGAAGATCTCTTTTCTATGACACCTGCGTTGTTGTCACCATTGCTTTTAGTGACACCCTACTATGTCATGGAAAATTTTTCTTCCATGACACCATATTTTTGTCACCGTTGACATCATTCCGTGACAAGTGCACAAACTTTGTCACCGTTGACTTTTAGTGTCATGGATACAATGACACCCCGTCCCTTGTCACCAATGATAATAGGTGACAAAAATTGGGCCTTTGGTGACATTTTTTCATGTCACCAATGGTGTTTTTTGTTGTAGTGATATTTGTATCCTTGACATACTGAAATGGCTGCCATTATTGGTATCTGTGTTGGCGCATTTTCGCAAATACCAAGATAAGCCTTGATCTCGGTAAAAGTACTGATTAGGTTTATCTTGATCTCGGTCTCCTGAAGTTCGGTAGCAGTACCACTTTATACCGGGTTCGGACTAGCTTCGGTAAAAGTACTAGCTGGGCTCGTCTCGGTCTAACACAGCTCGGTTTATGGTACCGACCCTGCGCAGCTCGGCAACAGTGCCAAGATGCATCTACAATAAGGCTATACTTGACTTCGGTATCTCCATCAGCTCGATTGACTAAGGTGGGTACTAAATGTCAATCAGCATCAATGAATGTCCGGCTACATTACAGAACGTGTTGACAGATAGGATGGGCGCCGGATTTAGATAAGGGGTTGTCCTTATCCGACGATCACATCAGCAATCATGCAGAAGGTCAAGGTATGGTCCGATGGGACAGTACCTCCACTACCCCCACTGAGGGAATGAGGTATGGTCCGATGGGACAATGCCTCCACCTACCTCCATTGAGGAAGGATCTAAGGTGACTAGCGCCTATATATATGCATGAGGTAAAACCAGCAAAGGTATGCAGACACAATATACTCATAGCTCTTCCTTCTTCTCCACTCATTCACCCTTCATTGAGTTGTTGAACTAACTTAGGCGTTGGATTGCCTTCGGCTGACTGCAGCCAGGGGTTCTGACCTTCCTTCTTTCTTCTCTTTTAGGTTCCAGGAGCCATTGACTTTCCCAAAAGCTTTACAACAAATCTTACTTACTAAGTCCGTAATTTTTTGTCACTTACAATTGGCGCCGTCTGTGGGGAAAGTTCAAAAACACCATGCCTCCGAAAGCTAAGAAGGTCAGCGAATCATCAAAAACTTCGCCACTGCCACCGGCATTGCCAACACAATTGTCACCAGTGCTGTAAGAGATACCGGTGCGACAAGAGGCAATGTCAAAACAGTTGCCGCTGATGTTGCAAGAGCAACCGCCGCCAGCCTCTCACCAGAGAAGATCTGGGGAAAGGTCTCGATCGACAGGCGCAGGAGGCCCTGTCACTCGATTAGCGTCATCTTCAAGTGGGGTGACAGCACCTCCTTATCGGATGTGAATTTTGATCCCCTCGGGGAGGGACATCGCCATTCAACTATATGAGATATTAAAAAAAATTACATTAAAAATGAGGATTTCGCCTACCCTCAAAATCGACGGATCATGATCGCCAGTTACGGATACGGCCGTAACATCGTCCTTCAACGAAAGCCGAAAGAGAGCGGGAGAAAATGAGATGGGTTCTTCTCTCGTCTAATGTGCCGGCGGAGACACACGACGGTTGTCTTGTCACTTAATTTGGGTCTTTCAATTTGAGTCAAATTTGGGTCTCAAAATAGGGTCATAGTGAACTAGGCAGGGGAAATAAACATTCAGGGCCATGCAGACTAATTGAAATTAAATTCAAGTATTCTAGGGGATAAATGAAATAAAAAGGGAAATAAACTGAGAAACTAGGGGGAAGGTGCCAAATATTTAGAAGAGGATCAGCCCCATTCTCAGGTACCTCCTTCAAAGTCTTTTGACGACCTAGGATTAAAGGCTGATTCTTCGAATCGAAGAAATGATGCAAACGAAACTTCGAGTTGTGATTTCTGTGGGTTTGCGTGCGATACGCAAGTAATAGAAGTGCATGGCCGATGATGGGCCGGAAATAAGTAAAAATGGCCGATGATGGGCCGGGGTCGATAGAGGGTGACCGATGATGGGCCGAAAGTAAATAAACTGATATTGGGGTGGCCAATGATGGGCCGAAAGCAAATAAAATGATATTGGGGTGTGTGAAATCACTCGTCTCGTCTCGTCATTCTCATTAATTCGGATTCTTGGAGTCAGCCTTTATTCCTTTTAATTTTGACTTCACATGAATATTTGGCACCGAAGGTGGAGGAAAAAGAAGAAAATATTTTTAGGGTTGGTTTGTTGGTTTTATAGTTTTTTTTTAATTTTTAATAATTGGGGCTAGAAGGGCCTAATTAGGGGATTTTCTACTTGGACTTAATCTAACTAGTCCATTTCCCTAAATGGATCTCTACCCTATCCTAGGGTCCTGACCGCCCTCATCTGCTCTCCCAGTCCCTTAGTGGGGCCCGGAGAGAGAGTGGGACCTAACTTATTAGTATGAAGGAAACTAAAAGTAGTCTAACTTGGCTAAGGGGAGACCTAGACTTGGGTCTGGGGTATGACCTGGTTAGCCTAAACCACTATTTGATTTCTAACTCCAATTTTATTAATATGTTTTTGGGTTTTTAATATCTTTTACTTTGTTTTTGATCTTTTGGGTTTTTCTTATTTTTATTTTGTTTTTGGTTTTATTTATAAAGCCTAGAATCTACTAAACTAACTTTTCCAATCCTAATGAAATGGGATGAAAAGAGAAGAAATTAATTACTACTTTTTATTTGTTAATCTACCTAACTAATTTAGATTTTTCTAAATAAATCCCCTAATCCTAAGGAGAGGGGAGGATGAGAAGAATTTAATTATTAAACCTAACTGATTTAATTTATCTAATACTTAGAATTTTATTTTTATTCTTTTGTTTTTTTTTTTTTTTTATGAATTATGCAATTTTAATTTTTAGAAAGAAAATAAGATGAACAGATAAGTAAGAGGAGTACTAATTTTCATGAAATAAAGTATACATGTGCAAAACAAAGGAAGTGCAGCTACTTATATGATGCATGCGCATGTTTGAATGCATGGGCAGGTCTGAACAAGGTAAGAATAAATCGAAATAAACAATGAAGCGAAGAGCTTACCTAGACTCGTGGCTGCCTGAACAAATTAGAAATAAATTGAAACAAACATATAAAATAAAATATTTACCTAAATGCATGGCATGTTAGGTGCATGGACAGATTTGATGATGCTGGCTAGGAATAATTTAAAATAAACAATAAAACTAAAGATTTATGAGGTGCACGGGCTTGATAGGCATAGCTATCCGGGCCTGATGGGTTATGGGCCTTTTCTGCAGTTCAGCTTGGGTCAGGTGAATGGGCTAGTTTAGATGGGTGTAGAGACAGGGGTGCGTGTGTGTGCAATAGGGTGGAGATGTGGTGGCGCTGTGCAGGAGGAGAAATGTGAGGTGGCAGTCCAATGGGTGTGCAACAGGTAGGTTGTGTGCAGATTGTTGGAAGATGGCTTTGATACCTTGGACAATGGGAGAATATACACTAGCTACAGCTTAATTACAAAATACAAATTTTACTAAGAACAAGGACCCACTTTATAAATTTTACACAAATACACTATTACAAAGTTTACAACTTACACACACTTTAATCTTACACTCTTACAAGCAAAAGACTCACTTACTACAAATTACTCAATACACTCACTCACTACAAAGGAGCACTCACACTAATTTCTCACTACACACTTCTGTGTGACTCACTTCACTCTTCACTCACTATACTTGAGCTAGACTTCACTTCAATTCACTTGTTTTGAGCTTCTCACTTCACACTTGAGTTATCTTGCAAATGAGGCAAGTCCTCATATTTATAGGTGTGTAAGGTCGGTGGAGAAATCTCATGTGGATGGGAATGGATCAACGTGGCCCTCTTGATCATCACAAGTTCAAGTCGGTTTGAATTTTCTAGAGAGGTTAAGTCACTAGTCTTTTCTAGACTTCTAGAGACTACATGCATGAAGTTACATGGTCTTTCTAGAAAGGTCAACAAGGGAGAGAGAGAGATAAACTTGTAGCAAATACACTATTACAAAGTTTACAACTTACACACACTTTAAGCTTACACTCTTACAAGCAAAAGACTCACTTACTACAAATTACTCAATACACTCACTCACTACAAAGGAGCACTCACACTAATTTCTCACTACACACTTCTGTGTGACTCACTTCACTCTTCACTCACTATACTTGAGCTAGACTTCACTTCAATTCACTTGTTTTGAGCTTCTCACTTCACACTTGAGTTATCTTGCAAATGAGGCAAGTCCTCGTATTTATAGGTGTGTAAGGTCGGTGGAGAAATCTCATGTGGATGGGAATGGGTCAACGTGGCCCTCTTGATCATCACAAGTTCAAGTCGGTTTGAATTTTCTAGAGAGGTTAAGTCACTAGTCTTTTCTAGACTTCTAGAGACTACATGCATGAAGTTACATGGTCTTTCTAGAAAGGTCAACAAGGGAGAGAGAGAGAGAAACTTGTAGAGTCTTCTAGAGGGTGCAGTGTTTTGCCCAACACAGATGAGGGGTGCAGTGAGAGAAGAAAAGAGAGGGACAGAAGGGAAGGAAGAGGGAGGTGCAGTTGGGTGCACGGTTGTGGGGTGTAGTGCAGGTAGAAGGAGAAGAAGTAAAAAGAGGACAGAAGAAAAAAAAAAAAAAAAGAGAAGGGAGAAAAGAGGAGAAGAAAAGAAGAAGAAGTACTGGGCAGGGTGGCTCGGTGCAGGTGGCAGTGCAGGGAAAGGAGGGAAGGAGAGGAAGAAGAAAAAAGGAAGGGAGGAAGAGAAGAGGGCAGTGAGAGCGCGGGCTGAGAGAGAGTGGGGGAGAAGGTGGGTGCAGCGGTGTGGGTGGCTGGGCGCTGCAGCAGGCACAGGTGGCGGAGGAGGAAGGAGGGAAGAGAGAGAGAGGAAATGATGCAGGGAGGCAGGGGCAGAGGAAGAAGAGAGTGCAGGTGAGGAAGAAAGGAGGCAGAGGGAGATGGGTGCAGGTGACAGAGAAGGGGAGGAAGGTGTACCTGGCGCAGGAGAAGGCGACACGTGAGGCGGAAGAGGAAGATGGAGGCTCCTGCTGCATCTGGCGGTGCTGCTATGGGCGGGCGTGCTGCTGCTGCGCGCGCCTGGAGGTGCTGCTGTGGTCGTCTGTCAGGGAGATGAAGAGGGTGGAAGGTGGCAGGTGAAGGGCTGGACGGGAGAGAGGCAGAGCGGAGAGTGATGATGGGGAGATCACAAGGGATAGAGATGGATTGCAGGGACTGCTGTGTGTGGGAGATGAAGATGGGAGGTGGGTCTGGGAGGCTTGGGATCTGCACAGAATGGAGAAGGTGAGTTGGGAGATGGAAGTTTTGGATCCCGGGGGAGATCTGGGAGATGGCGAGAGATGGAGATGGTGATGATATGGATCTGGGGTGTGCGCAGAGATGGCGATGGGGGATGGTGGCTTTTGCGCAGGGATGGCTGCGAGGGAGGAGATGAAGAGATGATGGGAGCGGTCCGGTAGAGATGGTGGGTGAGGGAGGTAGTCTGGGTATTCTGGGCGAGAATGAGATAGAGATGAGAGGGATGAGGGAGATGCGTCGGCTGGGAGATAGTGGATCTGCGCAGGGTGGTGATGGAGGGTGATGGTGCGCCTGTGCTGGTGGAAAGGGATGAGGAAGTTGGGAGAGATAGATGGCCTGTGTTCTGGGATAGATGGCCTGTGATGGGAGATAAGATGATGGGGATCTGATGAGATGATTCGCGAGAGATAGAGATTGAGAGGGAAAGAGATAGAGATGGAGAGGGGAGTTTGAGATTGAGAGGGAAAGAGATAGAGATGGAGAGGGGAGAGTCCAGATCTCGTGGACTCTCCTCTCCCATGCAGGTGATGGGCCAGCGATCTGGGCCAAATTGGGTTCGGGTGAGGTTGTTGGCCCAGGTTTGGGAGTGGTTTGATTTGGGCCAGGTCTAGGCTAGGTCTGAGTTCAGATTAGATGGGTTTGGGCCCGGTTTAATGGATTGGACCGGATCTGGCTCGGCCTGGGTTGGATTTAAAAGATATTGATTCGGGCCCAGAAGGAATAGGTCTGCTGGATTTTGGTCATGTTATCATCGTTGGGGCCCAGGCTTCGTAGATTTTGATCCGCTCGCCGGATTTCGATATTCTACACATCGTCGGAAAGCTCTCGGCGAGTAGCTCACGATGAACAACATTCGCGACAATCAAAGGTCTAGAAATGGTAGGTGATTTTTCATGCAGGCGCCTTTGTAGTGTGGGGCCCATTGTCATGATTTTTCGATCCGCTCGTCAAATTTCGGAGTTTTATATATGGATAGAAAGCCCTCGATGAGCAGATCACAATGAGCAAGTTCCTAGGGCGATCAAAGGTCCATAAATGATATTATTAAATACGGCGGACTGGATTACCCCTCATAGGGTGCCAAAATGAGGTGTCTACACTCCCCAACAAGATAATCAATTGATCAAGCATCCTCAGCAAGGTGCTTTTCAGCAGGCGCCTCCCCAGCGAAATGCTCCCCCGACAGGAGCTTTCCGATGGAACAGGTCTCCAACACCTGTCAGATCTCGTCAGTCTCATTACCAGACTGAGGACGATGACGATGACGACAATAACCCTTTTTGCGAGGAGATTAGAACTCAGAATCTCATCATCCAAGAGAAAGATGAGTTGATCCGAAGGCTCCAACAACAGCAGCAAGAGAAGGTGACGACCTCGATCCCACCCTCTAGACCTCTTTTAGTTGACCAGGATTTAAGGCAAGTCCTGGACAACAAGAGGCGCCATCGAGCCTATGATGAAGGCTCAAGCAGCAGCCATCTAGACGACACCCTAGGGAGACTGGAGCGGAGGCCAGAAGATACTGATGATCTGAGAGAGTGGCTTGACCAACAGGTCAAGCAGACTATCCAGCAAAATATGGAAGTGGCCGGTCTCACCCGAGGCCGTCTGAATGCTTTCGACTCGGAGGATCTCGGCACGTCTCCCTTCTCTCAGGAGACAAGAGATTTTCCACTCCTCGAGAAGTTTAGTGTTCTAAGGTTCGTCCTTTACGACGGAACGTCGGACCCTGCAGCACATCTTCGACACTTCACCCAGAGGATGTCGATTTGGGGAGACATTGGACACCTAAACTGCAGAGTATTCTCTTTCAGTTTAGGAGACTTCCCCCTCAGATGGTTTTGCGCACTCCCGGAGGGGTCAATTTCGAGCTGGAGGCAGTTCGGAAACTCCTTCGTGGAAAAGTTATAGGCACACAGAGTCATCCCAAGAACAGGCAATGACCTAATGGCATTCAGAATGAAGCGGACTGAAAACGTCACCCAGTTCGTTAAGAGATTCTAGACCATCAACAACCAAATCGAGGACGCCAATGACGAAGTGGCTATCATGTGCTTCCAACAGGCCCTACTGCCAGGCAACAAGCTCTGGAAGGAACTTGTCCGGTACCCCGTGGCCACAATAAAAGCATTAATGACCCGGGTAAACTAGTTCATTGAGCAAGAGGAGTACGAAATCCGAGCTCGGGAAAGCTTTGGTTTCGGGCACGAAGACAGGCTCTCTAAGAAGGACAAGAAGCCATTTCGGAGGGAGGAGGCTAACTGAGATAAAGCTTCTTCAAGCTCGGTGATGGTCTCGACTCCCGCCTTGAGGGGCAAGATGAAATTCTCCAAGCCATCTGCAAACTCCTACAAGGCTGTGAATACAATCTTCAAGGAGACGATCTACAAGGTTCTCGGCAAGATCAAATCACAGCCATTTTTTAAGTGGCCGCAGCCGATGAGGGGTGATCCTTCCACCCGTGATCAGAATAAGTTCTCTGCCTACTACAAACGAAACGGGCACAAAACAGAAAACTGCATGTGATAAGTCCACAAAATTAGGTCATTAGGTCATCATTTCATTAGCATTTGTGGACCTAATTAGGTTTAATTGCATAAAATTGCACTTAATTTCATGATTTCATGCATTTGGGGTTATTTTTGAAAACATGGTCAAAATAGGTTAAAATTCATTGAATTGCATGACTTTTGTGAAATTAAGTTTTTCTCATCACATTTATCACCCCAAAATTAGGCTTTTGGTTTCATCAATGTATATCTTGCTCTTTTTGGCACCACGTGCAATTTTTGGAAAGTTTGTCAGTTAGGTGGGTCCCACACATGATTTATGTTTATTTTCTTACATGTAATTAATGATAAATTTATTTCTTTCAATTTGTAAGAGAAATCAACATGAGACCTACATTGATGAAATTTGAGAAGAGAGGCCAAAGGAAAGTCAAATAAGCAAGCAAGGAAAGAGTCCAAGCATGCCTTGGATGTCCAACATGGCCCCACACACCCCATTTCATGCCAACATAGAAGCTTCCATTTGTGCACAATTATTCTTGAATTTTCAGGGGCGGCAAATTAAAAAAGCCATAACTCTCAAGCCGAGTGTCTGATCGTGCAATCTTGCCACCGTTGGAAAGCTCTTTTCGAGTAGATATCCGTGGAGCCCAAGATTACATAAATCAGAGCTATATTGAAGGAGATATGACTTCGGGAAGTTGTTTGCTACAGTTTTAGGCGAGAATTACAAGAAATCTCAATATTTGGAAAGTTTTTTTCCTTTACATCATCATGCAATTTTTAGAGATATTCTTGGAATTATACAAGGAAGGTGTGTGCATCAAGAAACCTAATAAGGCAAGGGGATCTCTCAAATTTAAAAGTCATTCCAAAGAAAGAAGCAAGCTTGGAGCCTAAGCAAGAATCTCTACACATAAGGAAACAAGAGCCCTAAAGATAAGAGATTCTTTACTAAAAAAAAAGGATTTGCAAAAGGCATAAAAGGGAGTCATAGGAAGGGCTGGACGTCCAAGGCCTAGTAGGTGAATAACTTTGGAGGTTTTCTCTCTTCATTCCATTCAACTCCTTTCTCTCTCTTTAGTCCCCTTCTTCTTCTCCATTCTAATTCTTTAGACATAGATTAAGAGATCATGTTGAGAGAATGATGAAGAGGGGAGAATCTTAATTTTTTTGCAATCAAAGATCAAGGAATAAAGACACTACTTGGATTGATTTTGCGTATTCTTCATGTAAGTGATTTAATTTTCTATTTCTAGTTCTTTTATGTGTTTTGATTGGAGACAATATTTCACATGATTAGATCTAGGGATTTGAAAATAAAATAAATGGATTAAAAGTTGAGAGACATCAAATAATCACTTGCATGAATTTTCCCTACTATGAGAAGAGAGGACTGCATCATCATCGCATTGTCAATATTTGTAGGATTGTCTAGTTTTTAGATCTTTGGTACATCTTTTCCGCCCTTTTGTTTTATTTTAAGTTAATATTTTGATTTTTTTTATTTACAAATTCTAGATTTAAAAAACCCAACTTGCATCTTTCTATGTTTAGTAGAAACTTACTATTTTTGTTACTTGCATAATATATGGTTGGAAAGTGTCTTTGTGCATACTTCATATTTAGAAATTGCATTAAAACATGTTTTTGTTGCTGAAATCACAAGATTATCAACTGATTAGAAAGACTAAATTCGGACCTGGTATGTGAATAGTGAAAAATTCTGCACAGTTTCAGCAGAATTGAACCAACTGTGTTACAAAAGTGCGTGATTTAAAAACCAAGTAAACGTGAATGTTTTGGTCCGAAAAATATCAGGTTTAAAGTATGGTAATTGGACTTTAAACCTCAGAATTTCATCCAAAAATATCATCGGGAACCATGTCAACTAAAGGCTCAAATAGGGGTAGTTGGACAGCCTGCATTTAGATTTCAGCAGCATAACTGGGTCAAGTAGGCATCTTTAGGTGATCATATATTTTTCGTTTTAAGTCCTTTTTCCATTCGTCTTTCTTTTTTGTGTTCATGAATCATCAGAGTATTGATTCCAGCCATTGGATTTAGGTTCATATCAACTTAGGCTAGTCGTACAGTCCAACGAAATTGGGCATGTGCAAGAGTTTCCATACTTAAAATTTTTTACAGCATGCATCAGATTTTTAGAAACTTCCATAAAATTGCATTGTTAGCATTTAGGGCATTATAGATCATTCATATTTGCATAAGAAGTGATTTTGATAATTAGGATCTAATTTAGGAAGTTTTTTTTTTATTTATCTTATATTAAATTGGTTGTTTTAATGAGTTTGTTACTTTTGCAGGTTATAATTAGAATAGGGTTGAATAAACTAAGTTTCTTTACTTAGTTTAGTTTTTTTATTATTATTATTATTTAGAAAGTTGTAATTTTTAATTTTCAGTTTTTAGGAATTTTCTTGTAATTTGATTAGTTTCTTTATTATGTTAGATTTATTTTCTAAATTAGGACAGATTAAAGTTGGAAAGTTTCTTAAAAAGCATTGCTCCCTATGGATCGACCTGGTCTCACCAGATTATTACTACAATTGCACCCTATACTTGGGGTCCAATCAAGTTTTTGGCGCAGTTGCCGGGGAGCGCCAGTAAAGGTAACTTTCTGACTTCCCTATTTAAATTGCGCATTACTTTTGGCATCTTGCTAGAAATAGAGGGTGCATGCATGGAATGTTCAAACTGCCCAAATTTGGATTAGGAAAGTGCATGGAATGTTAGCAACTCACATCATTGATTTTTAGAAAATTCCAAAATGTTACCAAAATTTTCCAACTTTTTTTTTAATTATTTAGGATTTATTTTTGGTATCACACTCTAATGGAAGGAAAGCCCACCCAAGGTTGCACCAATTGCGCTCTTTGATCACCTCAGTATCTAGGAAAGCCTTGTCCCATGGAAGGGAGACATTTTATGATCGAGGAAAGTGGTTTTTAAGCGGGACCGCTATGACCCCACCACTTTCCTGGGGGCTTACCTGGCTGAGTTGGTTTCATAGGACCGGGTTGGGGGCCTAGGCGCACTCTACAACCTTAAGAGTGATTAGGTGTTTGTTCTAGGTTAGTTTTTTTCCATTAAATAAAAAAAAAACAAAAAAAGATTTTTTTTCATTAAATAAAAAAAAAAAAAAAAAATTGGCCACCCTACCCACTTGATTCCATAATTGAACCATGTTCCAAGAGAAGGAATCACAAATCAACAGGGCACTTGAAAATTTCAGTTTCTCAAAATCTTCAAGTTCATCTAGTGACACCATGGAATATGAAAGATACGAGAATTTGAGTGGGACCCAACCATCTAAGAGCCTACATGATAATCTCCAACTAAATTGGCAAGTAATGAAAGATGACCAACCCAAAAGGTCTTTGCGTGATTACCTATACCCCACACATGTGAACACTTCTTCAGTTATGAACGTGTGGGGAGGATGTGGATACAACACCCAATATTCATGGACTTGTCCAATAAGATCCGATTATTACATAGAGGTGTTGCGAGAAATCGAGGATGAAGCCAACGCATATCAATGGCCTTATTCCAATAACATAGGTAACATGCATAGTCCACAAATGGGATGATCATTATGATTGCAGCTAGGAAAATGGGCACATGGATGATTTTTCCAATGTTCCCCCAAGAACCTACTAAGGATGGGTCATATGTGCAGGACTTGACATATGTACCCCCATCAATCGAATGGTCATATGAAACACCATCCGAGTGCTCATATGTACCCCCACCATCACACCCGGTGGTGCAGTCTTTGGATGATATGATCACTAAATTTATTCAGAATCAAAATGAATTTATTCAAAGCCAAAATGAATTCAATCAAACCATCAAACAATTAAGAACTATGAGACCTGACAGCTTCAATTTGCCATATGATACAAGAGGACGTCACCCTTAGTAGTCAAATTGATTTTCAAATAGATGATCCGAAAAACCTTGACCACTTTTTATTACCGGATCACAAAAATGCACAATCCATATCTAAGGGTGGAGATGAGAGTGGGGCTGGTGGTATGATTAAAAAACAATTTGACTCTGAACCATATAAGCCCGTAATCCCTTTTCCCCAACAGTTGAGACGGTCCCACCAAGAGATTTTGGAGAAAGATTCTAAGGAGTCCCGCTTAGATTCTGATTCTTTCCTGACAATGGATTCAAGTATTGCTGAGTTCCAAGAATTTGATGTTCCAGTTTTGAAGGAAATAAAAAATATACATTTTGATCCTCCTGATGGGTTTGAAACTTTCGTGGATGTTTTTCAAATTCCTTATTCTGATAATTTGAAATCATTGGACTCATGCATTACTCATTCCCTAACTTTTAATGATCAATATTCATTATGGGTAATAGAAAATGCGTTCATTGTGGGCCCGAAAGAGGACCCTGCTGCCAAATTTGAGGAAAATGGACTGAGCCCACTGCGGGTCGACGTGGAAAGAGCCGTTGAGCTCTTTTTCAAACGGTCATATTTATGACCGTTGAAGGCCAGGTCGACCGGGGACTAGCCGTTGGGCATTTTTTTGTATAAAAAGAAGTTCATTCCTAAAGAAATTTTGAGGAACAAAAAGGCCCTCCTTGAGATGTTTTGAGGCCAATCAAAGGGGAATGTGCTATGGAAGGATAAGGGAAATTTGGAAAGCTAAAGCTTGGATTAATGAAGTTAAATCTCTAAGTAAGCTTTACTTTTTTTAATCATATGTTTTCATGCTTTGTTTTAAATATTGGTAAATCTTTTCTAGCATGATAAACTATGATTTGTTGTGTCCTTAACATGTATATATTTTGATTTGATTTATTGTTTTGGATGCAACACTTTGATTCAAACCAAGTAGTACTTAAATTGGTATATCTAAGTAAATCATGTTTTTGTAAACATCTTTGAAATTATATGTAAACATGATTCCTATACTTGGTTGAATCTTTGGTTGTTGTTTTTCATCATAAGAAAATCACTTTCAAATCTATCTTATGTTTTGGATTCAACAACTTTACAAATATGTACTTTTGTTTTAAAGTTTCACAACTTGCTTAACTTTGATAGGTATATCATTTTCAAGTTGTATTTTAAGTACATATAATTTGTCCCTTGATTTCAATCAAATCTATTTTTGTGTTTTACACTTTCAAATGCTTTAAGCATACATATATTAAGCTACATTGTTAATTTGATTGAAATCCTTATGCATAACATGTTTTGTTCTTAAACTTTCACAACTTGCTTGAACTAGATAGGTATATCTTTTACAAGTTGTTTTTAAACATGTGATTAGCATTCTTTCCTCAATCATAAATGTTTTTATGAGCTAAAACTTTTAAAAGCCTTTAGCATACATTTATGAGCTTTAATTTTCAAATTGATTGAGGACAGCATACATATACATTGTGCATTCATCTTTGCATTCAGTGTGTGTGTGTGTGTGTGTGAATTAGATTTTCACTTTTATATCCGCCGAATTAAGAGGCATTGTATTGAGCTTAAATTGTATCTCTATCAAGTGTATTCTAGACACTATTTAGAGAGATAACCAACCTTGTGGTTGTAGAGGTTATTGCTTAGCCTTGGAAAGCATATTGTAAAGGTTATTGCTTAGCCTATTGAAAAGCATAAATAGTGGAAATCCGGTGGGGTGTTAGATATCACAAGCCGGTAGTGGATGTAGGCATTGAGGCCGAACCACTATAAATCCTTATATTATGGTGTATGCTTTGTGATGATTGTTTTTGTTATCTTCCGCACTTTAGTTCTATATCATCACTTGTGACTAATTGATTTTAAAGAAGTTAGAATTTAGCATAATTGATCACTAATTAGAAGCTCACCCTATTCACCCCCCCCCCCCCTCTAGGGTTCGGATCCATGGACTTATATGCCCATGTATCATCAATTTAGCCCTCCATGCTCCAATAGACATGTGAATTGGTACCCATGACCCAACCCAACAACCATTATTCACTAAAATATATATAATATAGTTTGAAAAAAGTACCCAAAAGCTCCCCTTTTGACTCCTTTGTTTTTCCCATGAAGCCCATCATAAGCCAATCAAGCCTTTTTACACACAGTACAGGCAGGGGCGGACCTAGGTATAAAGGTCTGGGTCTTATACCTAGGGCCGATGCCCCGACCCATACCTGAAAAAGGTCATAAAATTTTTAAGTATTCCCCTACAAAACTTGGAAATTTATATATATATATATATATTTATATATATATATATTACATTTGCCCCTTCCCTCAATATTTCTTTTACATTGACCCCCCTCAAGTTCAATTTCCTGGGTCCACCATTGACTACAAGTACCCCGCCCAATGAATTGGAAAAAGTCCAAGTTTGACACTCATCCAACTTTTGCACACCATTAGATTTAAATCCTAAGAAAATGATGCCTCTGAAACCATGAACCTTAAAGCCATAGATCAATGGGTTAGGATGGTCCAGTGGAGTTGAAACTTTGCATGTAGTTCTTGTCCAGATCTTTCCATCCAATAGATTTTCATGGTTGTTATGCATTATTGTGGGCCCTGTTGGGAGGGGCCTTCTTTCTAAAAAAAACTCCTTAAAGTTGTGCTTCTTATATGAGGCACATTCCTGTGCATCTATCCGTCCCCATATGGTGAGGGACAACTTGATGGGGCCCACCTGGGGCCTTATCAATCACGAGGCTAGAGGGATGGAAAGAGACATCTTAGATGGGCCCATATATCAAGTTTGGGGGTCAATCTCATGCCTATAGACCCTATTTAAAGAAAAAAAAAAAACTCAATGGATCCAATATATTGGTTCGAATGGATCATAAAAAGTAATAGGGGCAAAAGGGGGATATTTTGAGAATATCTCTCTCTCTCTATATATATATATAGGGGATATTCAAGCACATCTATCCCTTACCATTTTTGGTGAGAGACACCCCTTTTGGGGAAGTTTTAAATATAAAAGGGGATCTTTCCATCAAGTACAAAAGCCCTTTTATACTTGAAACTTCCCCAAAAGGGGTGTCCCTCACCAGAAATGGTGAGGGATAGATGCGCTTGAATATTTCTCATATATATATATATATACTATTATAAAAAGGGAAATGTTGCATAGTTTTTTCACTACACCATTGTGGGGCCCACACTAAAATATTATAAAACAAACTTTTTCACTACAAACATTGTGGGGCCCACCCCCAAATATTATAATATAATATAATAATATATTATTTTGAGAAATTGCAAACTTTTTCACTAACCATTGTGGGGCCCACCCTCAAATATCTACTACTATTATAAAAGAGGAAAAGTTGCAAACTTTTTTCACTACACCATTGTGGAGGCCCACCCCCAAATATTATAATATAATATAATAATATATTATTATGAGAAATTACAAACTTTTTCACTTCACCTTTGTGGGGTTCAACCCCAAATGTTATAATGCAAACATATTCACTACACCATTGTGGGGCCCACCCCCAAATAGTATAATATAATATAATATAATAATATATTATTATGAGAAATTACAAACTTTTTCACTACACATTTGCGGGGCCTACCCCCAAATATTATAATATAATATAATACAATAATATATTATGATTATATAATAATAATAATATAAAATCTATACCCTTATTATAAAAGAGAAAAAAGTTTCATGCTTTTTCTCTACACATCTGTGGGCCCCACTTAGTATTATGATATTATATATATACATATACATATATATATATAATAAAAGAGAACTACACATATGTGGGCCCCAATAAAAGAGAAGAACTTGTCATGCTTTTTCTCTACACATCTGTGGGCCTCACTTAATATTATTATATTATATTATATTATATTATATTAATTAAAGAGAACTACACGTCGGTGGGCCCCACTTAGTAGAAGAATTTGTCATGCTTTTTCTCTACATTTAGACATCTGTGGGCCCAAATTAATATTATTATATTATTTTATATATACGTGTAAAATACAAGAGAACTACACATCTGTGGGCCCCACTTATTATTATATTATATATATGTATAAAATAAAAGAGAACTACACATCTGTGGGCCCCACTTAGTATTAGTATATTAGATATTTATATAATAAAACGAGAACTACACATCTATGGGCCCAACTTAGTAGAAGAACTTGTCATGCTTTTTCTCTACATCTACACATCTATAGGCCCCACTTAGTATTATTATATTATATATATATATATATATAATAAAAGAGAACTACACATTTGTGGGACCCAGTTAGTAGAAGAACTTGTCATGCTTTTTCTCCACACATCTGTGGGCCCCACTTAGTATTATTATATTTCGATGAAATGCTTAGCTTAAATGATCATGAAAAGGGTTGTGTTTGAAAATTTTGTTCATTCACTGCAAGAACTCAAATGAGAAATTTCAGTTGAGATTTTCATATGTAGAAAATTTCAACTTTGATCCCAATGCCTGTAAAGACATGATTTTCTTGTCAGAGGAAGAGATGGGAATGCCAGAGATTGTTTGGAATCCTTGGGATTTGTTGTTGATTTGTTTAAAGCTATGAGTTGGGTACTATTTTGGTTGGTTGGTAGTTTGTTTCATTGAATTTGTAATGCTAGAAATGAAATATGTGAAATAGAATTGTGAAATTTTAAACATTTAGTGCTCCAACAACATTCGACAAAGTGAACTTTGTTACAATAGAAAATCTCTTTTTAATGCTGGGCCTTTTTTTTTATATTACTGAAATAGTGAAATTTACTTTAAATTTTTATAAGCGATTAAAAATGAAGAAAAGTTGAATATTAAAAAATTCTTTTTTTTTTTTTGTTGTTTTTGTATTGTATTAGCCAGCTTGGTGGATTGATTATCTTGTATGTCATCTTTGACATTAGTGGTTTTGGTAGAAGGTTTGGCCCATTTATATATTTTTTTTAATCTTTTAATGCGTTCCCCTCTTTCTGGAAAAAAAAAAAAAAGGAAAAAGAAAAAAGAATTGTAACATGTTACACATTTTAGTGCATCAAACTTTATAAGGAATGACAGAAAATCGTTCTTGCAGTTCATAAGAGTTATAGGGCTTCAGATTTTCATTAGTGGTTAAAATGTAAAATCATACATGAATATTAAAAAATTACAATCAAATAACCTCTCTTTTAATGGAAATTGATTTGAGGAAAAATGAGAGATGAATACACATCCATCACCCTGGAAATCAAATCCCACGATGGTCAAGGTCCCTTTTGCATCCATAACTTCGTTCTCACCCCTCACCTTTTTAATAATCTTTCAACAAAGCTTATTTCACTATAAATTCCTATGTATGCTAGCTGGTAAATATGTTAGGATGCAGTCGAAATCCGCAATCGATATAAAATACTATGCACAAGTAAATCTAACCAAATAGTCACTCTAAAAAATATAGAAAAATATTTTATGTGGTTTGATAGTATGCTTGTGTCAGATCAGAAAAATAAATACTTGGACATATATATCCCCTTTACTAAGAAAGCATGGTGTTTTCATGCTTAGTGATGAGGACTTGGGTGACATTAGTGGGTTTAAATGAGGAAGATATTTCATTGATGTGTGGGTGCACTAGCCAAAGATACGGAGATGCTGTAGAGAGGCTTAAGGTCTATTTAGATACTTCATTTTTTTAGTAGCCAGATAATCTCGGTGTCATGAAAGTTTTTTGTGAATATGCAAGCATATGCAGATTTTTGTTATGTAAGCCTTTTCTTCATTTCTTCATTCCATGCAAGTTTATTTTCTTTTGAATTTTATTGCTATATATCAAACCAACATCCAATGCAAGTGACTAATGGCTTGTCTTATTACTTCTTGGATTATGATAAGGTATTTTATTTTTCCTTTCAAGTTTTTATGAGTTTAACGTAATGGAACCCATCATTATGATCTGCCAACTCATATTTTCAGATCCACCCCCTTATGTTGATTTGAAGTGATTGCTTTAGGGCCCATTTTTTTTTTTTTTTTTTTTTTTGTTTGTTTAAGGCAATCCTGGCAACATGCATTCTTTATTATCATTCTACGTGCTAACCTATGTTTGAGGGTGCTAATTGTCTTTCTTTATGATTTTTCTTGCTTCATCCAAGACATCATCTCAGGTCGAACCAGTATTGCTCTTGGACTTGATTCTTGTCCAACATGGCAACCACATTACTATATTGCTAAGATAATGAATTTTCCATTAAATTTTCTTAGGAAGTTTGAAGGAAGTAGTTGTGCCCACCCTGAGAGTACATGGCTAAAGATCTCTTTGTAGTTGGTTCTCTTACTTCAAATTATGATATTTGTTTCAAAGATTCACTTACTACAAAATTAGAATGTAACAGAACTGGTTTATGATACATAAAAAGCTAACAGAAGTGCCACAAATGTACATGGTTCAGAATTTGGTAGCGGTGTCATCTTAATTCAAGAAAGCTTTTTAAGTTGTTGCTCTGGCCCTCATCTTGATATATCAATGTTGTTTCTTTCCATGATATTCAAATTTCTTTGTATTGGTATTACTGTCATTCGGTGCTTCTCAACATGAATTTGGTATGTATTTGGCACTAGGTTTTAGACAAATTTTAATGGGAAATAGCCCGGACTATCGATCTATATTGAAATTGGTGAGTGTTTTGCCTAATCATGTATGGACAGAATAGATTGGTTTTCAATTTTTTTTAATTAGTTTCCTTCCATATATCTTGTTATTCCATCTTCTTCTTACTTTTTTCTATTGAAGCTTTTACTAAATTTCATAAGAACAATGAGTGATTGTAAATTACTTAATCTACTAAAAAAGTGAGCTATATGTAAACTGGTCATTCTCCATTGGGATAGTCAATATTGAGTTTTTCAATTTTTCAGATTATCATACTGAAAGAGTATGTTCCTTGCACATGCAGGGCTCTACTAGTGTGTGTGTGTAAATATATATATATATATATATATATATATATGAGGGACATTCATGTACATCCATCCCTCACCATAGGATGAGGGACACTTACATGGCTTTCCCTCTTTGCACAAGAACATTCTTTTTCTGCATATAATTAACCATATATGGCTTTTCTTCTTTTGCGCATGAATATTTCCAATTATGTAAGTATCTCTCACCCTATGGTGAGGGATGGATGCACATGAATATTCTCCTCTATATATATATATATATTTATTTATATATGTGTGTGTATTGTGTGTGTGAAAAAGTGGTATAAAATCCTCATGCCATGCTATATACATAGAGAAAAATATGAGACAATTTATCTTTTGTTAAATAGGATCATTTGTTTATTTGGTATTTGATTCATGAGAATTCAATGAAATTATGCATTCTATCAAGGGATTAAGCTTGATAGGCTAAAAGATGGGACTCACCTATGCCATTACAATTTCTTCTCTTAAATAGTAAATGATTGCCAAGCCATCACCCTACTAAATTAAATTCTAGAAAAGCAAGATTTCTATTACAATGTTACATGTTGCATTGCAATGTTGGTTTGAATCTTCAATAAACTTCATGGTCACATTCAGTGCCTGATGGCAGTGTAGAAACATTAAAATTTCATATTATTTTATTCGGTCCAAGACCTTGACTGTGGACTAGGAGGGCCAAGGGCCTAGGTAGTGTGGGCCCTCTAAGGCTTTGGCCCACAATGCCACGATGCTCGGTCAACCCTCGGTCCAGCCCTTTGGGAGCCGCACATCACCCAATTAATCTACCTGATGGGCCCTTGCAAAAGGGATCATCCAAATTTAAAAATATGGTGTTATGGTGTTAACAAATAAGAAGCCTCAGTGAAAGCATTATGACGTATTTGCTTTACAATGCTTTACAATTTATGGATATTTTGATATTTCAACAGTTTTTGCTTTACAATGCTGATAGCACTATAGTCATAACAATATCAAAGTATTTTGATAAAATACTTGCTATTAAATTGTATCAAAGAACATCCCCATTTGTATTACAAAGAGTTATAGAATCCTCATACGCTTTGGAAGCTAATTTAAAATATTAGTAACTCCAACAATTCTTAGGCGGCTACCATTTTAGGCCAAACTAGATAGCCCTTGCAAATAACTTTTTTGCTAAAGGGCAAAGGATGTGTATATTAAGGGCAAAGGATGTGTATATTAATAAGAAAAAGTATAAAATATCTTAAAGAAGCCCCCAAAATGAACACGGCACAGTGCATAGTTACCTAATTTTTGACTAATTCGCATTTGAGTTCGCAATTCATAATTCGAGACTTAGCTTGATCATAAAATTCAATGGAGTAGGTTCATTTGATTTGCTTCTCAATGCGGCTAATTAGAAGTTCAAGTTCGACAAGTTCAATGAACTAATTCATGTATGCCCATTTTGTGTGTCCATCACTAAAGGTCCACGTCTAAAATCAAGTACATTTTAGTTTGAGATAGTATGATTAAAACTGCAGGTTATTGCATAGCTTATTTGTTTGCTTTTTAATATTTTTGCAATTCTTAGGTGGGGAAAGGTTTTTCATTTTTCTCAAGTCTGTTGTTAGAGATAACCTCTAATGATATCATTTTAATTATTCTCAGTGATGTTTCTGGTGGCGATAAAATTCCTTGAAAAGGTAGTTATGACATCTCTTAATCCTTGTTGTTTTGGCTTCTCGTATATATTTTTAGTTCATGCTTATTATTTTCAATTTTAGATATAAAATTAATTATATTACAAATGAGGACTGATTTGTTCATGTTAGCTAGATTTAGCATACTATTCTTCTACTAATAAATATCCTACACTGACATGTTAGCTAGATTTAGAATTTGGATTCTATTAACATTTTGATGTTTTGTTTCAGTTCTCCATTAATGAGGACTGATTTGTCAACTGATAAAATATAGACCTAACTTGAAAACCGTAAAAAATCTTGAGCAATGGGCATACTGAAATATCACACAACTGGTCAGAATATATATCATGAACTTGATATAACCCTTCATTCTGTCAATGTGATATGTGATTTCACATTTTACAAATAAATTTGGTGAGGGTCATAATCATTGTGTTACAATGCAAGAGCAATTATAAGAACAAGGGTATCATTTTAAAAATAAACAGCGAAAGGAAAGGAAGAAAAACCCTCAGAACCTGAACTGAAAATGGGTCCTGAACGGATTATAGGTAGAGCCGGAACTGGATCTGGAACAGTCAAATAGGTTCTGTTCCAGAACCAGGTTCATCCTTTAGAAGACAGATCGATATATGCTTACTACATCGTTCTGGCTAGAACTTGACCTGTTTGTAACTCTAATTGTTGGTCAGGTCACATGTTTTACATGTGATTAACTCATTTACTTGAACGATCTAATGAAAGGCCTATCAATTTGAAAATTGAGCTAAGGTAAAAACAAGAAAGATAAATAAAAGTTGTGAATATTTTTTTATATAAAGAAGATAGGCACCACTCAAGATCAGTTTAATAGTGCAAACCGTTAAAGTAGTACAATGTTGCATTATTAGTTCCTCCTATAAAAAGGAAAGAGAATTAGCCACCCATTAAACTTGGAGAGGTTTGAGAAAAGATTTACTGGAATCAATTTTTTACTTTTAGCCTTGTGAATTCCTTGAATTCCAATATTCCAAATGTTGGAAGGGGTTGAACATTTGAAATTCTATTTTGGGGGTAGAATTTGAAATTCTCATAATTCTCCTATATTAGAATTCTCACAATTCTTCCAAACAAATAGACCCGCTATTTAAAATTCAAAATGACCCTCTACCACCATACTAAGAATTATTATTCGCCAAAGGTGCAGTACTAAAGGAATATGAATGTATATATAAAAGACAGTGTATTAAGGGGCACCAAATCCCTTCAAAATTTCTTTTTAGAACAGAGTTTGTGATGGCCATAGAAGCAGAGGAGGGTCCATTCCATGCCGGATTTAGTTTGTTAAAGAAAACATTTGATCAAGGGAACAATTCATTCAAAATACATTAAAATCACAGGACAAATTATGCCATGAGAACAATCATCCTCTGAAACGATTGTTTCACTGTTAGAGCCTCCCTATCTCGTATTATGCCAATATACATGCCGGGAATACAATATTACTTTACGAAGAAGCCCAAAAATGATTTGTTTCATGGCACCAAAAAAAGATAAAAAGTACAAAAACAGTCTAATGGGTGCCCATGTATCATCAATTAAGCCCTCCATGCTCCAATAGACATGTGAATTGGTACCCATGACCCAACCCAACAACCATTATTCACTAAAATATATATAATATAGTTTGAAAAAACCCAAAAGCTCCCCTTTTGACTCCTTTCTTTTTCCCATGAAGTCCATCATAAGCCAATCAAGCCTTGTTACACACACTACAGGCAGGCGGACCTAGGTATAAGGGTCTGGGTCTTATACCTAGGGCCGAAGCCCCGACCCATACCTGAAAAAGTCATAAAATTTTTGAGTATTCCCCTACAAAATTTGAAAATTTATATGTTTTTTTTTTAACATTCGCCCCTTCCCTCAATATTTCTTTTACTTTGAACCCCCTCAAGTTCAATTTCTTAGGTCCACCACTGACTACAAATACCCCGCCTAATGAATTGTAAAAAAATCCAAGTTTGACACTCATCCAACATTTGTGCACCATTAGATTTAAATCCTACGAAAATTATGCCTATGAAACAATGAACCTTAAAGCTATAGATCAATGGATTAGGATGATCTAATGGAGTTGAAATTTTGCACGTAGTTCTTGTCCAAATCATTCCATCCAATAGCTTTCATAGTTGTTATGCATCATTGTGGGCCCTATTGGGAGGGGCCTTCTTTCTATATATATAAAAAAAAAAACTCCTTAAGGAGTTTTTTAGTGCTTCTTATATGAGGCACATTCATGTGTATCTATCCGTCCCCATATGGTGAGGGACAACTTGATGGGGCCCACCTGGAGCCTCATCAACCACGAGGCTAGAGGGATGGAAAGAGACATCTTAGATGGGCCCATATATCAAGTTTGGAGGTTAATCTCATGCCTATAAACCTTATTTAAAGATTAAAAACTCAATGGATCCTATATCATTGGTTCTGATGGATCATAAAAAAATATAGGGGCAAAAGGGGGATATTTTTAGAATCTCTCTCTCTCTCTCTCTCTCTCTCTCTCTCTCTCTCTATACATACATACATACATACATACTATATGTGTGTATTGTGTGTGAAAAAGTGGTATAAAATCCTCATGCCATGCTATATACATAGAGAAAATTATGAGACAATTTATCTTTTGTTAAATAGGATCATTTCTTTATTTGGTATTTGATTCATGAGAATTCAATGAAATTATGCATTCTATCAAGGGCTTAAGCTTGATAGGCTAAAAGATGGGACTCACCTATGCCATTACAGTTTCTTCTCTTGGATAGTCAATGATTACCAAGCCATCACCCTAGTAAATTAAATTCTAGAAAAGTAAGATTTCTATCACAATGTTGCTTGTTGCATTGCAATGTTGGTCCGAATCTTCAATAAACTTCATGGTCACATTCAGCGCCTGATGGCAGTGTAGAAACATTAAAATTTGATATTATTTTCTTCGGTCCAAGAGCTTGACTGTGGACTAGGAGGGCCAAGGGCCTAGGTAGTGTGGGCCCTCTTAGGGCTTTGGCCCACAATGCTCGGACAACCCTGGGTCCAGCCCTTTGGTAGCCGCACATCACCCAATTAATCTCCCTGATGGGCCCTTGCAAAAGGGATCATCCAAATTCAAAAGTATGGTGTTATGGTGTTAACAAATAAGAAGCCTCAGTGAAAGCATTATGATGTATTTGGCTCACATTTTATGGATATTTTGATATTCGAATACAATTTTTTTTTACAATGTTACTAGTACTATAGTCATAACAATATCAAAGTATTTTAATAAAATACTTGCTATTAAATTGTATCAAAGAACATCCCCATTTGTATTACTAAGAGTTATAGAATCCTCATATGCTTTGGAAGCTAATTTAAAATAGTTGCAACTCCAACAATTCTTAGGCGGCAACCTTTTTAGGCCAAACTAGATAGCCCAAAGTATGTGTATATTAATAAGAAAAAGTATAAAATAGCTTAAAGATGCCCCCAAAATGAACACGGCACAGTGCATATAGTTACCTAATTTTCAACTAATTCGCATTTGAATTCGCAATTAGTAATTTGAGACTTAGCTTGATCATAAAATTCAATGGAGCAGGTTCATTTGATTTGCTTCTCAATTCGGCTAATTAGAAGTTTGAGTTCAACAAGTTCGATAAACTAATTTATGTGTGCCCATTTTGTATGTCCATCACTAAAGGTCCATGTCTAAAATCTAAACCACGCAAAATAAATAAACCACGCAAAATAACGGTTACATTCATTTACCCTATAAATAAAATTTTACTTCAATTATAGTTTGGGCCACAATCAGATTGACTACGTGTAAAACATAGTTAAGATAAAAAGCAAAGTAAAATATCATGTTTTTCTGGTGATCAGTTTTTATGTGGAGCCAACTTTAATAGGAGTTAGGTATGGATTAGAGCTAATACATCAGGGTGTTGTGTTTTTAAGTGGCTTATGTTTCTAGGTAAGCATCACAATAGAATTATATGATTCAACTTAGAGAACTATGTTAAATTAGTTTGCTAGTAGTTCTCGAATCGAACTGTAAATTGTTCAAAATGTACTATTCGCAGTTTGAAGGCCTCTTGAATGAACTAGCTAGGTAACTATGGCACAATGTAGTTATACAGCCAACAATTAAGAGGAAAGCAGGGCTTAAAAAAAAAAAAAAAAAAAAAAAAAAAACAGAGTTACTGTTGCTCAACAAACCAGCAAGTAAACAAAAAAGTTTGTTTCTGTCACTCCTAATATTGTTTCTTGAGGATCCAATGAAGAGTGTTGCCCCAGAAAGGGTTGGTGAATTTCTTCATTGTGGAGTTCAAAAGTTCCTATAACTTAGTCACCATCTTAAAACAAAAGGTCCTTTAACTGATATCAGACTCTTTCCTGTGTCTCAACCAAATCTAAAATCTCCAGAAGTTAACTGTTACAGTACACGCCCAGGTCCCTTCCTGAATGGCCCCTGCAAAAGGGTCTTCATTTCTTTTGACTATCTTTAAAAAAAAATTCAAATGATTTAGGGACTGAATTTGTAACAAATTCAAATAAAATCTTTCTCCTTGATTTATGAGTATAGCTTGTCTAATGTTTGAAAATTGAAGGTGATTTCTACTTCCTTGGATGGACTCACTTTCCAGAGGATTAAAATGGGCGTTCTTGGACACTTGGCAATGTCTTATGGGAGTGTTGATACTTGATAGAGAACATAACTTGAGATTTATGCTTATTTTAGTTTTGGCCTGATGTTTACAGATTTATTCGAGTAAGTCACAGACTTTTGTGTGGCATTAGTGAAGATAAATTGGTCATCAGCAAATAGGACATCACAAATTCGATCAGCTTAGGGGATAAAGATGTAAAATATGGTGCACTTGCTTGACGGATAATTCTTTGAGTTGGCCATACAGAAGTCTGAAAATCTCAATCACTGATTGCATTTATATTTAAAAGAACCCAACTCAACAATTGTGAACATACCGCATCCAATGTTTGGTTACAGCCATTACCTTATGGTTAGAGTATTATGCATGTGTACCATGCATTAGTGTTACAATGCAACATATCTAGGGAAGTAAATGCGGGTTGGGATCAAGTCAAAAACAGGTCATCGAGACCCGTACCCAACCCAATTTGATAATAAGTTCAAATCCGTCATATCCCGGTCCCAAGATTTTCTCGACAAGATAACCACTGAGATGTGACACGCGTACTCCTATGAAATTCGCGCTCGGCACCAGTCGCGACGGAATCCACGAAGGATGATCACGTACTTCACTTGTGTGAGAATTGCTCATTGACACCCGTCACTGTACATTTAAATGCAGAAGCCTATATGTCATCAATATCAAAGCATAAGCTGTCCAATAAAGTTCAATATATATATACACAAAATAATATTTTCTTTTACTATCAATATATATACACAAAATAATATTTTCATTTACTATCAAGTAGGGATCACAAAACCCACGCTACCTAGATAAAAGTATGTTCTACGTATGAGGACTGCAAAATTATATACATACTATAAACATGTTCTCAAAATAAGTACAGTCCATTGCCATTACTACTCGCATAACAAAAATTAAGCTAATGGCGTGTATCACATTCACTTCCTATAAAAGCAACCCAAAAGTAACACCAAGTGACGCTCTCCGGAGCAAAGGACTAGATGACGTCTTCAACCGTCCATTCTTCTAATCCTGGAGGAATCGTTGAAGTCTCCTTAGGAGCGAAAGCGACATCTGCGTCTGTGAAATCAAGGAATATTGCATTGTGAATATGATCACAATTCAGCAAAGTATAAGCAATTAATAATTAACACATGTTGTATCAAATTAGAGTTCTTGACAGTTGGTTAAAAAGAAGTCAATATCAAGTCAACTATGCAAATTAGAGTAAACATGCTTTACGAATCAAAATTTAGAAGCTTTGTATCACTAGTTGTATACTACTTTGGCTATATCCTCTCGATTTAGAGAGCGAATCATGTTGGGATGTCACTAGTGACCCGACCAAAGGTTCTCTTGGCTACCTGCTTGGAGTTCCGGAGCTCCAATTACCTTCTGCATTGGTACCAAATAACTAAACTGAACTTAACCCCGTTGGGGATCGTATGGTCGACGCTAGATAGTACCAAACCCTTCGAATCAAATAAGAGAACTGAGTAAAACAACTCAATTCTAATCTATTCTTACAAATCAATTCTCATACTTACTCAATTCAACTATCAATCAATTTAACTTAGACTTCTATTAGGATAGAATGAAGTACTATTCACAATAACACTTGAGTAGAATTATAATTCGATGCAATAATACAATTATGTTGAGAAGCCGAGGTTGACCTTAAGAACCCAATTATATGCAATGCATACTTTACTATCCAATCCTAATCTAACTACCCGTCATCTCTCACTGTCCATTACGATGTAATTTTAGGTGATTCGATGCACGGCTACCTTTATCTTGGTGTCACATTGTATTCGTGGTGCACATTGAATTCTCCTAAACCAACACCCATGGTTAAGTGCTATACGCATTGGATAAGGCACACGAGATCATCTCAGCCCCCAAAGATTTCTCATGTGATTATAATTACCATTGGTCCATGTTAAACGGTTGAGGTTCTATTACTATGGTCCTACACGGTCTGGTCAAGGTTCCGTTACTATGGTCCTACACGGTCTTTCAATGTCCTAAAGCTTTATTGGCTTAGTGTACACCTCATAATCATACTTAGGGTTGATTATGATGTAAACTAAATTTTTGGTAAGAAAAATGCCCAAGGGAGCAGTTGGGTTCGCTCGAGCGGACCCCGGTCCAAGGTCCGGTTTGCTAGACGGTGGGGAAGCTAGCTCGAGCGACGTCGGGCTCGCTCGAGCGAACTGCTCAAAACTTCTAGGTTCGAGCTCTGGTCTTCTTCACCCCTTTCATTAGGATTTCCTGCAAATGAACTATGTGGTCTCCCATATCCAAAATTACCTTCTTCATCTAAATTAGCCCTCTCCACCACTCCTATTATTCATCTGGCCCCAAGACCCTGATGGCTTCAATTTTTCTTTCAATAAAGCAAGGTGGGGACTTCTTAAAGAGGGTTTCAATGATATGCTTTCTGAATTCCACAAAAGGGTAAGAATAAACAGAAAGATGAATGCAACTTTCTTAACTCTTATTCCTAAAGTACCTAATCCAGTGGAATTACATGATTACAGACCTATTAGTTTTGTGGGGTATTTGTACAAGTTGTTGGCAAAGATCTTGGCAAATGGGCAGAATCAAGTCCTTCATGTCATTATTAGTCCTTTTCAAGGGACTTTTGTGGAAGGAGGACAAATCCTTGATGAGGTGTTAATTGCAATCGAGTTCATCCATTCCAGAAAGAGGTCGAAAGTGGAAGGGGTCATTTTTAAAATTGATTTAAAGAAAGCTTATGATCATATTGATTGGAATCTTGTTGATTACATGTTGCTCCGATTTGGTTTTGGGGAGACTTGGCGTGGGTGGATTCGTGGGTGCATTTCTATTATATCTTTCTCTGTCTTGGTCAAAGGTTCTCTATCCAGATTGTTTAAAGCTTCTAGAGGTATTCGACAAGCGACCCGCTTTCTCCTTTCTTGTTCAAGATTTTGACGGAGGCCTTAAGTTCACTTCTAGTTAGAGCTTACGAGATGGGGGTGATTAGTGGCTTTGAGGCGTCTCGAGGTGGGGGAGACAATTACTCACTTACTGTTTGCAGATGATACCATTCTCTTCACCTCGTCTAAGAAGGAAGAAATTCTAGCTCTTAAGATGATCTTAAGATGCTTCCATTTGGTTTCAGGCCTCAAGGTTAACATGTCTAAGAGTGTATTGGTGGGGATAGGGTGTGCGGAGGAGACTACTCAGTCTCTAGCTTCCTCTATTCATTGTAAATCGGGGAGGCTCCCTTTGGCTTATCTTGGCCTTCCTATTGGAGCAAAATCAAGGTCTATATCATTGTTTTTTCCTCTTGGAAAAAAAACATCGTTTGACGTTGGGTGGGAGGATCACGGATCACCTTGATTAAATCATGTTTATCCAATCTTCTGGTGTGCTACATGTCGCTCTTCAAAATGCCAAAGCCAGTGGTGGATAAGTTGGACCGTTTGCGTAGAAATTTTTTATGGGAAGGTCAAGGTGATAAGAAAAGGTTACACTTGATGAAGTGGAGTGAGGTGATTAAGCCTAAACAAAGTGGGGGTTTGGGTCTTGGTAGTTTTGAGAATAAGAATGGGGCTTTATTGGCTAAATAGTGGTGGAGGTTTGGGGAGGAGGAGGAGGTGATATGGGAAAGAGTTATTGCTTCTAAATATGGCGATGATAAGTGAGGATGGTGGCCTCTTCCTGGCCCTAGGTAAAAGAGGACTGGGTTATGGGGAGATATCATTTTTGTGGGGGGATGTATCTGCTATAAGGGGGGAAATTTTGTCCATAAGGGTGGGTTTTCTGGTGGGGGATGAGAGAAATGTGAGGTTTTGGTTGGATGTTTGCGTGGGGGTGGGTCCTTTGTGTGGGTTGTTTGCATGGACGTTTAGACTAACATCTAACAAAGAGTCTGCATTTAGTGATTCTTATAAGGTGAGGGATGATTGTACTTTGTGGGGGTGTCTTTTAGGAGCAGTCTTCGTCCTTCAGAGGGGGTCCAGTATGGGGAGCTGCCGAGTCTTCTTTTTAACGTTTTTCTGTTCAGGGATTCTAAGGATTCTCGAATTTGGAAGCCCTCCTTATCTGGGGAGTTCTCAATGAAGTCTTTTTTCTTAATCTTGGAGGAAAACCATTTTTCAAGAGGTCCTTTCTCTCTTGTTTGGTTGGGGTTGGCTCCTCCACGGGCTGAGGTTTTCTACTAATTAGTTGTTGCAGCCAAGGTGTTTACGATGGAGAATCTAAGAAGCCCAGGCAAGGTTTCTCGGGTCTGCCCCTTTGCGCCAGGTTGGCTAGGCCAGGGAACAAGCCCGTGGAGGCTTAATGAGTCTAACCGTGCATTCGGCCAGATTGCCCAACTTAGCTCAGTGAACAGTGAGTTCCCGTGGAAGGCCTTGTGGTGAAAACTGAAAAGTGAAAACGCCTCTATTCTGTTTGTGGGTCAATTTTGATTGGGTAGATCCTGTGAAATTTGTAGGCTTGCTCCGCTTCTATATCCTGATCAGTTAACTGTTCTCTTTGATCTTTCCCTAGGGTAGTAACAAAAGGGCATAGTTTACCGAGCTGCCATTCCCGACATTAGGAGGGAATGGTGTAATGCTCTTCCTTTCCCTAATGATTGAGCTAATGAGCTTCAGATGAGGAAATTAGCCTTAACAGGGAGGGGCTCTTGTTATCGGAAACAAAGTGAACCTGAGCCATATATCAGAATGTGATATGCCGCTTCATTCTCTGGACCAACTGGGCAAGTGAAAAGTTTCCTGATGTAGAAAGGTTGAGCCCAGATGCTGAGACTATCATCCCAATTTATGTTATACGACTCTTTCCAAGGTTGTTGGGGGGAAATAACGAGTTTGGCTGTCCATTTGGCTGAGATTTTTTGAAATCCAAATAAATATTTTAAATCTGATAATAATTTTTTTTTTTTTGCGAGTGGATCCTTCAGTAAAAATTGATTGCTAATATGTTGGGATGGGTAGAGTAGGTTTAGGGTAGATTCAGTTTTATTTGATGGGTGCTGTCCGGTTGAGGGCCAATCCAAGGCGGGGCCAAACCGGGCTCAATGCATCCTATGCAATTTATTTTGTTATATTATGAGAAAGAGTGGAGTACATGCATAATATTCCCTTAAATAAAACTGGCAGAGGGCAGTGTCCAGTACTTTAGTATAAGTATATTAAAAAGATTTTAGTATCAGAAGATTTCATTGTTTTTTTTTTTTTGTTCTTAAATGCTTTAGGGCACAATTGTGTAACTTCTTTTTATGTGGGAATGAAAGTAGGATTTTTTCCGTGAAAAAACTGTTTTATTATTTGCTATGAATGCTTTGTTGTGAAGAAAAACATCAAAAATGCTTTTCTTTATATTTTTTGAATCCTTGGAAAAGTGTTTTCCTTGGGGAAAGGGATTAGGAAAAAAAAAAACTATGTAGTGATATAGATGCTTTACAAACGTGTTCTTGGTAAAACAAACAACAAATCAGAACAAATTGAAGTTCCAACAAATTTTATCACCCATAACATAGCTTTTCTGGCTTTGACTATTAATTATGCTAGTATGTTCCTTGATCTCATTAGATTAGACATCAACCATAGTCCCATTTAACACAAAGGCTTTGTGTTAACTGTAAAACACACACACAGACACACTCTCTCTCTCTCTCACACACATGACACTCTCTCTCTCTCTCTCTCTCTCTCTCTCTCTCTCTCCATTTAGTTATGTGGTTTTTCATAATTATAAAACTCTGACTCATGTGAGTAACAGAACTGATCAGAAGTGCTAAAATCAGCTACTCAACGATTTGACACGCTAGAGACTTCGCCATACTCAGTTGATTTGGTGCATTTCAAGTCTAAACCCATTTGATAACTCTATGGGCACGCTTGTGTAGAGGCAACTTACATGAAAAGATGAAATTGCCACATAAGCAAATTCTGTGGTCTTTAAATACTTCAGAAAATGTATTATGAGGAAGCTACAAATTTATGTTTGGTACAAAAAGTTTTTCCTCGATGAATTGGTGTTAATGTTGTTTGGTGCAGCTGCATATTTCTTTAATGAAAACTATTGATTAGTGAAAATTACTTAGTGGGTGAGTCGGTATCTGTGTGTGGCGGGATTAGGAGGGGACGTGGAATAAGGGGGTGGCTGGGTGGAATGGGATGATAGTGAGGAAATGGGGGTCAATATAATTTTCTATGGAAATGGACTTTCCATAACCCCCAACTCCTGGAAGTCTATTTCCATGTTTAGGAAGTAAAAAGCCGATATGACGAAAAAGAAGTTCCGCGGAAAACTGCGGCACCAAACACGTGAAAAATGAGTTTTCCACAGAAAATAGCTCCCATTTTTGCTAAAATGGGTTACACAAACGTGCCATAACCTAACTAATAATAGCTAATTAGATTAAGATCTAAAATAAAATGCTTTAATTTTTAAATTCTAATTTACAATTTGTCTGCTTAGTAAAATTATAAAAAAAGCCCTTATTTTATAATAGAGTGTTTGGTAAACATCAAAATAAGAGCTTATTAAAGGGGCTATTTTATGTATTAAAAAAAAAAGGAGAATAGGGTTTGAAGAAGCCTATGCATTGGCATGGCAAATCACACGCATATTCTTTAACTGGGCCACAGTCCTAAGACATGAGTTTGGTTTGATGGCCTTTTATTATATGTGACACATTCTATAGTCCAATGCTTCTATGATTTGTTTGTGCGAAAAGGCTCATATGATCGTTCAATGGACATTTTATTTTTGTTGGAGAGAGGTGGGTATAAAAGAATCATCATAGTCCAACAGGTTGATGGCTAAATCACCATCCAATTAGGTGCCAAACATCGTATCAGCAAATAGTTTATGAGATAGTAGGAAAATCTGTAATTGGTTGAAGTAGTTTTGCTCACATGAATCTCTCATTTTTCATCTTGACTCAATTCTCATCTATATTCCGGTGCTATATATATGGGATGAAGTCTAGGCCCATCATCAATCATATCCTATGTTATCATGTTCGCATGATGACAGCTACAATTAGGAAGGGCTTTGCAAGAATTTGTTTTCCATGGCCTTTTTTCTTTCTCTCAACGTCATGTGTCGATCGACTGGTAGAACACATATGCTCTAACAAGTGGGCACATATTACCTAAAACGTGTCCGTTGTTGTTTTGTTTTGATTAATGTGCTAATTGTTGGGAACAACCTATTTCAGAGATTTCGATATAAAAAAGGAAAGATTACAGCTAAAGACGTGAAGATGAACAGTCAACATTTGTATATGCGCCATGTGTTGCAAGTTGGGGTTCTTGTGTGAGCAGATACATTTGCAATCATTTCTCTCACTTCTCATGCTCGGTAGAGATGAGCGTAGGAAATATTGCCCAAAGTACTGGTGTCAATATAAAATATTACGAGGGCCTTTTCATCCAACGGATTCGAAATTTCCGTCATTCTCCACTTTAGAAAATAAGTTATGATATATAAGCTGCTCTATAGTTATTAATTTCGTTTCGTTTCGGTCGGAATGGCCGAGCCGAAATTTTTCGTTTTGGTCAAGTGGCCGAAATTTTAATTTTTCGGTTTGAATTTCGGTCAATTTTGGCCGAAATTCAAGATTTTAGCCGATTTCGGCCGAAATTCGACTTTTTGGCCGAAATGAAATTTTACATAATTAATTTTTTTTTTAACTTTTTTTACACATATATTTTGTATTTCTTATATTTTCACAAAATATAATTCCAAAAAAATTACTATATTGAATTAAATCTATATTTATTATTTTTTTCTATTTTTTAATTTATATATATTATATTATATTTTTTCCAAAATATAATTCCAAAATGTTTCGCCGAAATCCCGAATCGGCCGAAACTTTTCATTTTGCACGCCAGAGCGAAATTGACCCTATCGATATGCAAAATGAGGTCCGAATCGATATTAACAACTGTGAGCTGCTCTCATCAGCTTATATTTAAGACCATAAAATCATTAATTCCTTCCTAAATTTAAGCTCTAAATATATAATGTAATTAGAGTTTTGCCAAACACTCTAAAATATCAATAAGCCCTAAACCATTAAAAAAGGACTTAATTTTAGAGTTATCAAATTGACCCTAATCTCTAGGCTAAAGTTAACTATTGACCTATGTCCTTTAGCTGATGATTAATGGTCATTAACTGTCGTTGTCCACGCCGTCATTTCATTGTATAGTACTGTTTTAAAAGAGTTTAAGCTTGATTATTTCATTAAAATCCCAAAAGAGTTTCTTCCTAAAAATAAATATGTTACAAAAACTACATGTAACTTCTCTTTTTTTAACCAACTACATGTAACGTTAAAAAAAAAAAAAATTCGAGAGGGAGGGATATCTGCTGCAGAGAAGTGGAGAGGGGATGGAAAGATTCACCAAATTCTAGGCCATGAGGAAATGATTGAAATGTCCTACCGGTTTAGGTAGGGTTGCAAACCTGTCTGTTCCTGTTCAGGTCTATGGTGGAACCGGATCCGGACTCTGAACCATTTTGGAACCCGCTTTTTGGTTCTAGAACCGGAACTAGAACCATATATTGGACGGGTCTGGATTCGGGTCCGGGTCTAAGTAGAGAATGATATTAAAAAAACATGATTTTTAGAAGAGATTTTCAAAAATTGAGGTAATAAGTCAGCTCTCCTGAAGTCCACGGGTCCGAATCAACGTGAAACAGGTCCGGACCCATTTACTTATCGGGGCCTTAATAAGGACTCAGACCCTGTTTTTAACGGGTCGAAACATTCCGGTAATCAGAGAATCGGGAACTCATTTACATCCCTTGATTTAGGTGTAAATCCACGATCACAAGATCTAGAAAAACAAGTTTCGATTCCCAGTTTTTGTCTTGTTTGATCCAAAAACAAGTTTTGGATCCGAATCCAATTTCCTATCTAGAATAAAGCTTTTATAGATATATATATATATATATATATATATATGAAAAATATTCAAGTACATCTATTTCTCATAATGTGTGGTGAAGGACACCCCTTAGAAAGACCCCTTTTGTACTTAAAATTTCTGTAAAAGGAGTATCCCTCACTACACATGGTGAGGAATATAATCACTTGAATATCCTCATATATATATATATATATATATATTTGATATTTTCGTGGGTGGCAGCCGTACACGGCTAACACGCAAAAAGGTCAAAGTCTTCGACAGCTTTAAAAGAATCATTTTCATCGAAATGAAGTTTGCCAACTCAACGAGTCTGAATCTTCTGAGCGATAACTTTAGACAGCTTCTAAGTTGGCCAATGAGGACACGCCACGCACCTATTTTTCAAGTCGCTAACCATGTCAGATGACCCCAGGCTCCCACTCAGCTGCTTTCTTTTCAATGAAAAAAAGATAATACAGCAGGGACTTTTCCACAAATAAGAAAACAGAACCCCGTCTCCTAAACCTTGACACAGGGGAGGAGATGATGTGCCCACTCCGTCCTCTCTCTGCTTGTCTTTCGGCAACCCAAACATCTCCCTCCGGCCATATCTACACCCGCCAAGTGCGTTATCTTCCTTCCGCTATCTTTTGAGATTTGCTACTGTTTGATGTTATTGTGGGTTTTCTTTTTAATGGGATGTCTTGATTTCCTGTGCTTTTCATCTTTCTTTTTGCTATTGTTAGTGTAAAATGAGGGTTTTAAGTTTTGTAATGGTTTCAATGATGTTGGATATCTCTGTTATCCTTATTAGGGATTGACTGATAGGCACCACCATTTCAAGAATGAAATCTTTTTTCCTTGATCAGAGTACATGAGATCATCTCCTCTTCAAGGAGGAGAAGAGGATTGGTTTTCTGAGCCATCAAAATCTCCTTATTTGTGAAAAAGTCCCTGCTGTATTATCTCTTTTCATTAAAAAGAAAGCAGCTGAGGGGGTGCCTCAGGCTCAGCCAGCCATCATCTGACATGGCAGCTTAAAACATATGGCCTGTTTTCACTGGCTGACTCAGACTCCGTCTCAGTCAATGACTCAGGTGATTCGGACTCAGTGTAGAGTAGGTGCGTGAGAGAGAGAGAAGAAAGTTCCTGTGATTGACTTTGACTTTAGACTTGTTGAGAGAGTTTCTCGTTTCAGACATGGGCTTGTTGCCTTGCGTGACAGAGTGTAACGTTATCCTCGCATCTCTCCTCTTCTGCTGCCTTTTTCATAGAGATGGCTCAAGCAGCTGTGGGTGTCTTTTTAAATAAACTGTATGAAATGATCGAAAAAGAAGCACATCTGCTCATTGGAGCATCACACGACGTGAGATTGCTTCGCGACAGTCTCCAATGGCTGAGTCTCTTCCTTGAAGAAGCCGATGCCAAATGCCTACAAGACAAAAAAGTCCATCTCTGGGTTACCCAGCTAAGAGAGGCCACTTTCGAAGCCGAGGACGTCATGGACAAGTTCGTTCTCCAAATTGAGCTGCCTCGCAGAAGAGCCGGCTTCAGAGCTTTTATCAGAAATCCTATCAACCGATGGATGGCCCTCCATGTGATAGGAAAGGCCATCCAGAACATCAATTCAAGGCTTGAGAACATCTCGCTGAACCAATCAAAATTGGGCTTAGGAAATGTACTAGACAAAGCAGAATCATTGATCCCCGTAAGGAAGCAGAAGAGAGTCCCCAGAGTTGAGGAAGTCGACGTCGTGGGCATTGAAGAAGAGGCAGAAGTGGTTTCCAAATTGCTGATTGATGGAGATGCTCGAAGATCCGTTGTTTCAATTGTTGGCATGGGAGGTTTAGGTAAGACCACTCTCGCAAAGAAAGTTTCAAATGACATAAATGTAAAGATGAATTTCAGGTGTTTTGCATGGATTTATGTTTCCCAAGAATTTGTTGTGTGTGATCTTTTAATTGACATGATAAAATGCGTCAAAACGTTCTCATCAAAGTTTATGGACAAGTTGAAAAGCATGAGTGACGAGGAGCTTAAAATGAAGCATAATGACAAGTTGAAAAGCATGAGTGAGGAGGAGCTTAGAATGGAGCTGTTTAACTGCTTGAGGGGGAGGCGTTACTTGATTGTAATTGATGATATCTGGAATAGAGAGGCTTGGGATGGTATAGAAGCTTCCTTCCCAAATGAGAATAACGGAAGCAGAATAATGCTTACCACTCGCAAGAGAGATGTAGCTCTATATGCAGAACCAAGGAGCAAACCATACGAGCTGCGACTTCTAACAAATGAAGAATGTTGGGAGTTGTTGAGTAAGAAAGCTTTCCTAGAAGTTGCCAATCATGGCGACTTTGTAGGTCTGGAAAAGGTAGGGAAGGAGATAGCAAGGAAATGCTGTGGATTACCACTTGCCGCGGTGATTCTAGGAGGGCTCCTATCAAGGAAGGAGCAATCAGTTTATGAGTGGGAAAGAGTTCTGAATGGCATTGGCTGGCACCTGAAAGAAGGTGAAGATCAAATCTTAGGAATATTAGCTCTGAGTTACAATGATTTACCTTATCATCTGAAAATGTGCTTTCTCTATGTTGCTGCTTTTCCGGGAGACTCTAGTGTCCGTACAACTGAATTGCTTCGAATGTGGGTCGCAGAGGGATTTGTAAAAGAGAGGGGTGATGTAACAATGGAGGACGTTGCAGAGGATTATTTGATGGAGCTCATCCATAGAAGCTTAATTCAGGTGGTTGAAAGGCGTTTTAATGGTCGGGTTAAGAAGTGTCGCATCCATGATCTACTTCGAGACCTTGCCATTCAAAAAGCTATGGAACATCAGTTCCTTGATGTATGTAGTGGGAATGCAAGCCCTCCACCAACTACAGCGCGTCGTCTCTCTATTACTCATGATATTTGTGAGCATATTTCTCTCAATTATGTGAGTAAACACCTCCGTTCATTTTTGTGCTTCATTCAATTAGATGCAATGCTTGAAAAGGGAAACTGGAAGTCTCTTTATGGAAGACTCAGATTGTTGAGGGTGATGCACATCCACAACGTGTGCATCTCAACAGTCCCTGATGGGATAGGAGATCTCATCTTTCTTAGATACTTATCTATGAGATTGAGTGGAGGGACTTTTTTGGCAATGCTCCCATCAACCATAAGCAACCTTTATAATCTGCAGACACTAATTATTTTGCGAGATGACTACGATGTACTTCTTCCAGAGCATGGCATATGGAAATTGAGACAATTGAGGCATCTGCATATACACTTCGGGTGTTCTCCATCAAAATCAAAACATCCAAAACTCAATGAATTGACCAACCTTCAGTCCCTTTCAGTAATTAGGGTTGGCCAGTGGATTACTGGTGATTTTGACAAGTTGACTAGCTTGAGATCATTGAAAATACAAGGAACACTGAGCTTATATCAAATTGCATTGTCCAACTTCATCGGCAAACAAAAGAACCTTGAATCCCTTCATTTGGATGGACATTTAAAGTGGCTTCCCGCCCTCCAAGATTCTGCAATTTCCCTCACCAAGCTAGTCTTGAAATTTTCCAAACTATCAGAGGATTCAATGGCTGCATTAGAGAAGTTACCAAAACTTCAGCTTCTCAAGTTATTGAATGGTAGCTATGAGGGGAAGAAAATGTGCTGCTCTGTCCGAGCGTTCCCTGTGCTTGTAGTTTTGGAAATCAATTCGTGTACAGAATTGGAGGACTGGACAGTCGAGGAAGGAGCATTTTCTAATCTTAGACGCTTGAAGATACGCATGTGTTCCGAATTAAAGATGATCCCGGAAGGATTTCGGCGTGTTACTACCCTCCAAGAATTGGTCCTGTCGATGCAGCCACGTAACTTTCGTGAGAGGGTTAGGGAAAATGGGTTGGACTGGTTTAAGATCAAGCATGTACCGTCTATCCTAGTTTCCTAAGGTCTGTAGCAGTTTGACCAGATCTTCAGTTGTTCAGTGATGAAAATATAATTTACATCAACAACAGAAGTTGCTTCTCTACAACCCTTGTGATCTTGTCCAAAAATTCAGGTACGTGCTGTGTCTCTTTTTGATATATATAATTTCCATCCATGTTTTATTCACTTTTAAATGAAATTCAGAGTCATGTGTAATCTAGGCAATCCATTCGACCAGGAATAGAAAAACTTCACTTGTTGAATAATCTTCTCTCTCAAGTCGATGCCCTAAAGGAACTGAAAGTAGCTTAGAAGATTGAAAACTCTTCGACTTGATTTGTCAAGTATCACCTGGGTACAGAAAATCATTCAATTTCAACCTTTTTACAGATAAAACTAGTTGAACCTCTTTACAGACAACCTGGTATAGAAGACGTTTCATAAATATAGTAGAGAAAAATAGGAAAATTATTCTAATCAAGTTCTAAATCAAACCTATATAAACTTCTACTTTAATCTATTTCATATTTTAATTATAACCTCTATCTAATTTATCTTAGTATTTGCATAGTCCTTTCAAGAGAGGATTATTCAATTGGTCACGGTGAATACAACCATGATCTGATATTTGTTAATAAATGGCTGTGCATCTTGCTTGTTTTTAGTCTGTTAGAATCGGTGGCCTGTTAGATTAGATATATAATGATGCCTTCTAAAAGCTTGAAAAGTAGGAATTTATGGCTTGGCAAAAGCTCTCATCATTGAAAAGAGAAGTAATGACAAGATCATGAGAGGCTTAAATGAAATGTGTAGATAAGACGGGATTCTAGATGAATATAAGAAGGCGTGAAGGAAGGGGAAAAAGTCTTGAGATTATTACAAAAATGAAATAAGGCAGCATCATGGCTTGTCTAATCGTAGGATCGTTATTGGGCATTGCAACATTTCATAAATCAAGTATATTATCAGCAACAAAAACATCCCCACTCAGAGAGGAGAGAATAAGAAACTTAGTCTAATGATATTCTAATTTGAATCTATTTCAAATTCTTGTTTTTATAACCTATTTCAAATTCTAAGTCATACCTATATAATGTATTTTAACATATTCAACACCTATATATGAGAAGTGTCTCAAGTTGGATTTTTTTGGGTCAAAGCCCTTAGCCGCCAACCTTGCTTCAGAACATGTCAAAGTCTTTCATCTTTCTCATTTTCAACTCTCACCCACTTGCAGTCGGCTCGATTGACCGAGAGACAACCACCAATGTTAGGCTACAGGAAAGAGCACTCTTCTCCCCATTCATGACTTCTACCCTTCTTTCTTTGTGATGTAGAGCAAGGTACTAGATGCGGGGCAGATAGGGATGTAGGTGGAAGATGGATGGGGGTAGGTCAGGGAAACGTTGAATAATTGGCCTCACACCAAACTCTATTACGGGCGAAAAAGTTGAAAACTTGGAAAACCCAAAAGCACTATGAAAATTTTCATTCATCATTATCTGCCTTGCCAAGGAGGCATTACATCCTTTAAGTAAACAAAGGGAAACATGAAACTAGTTTCAACCATTAAACAATCCTATGGTTGAGATTAAAACATCTTAATTGATAAATTAAATATATAAATCAGTAAAAATAAAATAAAATAAAGACTAAATATGGGCTGGGCCCAATGGACGAGGTCGAGATGGATTGGCTGGGCCCATTGGCTAGCTAATCCATAGGGGCCATGAGTCTGTTTTGCATCAATTCTCACTTTCTTGGAGTCTTGTTGATATCATCCAAGGTCGAAGTCAACCGTACAAACTCCTGATTTTCTGCTCGATCTCCATTTTCTTTGCATGCATGGGGGAACAAAACCTCGCCGTAGCTTTAGACTTTGCTCTAGTGGAAAGAGGTCGTAAGCTGTTAATGCCCTTGTCGTTCTGAGAGGGTTTTGAGACGGAGAAGAATACGGAGATCAAGAGTAAACTATCCTTCATTGCAAAAAGACAACCTAATGTGAATTTTGTGGCCGTCTCAAAGCTTTCGGACTCAAGTTAGGAGGGGGAGAGACCGCACATTATCCTTCATGTTAGTAGCTAGAAAAGAATGGATGAATTAATCAATCGCTGATCATCAAAAGATTGATTTAGTGCTTCAATCAAAGCGGTGGCCGCTGCTATGTTGTATGCTATTTATCGGCGCTCACATCCGTAGCAACCAATACGCACCGATACATTATGTATTGGCCACTACAAGCAATGAAATGTAAAAAAAAAAGAAAAAAACCTTTGTCAGCTTAGGGAGAAGAAGAAAGGAGTAAGGAAAAAAAAAAAAAAAACGGACAACAACTACATAAACATACTTGGAAGCAGAAGCAGTATCACGCAGCAGTAACAGCAGCAACAGTAGGTGGCACCAGCGGAGCAGCGGCAACATCACCACCAAGCAGCGCCGTCTCGCCTTCTCGTCTTTTTCTTCTTCATTTTCTTTTCTTTCTTCCTCTTTTCCTTCTCCTCTTCTTTGTCTTTCTCGAGCCTTCTCTTTTGGGAAAAGAATTAGAGTAACAAAAGCCCCTCTTTTGGTCCCTCCAATATTTACTAAGTAGGGTAACTATGGGCCCCACATTGGGCTCACCTTATGAAAGATAAATAAAGATCAAATTTACCCCACGTGGCCCACCTTATAAAAGTTATAGATAAAAATCAAATGGGCCCCTCAGGTATTAAAATAGAAAAAATCATGGCTTCGCCAAATAAATAAAAATTAGGGGCTTAGCCAAATTTTTACTCTAATTAGAAATAGAGCTCAATCAAATTTTACTCTAACTGGAAATAGAGACAGCCAACTTTCACACTAATTGAAAATAAAGTCTATTCAAATTTCACACTAATTCAAGAAAGGCTCCAGCAAAATTTTACTCTAATAGGAAATAGGGCTCAACCAAATCTTCTTTTAATAGGAAATATGACCCTAACAAAATTACTTTCTAATAGGAAATAGTGGCTCAACCTAGGGTCCTAATCAAAATTTTCTTTAATAGAAAATTTTAAACTGTATATATACATTTCAAAATACAACTCAGAAATGTGATATTCTAAGCAACAATGGTGAAAATATTTTGATGACGTTGTTTGATTACAAACATGAATATATGTGAAAAGAAAATGATCATTATTACTATTTTCTATTCAGACAGCAATACAGGACCTCATAATGAGGGGAAGGCTATGCCCTCTTACTTATCTTAGTTATTTTAGTAAAAAAAAAAAAAAAGTATATTTTCTATCATTTTTCAATATTCTGGATTTTTTGAATTTTTTTGAAATTTTTTTGATGATTTTTTGAAATCGCATTGGTACGCTGCTACGTAGAGCCTGTTTTGTAGCGTTTTGGCAGCGGGCCGCTATGCACGCCACTATCGCTATTTTCATCCTTGGCTTCAATCAACCCTTCACGATTATCAAAGCAACCAACTATATTGGTTTTCACAAGTCGATCCACTTTTCCCCAACTTTTCACATGAGTGAAGAAGGTTATTGCGCCCCTCCCGTTTTGAAACCCATGAGAATGGTTAGAGATGTTTTTAAAAACGATGTTCACAATTGCCATATTGGGACTGAGACACGGCCCAGACTCCCACGGGGCACCAGTGGGGAATCTTGGATAATGGGTGAAAGTCTGATCCAGCAATATTGCGTGAGTGAAGAAGGGCAATGCCACTCAATGATGAAAATAATAGTAGCGGCAAACGTTGCGGTCCGTCGCCAAAACGCTACGTAGCGGAGTAGCAGTGCGATTTGAAATTATCGTAAAAAATGGCCTATGGTCATGCCCCATTCTAGTAAAGTCGTCGCCCCACCATAGGATATGAGTTATTTATACTTAATTTGCTAAAAAAAATCATCATGTGTTTAAATAAGTAGAGATCATTACTATTTGGTGTTCATTTTGACTTTTTCAATTGACCATTTTCTACGCCACCCAAATTAAGATTGTGGGTCCGCCACTGTTCAAGCCTTGAATCCTCTGTGACCGACATTAAGATCAGCACAATTCCAAACAATCTTACTGGTAAGGAGTTCGTTTTCTAATTCACTTGGTAAAGAGCTGAGTTTGGGACAGTCTTCAAGTTTGAAATATTGGAGAAGGTTAAGGTTTTGGAGCATTCCTTTAGGGATATCATCTCAATGTGAAGTGATGAGAGTGAAGTGAATGAGCCCCTCTGACTCAAAATAACTCTAAACCAGGTCATAAAATGGGCTAACCAACCCAACTCAATCCCTCACCTTTTATGACGTCATGACCCCGAACCCGGGGCCTTTGAATTCTATTGATGATGTGGGATTAGAAAGTTGAATTTCCACATATATGGAAATTTTGGGGTAAGTCCACATAATGAGTCAAATTAATGCTCCAATTTTCTTAATGAATCATCACTATATGGAAAATTTCTATTAATTGACGTGTTGGGACATCATCAATAATGAGGTTTTGTTGGGACATCATCAAGGGTAAAATTTTGAGGTTTTGGTGGGACATCATCAACCATAACTCTGCCACACGTCATAACCGGGGCCTTTGAAATTTTGGGGTAATCTAATGCCACACGTTATGACCTCGAACCTGGGGCCTTTGAATTCTATGCCGCTACTCATTTAACTTACCATGGTGAATTTCTGGCAGAAATTTCAGGAAAGAAACAAGCTCATAATCTTTTATGTTCTGATTCATAAGTCAAATTAATTAAGAATTCAGGCATACCGGTCTTTGTGGTCATGTATTTGTGGTACCTGATCCCATGTTGGCCGGTGCTTAGCTGGTTAGGAGGTTGTCGTTGAATATGATAAAGACCAGTGGTTCATGTAAATATCTAGATATTGTGGGATGCTACATTGATTGCCTTGCATAATTTATTAAAGTTTATCTTGCGTTAGAATGTTGTTCTGTCATTTACTTATGCAATTAGATTTGAAGCTGGTCACTCAGCTTCCAAGTAACCAAGATTTAGTAGAGTCTGAGCCTCTATGTGATCATCGAGAAATAGGCTTTGGAATGTGCACTTGAGGACAGAATGACCTAGAGGATAAAAGAAAATTGGACATCATATTATTTAATTCATTGCTACTGGACATTTGAGGGTTGTAGTTTTTATTTAAGACAGTTGTTTTTGCTATTAGTTTAAATTGATTATTAATGTTATACTGCGTTAATGGTAAAGTATAATTAATTAGCATGAATTGCGGTAATTAAGGATCGAGATCTGAAATCTTCCTGGTAAATCCTTATAGAGGAAAGTTTAATTAAGGGAACGTTTGGCAATGGTCTTCAAAGGGGAATCCTTACCCATTTTCCGTGCTTCCATGGAAAACCCATGTTTGGGTGTAACCGGGACCGAAGAAAGAAAACTTCCATTTTCTACGCAATACTAGACTTCATCGGTCGGACCATCCCCCATCATATCTTGTAAATCAGAGCTTTTAAAGGGGGAGGTATATAAGTGGGTTTTCTGCACATGACTCATTCCCCGACTCCTTTCTCGATCTAGAGCTTATCCCACTGACTCCTCTCTCAATCTCGAATCCATCTGCATAAAACCCTCTTCTCTACTGCTCATGTGACGGGAGGCCTAGCCTCTGTTGCTACGACCGGAGAAGACTACCCTTCCCTTTGCTGCTGCGACAAACGCTCTCTCACTCCTCTCTCTCTTTCTCTTCAAAGACAAGGGAAGTGGTCCTTCAAGAATCTAGCCCTCCGACACACACCAGGGTTCTTCCCACCGTCGGACTCCACTGCATTCTACCGGCCCCCTCCCTCTGGTCAATCTGTTCAAAACCATAAGTCAGGTTAGGGTTCTTGATTTCCATTTTTTCATTTTTTTCCCTCCATATTCCCTCTTTTCTTTGTGGAATGGAAGATTTCAGTTTATGGAAAATAGATTCAGGCTTCAGCAGGGATCTTGATTCATTTTTTTTTGTTATTTATTATTGCTTTTGTTTCATTTGCTGTAAAGGTTTCATTTGGCTCTTTTCATTCCCTGTTGATTCAATGGAGCCTGTTCTTTTCATTCCATGTTCTTTATTATTGCTATTTGTTTCATTTAATAAGGGTTTAATTAGAAACAACTTTATTTAAAATAAACTTAATAGAGTCAGCTCTGTTTCACAAGTGCAAAACAAGCCAAGGTTGTAGGCAATGTAGGCCATGTAGTTCATATGTGATGGCCATAAAAAGCCACATGGCTCAAGGACTTGTTCCTCTATTTTTCCTTTCCTATATGGGTGCATGCATTATCTTTAGTAACAAGTGGGAGCCATTTCCTGCTAAACTCAGATATCCAATTATTGTGGAACTCATATAAAATCTCCTTCCTCCAGGTTATATACACAGTGGTATACACACAAAGACTTTCAATCATCTGTGTTAACAATACCTAAGATCTTCAGTGATCACAAGCCTCCAAGCAATATCTCTTTGCATTGTTGCGCTACCTAGGACATTCTGTGTCTATCCAATATCAACACTAATCAGCAACAAAATTCTTGGTTAATCTGTGTCATAACCAATTCTAAATATTACGCACACGCTGTTACACCCCAACCCGAACTAATCGTAATTAAGGCTAATTAATTGAGATTAATGCTAATTAAGCGTGAATGATTGGGTTAATCAAGGTTAATGACCCAAGAGAGATAGATCAGTCTCAAATGACACATTAAGCCTAATGAAATGGATTTGAGTGAAATTGAATGGATTAAAATGAGTTTAGACTCAAACAAGGTAAACTAAGGACTTTTTCGTAAATACGGGTTTTCACGTATTTCGTCAAATACGGAAATTCTTGATACCAACGTGCGTATCTCGAAGAGTACGTCAACTTTCATAATAAAAGCGATTCCATTTGACCTCAAATGGGCCAAGTGGAGCCTCATTTGACTCTAAATGTAAATAGAGTAAATAAGTGGGGGTTTTGGTGTTAAGAGAGCTATATTAGAATGAAATGAGAGAGAGATGGGTTCATTTCTCATTTTTCCATTCCAAGAGAACCCTAGAGCTCTCCATTTTCTTTTCTCTTCCATTCCTCTTGTTAAGAGTGATCTTGTGAGTGATTGAAGTGGATTTTGAGGAGTTCATCTCCAACTTCGTCTTCTTCCCCAAGCAAAGCTTCCATTGTTGAAGAGTGGAGCTTTAGAGAAACCTCAAGAACTCCTTGCTTTGGACCACAAGTAAGTGATTAAGTGTTTCATAGGATTTCCCAGTCATATTAGTGATTTTGTAATGGGTTCTAGCACAAATGACTCATGGGAGTCCATTTGTTTTTTTTTTTTTTTTTATGAATTAGGGTTTGAAGTTTGGGGGTTTAATCTCAAACCAAGCTAGGCAAAAGAGGACTTGAGTTAATAGCTTCCAAAGAGGCAAGTGTAAACTTTCCTTGTAGTTGTATTAATCATTATAGAAGTGTATGGTGTTTCATGGATAGTATATGCATTTTTACATGGATTTTGGGTTTATTATGAATGCTTAATGAAGTGATTAAGGTGGATAATGAATGATTAGTAATAATGAATGTGATTGGATGATGTATGAGGGGGAACAGGAGGTTCCAATCTCTTATGCAGGTTGTGTGAGTGTAATGGAGAAAAGAATGTAAAAGAAGGGAGAATGGTTCAGAATTCCGGAATGGAATTCTGAAGCGTTCGCGAGCGAACAATGGGTTCGCTCGAGCGAACGAGGTTCTGGTTTGGGACGAAATGCGTTCTGAGGAGTTCGCTCGAGCGAACATTTAGTCCGCTCGAGCGAGCATTGTTCTGCGTGGGTTCGCTCGAGTGAACAGTGAGTTCGCTCGAGCGACCATCGTTCTGCCTGTGTCCGCTCGAGCGAACAGTGGGTCCGCTCGAGCGAACCTTATACTGGCCCAGTGATAATAATGAGTGAAAATTTTGGGTTTTGGATTTTTACGAGAATTTGGAGTACGACTCTTAAGTATAAATGCGTTCCCGATTAGTTTTTAAGACTAATCATGGGTTAATCAAATTATGGAGAATTAATGGTGTTTTAAAGAAAAGAAAAAGGGGTTCCTTGAACGAACCAAAATAGATAAAGGCCTAAGCTCCATGGGTGTTAATTAAAGGGACTTGAAATGCACATACTAAAAAAATACAAATGTGATGTCCATCGTGAATAACACGTGCATTTGGAAACCAACGGTTACACCCGAATGGTTATTTAGGATTGAGATAGGATTGAAATAGGATTGAGTAGGATTGAAATAGGATTGAGTAAAACCATACGTGGTTAATGTTATACTCATTGTGTCATTGTGATCAATCTAATGAGATTGATATTATTGTCATTCCTTTCTTCTGTCATGAAAGGAATCATTGAGTTTAATTGGATCCATAAAAAGGATTTCTCACTGAACGTATTGATCATTGAGTCTGGCACTACCTAGCGATTGTATTAGAACTCCAAGTGAGTTCAATGAATAATGAATGAATAATCCTGCTGCAGCAGATGGATATTGGGGTGTTCTGGAGCTCCGTGGTGATGCTAGTTGTCCCTGGCCCGGACACTAGTAAGTCCCACCAAATTCCGATCGTATCTTCGGATATTGATTGATGCCTTCCATTGGAAGATGAATCCTCCCTTTGAGGGGAGATGGTAAATGATAATCCTTCCTTTGAGGGAAGATGGAAATGAAATGTAATGCAATGAGTGCTATGGTAGTTGCCAATTTGTACTTGTATACTGACTGTCATTGTCTATTATTGATTATTGTAGAATTGTCTAGATTTCTCTAGCATTGAAATTGTCATTATTGCAATATAAATGTATTGATATACTATTGCAAGAATTGTTTATACATTGTTGAACCGTCGTGTTCATTAGTGTTATTGATGGCATTCCAGGCCCGGTTGCCCCTGCCGGTCTTGCAGCGCCCCCGGCGCCAGCGGAGGAGACCGCTCCGGTTCCTCCAGGAGGTCTGATAGAATGGAACCGGCGGGATACCATCTGATTGGGTATCCGAGTGCGATCGAACTTTTGATAAATGTTTTGGGATAATATTTTGAGTAATTGTTCATAGATTCATTTTGGCAATGTAATTAATGATTTGGAAATGTAACTAATGGTCATCTGCATAGTGTTTGTATATGCAGCATGTTGTCAAATGTATATTGGAAACGATACATGTATAAGGACTGTATTTTGTATACATGTAAATGATAAATTGTTATTGTCAAATATATATTGTTTCCGCAAAAGTTTTATATTTGACAGGTACCTTGAGTATGATATCCCTTGTGGATCTCGTTTTAACTTCGGTTAATTCGGGGTTTACGGGAGTAAGTATGATGATTACGGCTCGGGTTAGCCGGGTCCTCGGGCCCGGGTCGTGACACACGCTTATATATACATGTTATAAATGTTACTTCTTGTCTGGTTGCCGAATTAATTTGGATCATGCTGTATGCTGCCCCTTCCATATGTCTGAATTCTATTTTGGTTTCTACAACATTGGTCTGGTGTATGTCTGATTCAATGTTTTGAATTTGCCATGTACATTATACGATAACAGCTTTTTTTTTTTTCTAGTCATCGCTTCTTTAAATTATCAGTAACACTAACTATTTATTTAAGTTATTTGCATATGGTACAATTATTGTTGTCAATCACCTTTACGTTTATTCCCAACTCACACTTTAGAAGGTAGAGACAATGTGTCCTGAAAAATCCCATGTTTGGCCAAGATATCTGCTAGACTATTCGCCTCACCGGCCTTCAATTGAAAAAAGGTACAGTCAATGTTATTTTCACGTAAATGTAAACTTGTCAAATGTAAATGCATATCTCCGGGGTGGCCTTTTTTCCCTCTTTAAAATCTGTTGTCCATGCGACCATGTTTGAGGAATCTCCCTTAGTGATTATCAGAGCCTTCTTTCTGTCCTTGCACCTCAGGCTAACAGATACTTTCCTGCTAGAAAAAAATTGTACCTTTTTGTACCATTTTCAAAGTGGAGGATTCCTTGAGCAGCCACTTCTACAAGGAATTCTCTTGTAGAGAAGACGCAATCTTACATTGGGTTTAGTTGCTCTATTTGAACTTGATTTCTTACTATATCATGTTGCTTGTGCAGGTGGCTTCCAATACAATAGCTGCTTCTCCTTTGGGTCACAAATGGGCAAGTTTAGCAAGACCCTTCGGGTACTTAAACTAAATAATCCTATTCTGCTCTAAGGTGACAGTTTCTATGTTATCTTTAGCTGTGGATAATATGCTGTTTTGGTCCAGCTCAAAGCCTGCTGCGAATGACGTTATAGGGATTGATCTGGGTACCGATAAGGATTGATCTGGGTAGCGCAAATTCACGTGTTGCAGTTATGGAGGGCAAGGTTAAAATCTTGGTGGCTGACATTTATTTGCTGCAGTATGTTTATTGGGTACAGTTGTGTATATTTCTCACTTCATTTTACATTAAATCTCTGTGTAAATATTCAGGCACATGCTTACACTTTACACAAATTCCTAACCAGCAGGGCTGGCCGAGGATTTATCTCTGGTCATCCTTGTTGAAAGGGTGATGCTTAACACCGAATCATTAGTGGATTCACAATCTTTATTTTGTATTCATATATATATATATATATATATATAAATTTTTTGGCAATATGTGCAGAATGAAGTCCTCTCCCTCTTCCGTTCTCTACTGCGCACAGCTGGTATCTTCTCTGATTACAATATCAGAGAATATGCCAAGAGGAGAACGATCGATGGGTTCCGTCAAAACCGCAGACTTTCGGACCCTTCTTCTATTGCTTCAGCCTTCTACGATAGAAAATCTCAGTTTGGGTGCCATGCTTTTGATTTATACCCATGTTGGAAGAACTGAAAACTGAAGATTTGTAGTGAGATAACAGACTCACGTATGTCATGCCCCCGAGCCCGAGACTGCACTCATTTGGAGGCGAGATGTATGCCCGCATGGGGATTCGAGTCAAACTCGTTGACCTTTCGTCCCCATGAACGGAATTCATCCATAGGATAACACGTGGGATGTTTAATTTCCATAAACATGTATTTTTCACCTGTACAATCTTATCAAATACATATCCATTTTATAATCCAACAATATCATGTCCATCAAGATCTAGGGCATAAAAGTTCTTGAGCATATAGATTAAAGGTTCGAGTTTTAAAGTCAAGCGATAGAGAGAGAAAGAAGTAAGTTAAGGTTTACAAGCCATAAGGTAAATAAGTCCATAAACGATAACAAAAGATGTGGCAATCCAAGCCACGGTCCATGGGTCGTGCGACGTCCAAGCTCAACATGTGGATGTCTAGAAGACATCCTCTGGAGTCCATTCCGCTACGCGTCAAGGAGATTCCTCTAGTTTTTGTGTGGTTTAGAAATTTTGAATGGCTATGATGCGTCCCATGTTGGAAGCATGGCTACAGTTTGAATATGCATTTTCATGAATGCTTGTGTAAGATTTCTGTGTAGCATTTTTATATTTTTTTTGTGTTTTCATTGTTTCTATTTGTTTGTGTTTCAAGAAATGCAAACCTTTGATTCTTATGCATATGTTTGTGAATTTGTGGTGTATATTGTCTGTTGCTTCAATGATGCCTCCCTTGATTTTGTAAAATCTTATCCTTTATGCCTCCCATTATGATATATACTCTATATTGGGTTTTCTATTCTTGTGTTTTTAAATCTTGTGGTGCAGCCGATGGGTATAGATCTTCTGTAGTGCTTCTTCATTGTTAATAAGAGTAGCCACGCATTTATCTTCTCCTGGGGACAGCCCACTAGACTACTGGAGGAATAGTTCCAACAAGGAAAACCCAAGTGAATCTGATATTGTCTCCATGCTTCATATGACCAGCCCCACCATTCACATGTTTCGGATGATGGTGGATGACATGAGAAGTATCTCAGTATCGTCCCTTCTTCCTTAAAACTTTTGGAAAACTATGGTTAAGTTCACATTATGGAAAGAGATGACTCATCTCTTTTGATTTTCCACGGTATACACAACTACATCTAAAGGGCAGTCTTTTCAAGGGTGTAATTATTTGGAAGATTTATCTAGGAAGAAAAGAGGTCTTAGAGATGTAAGGTCATGGTTATGTGAGAAACATGGGTGGTAGATGAGAGTAGAGATTTGGTCAGCTTTGAATTGGAGACTTAAATTAAGATGTTTGTGGGTTTGTCATATGCAGGGCTGAATGCTAATCTCTTGTTCTCTTTTTATCATTTACTGTAAAATGTTACTTTGTTTTGTAGTAAGTCGTGAACCACTTGGTTATTGTTGTTTTGTTGTCCTTTTTTTTTTTTTTTTACTCTTCCACTTTGATACTTTCCATTTAAATCCGACAACTCTCTCAAGGATTCTATAAAATTATCTCAGCTCCTGTGTGGCTTAGTTGGATGGACAATATTATGGGGTAATATTTCTGCACATCTGGTGTGCAGGGTCTTACAAAGCACACCGGCTATGGGGGCCCACATAGGACCCCACAAATTATAGGACATGGGGGTATGGAAATATTCACCCAAGATGGACCGAGATATAAAAAATAGGTCAATTTCATACCTTTAACCCCTTATCCATGTACCACAAATTTAACGAATTTATAAACCAAAAACCAAACCAAACCAAGCCTTTTCCCACTAAGTAGGGTCGGCTATATAGATTTGATGATGCCAATCAAATCTATTTAGGGCCATGTCATCCGTTAGATCCATGTAGGCAATGTCATGTTTATTAGTTTCTTTCCAACTTCTCTTGAGTCTTCCTCTCCCTCTCCTACTCCTGATAATCTCCATGCTTTCACACCTTTTAACAGGTGCCTTCGTTGGACGCCTTCTAACATGGCCGAACCATCTCAGTCTATTTTCTCTCATTTTATCTTCAATCGGTACTATTCTTACTTTGCCCATAATCTCCTCATTCCTAATCATATCTCTCCTTGTGATTCCGCACATCCATTTTAGCATTCTCATCCCCGCAACTTCCATCTTCTTAACATGATTATGCTTTACTGCCCAACACTCTGATCCATATAACGTTGGCGTACCGCCACCTTATAATATTTTCCTTTAACCTTGAGGGGGAATTTCCGATCACACAAGACGCCTGAAGCACTCCTCCATTTAGTCCACCCGGCCTGAATCATGTGGCTTACATCAGTATTAATCCCTCCATCCTGTTGCACCATAAATTTAAGGTATCTAAAACTTTCTTTCTCTACAATCTTTTGTGTGCCCAAATTTACTTCTCTGGTTCCATTTAGTCCACCCGGCCTGAATCATGTGGTTTACATCAGTATTAATCTCTCCATCCTGTTGCACCATAAATCCAAGGTATCTAAAACTTTCTTTCTCTACAATCTTTTGTGTGCCCAAACTTACTTCTCTGTTACCAGGTGTCCTACTTTGACTAAACTTGCATTCCATATATTCCGTCTTGCATCGACTTAGCCTAGACCCTTTAATCTCTAACGTTTTCTGCCACAATTCTAGATTATCATTCACTCCTCTCGTCTCATCCACTAAAACAATGTCATCTGCAAATAGCATACACCACGGCATCTCATTCTGGATATGTCTTGTAATCTCATTCATAACTAGGCAAACAAGTACGGGCTTAACGCTGAGCCTTGGTGTAGACTGATCGTGATAGGAAACTCTTTAGTCTCTCCGCCAGTCGTTCTTATAGATGTTACGACTCTATCATACATATCCTTTATCACCTCATTATATGCAACACACACTCTTTTCTTTTCCAGTACTCTCCATAGAATCTCCCTAGGAACCCGGTCATAGACCTTCTCCAAGTCAGTGAACACCATATGTAAATCTCTCTGACCTTCTCTATAATGTTCCATTAACCTTCTCAGGATAAAGATAGCCTCCATGGTTGATCTCCCAGGCATGAAACCAAATTGATTCTCTGAAACGTTTGTTGTTCTTCTTAGTCTTCTCTCAATAACTTTCTCCTATAATTTTATCGTATGGCTCATCAATTTAATCTGGCAGTAGTTCGCATAGTTCTGAATATCTCTTTTGTTCTTGTATATGGGTATAAGAATACTTTTCCAACTTTCCAATTTAATCCCGCGCGGTAGTTCGCACAAATTTAACGAATTTATATTAAAGGAAAAAAAAAATTAACCGTTCATCCAACTTTCCAATTTATTTGGTAGGTGTAAACCAAGAGAAGTTAATGGGGAGAAGATGATGAGGTGACATTTATATCTTCTTAGGAAAGGTAACAAATAGATATTTGTTCTAATTTTCCTACCTTCTTCTACATCTAGTTGTGAGGCTAAGTCTGATTAAAGTGAACTTGGGTCAATGCTAATTCATAAAAAAATATTGTTTTAAATAATTTAAATTATATAAGTTGGCCTATAAGTGGATTTCATACCAATTCCTTCATGGAAACACACTAAATCCATCCGTGCATAGGCTTTTTATAGTACAGTTTGGCCCTTACGGTTTGTATTTTAATAGGTGGGACTGCTTATGAATTTGTAGTTTCTTTTCAGCATATCCCTTTGTAGGGCTCTCTTGCAGAATTCAATGGCTAAATTAGTGCTAAATTGACAGCAATGTCATTCAATTTATGGGAGTAAATGGACGTGAAGGGCTTAGATTTGTCTAAAGGTGTGCCTCACTAATCAATATACAAAATAAAGAAGGGCAGAGAAAAAAAGGCTTATGTCTAAAAGAAAATCTCTCTCTCTCTCTCTCTCTCTCTCTCTCTCTCTCTCTCTTGGTGGCTCACAATATAAATATATATATATATATATATCAAGGACCTATCTATTGCACATGACGCACACATACTGTGGGGCCCACCTTGGGATGGGACCTAGGGGATTTGAAGATCTACTTGAGCCCCTCCTCTCCACAAAAAAAATAAATAAAAATAAAAATAAAATCAACACCATCCTAGGCCTACAAGTTCAGTCCATTTAAATGGGGTGTATAGTTGATCCAACGATGCAGTTTATTTGGATGAATCCAAACCTGGAGTGCGTGTGTACTAGAAGTGTACAGTCAATCCAAAGGTGCAGCCCATTCGAATGGGTCTAAACCTGCGGGGGCCTGTGTATTATGGGGGGATTTGGTCCACACCGATGGAGCAATTAGGTGAGTCCACTAGGGGTGTGCACGGGCACATGTGATGATAACACACATACACACATACATAGACCCTCCATCCAACTACCTTGTCTTGCCGGATCGATGCAAACCCATGGGGTTGGTGACAGTCCGGGGGAACGTATGGTCCATTCAGATGGATTATAAGGTGGGACCCACAAGGTGGTGCCCATCATGTATATATAGAGAGAGGTTGTTTGTCTGTGTCCTTAGGACTGAGATGAGGAGAGATAACAAATTGAAGAGAGAGATCCAGAGACGTACGTTTGAGTTTTACTTGTTTGGTAATTTTATTGTAAAATAAAGTTAAAGTAAAGCATCAAATCAAAAGAATATAATATATAAGAGGGTTATGATGATATTTTATTTTTAGTGGATTGGTAAGGAATCTTTTTAACTTTTTGTATAAAAAGTTAGTGTTTCTTTTTTATTATTTTGCTATGAAAGATGTTGCTTTTTGACCTTTTTTTTTTTTTTTTTAAGAAATGAGAAAATTTTAAAGATATGTACTTTTGATGTGGCCTTTTGTCTGAAAAATAAAGCATTTTCCTTACTTTTACTTTAATAGTAAATTGACAAACGGGAGGGGTGAAATGGAGAAAAGTGAAATGTGTGCTTGGGTAGAGGTTGGGGTGGGTCTTTTGAAATAAGTTTAAATCTCAGCTGTTCATCATCTCTTAATGGATGAGATACAACATCACATGAAACTTATTTCAACATCACCTTCATGAGAGAAGGCTTCTCTATAGAGTAATATATTTTTTCATCTGTGTTTTATAGTACAGGAAGAACTCTCTCCTACGGGGGGCATTCCCAACCCACAGTTGAGTGAAGTGAAAATCAGGGTGGTCCCGGTCTTCAGATGGGCCTCTCTGCCACTTTAACATCTAGATCAAACATCTCGTAGAAGAATATTTCTCTGTAGTACAATATGCAGCATTGTTTCTATCTGGACTCGGAATTGCATGAACCTAGTTTTGGATTGTTTTGGGTCAAATGAAGTAGGCCTACACTCAAGGCTCTTTAATAAATGTCCAATGCAGTGGACCCAAACTCCAAGACTCTGCTTGTTTCTTTCCCAGAATTTCAAGAATTCACGTCCGGCTAAAAGTTTAATATTTTCGAAACGTCATTTGAGACCTTGTAAAGGGCTGTGATTTGAAAATTTTGTGAGAGAAACATGACAATTTAAATGCTAAGTGTCGAGCCATAGCATCATGTCAAAAAAATCCCAAACATTCCAAATTCTTGTCATAAACTATGGTAAAGAAACATGAATCTAAATTAATAGAATGCATCGATCCCTTATTTTTGGAGTTAGATTTTGGTCAAGTTCAGGTAAATGAATAGGGAAAATTTCAAAAAGGAGCCTAAGTTTTCGGGACATTTCAAAAAAGGACAAAATAAGAAGCACATTTCAAATTAAGCCTTAAGTTTTCCAATTAACTTTCAAAACAGGACATCCGGCCAAATTAGCCATCGTCCAGAGAAATCTCTCCTCCTATATTTTCTAAAATCCCAAAACTGCCTTGCAGAGCTATTCCCCTCCACTTGCAACTCACCCTCACCTTACATTTCACACATCGCTCTCTACTCCGAACAACTCCAAACAAATATCACCCAGCGGGTGCTGGGGGTGTACTTAGGGACCACGAAAGGGATGTCTAGCTCATGTTCTCTAAGAAGGTAGGTATCAAGGAATCAAATGAGACTGAGGTGTTCGCAATCTTAGAGGCTCTTCGATTATTCTTTTCTTCTTTTCGTGAAAATTTTTTAGTGGAGAGTGACTCATCAAATGCTATCTCTTGGATCTCAAACAATGAGGATCCTTGGAGGTTCCACTTCCTCTTTACGGAAATCAAGTCCCTATTTTCTCAAGGTTATGTTGAGTTTAGGCATGTTAGAAGGTCAGCAAATGCAATGTAAGACTCTCTAGCGAAAGAAGGGGTAGATGTGTTAGTCCCTTGATTGCTAACACCATGCAATTGTCTTTTTCTGTTCTTTGGATATAAGTAGGGGCGGAACTACATTAGGGCCCGGGGGGGGCCCGGGGGGAAAATCCTTTAACTTCATAAAAATGGGCCCCTCCCACCCAAGGTTTTTGCCCCCCCGGCTTTGGAAAATCCTTTTAACATTACTAAAATGGGCCCCTCTCCACCACGACTTTACAACTCTTTTGGAAAACCTCAGCAGACTCAGACAAAGACTCCAGCCCTAGTTCCATTTTTCCTTCTTCATTTTACTCTTCTTCTCTTTTATCCTTTAATCTCTCATCTTCTGATCTTCAGTTTGGTTCATTTAATCATTTTGTACGTCGTCTTCTCGATGTCCAGCATTTTCATTAGGTGAGATTAAAATTTATTCAAATTTTGGCCCCCCCAAAGATGAAATCCTGGTTCCGCCCCTGGATATAAGGCTCTTATACTTCTTGGTGGTGGTGTATTATTTTTTTGTTTACGTTCATTTTATTATAATGTTTCAGTTACCGTTTAAATTAAAAAAAAAAAAAAAAAAAGTCACCCACCTTCATCTAGCTTACCTTGACAGCCACTTCTTGTTATCTCCTCTGCATCCCAACTATGCCACATATCTAATCCTAGCCCTTTCCTTACTCAACCACACCAACAGCCTGTGCCAAAACAACTTCAACCCAACTCTCAACCCAGACGTATCACTCTGGAATGCTCATTACCCATGCCTATTCCCCTTCCCCTTTACCTGCACTTATGTCATAATAAAAACAGATATCCAAAGAGACCAGAGAACAAACATAACCATCATACACAGATAAAACACTAGAAAATCACTCACAAGGTAAAGACACACACCAAACAACCCCCCATAAAAAGCATTAATAGAAGGAAACCAAATCACCAGAATCCTATTAGATGGTCCTAGAATCTTCACAGGCACTTCCATATCCAAAACGCCTACAGATTCCATCTTTATTCACAGCCCTCGTAACTTAGGCCCCATTTTGAAAACTTTCCGGATATGGAAAATTTCAAAATACCTATTGCCATCCCTAAATTAAAAGAAGTAAGTAGAGTTGCTCAGCAACTTGACTTACCCAACACCAAGAAGGCCAAAAACAGGTTGCTCACCAACTTATTGCACGCTTACACGCTGGTGCCTTATTTGTACGGATTCACACCTATTAAACCAGGTTTGGCAATCTATCCATTTGTGCTCATCTGACGCAAAATACGCCAACCCGACCGGTTCAACCAACCACAATCCTCACCGTGAACAAGACAACGATAAAATGACACCCAAACAGTTTAGAAGCTTTTAGCCATTTGTTTCAACACATTTACACATTGGGTTTGAAATTGAATAGCAGTTTCATACTTCCATGAACCAAATTTTTTGGTTGTTCCCGCGAGTATTAGTGATCGACAATCAAGCCACGCACATAAAGACCAAAAGATTTTGCGTGGTTTGACGAAACCGCTTACGCTCATGACAAGAAAGTATAGACTCACATCTTGACTATCTTTAGAGTCTACGACTTTTTTGCTTTTTAAGTCTCTAAAAAAGTTCTGGTACAATAACTAAAAGACTCTTGACCTGAACTCAGCTATTACTTAACCCAATGACCACTTCGATAAATCCGGAATACAAGACAGAACCAACAATCTCCACCAATATTTGAATTCTGTACAACTCGAGCAATCAGAAAATAACCAGTAATGTCTTACAATACCTAATTGATGAATGATATCTATTCTCTTCAATACTCTCGCATGTTGAAGGGGTTGGTCTAGTGGTCAGGACCATAGTTCCTCCGATTATCCCTTCTTCAGAAATTGAAAGTTGAGCCCATTAATACTACTAAGAGGAATTAGTTCAACTCAACGAGCTGGAAGCCTTTGACAGCAGGGGAAAAAGAAAAAAAACCAGCAATACAATACATAAACCAATAAATTTATATGCTATGACTGCAATTCAGATCGTCTTTGTATCCTTCGCCAGTAATCATGTGATTTTATATTACTCAAAAGTTGATGACCCCATATCGAGTCCGGACAAAATTTCACTGATATTGGAGCTGGCCCGATTGTCAAATCAATCATGTGTAATTACGTGCCTTTGGTTCTTCATTGTATATTTTAATTTTGTCTTTAACATGCTAAATCTAAGGGAAATTTTACATGAGAGAGGTGTTCAACTATTTTAAGAACAATTTGATGAACGCTCATTCTTGTATCATCTAAGAAGATATTATTTTATTTTTCTCCCTCATACTTGCCAGTCACCACAATTAACGGCCACCTTATTAAATATTAATTGTTTTGTCTTTAGACCAAGAAAGAAGTTGTGAAGGAGGATGGAGGAACCCGACAGGCTCCTGCTTAGTTCGCTGTGTGCTCACCACACGGCTGAGTAGGCTCCCACTAGTGACAGTACCCATTTAATGGGTCAATTCACATTAGAAAGATACGGTTATCTTTTTCATTTTTTATTCTTTTAAAAGATAATATTACCTATGAGCTGTGTGCGGACCTACATGGAGGCATAGGGGGTGGGCTTGTTTGACATTTTACTAACATAGTAAATATAAAGTAAAGTCTTCATCTTTCAAATAAGATATCACATCAAGAGTACTTTAATTCAAAACTCCTTCTATTTTTTTTTAAGTAAAAAAGCAACCAAACCTTTATCCCTAAAATATCAAAAAGAAAAAAAAAAAAAAAAAAACCCTCAACTTTTCTATATAAAAAGTTAAAAAATTTTCCTAACAAATAACTAAAAATAAAATACCATCATAACTCACTTATATTTTATTATTTCTTCACTATCAATTTTACTTCACTTTAACTCTATTAGTAGAGTTGCCAAACTGACCTGTTTTCAAAATATTATTTTTTACCACTAAATTTTTTATAATTTTTTATTTTTCCCCCTAAAATATTATTATTATTATTTTTTTATAATTTTCATTTGCCTTCCCCCCACCCCAACCCCAACCCTACTCCAATTTTCCGGGGCCGCCCCAGCTAACATATTTCTTAAATTGTATTCTACCTTTGAACTTATATATCTCTCCTCCATATTGACAAAATATCATCCTAACATCTCCTCCTCCTCCTCCTCTTTGTTGTTGCAAGTTGCTGTTCTTGTCATGTTGGTTTCAAGGGATACGGTGGCAGATGGAAACTACACATGGCTTGGAGAAATGTGTTTCCATCCTAAGGAGAAGGTCCATGGTCCATATGGGCATGTTTCCATCACATGCATCGGTGTGACTTAACTGTACGTTGGGAAATGGCTGCTTCTACAGTGTGCTCTCTCGCCATCTTCTGTCAAAGCTATTAAATATTGCATGCTTTCAATAAAATGTTACTCTTTATTGCTCGTAAGTTGCATTATATTCTTCAGTTTGTTGGATCATATAGCAATTTGCTGTTTAATTACAATACATGTGTAGAAACATGATGTTTCATTTACTTCGAGAAAAAACTTCATGTTCTGTGATATATCCAAGGAGACAGAAGGCGGAGTGTGTACATGTGTGTATGTGTTTGTGTCCCCTAAATGAAAATCAACAGACAAAATACTTTAACAGAATACTCAACAAATAAATATATCAATTCTGACCTCGAGATAACAAGAATCTCCTTTCCACCAAAAAATTTGTACACTCTCTACAATGCATACTTCACAGTTCACTCACACTTACGTTTAAAAACAACTACATACAACCTTATAAAGACGATAGGGATGTTTCAAGAGTCATCTGTCTTTTCATATTTCAAAATAACAATAAAGTTTCACAAATGACATTTCACTTTTCCAAACAACTTGGGTATGTTTGTGCAGCACCGTGGAAGGAGAAATCTGCGTTTCCTCTTCCATGGCAGTTCTTTTCTCATCCCTCTTGGTTGGAAAATCGGATCATCTATCCAGCAGAAAAAGGCGCCTCATCTATGCGACGAAAAATCTGGAAGTAGGATTCCATTGTTGCACCAAGCACAATGTTCCGGCGCTCTATCCCCTTCCGTTTTTGTGGATTCCATTGTCGCACAAACGGACCCTTAGGTTTTTGATGAAGTTTTAGTATCTCAAAACATACGTAGACTTCTACATTGTACCATTTAGGCTCCTCAATGATGACTTTGTTACATATTGGGATGATATTATATGACTTTATTTGTGATAATTTCATGTTTGCAGCTGTTTAGGTGAAGATAGTGAATTTTGGGTTAATTGGAGGAAGATGGCAAGACCATAGAATGAACCAGGCATTCTGCCTTCTAATGTCCGGACGCCAATTACGGGATCCCTTCGTTTATTTCCGCAATTTGGAAGAAAATTAAAGAAAGCTAAAAAAGAAAACTCAAGAACTCATTTTAGGGGATTCGAGACTTGAGAGAGGCAACCAGAGGCTAGATTTTGGAGGCATTTGAAGAAACTTCAATGGAGATTTCATTGAGGATTCTTCACCTGTCTCTCTCCATGAGTAACTAACTCTCCATCTTAGGGCTATGATGAAGCCCTAGTCATGTGCTTTTGGTGATGTATAAATTCTAGGGTTTTGGTTTCAATACTTTGATTACATGATGTGAATGCTACCAATTTATTGCTTTTCTCTTTTAATGCTACATCTAGTTTATTTGTTCGATTCTTGTAGTATCGAATGCTATTCATGTAATAGTGTTTTGAATGTATGTGATGTTAAGGTCCAAGATAATCTATGCCCTAGAGATATGGTATGCCCAAATCTAAACCCACATGATCTATTTGGTGACTCTGTGGAAGTTTGTAACCAAAATGGATTTTTGAAGTATTGATATTAAAACCTTGGGTCTATACTTGCCATTGTATGAGGCTAGGGTGGATTCGTACCCTAATACTTTTCTTTAATTGAATCAAATTTCATTTTTAACCCGATAATTTACGTATCAAAACCCCAAATCAATATTTCATTCTCCCTTAGGATTAATTTAGGAATTTGGAATACAACGCAACTTAACCTTTTTGTCACAGTGGATACAACACCTGGCTAACATCACTATTTTCACAAGTAGAGATAGTAGCTAAGTTTATTTTATTTTTGCAAACCTCCCTTTTGAGCGAGCACACACCCTTACCATTTCAAGAAGTACCTCTTATATTCGCTAAATATTAAAACTAACAAAAAATACTAATATAATTCTTGCTTAATATTAATATTTGATGTGCATCAGAGTTGACGATCTTTCTTCATATGTCAATTCTTTAATCTTTTTGGTGCAACCTCTGATCTGGGCTTTGTGGAAAATTCTCCATTGCCTGTTTTAGGCTTTCAACTTGTTATTTCTCCTCATAAAAATAACTGTTTTTCAAGATTTTCTATTTGGCCTTGATCATCACATCCGCTTCCAGCAATTAGTATGATCACTTCATAATCTTAAAAAAAGTTGGAGTGCTTGAGATGCCACACTTCTTTTGGTTCCTCCTTTGATGACCTCTAATATGTTCAAGTAGAATAATTATTCATTGAGTATAAATTCAACCATTACGATGAGCTACAACTCATGACCAGGTTTGATTTTTAGAAGTATGTATCCAAGTTTTATTGTTCTTCTTACAACATTGTTTTGAAGGGGATTTTACAATAATTATTTGTTTTACAAATAATTTTTAACAAAGAAACTCAATAAAGAGACAAACATTTTCTCTTAATAACACTTAGAGAATAAACGTTTTCTTTTGGTGACAAATTTGAAAGGGTACCTATACCAATCAAGTGAGCAAAAATATTTTCTAAATAAGAAGATGAAGAATCGACTTGCTACTTGTAATATAAGAACGCTGACAGGCAAGAGCATAAAGCTGGTTGAGGTAATGAAAAGAAGAAGACTTAGTGTAATCTGTCTATAGGAGATAAATTAGAAAGGGAATAACGGCAAGAAGCTCACTAATAGTTATAAATTTTTTCATGCGAGAAAAAACAATACAAGAAATGAAGTGAGTATAATTGTAGATAAGGATTTGAAAGAGAAACTTATTGGGGTAAAGATGTTGGGTGATAGAATTATAGAAATTAATAGAATTATAACAATTAAACTAGTGTTAAAAGAAGACATAATTCATATCATTAGTGCATATGCTTCTCAAGTAGGATTGGATGAAAGTATCAAGATATAATTTTGGGAGAAAATAGATGGTTTGCTACGAGAAATTCCAACTAGTGAAAAGATTTTCTTAGGAGGGCACTTAAATATTGGGCATGTATGAAAGGATAATGGAGGATATGGAAAAGTACATAGAGGACAAAGATTTGGAGAAAATAATGAATTAAGAGAAACTATCTTGGATTTTGCAAAAGCATTTTTGACCTTATGATAGCAAATACCTACTTTAAAAATAAAGATGAGTATTTAATTACCTATAAAAGTGGAACTAGCAGGAGCCAAATAGACTTTTATTTTTTAGTTAGAAAATATGATAATTTGGCTTGTAAAGGCCGCAAGGTTATTCCAGGAGAGAGTTTGACAGCACAATATAAGCTAGTATTTTTAGTTATTTGCATTAAAAGTAGAAAGAGATAGGTAGTAAGTAAAATGTATCCTAAAAAAAGGTGGATAGATTTGAAGGACAAAGAACAATAATAGTTAAGGATAAAGTTATTAAGGAGGGAGAATGAAATTTTGAGAGAGAAACTACAGCGATATGGAATTAAATGGATAACAGGATTAGTAAGGTTGCTAAAGAGGCTCTTTGAGAGTCGAAAGGAAAAAGACACTATAATAGAAAAAAAAAAAAAAAAAATCTAGTGGCGGAGTTTAGAGGTCCAGAAAGTTGTTCGAAAGAAAAAATATTGTTACAAAGTTTAGCAGGAGACTACGAATAAAGGAAACTATGAGATGTACAAGAAGGTAAGAAAGAAGCTAAGAAAGATGTAAGTGATACAAAATTTAAAGCACATGATGACCTATATAATGGGTTGGGAGCAAGTGAAGGAGAAAGAAATGTTTTTAAGCTTGCAAAAATAAATAAAAAGAAAAATAGAGACTCATGTGATTGAGGAGGTTTTGGGCCTATCCAAGTCTCGTCCGCATTCTTCATGCGTGTCCAGAGAGAGGCTAATTCCTTAGCTGATTCCTTGGCCAAACAGTGAGTGATAAGGCCGACTATGTATGTTTAGTTCTTGTCTTGGTTCAATTAAAAATGTTTTTGTATAGGATTCCTGCATCTCCCTTTCTTGCCCTACATAGAAATGGTGGTGTATGGATTCCCCGAAATGCAACACAGCTCCTCGTACAAAGCCACTCACTTTTTAATCCCAACAAGCTCCCCTGGCGAACTAGGGACTTATAAACTCTAATCTAGTCAATAAGAGCTACTTATATTAAAGAGTAAAACAAAAGCTCTATTTTTTAAATTCTAAGTTACAATTAGTTTGATTGGTAAAATATAAAATAAAATAAAATAAAATTTCATGAGGTAATTGGGGCTTACTAGGAATTGTGGTAATTGCCACCCATCTTTTCAAAATTATAATATAAAATTGGACATTTGTGTCATTTTTGAAAATCCATAAAGTTATTCTCATCCAAAGCATGTAAATTTTGCATTGTCCAGCTCCATCCACTTTAGTTAAAATAATACTCTAAAAAATACAAAAGCCAGCCACTCTAAGCTTATATTTTTAAGAGGCAAAAGCTCTAATTTATGAATAAGTTCTAAAATTAGAAAATATAATTAGAGATTTAACAAATGCTTTAATATATAAATATGGTCTAAATCGTAAAAAAAGAGCTTATTTTTAAAGTTACCAAACGCCCCCTAAGTTTCTATTAATGAACGCCTTCTTTTAGGATATATGCACTAGTTTTATTCCAATAAGAGTTGGTAGATAAAATCCTGAATGTTATAATGAGACCACCTCTTGTTGGTGTAAAATTTGGAGATCATATTTATTATTTTGGACGATTTAGAGTCTCAATAGATGGACCACACTATGCATTCTACTCCCATCACTCACCGGAAGTGATGAGAAACGAAGAAGAACTGGATTAGGATGGTAGGTTTGGAAATGGTGTTACATAATAAAGGTGAGTCCATTTTCACTATCACCTTAGGCCCTATTTGGCATCATTCTTGTGTTGTTCCCGATTCCATGCGAACATTGGGTTTTATTGAGACCGGGTTGTGCTAAGACTCTTATGTGCGGTACTAGCTTGTTCTTCAAGATTATGTTAAATTAGTCTACTACGATTATATATAGTGTAGAACTTGTTTAGTAGCATCATAACAATTCCTACTTTAGAAATCACAATGTAGTACCCACATTTATAAATTAGAAAATGGGTCCCACTTTTATAGAATTTATAATGTGGCCTCACATTTTGTAACTGCGAACATGGGACCCAACTTTAGGAACTACAAAGTGTGGCCACCTTTTCTGATTGTGAACATAGAGCCCACATTAGGAATTGTGGTAGTTGGGGGCCACCATTAAGAACTTACAATTTAAAACACCATTTGGGTCATTTTTAAAAATCTTATGAGGTAATTTCGTTCGAAACACTTGTAAATTTTGCATTGTCTGTCTCTATCTGCTTTAGCTAAAAAAACACTTCTAAAATAAGTAGCCCTGCTGAGAACGGCTCCCTACATTAGTGGTAAGGAGTGACAGTTCTCATTGGGAGGTCTTGGGCTTGAATCCGGCCTCCTCTCTCTTTGCATATGTGAGTTTTTATTACCTTGCATATGTGAGTTTTCATCACTTTACATGTATGAATTGTGTTTATGTCTCCTCGCGTGTGTGAGTTTCCATCACCTTACATGTATGAGTTGTGTTTATATCTCCTCGCATGTGTGAGTTTCCTTCATCTCACATGTGTGAGTTGTGTCTATCTCTCCTTTCATGTGTGAGTTCCCATCACCTCATATGTGTGACTTGTGTCATGAGTCTAAGGTCTCGCTCCTTCGCTGGGTTACAAAAATAAAAGTAGCCTTCCTTAGCTTATTATATATAATTATAAAATAAATCTATATAAATTCACTAGACCAATTAAAAAGATATAAAAACTAATTATTAAGAATAGCCATACATCCATGTCATACAAAGAATATGACTAATTATTTAAAAAAGATTCTCATATAAAAGGAAGAAGATGTATACATATACATATACATGCATATATATATATATGAGAAATATTCAAGTGCATCTATCCCTCACCATGTGTGGTGAGGGAAACCCCTTTTGGGAAAGTTTCAAGTATAAAAGAACTTTTGTACTTTATGAAAAGATTCCTTTTTGTACTTGAAACTTTCCCAAAAGGGGTGTCCCTCACCACACATGGTGAGGGATAAATGCACTTGAATACCCCTGCTCTGATGAGAGAGCCTCTCACCATCTATGTGGGAGAGCTCAATCCTGGCCATCCTTTTTCATTTCAGATCTAACGGTTGGTGATAAAAGTCAAAAAGTAGCGTTGCATGAGAGAGAAACGTCACATGCGCATGTCATGTTAGAACTCTTCCGCCCAAATTTTCATTTCAAAACTCTGTGGTAAAAACTCATTTTAATATTCATTCATCTCTCAAACTCACTTTCCTCTCTTCCAGTCTCCCAAAAGCTTCTCTTGTTTTTTTTTTTTTTGTGTTTTATTGATTTGGAAGCAAGACGGAGCGACGATCAACTCCGACAAGCACCAGTGCTCACTTTCCTTTCTTCCAGTCTCCCAAAAGCATCTCGTGTTTTTTTCTTTGGACTGGAAACAAGACGGAACGACGATCAACTCCGGCAGGCACCATTGCTCTCGGTCCAGTAGTGCGTCAAAGAGGTGTGAAAACGGAGAAGAGGGTCTATGTCACATTCTGGCCCCGAATCACCCTGGCCTAGGGTAATCCCCAAGGTGTGTCATACGTACTCCCGCATGCTATACCTGTCTCTAGCCAAATACAACACACGAAGGAGAGAAAATAACTTCCCAAACACGTGAGTTAGGACTCACTAGAACTTATCAAAAACAATTATTCATGGCGGAAACTGTATTCATTCATGTGAGGATATCAGTTCTCATTCAGCCCATTTAATATTTCAAGTTTAATACAAAAGAATTATACAAATATAAACATTGTTTGACAAAAGAGCGTATATAAAAGAACCTTATACAACAATACCAAAAGTATAAACAAAAGAATAATTACACTTCGTGTGGCCCACACAAAAAGGAGCTAGCCACACGAACTATCCACAAAATCCAAAATATTCATTACGCACTACGAGGAAGGAGAAGTCTATATTGGCCCTAGCTCTGGCCACTCTTCTAATCCTAAAGGTACCTCCCAGGTAGCCTTCTCTCCCTCCTTGGCCTCCTCAAGACTGGAGGTTGTACTTGTGACTGTGACACCAAGAATAGCATCATGAATACGACGATTCGGCAAATATAGGCATTAATAATAAATCACATGATGTATCAAATCGAATTTATAGACAATTGATTAAAAAAATGTCAATATCAAGTGATAACTAGGCAATTGTGCCAAAATCGAATAATTCATGCTTTACGAATCAATGGAGAATAAAACATACTAGTTGACTACTACATTAAGCTCATTCTCTCAAATAGAGAGCGAATCTAATTGGGATGTCACCAGCAGCCCGGCCAAAGGCTAGCTGGCTATCCGGTTTTGGAGTTTCGGTGCTCCAGTTGATCTACTGTAGTGATCTCAAATAACTAAACCAAGTTTAACCCCGTCGGTTATCACAAGGTCGAAGCTCAGTAATGTCAGACCAATTGAATCAAATAAATACACACATGTGTAAGATTATTTTTACTTGAATCAAATCGAATCCTTAATATCTAAGATATTTCACACATAAACTTACTCATCTCGAATTTCAATTGTATATTGTATAACCGTACAAATATAATGAGTAGAAACAAAACAATTTATGCATATACATCATTATATAGAATTTGAAGGTCAAATAGAAAATGAATCCCAACATGCACATGCATTGATTAAGAAGTATCAAGTATGCTTTACTAGGCTCTCATCCTTCACATTCTCACGCGATGAAATTTGGAGATCCGGTGTATGACTATTTTTAATTTAGTGCTACTTTGTATAAGTATAGTGTACCGGGTTTTTCGAGCCTCATCCATGATAAGGTGTTAGACGAAAGATTAAATTCACATGAGATGATTTTAGCTTCAATAATCTCTCACGTGATTAATTATCATTGGTCCGTTGATTTAGTCAAAGGTGCCATTTTCTAGGGTCCTATAAATCCGTCAGAGTCCAAAATCCTATTTGGTTTCATCAACTTCAGTGTGTAAAAAAAGTATTTTTGGGTCAAAAATTTGGGCCCAACACAGAACCTCGCCTCGCTATAGTGAGCCCAATCAGAACATGGTCTCGCTATAGCGAGGTCCATCCTTGCTGTAGCGATGGACTGATCCCCACTTGCCTTCTTTTATTTTGTTTCAAGATTCCATCACCTGCACTTACATTTCAGCATGCCATAATATGTGTCACCATCCAAACTGCCCATTCCACATACATTTGAATAAAAGATTCCATCCATTTCAACCTCCAGCACATGCATAGGTACTATTCCACCTATACTATTCCACACATTTTCCATCCATATGATTCACATAATGCATGAGATAAAATGCTCCTTTGGCACATAATTACATGTACACCCACATGCCTTTTATGATTAATTAATTATACTATTTCATCACTAATCCAATCTCCTCTTTACCTTTCCAAATTAAGATTACTAACACCCAAGATCAAAAACATACTATAATCATTCTCTAATTATAATTAAAGATGCTAATCGTGGTAAAAAAAAAATAATAGAATTTGATAATCCAATCAAAGAATAAAATCACATGCATTAATCATTAGAGCTTATACTTGCCTCAAATTAGTTTTCCAAGCCCTTTTCTCTAACTTTTGCCCAAAAGATTCAAAAACCCCAAATAACAAACCCTAATAAAAAATCCAAATGAAAAAATGCCATGAATGATTATATATGACTATAAATGAGTCTCTTGACTCCATTTCAACTCAAAAGCATAAAAAGAATGAGGTTTGATTCTTAACTATGAAGAAATCCGAAATTTGGAGTTGGAGAAGAAATCGGTTCTTGAAAACAATAGATGAAGAGGATAATTAAGATGAAGAAGATGAAGAAGGAGACCTCCATACTTGCCTTCACTTGTACAAATACTAAAGTGAATGGACAAAGGAAGAGAAAATGAAAGGAAAAAGGAGAAAGAAGGTTCTCTCACTCTCTCTACTCTCAACATACACCAACCCAATGGGGCTAAGTTGTTTTAAAGTGATAAGGATGTGCATTTTGCACAAAAGTCCACTAAGTTAGTGCATTTTCATTTTAAGTCAAATGAGGGCCCACATACTCAATATGTGCTCAAATAAAGTAGGGTTCAATACGAAAGTTGACGTACTCGTGGAAACACACACGATGATGCCAAGATGACATGCAAATGATGCAAAAATGAGAAAATCACTAATTACGAAAAAACCCTTGACTTTACTCAACCGAGTCAAATCGCTTCCCACTCACCTATTTGAGGTTCGAGGCTCAACAAACTCTGCCTATAGAGGCTAATAAACACAAATTACTATAATTAATAACTAAATACAATTAATTTAATTAAACCACACTTAATTAACATCAATCAGGGTTAAATTGGGTCGGGATATAACAGTCTAGCGAAAATACGTCACAGAGATCTTCTCCGGCAGGCACTGCTGCTCTCGCTCCGGCAGATCGTCTTGGTCCGGCAGTGCATCAAAGGCGTGAAAACGGAGAAGTGGGTCTGGCAGCAGGACGCAGCAGCGATCTTCTCCGACATGCACCGCTGCTCTTGCTCCATGGCCAGTAGTGCGTCAAAGGCGTGAAAACGAAGGAGAGTCCGGCTGCAGGACCGAGCAGCGATCTTATCCGGCAGGCACCGCTGCTCTCACTCCCTCATCTTCTTTGACAGATCTGGCTGCAAAACGAAGTCGTCGCTCATCGCGAACGTCGGCGTTATTTACATGGTTTAGAAAAATAAATTAGCGCCAGCTGCTGACATGGTTTTCAGTGGGCAACCCAATCTTGTGAGCGAGAGGGGTGAGTTGGAAGGCAATATTCTGGTAGTATAATGATTGGCTGATCCCATTTCAAGATCAACCTCAACATGCCAAGGCGACCAAGTTACAGGTAGCCTAGGTGCAGGGCAACCAAGTCACGTTTGAGTGCAGGGCAACCAAGCTAAAGGATAATTGTCACTCAACCAAGCTAAAGGATAATTGTGCTTTGTGCCCTATTTGTTTCATATGTGTATTATTCTTAATCAATTTATGTAATATTAGATTAATATATGTAATGGATTTGACCATGGATTTTCTTCTCTGTTATGTAACTGAGATGAACTAATGGAGTGTAGTTCGGGCTTAATGGGTTCTGTAGTTCTGAACAATGGTGTGCAGTTACATATGTCAACTTTGAACAGAACAGGGCTTAAGTGGTGCTAATGTCTATATATAATGGAATGAATTACAACAGAAATATTGTATCCATTAATTGAAAAGTATAGATTAAAAAGATACTTTAATGATAAAATTGGGTGCTAATGTCTATATATAATGGATCATCAACATTAATTTTTCATTTCATGAGTAGGGGTTGCTTATCATTCAAATGTCATTTAAGCTGAAGGAGGAAGGCCTCCAACTCCATCACCATGTGAGGGAATTGAACCAAAACATGTGAAAATTGGGAATATCAATGTTGATATCATGTGACAATATGTTGTTGCCTTGAATATTATTCTAGTTTGCATCTGAACAAAATTTGGCTGGACTCGTTACTCCAAACTACTGCAATTGGTTTTATCACTCACTCACTTCAACATTGAAACGCCTCCACTTCTGACGACCTGAGCGGTTGAAAAAGTAAGGATTTTAAGGGTCCACGATTTCTAAATTGGTCCATTCAAACAATCAACCCAATAGTACGTAGAAATAAACAATATGCAGCGGAAATAAAATCAATAAGTACACACCACAAGGACACCAAATTTAAGGTGGAAAACCGTAACCGGGTGAAAAATCACCGATCCGAAATGAATCAAATCAAGCACTATGAATCTCACAATTACAAAAAACTCAGATCTCTTCCCTAAATATTCCCTACCCAAGGACTGAAGTTACCTTGTATCGCTTTACGCTTCAACGACTTCACACCGTTGATTGCAACAGATTCCAACCAGCACTTGACTCCTCAAATATTCTCGCAGGAAGATAATCTTCTACAAAAGATGTAGAAGAACTGACTATAGAGAACTTGGCAGCATAATTTCATAAAAACTCTAGAGACGAAAACTCTTAATGATAATCTCTAACTCAGCACTTCGAGAGGTGAGGTGTTGAAGTGGTTCTTTAGAATAGCTTTTGAATCCTTTAAATAGCCTTTGGGACGTGCTTAAAGTTTCCTAATATAATTAGGACTAAAATCAGCTGTTTGGGTACAAAAAGAATAGCAGTTTCCCAAATTCATTTTCCAAATTCGTCCAACTCTACGCCTTGTTCGCTCTAGCGGACCAGTCTCTGTTTCATAACTGGGCTAGTCTGACTCTGTTCGCTCGAGCGAATGGGATGGTCGATCGAGCGGACCCATCTCAGGATTGATCCGGAAATTCAGCACTCTTTCACAGCATTCTTCTATTTCTTTCAGGCTTTATTCTTTTTAGTCCTTCCAACCTTCTAACTTCAGAGTCCTTGTTTAAATAAAAATTACAACTCAAAAGACCCAGAGTTTTGTCCAATCCATGAATTAGCCAACACTCAAAATCCTAACGGCAATGGTTTAATTTACAAAGTCATTGCTGGTCCCATTTATTTATAATTAAAAAATCAATCTACTGGTATTCAACATCATCCACCATTAAATATTCAGGTCTACCAATAACTTTTCATAAATTCAAAACATAATGCACTACTGAAGAATCAAATAAAAAATGCTGATACAAGTTGAATTAATGCATAAATATCACTGCGACTTTCTCAAAAATACATCATTGTTGACTCAAAACACTTAATCGAATTAATGCATGAATATCTCTTTGCTTTACTAAAGCTAACAGAAAAAACATTAGGAGCATCTTCACAACCAGAGCATAACCCCTAATTCATACCCAGCTGCTTCCACACGTTCAGAAAAAAAAAAAAAGAAAAAAAAAAAAAGAGAGAAAACAAAAAACTTTTTTTCTGTGGCAGAGAGAGAGGGCATGGGGCTTCTGGGAGAGATGGAGATACGGGGGGAGAGATAAGACGACACAAATGGTGAGAGAAAAAGATTGACTCGGTCGAGAAAAAGGTTGGGAGCGCGTGAGAGTTGAGCCGGAGGCACTGGGTTGAGGAAAAAGGTTGGGAGTGCATGAGAAAAAGGTTGGGAGCCGCTAGACCCTCTTCTCCGTTTTCACCCCTTTGACGCACTGTTGGACCGAGAGCACTGGTGCCTGTCGGAGTTGATCGTCGTTGCGTCCTGTTTCCAGTCCAAAGAAAAAAACACGAGATGCTTTTGGGAGACTGGAAGAGAGGAAAGTGAGCACCGGTGCCTGCCGGAGTTGATCGTCGCTCCGTCTTGCATCCAGATCAAAGAAAAAAAAAACAAGAGAAGCTTTTGGGAGGCTGGAAGAGAGGAAAGTGAGTTTGAGAGATGAATGAATATTAAAATGAGTTTTTATCACAGAGTTTTGAAATGAAAATTTGGGCGGAAGAGTTCTGACATGACATTTTTTACTTTCATCACCAACCGTTAGATCTGAAATGAAAAAGGATGGCCAAGAATATTGAGTTCTCTCACATAGATGGTGAGAGACTCTCTCACTAGAGCAGCTCCCTATATATATATATATATAAATATATATGAGCAAGGCTCTCCTAAACTCAAATTTATAATGAAATTTCATAAGTTCATGCTTGTAAGACCCACCTTTGGTCCATCCAAATAGACATATATATATATATATATCCTCTATATATATATATATTTGGAAACATTCATGTGCATCTATCCCTCACCATAGGGTGAAGGACACTTCCATAAATGAAGATTTTCAAGTACAAAAGTGAAATTTTAAGTACATAGGGTGATGTATACTTTTTGTCTTCATGTGCAAAAAAGAGAAAGTACCCCTCACCCTATGGTGAAGGATAGATGCACATAAATATTCCTCATATATATATAGAGAGAAAGAGTAGTTATGTATAATTGGGTGTTGTGTCGGCGTTTTTGTTTTTTTTTTTTTGGTAAAAAAAATGTAAGAACAAAACAAAAGGAAGTTTTAAAATGGAAAAGAAAATAAAAAAATTGCGCAGGTTCCCCTGCAATGAGGATGCGTTGCCCAATTTTCTCTAATTTCTGACGCCGAGTACCCATGTTTTATGACTGGAAAAATGATCCCGTAAGGACAGTCCTTACATCCTAGCAATACATACGAGCCATTGGGTCCCACCTTATGATCCAATCTAATGGACCCTACATGCATAATCACTCTTATAGTCACCAACAATATAGTTTGTACGGATCTGAATGGATTGAACGATGCTCTATCCAAACACGTTTTCACTATCTTGATCCCATGAAACACAAAAACGACCGAGTCAAACAGGTCCTAATCACATTCATCGCCATTGCCAATAGATTATTAATTTTGACTAGTCAAATTTTCAAGGTCTTAAAATTATTACCCTTGGCTTGGTGGTACGTCACTGCGTGCGTACTGCGTAGCAACAGTCCACCATTGGAAGAAAATACAAACAGTCCATCTCAATTTACTACACTGAAAGGGAAGTTGGTAGAAAATACTAATAGAATGACAAAGCTATTGAATAAAAATACTAATACACTGACAAAGCTATCTTTGTGACTTTGTCCCAGCTTGAATAAAATACTAATACACTGACAAAGCTATCTTTGTGACTTCGTCCCTGCTTTCCAATTTTCCACAACCAAACCCACATAATTGTGATCAAAATGTAGTTTTATGCTTTTTATGAAATAAATAAATGGGCAGTGCGTTGCCAACACAGTCATGGTATCTCACCAACAACTACAAGCACAAGGAACGATCAGGAGGTCTCCACCTGTTCGCAGCAAGGAAATTATAGGGAAAATTTTCATGTTGTTAGCTTCTACTAGATTTTTTGGAGTCCGTATTTCCTGTTTGGACCGAACAAGGAATCCTGTTTGGACCAAGGAGGGGGCGACACGTGGAGGAGATGCTTTTTTCTTTTATTCACTGAAGGAGATGAGTTATCAGCTGATATAACAACCTCCTCCAATGTGTCACCCCCTTGTTGATCCAAAAATGGAAACAGGGGATCCGGGTTCGATTCTTTCTGTCATTATTTTTTATGGGTGACCTGAAGACCCTCTTGTTTACTTAGGCCAGTAGGCCCCACAAGGCATACTTATGTATTGCCTTCAGGAGGTTCAGGATTATGATTGACAGTGATATCTGTTTCCCTCTTCTCCGTATGTGCTTGGAGGGAAGAGTGAAATGCTATGGTCCACAAATTAAAAATAAACCTTAACTTTATATCCACCGAAAGGTCGGAATGACTGATCAATTGGTGACCCACCTTAAGTCAACATAAAACTCTTCTGTTTTTTTGTAAGGGCACGTTTGGTAAGAGTCTTCTCAGTGGATTCCTTGGCACTTTTCCGTCATTTCGTGGAAAAACCATGTTTGGCTACACTGGGATGAAGAAAAGAGGATGTCCTCTTTCCACTGAAGCTTGGTAATGCTCGGTCAGACCACCCCCCATCAGACTTACAAAATCATCAAAATGACTGAAATATGGAGCTACAGTAACTCGCCCGGTAATTGTGGGTAGATCGATTTTTTCGATTTTTTCATTTATATGGGCCATAAAATCACAATCCAAATTAACCGATCCTCCTATTAACATGGCTAAACACGGCTACTTGATCAAATATCAGCCGTTGATTTTTCATAGATTTTGAGATATTTACAAAAACATCTAGACCGTTGGATGGTGATTTCGGGAATATGTGGGGTCCATTTGTGAAATCCAAACTGTCCAATCTCTTCAAAATGCCTAAAATATCTATGGGTCCAAATTTGGAAGCCTGATTCATCATGAATCATGAGAAATTGGCCAAAAACTATAGACCGTTGATTTCACACAATGCGAAAAATGTGATGAAAAACAGTGTTTTTTCTCAATTTCTTAGTTCCTGTGGGGCCCATAATCATGATCTAAACCGTGAGATGTCTCTGTGAAGTCGAAAATAGCTAGTTGATCAAATTTTAACCGTTGATCATATCTAGATATCGAGATTTTTGTAAAAACGTCCAGATTCTGAAATATTAATTGCGTATTTTTGTGGGGCCCCTTCGCACAATCCAAACCGTTCAAATACTCTGGACAACCAAAAATTACTTTAAATAAAAAGTTGAGGTCACGATTCTTCATGGATCTTGACTTATTTCTAAAAAACTTACAACTATTGGATTATATATTCTACTATTGGGTGGAATCCTCTTTCAATGCCGAACCTGGAACTCTCCTTATAAATCCTACATGAGGATATCTTTATTCTTGGAGATGGAGGGAATCCTCTAAACTAAGGATTTCCCTCTATTTACCAAACGTGCCCTAAATGTGCATTCTGAGGATTGTTTTCATTTTTGCTAGCCACACGAGTGAGTTGAGATCCAAAAGAGAACCCGCACAAGTGAAAAGAGGTGACTTATCATGGAGGTAGGTTCAAATCCTATCAAAAGGGCCACCACTCCTTACCACTTGGGTAATCAGCGCCGTTCACTGCTCAATTGTTGAACAACGTTAATTCTTAATTCTTGGGTTTCACTTGCAAGCATCTAAATGACCTTAATGCCATAAGGAGAGCGATTGTAGAACATTTAAATTCCTGTTGTCGACTTTGACTTGCAAAGACAAAGTTGATAGGCTTGATTATCGATTTAAGATTTCTTCTTGCAGCTCGTTTCTCCTGTTTCATCTCTTGAGAGAGAGAGAGAGAGAGAGAGAGAGAGAGGAGAGAGATATGGCTGAAGGAGCTGTCAGTATTTTCTTAAGAAAACTGTATGAGTTGATCGATAAAGAAGCACATCTGCTCTCGGATGCATCCGACGATGTGAGATTGCTTCGAGAAAAGCTTCAATGGCTGAACCTCTCCCTCGAAGAAGCCGATAATAAGTGTCGAAAAGACGACGAGATCAAACTATGGGTGACCCAAGTACGAGCTGCCACTTTCGAAGCCGAGGACATCATTGACAAATTCGTTCTTAGAGTCAAGCTACCTTGTAGAAGAGCTGGCTTCAAGGTTCCTGTAAGAAATCCTATCAACCGTTGGATAGCCCTCCATAACACAGGAAAGGAGATCCAGAAGATCAATTCAAGGCTTGACAACATCTCAGTAAACCGATCAAAACTGGGCTTAGGAAACATACAGTGCAGAGGAGAAGCATCCACTTCTGGAAGCAGGGAGGAGAAGAGAGCCCCTAGAGTCGAGGAAGTCGATGTTGTGGGCCTCAAAGACGAGGCCGAGGAGGTTTGCAAAATGCTGATTGAAGGAGGCGAGCAAAGATCGGTTGTTTCAATCGTAGGAATGGGGGGTTTAGGTAAGACTACACTTGCTAGGAAAGTCTTCAATGATGAAAACATAAGGGGGCATTTCAACTGTTATGCTTGGATTTATGTTTCTCAGGAGTTTATTGTACGTGATCTCTTATATGATCTAATCAAATCAGTCAAAAAGCTCTCATCAAACGATATCAACAAACTCAAAAGCTTGAAGGAGGAGGAGCAGAGGGAAGAGCTGTATAACTACTTGAAGGGGAACCGTTACTTAATAGTAGTTGATGATATTTGGAATAAAGAAGCTTGGGATAGTATAGAAGCTTCGTTCCCAACAGAGAACAACGGAAGTAGAATAATGCTCACCACTCGCAACATTGATGTTGCTCTGCAAGTAGACCCAAGCAGGAAACCATACGAGCTGAGGCTTTTAACAAATGAAGAATGTTGGGAGTTGTTACATAAGAAAGCTTTCCTGGAAATTGCCAATCGCGACTACTTGGAAGAATTGGAGATGTTAGGAAAGGAGATAGCAAGAAAATGTGGTGGATTGCCGCTTGCTGCGGTGGTACTAGGAGGGCTCCTGGCAACGAAGAAGTCAGTTCATGAATGGAAAAAAGTGCTTAAAGGCATTGACTGGCATCTGAAAGAAGGTCAAGATAAGATCTTACCAATATTAGCTCTGAGTTATAATGATTTACCTTATTATCTGAAGATGTGCTTTCTCTATTTTGCTGCTTTTCCGGAAGACGCAAGTATCTGTGCAGTTGGATTGTCTCGTATGTGGGTTGCAGAAGGGTTTGTACAAGGAAGGGGTGAGCAGACACTGGAGGAAGTTGCAGAAGATTACTTGCTTGAGCTGATTAACAGAAGCCTGATTCAGTTGGCAGAAAGGAGTTGTAGTGGTGGTGTTAAGAAGTGTCGAATACATGATCTTCTTCGAGACCTTGCCATTAGAAAAGCTAAGGAAGATCAGTTCCTCGATGTTTATAGTGGAAATGAACATTCAGCTTCGCCAATTACAGCGCGTCGACTCTCTATAACTCATGGTGCCATTTGTAAGTGTATTTCTATGAAATACCTGACTAAATACATCCGTTCTTTGTTCTGCTTCATCCAATATGATGTGACGCTTGAAAAGAGAAAATTGAAATCTCTTTATAAAAGATTTCGATTCTTGAGGGTAATCCACATTGATGGTGTGCCCATCTCAATGATTCCTGATGGAATAGGATATCTCATCTATCTTAGGTACTTATATATGAGATTTGAAAGCCTGAATCGGCTAAAGCTGCCTTCAACCATAAGCAAACTTTATAATTTACAGTCACTTGTTATAAAGGGTCCCGACCTCCTTGAAATAGAACTTTCAATTTACGACATCATATGCGAGATGACACAATTGAGGCATCTGGATATACCCCACGGGGTATTTTCACCTACAGCAAAACGCAAGGAACTCATTGAAGTAACCAACCTGCAGACCCTTTCATTGATGAAGGTTGAAGATTGGATTAAAGGTGATTTTGACAAGCTGACTAGCTTGAGATCATTGGGATTAGAAGGAGAACTGAACTTATACGAGACTGCACTGTCTAGCTTCATTAAAAGACAAGAGAACCTCGAATCCCTGAAGTTGATTGCAGGTCACAGTGCCCAGATTCCTACACACATCATTTCATCACATCTACGTCAATTGGAAAATCTTAATTTGCATGGACAATTGGAAAAGCTTCCTGTCCTCCAAGATGTTTCACCCTGCCTCACCATGCTAGTCTTGGAACGTTCTGCCTTATCAGAAGACCCAATGGCTGCACTGGAAAACCTACCAAAACTTCAGCTTCTCAAATTACTACATGGAAGCTACTCAGGGAAGAAAATGGCTTGCTCTACCGAAGGCTTCCCTATGCTTTCAGTTTTGATAATCAGTTTGTGTCTAGAATTGGAGGATTGGACAGTCGAAGTAGGAGGAATGGCAAATCTTAAACGCTTGGAGATACATGCATGTTCCAAGTTAAAGATGATCCCTGAAGGATTTCAGCATGTTACAACTCTCCGAGAATTGGTCCTGTCGAAGCAGCCATCTGAGTTTGTTGAGCGGGTTCAGAAAAATGGACCAGATTGGTCTAAAATCCAGCATGTGTCATCTGTGATGACCATGGGATGAATGTATAATTGTTTGCGGGAGGTCAGTTGCAGTTTGAAAATATCTTCACTAGTTAAACGATGGACAAACTTCATCAGCCATGGTTGATTCTCGTCAACCCTTGTGAGCTTAGCCAAAAGTTCAGGTACATGTTGTATCTCCTTTTGATATATGTTTTCCATCCATGTTTTAATTCGTTCGCTTATAAATTAACTTACAATCATGCATAATCTAGGTCGTTCATTTGGCTGGTTTCAACATCAATGGGCCATGGGAGTAGAAAAGATTCATCTGGTTAAATAATCTTTAAGTGTCAAATCAGTGAATTAGGAACAAAGAGAAACTTAGACGACTTGCAATTCTTGGCATTGATTGGTCAAGCATCATTCTTTCTGGATGGATAACATCATTCAATTTCCACCTTTTCACAAATAGAACATATAGACCCACCTTTACAGACAACCTGGTGTAAAAACTTAATCGATTACATTTCATACACAGGGAGCAGAAAACAGCTAGTAAACTTATTCCTAATCAAATTCTAATTCAAAACTACGTTAAATCTTATTTCAAATCCTAATTTAAATATATCTAATTTTATCTTAACAATCATATGGTCGTTTCAAGAAAGGATAGTTCAATTGCTAACGTTAAATTTAATTATTTGATCTCTGATAATAATTAAATGGTTGCGCATCTCGGTATTTTTAAGCCTGTCTCAATTTCTTTTTAATACTTGTGACGTAGAGAATTGTGTGGACTACCCAAAGTATTCATTTGAGATAAAAGAAATGAATAAGCCGTTGACTGCTTTGGTTTTGAATGTTTAGATTAGGCAAGATCAAAATTGAGGAATAAGGGTGAATATTCAAAAATGACAATCAAATAACGTCACCTTTAACGAAAATTGAATCAAGATAAATAAATACCAACTTCTCTGTGAAGAATTTTAGGTGGATATATAACTCTCATTATATTACTTTAGATAAGCTTGTTTATCTTTTTATATATGAATCTTGATTATAAATAGGACGGCTAGGATCAATGGCCCACTAAAACAACTCGGCCAAATCTCTTCTTTTGTTTTCCTTAAATGATATTGATTCTCTTTGAGAGTGTGCGCGCTAAGAAATTAACTTTTGTGGGATCCAAAGATCTAATCACATCTTCTGTAGGGCCGACAAACCTTTCTAGAAGATCTAGTTGTATCCCTACTTACTCTCCCATCTCTTCAAAATCATCTGCTGACCAAAAATGTTCAGGATTCATTCTACCGGGCCAAATAGGTTGCTGCTAGCAACAGTCGACAATTATGTGGGGCCCACCCTAGAATTGGATTTCCACAAAACTTCCCCTACCTACTAGTTTCCCTTCTTAGAGGATCTTCCAGTCAAAATCTCAGCTCTTTTCGGTTCCTTTTGACGGACTTTTAAGTCGATTTTCAGTATCAGTAGTTCTTAATTAGAGGTGATCTCCATCATCACCATTCAATTTGCTTGATTTTGATTGGGTTAACATCAAATTTGGAGAAGACCTATGCCTATGCGCTTGTATGCATTGATAACCTGGAACTCTTATCGAAGAATCGAGGACTTTTTGGATATTCTATAACCATTGTACTAGTCGACTGACCTAAGAAGGGAATGACATACATAAGCAAGCAGTTTTGGTTTTGGGTGTTTTGTATTACGAAAAATCTACTTGTCCCGGGTTCTGGACAGAACCCGGGACAGCTAGCAGGGCTCTTTGTATTATTTCTTTTACTGATCTGTCGTTGCTTTGCTAGTCTGCTACCATTATATTGATATTACTAGTTGCTTTATTGTGTTAAATATATCCTTTTTTGACTTTCTGCATCTTATTGCTATGTTTTCTATTGATGAGCTATTTTGAACATTTTTTTTTTTATCGAATCTTGATTTTAATGGCATCTGATAATGCCTAAGCTATTTCTGTTCGGTTGGATGGGACCAACTATGCCTATTGGGATCACCTCACCACCAATTTCTTGAAATGAAAGATGCTCTTGAAATATTTTTTTCACGAAAGTAGAGAAACTAATAGACTCTACTAAGGAAGAAGAATGATAATCAGACATTAGGAAAACCAATTCGTAGCTAGCAAACTCTACTGATCCCACCATTGACTTCGGCTAGCCAAGTTTGGTTGTCCAAAAGATGCTTGGGATTATTTAGCCCGTCTCTTTAGGCAAATCATTTCGAGAGGCAAATCGAAAATGCTTTTAGGGTGATAATCAAATACATACCTTCTATGTGAAAATGAATGCTCTATAGGATTAGTTATCATTTATGGAACCATACTTCACCTCTGCCACTGACTTTGCTACCTTTGAGACCTATCGTCGAGAAATCATATTGGATAAGATGTTTTGATGGCACTCCGTCTTAAATATGAGCACAAAAGGTATATTTGGACAAACTTTTTTGACAGAATTTTGGACAAACCCTATGGTATGGCTTGAATATCCCCTATGTTATTCAAGCCATACCATAGGATTTGTCCAAAATTCTGTCCAAAAAATTTGTCCAAGTAGCACTACTCATATGAGCATGTTGGGAGTATGCTATTGCATCAGTCTCCTTTCCCATCAGTAGATATGGCACTATCTAGATGACCAACCACAGTTTCATTTGCTACCAAGAAAATCATAGATGTAGACCAGATTTTCGTTGTTACCTCACCTACCTCACAACCTGGAACTTTTGGGCTGCCCCGGCAAAAGGATGGACTATCTGACATTTCCAATTACTTCAAATACAAAGGACATTGAAAACGGATTGACCTGTTTGATCAAAAGGTCCACCTTGACGCCCTGGTAAGCCCCCGTATTACTCTCATAATTCAAAATCAAGGAAAGTGGATCAAGGCCCCATCTATATCACTACCTTATATCTGTTGGCTCTCTTGTCATGTATCTTTGATAAAAAAAAAAATGTTTGGTAATAGGTTTGGGGATTTGTAGATTTCATGATTTCTCACTACCACGAATTCGAGGATCCCTCACTGGAGATTTATGTTGCTAAGGATCCCACATCAATATCAATGCGTATGGCTAAGAAAAATTGGAATATATTGATGTGCAAATATGTAAAACTAAGGATTTTCAAATCTTATTGAAGTCGGACTTTAAAATCCTAAAAGAAGAGTATTTTTGTTGGCCCGAATCATCAGAGATTTTTAACAATTGCCAAACATGAATTTTTCAAATCCTCATAAAAGTCGACAAGGAACCCCTGTTGATTCAGTTGCCAAACATGATGCTAGTTGGAGATAATTTGAGCATGTATTCTTGTGTTTTCAATCCTATGTACTCTATTATGCAAACAAAGGCCCTAAGTGAGTATTAAATTGTTTGGCGCTGCCAAATTCAAACTCACTTGGGCTAAACATATTGGCAAGAAAGAACAACCAAAATTCAAATGGGTGACCGGGTCATACTAATTTCATACGAATGATCGTGAAATCATTCTAATTTCTTGTCCACCTTCAATCTATAAAAAGAACTCTCAATTCCATTATCTATGATTGACGTGCATCAAAGTATATATGCTATGAAAAGGGTTTCCAAGTTTGAGACTAATGAACTAATTTTCTTCAGACAAAATGTTTTGATGAAGGGGGCTTCCAAGTCGAGTACTAATAAGAAACACTCTTAAGAGCCCATATTTAATATATCTAGTTTCTAGTTTTGAGCTTTGAGCTTTTCAGTTTACACACACATGCATGCCATGCACCTAGTACCAACCCTTTGGACCGGATGAATCTCTTTTGGTTCAAGGGGAGCCGGGTAAATCCCCTGTGGCTGTGGCCCCAGTGTGGTAGCAGAGTGGAAGCAACCATGGTAGGCCAACTGAGCAACCCCTCAAAACTAGGGCTACACAGTTGATTACTCATAAGAAATATCACACACAATTCAATTCTGTAGTGATTTCTCTCTCACTCACTCTCACTTACACCCCTGTACACACACTTATGTCATACACTAGCCGGAGCTCCTTTTTTCCTTGTCTCTGCTAATGAACATCAGTTATTGACCACTTGTGTGGGATCTTTATTGTAAAAGCTAATGTTATTGTTATACTAATTTTCATATTGAATGATATTTTACCTCACAAGATGCCGTGTTAGGGTTAGGGAGAATGCACAAAAAAGGAGAGAAGAATCACTACAAAAGCGTCTTTCCACGTGTTGATAAAGACAGTTTTTAATCAACCGTTCAGCGAGCACACAGCAAAAGAGAACACAGACAATGTACAATGCACATGCCAAAATGGGTCGAGTTCACTAGCTCTGTCCATGGTTTGAATGTCATCCGTATCCGACCCTATTTAAAACGGGTCTCCAACCCGGAACCAATACGAGTCAACTTGACCCGAGCCACAAAATCGCATTATGTGTAAGTCACTATTTAACCCATCCCAATAGAATCTTAGCCCAAACCCAGTCCATTTCAAATGTTAAGGCTGTACTTGAGTTGAGGCCCCAACAAAAGCTCCACTCATGTTATACAAAATGTAATATTTAAAGTATCAAATTATTAAGCCGCCAAATTGTTTAAATGAGTTTATATATACGGTTTCGTAACCCGTTGGCAGCCTGTTTAAATTTGGATCTGGTTTTCCTGATCTGTAACCAATTCGTATATGTAGCAGTCTAATCATTTGCATCAAGATAGTGGGTCAGGTCAAGTTTTTCTGCCCATACATAAAATACATGATCAAACCGTTAAATAAATTCTCTCAAAATGAAAGAATGAATAAAAAAAAAAAAAAAAAACCCTAAACTAAAGGAGGACTTAATAGGAAATACTCCCATTAAAACTCCAAGAGGGCCCATCCTCAAAACCCAAATTAATCCCAGGTTCTAAGCAGTTTTCAAGGGGCATGGACTAGGAATTCCACTTAAACTGGTTTGAGTCACATGGTTAATAGGTTTACAAACGGATATTTGAATATCCCATTCTCCAGTTCTCCGACCCGAAGAAGAATAGGTTGGGATCTAATTTAGGTTCTAATTGATAATTAAATTTGGATTAACCTTGATATGGATTGTTCACCCTTCTCTATAAGTTTAACCTAGGTTATTTTATTTCATCTCTTCACCGTTCTTTTCCTCCTTCCTTTTGCCAAGGCAACAAGTCTTCCCTCTTCCTCCCTCCAAGTTTGCAAGCCTCATCTTCATCTCCCCCTTGGCTTCACAGCCCATCCATGACTTCACTACAATTAGCTTCATCTTCCTCTTCTTCTCCAATGTCCCTGAGGCCAATGACCTAGCTGCCCCCTTTTCCTTATAAAGTTCATTTGTTTCTGGTTTCTGTAAGTAGAAATCTTAATGGATTTGTATTTTACAGGTTTCATGATTCTTCTTACAGGTAATTTAACTTTATCATGATTATAGCTTTGAGTTTAAACCTTCTATGCAAAATTTTATTAATTGATAAATTTTTTTTAGGTGATGAAGCATAGATTGGATTGCGATGAATGTGGAAAGCATGGACTAGAATTGTGATTGTTGGACTATAAGATTGTGATGGTTGGAGTTTGGGTTGATTGTACGTTGGACTTTAAGTTCGTATATATGTTGGAGTTTGAATTTGTTAAGAGCTTTTAATTACTTATTGCATGTCACTTCAGTACTTTAGTTTGGTTTGAGTTGTAATGTGATGGGCTTATTGTAATCTATGCTGAAATAGAATATAGTTTGAGATAATACGTAAGATCCCACATCGCCCATGAGACTGTCTAGAGTCTGGGCTATAAGTCAGGACCCCGCCTATTGCAGCATAAGTCCTTTTGGGATGCCTGCGTGCCAGCCCAGAAACCAAACCGTGCGGGCCGAGGCCCAAAGCAAACAATATCACGTCTAGTGGGATGGGTCTATGACAGAATGGTATTAGAGCCGAGGGTGGCCCATGAGACTGCCCAGAGTTTGGGCTATAAGTCAGGCCCCCGCCTATTGCAATATGAGGCCTTTTGGGATGCCTGCGGGCCAGCTCAGAAACAAAACTGTGCGGGCCGAGGCCCAAAGCGGACAATATCGGGCTGGTGGGACGGGTTTGTGACATAATATGATTAGGCATGCAGGTTATTACAAAGCTTATTTGGCTCTTTTATAATATTTTATAGACTCATGTTGGAAAAGGCCTTTCTTTTGTCTCAGGCTTATTGTACAGATATAATCTATAAATGTTTTTTCATTTCGATTGTTCATGATGTTTCTGGTTTAAGATAAGATCATAATCTCTGTTATTTTTGGATTCCCTGTTATTTTTGGATTCCCATCTATATTTAATAATCCACACCTTATCATTTTTCAGTTACAGATGTGAAACTAGTTCTAGTAAAGATGAGGTTTGATTTGGTCTTGATAGCTCAATTTAGTATGTTAATCTTCTACGAATACACATTCTAATTTATGTTAAGAGCTGCATCTTACCCTAGTAGTTAGGGTTGTGAGTTCTTCCCTACATGTCCCGAGTTCGAACCTAGGCAAGCACTTTCCCTCGCCCAAGGGCCGTGCTACCTCACCAGAGGCTCCCTCACCTCACCTGACGTCTACTCCTTCACCAGAGAGCTTGGGTCCTAACGCCCCTAAGTTGGATACCAAGGAAAAAACTAATTTATGTTGATGTTTTGTTTCAGTTATACTAACACAAGGAATGTTGTCCACTATTTAGGCGTAGACCTATCTTGGAAACCCTAAAAACTTGAAATAATAGGCATTATGAAATACAGCACAACTTGCCAAACTACAAACCTTGATTCTTTTGCGAAATGTTGAATCACATTTTTCAAATAAATTTGCGCAGGGCCATGATCCACTTTGTTTCAATGCAAAGTGAATTAATAAGAACACAAGATATCATTTAAAAAACAAACAATGACAAAAAAATAATAATAATAATAATAATAAAATAAAATAAAATTAAAAAAAAAAAAGCACCAAGAACCTGAACCAGAACCGGGTACGGAATGGATTGACAAGTAGAGGACATGGAACTAGTTTTGGAAGGAACTGGGCCCATGCATCCTTTTTTACCTTCTTCTCTTTTATACAAATTACCATTAAAGTGGGAGGAGAAAAAAGATTCATCTTTAGAAGTACAATCCAGATCCGGTTCCAACATGATCCTGGCTCGGGCCGATTTGCAACCCTAGCTAATTGTTCATTATTAGGTCGCATGTTTTACATATGATTAATTCCATCACTTAAATGATCTAATGAAGGACTAATCAACTTAAAAATGGCGCTAAGGTAAATACCTAAGGAAGAGAGAAAAAAAACTTGTCCATTTATTGGATTTGAAGAAGATAGGTCCCACTTAAGGGTTTACTAGGACACTCCATTAAAATAAAGCCATGCTGGTTCCTCCTTAAAAGGTAAGAAAAAGAAGAAGCCACCCACTAAAGTGGTTTGATGTTCCGCCGAAGGTTCACTACTCGATCGAGAAATATGAATATATTTTACAAAGACAAAAGGGTCAAGGGGGCACCAATGCCCTTCAAAGTTTGTTCATAGAAACAAATTGTGAAAAAAGGTGCATCCCATGGTTGATTTTGTTTGTCTAAGAGTGGAACACTTGATCAAGGGAACAATTTTTTCATTAAAGCCTTAAAATTCATTGGACAAATTAATTAAGCCATGAGAATAATCATCCTTGACTAAAAGGATTGTTTCAAGAATAGAGTCTCCATATCTCAAATAGTGTCGATATACATGACTGGATTACAATATTACATTATGAACAACCCCCTTGACTAAAATGATTTGTTTCATGGGAACAAAAAGGCCAAAAGAAAGCAATTCTATTCTATAGTGGGCGTCCATGTATCATCAATCCAAATACTCTCCAATACCCTTGTGAATTGGCACTCAATCCAAAAATCATTGTTCACTAAACGGATAGAATTATGAAAAAGTTACATTTACCCTAAAATCAGTTGTTAGGTTGATCTAGTTGGAATGGTTTTTGGCATGCTTGTACGTGGGCCCCTTAAAATAGGCTGCACCTTTAGAAGGTAAATGCTGATTTTTTTTAAACTACCTTGTATGTTTTATGGGGCAAGTAATTAGTGTACCAACTGTAACAGGCTTTGTTTTTATTTTAATTTATTTTATTTTATGGACGACTAGTTTTGTGAGAAGGTATCCAACCTAGACGCTGTGGGTGTAAAAGAAAATTCGAATAACCGTCTAACCGACCAAACCGAACCGACAATTAATAACCATGTTTCACGGTTCAATTATTGTTATGGTTATTAAAATTGAAAAATCGTGCTTCATGGTTCAGTTAGGGTTTCCAGTCTTGACTCACAGTTATTAATCGAACCGAACAATACAGTTAACCGTTTTCCCCAAACAAACGGTTAACCATACCATTACACTAGTAAAAGACACTAAAGGGCTTAGATGTTTTGTGGTATCATTTTAGACTTTTAGTTGTGTTTAATTATCGTGAAAAATGATAGTGTCTTTTTGTTTGGTGTATGAAAAATAATAGTGTTGTTATGCATGCAGAGTCAAAGGGCAAATATAGATTTTTTTTTTTCAAGTGACAATTAACCGCAACTAAACCATCTAATATGGTTAGCTGCAGTTATGTTTTTAACAGTTTTTAGGATACGTTAAAAATCGTAAAATATGGTTCGGTTAACAATTTTTCCAAAACAAATGGTTAACCCTACCATTACACCCCTACTAGACGCCCAACTGGGATCGGACCCTGGACACCTATGTGAGACTAGGGTGCCAATGCCACTAAACCATCAATGCATTGGCCCATAATATCAGCTTTGGCACACTTCTATTTTTGTTGAAGACAAAAGACAAAAGACAAAAGTAATATCATCATGTTTTAATTTGTATGGTCTTAGATCTATTACCTCTAATTTATTTCATTCATCACCATTATCATATTTTAATTTGAATTATAACCTTGCATCCGGTGTTATATCCATTCATTGTCATCTCTTTTCATTAATCTAGATCTTTTGGGAATAAGATGTAAGGTTTTCATTCGAACGTGCAGTCATCTTGAATTTTCTTTGAAGAAGATTTTGCAGAGAGAAAATACATCATGAATCCCAGGTTTTGTTCGCTCCCATGAATATGGCAACATAAGAGAGTGGCGATAAAATAAAAAAATTAATGTTAACTTTCATTGAACAAACTTAACAGTACATGAAGGAAATACTAAAAAGCCAAAAAGGAAATAAAAGAGAAATAGAAACCAACACAACCAAAAATAAACTCACAACCACAAGAGCCAGAGAGAGAAGCAATAACACCTATAGCAACAGTAAACATTAAAGGAAGACCACCTCCCTCCAATTCCTCAAAATGATATCAATAGAAATCCCATGAAATTGAGGAAGGAAGGACACCCATGAAGCAATGGTGAATTTAATCTTGTACACAAGATCTTCAGCCGAGGTGCTGGAGTCCTCAAAGCATTGAGAATTCCTCTCCTTCCAAACGATCCATAAAAGTACTGGGAAGGCAATTCTCCACATAAACCTTCATTGGATTGATCCCACCTCCAACAACCATGCATCGAACAATCCACAAATGGATCTCGAAAGGACCCAGCTACAATGAAACCAGCTCAGAACTTCAAACCAAAGCCCTTGTGCTACTTTACAATTCAGTAAGAGATGATTAATAGATTCCTCATCTGCTAAGCACATGGGACACGCATTGACTATAATTTTTCTACGCCGACGCAGGTTATCCATATTCAAAATACCACCTTCAATGCTAACCAATTGAACACCATGACCCTTGGCGGAATCTTCAACTTCCAAATTCTATAAATAGGGTTTATTGGAGAATGACCTACTGACATAGCCGTGAACAAAGAAGATATCGAAAAGATTCCTTCTTTGGAGGCTGTCCAAATCCTGCAATCTTCCAAATTTTGATTAATGGAGACTTGGCTAAGAATGTCGCGAAGGGAGGAGAAACTGTTCTCTTAGGTCTTCGTGAGAATTCTACTAAATGCCAGGCCCCAACTCACCTACTCATCATTGCTACTTATATAGGAAGAGACTGTCGCTTTACGATCTCTAGCAGCTGCAAACAAGCCAGGGAAAGTTTCAGCCAAGGGTTTATCACCAACCCAGTTATCTAGCCAAAATAACACTTTCTCCCCTGAGCCCACTCTAAATTTGATGTTGGCAACAAAAGCATCTCTAGTCGAGACAATCCCTCTCCATAACCTTGAAGCACGATAATTAGGATTTTGGATATCCCAACCATCTCTCAAGATTCCATATTTTGCTACCAAGACCCGCTTCCACAATGAGTCCTTGTCCTCCCCAATCCTCCACAACCACTTCCCTAGGAGAGCGTCGTTCATCTGACGGATAGGTCTTAATCTTAGACCCCCTTCCTTCTTCGACCTACATACATTATCCCACTTTACCAAATGATATTTCTTTGACTTGTCCTTACCCTGCCATAGAAAGTCGCGCTGCAACCTCTCAATACGGTCCGCAATTGATGCTGGGCACTTGAAGAGGGAGAGGAAATAGATCGGAAGATTGGAGAGAGTAGATAAGATTAGAGTCACTCTACCTCCCATGGGTAGATAGTTCACTTTCCAAGTAGACAACTTCTTTTCAATCCTCTCTAACACCATGTCCCAGATATATTTCTGAGAGTTTCCCCTACACAAGGTCCATAAGATAATTGGAGAGTGGCGATAATTGGGCAAATACTTTCATAATTGGGCGATAATTGGGCAGATCCTTTCATAATTGGGCGATAATTGGGCGATAATTGGGCAGATCCTTTCATAATTGGCCACAACGTCCAAAAGATGAAGATCTAAATTTGGATTAATTCAATGAATACACATGTAGTTAGGCCGTTCTAGCCCTTCTTTAAACTTTCAAAAAGTTCCAAAAATGTTTTCTATTTTCTTTTCTGCATATTGCATTCACCTATGAACTTTCTTTGTGAGAAACTTGTAACTTCTGCTTTCTCTTTCCTAAATAACCTTTCTTTACCTAACTGAATTGTTAGAAATGGTCCAATAAGTATCTATTCAGGAAATGGCACAACCAAGATACAGTATTAGTATGGGCAGATATTTTAAACCACGAGACTCATCCACTACAAATATGGTATATGAGCCCACAAATCCACACCATCAAAACTATGACTGACTAGCCAAGAACTTGAGAGAGTGTAAGCATGAAGTTCGCGCCTAAAAGACTACCAATATTTGACAATTGTCCAAGTCCAATAAGCAAAATCAGACGACTATTATTGTGTGGCCGTAGTTATTTTCGGCTGTAATGGATCTAAAAATATAGCCTACAACTTTGACAGTAAGAATTGCCATGCCTGTACCACTGTTATGTGCATGATACTCAAAAGTCTTCTTTGAATAAGACTAATATCAAAGTTTGTCAGATAAAATAAACTTACTATTATTCACTGCTAGGTATTACCTCTAATAACTGATGATCATTGGTGGAGTTCCCGCTTTTGTCCGTGGGCTCTCAAACAAAACAAGGTAAGCGTACTTATCACAGCCGAATGAAGTTGAGTCTGGATCATGTGTTTCATTGAAACAGCCAGAGTCTGGATCATGTGTTTCATTGAAACAGCCAGACACTGGTTTATACTATCAAGATTTGGCAACGGTATAAAGATTTTATCTTTTTTTTTTTTTTTTTTTCATTCAGAAAGCAATGCATAGCTCGCATGAGATTTTATACAGTTGGAAAATTTTGATAGAATGAAACAATATCTCCATGTTTCATTGAAACTGGGGATCCGAACTCAATGAAGTTTGGCAACCAAGAAAAGAATCCTTAAATTTTTTTTTCCTGTATTCCTATAATATCATTTGAACCAGGTGAGTGAAGTCAGTGAAGATTTTGTTTCAAACCGGCCCAAATCAATATTATCATAGTCTATGATTTGTAATTCAAATAATTAAAACTAGAAAAAGAAAGTAACAAACCAATTTATTCAACTCCCACAATTGAATCATCTGGATATAAATCTAGAATGTCTAATGATTTGAAACCGTTATCATACACGTATATTAAGGAATACTATAGAAAGATATGGACATTAAAAAGGGAAGATTTCAAAAAAGTAAAAAAGCTTTGGCTCATTCTCAAAAACGTACATCATGATTTGAATATTTTAAACAAGTATAAAAGTTTTCTACAATTCTTTCAATCAAGTCTTCTCCATAATATTTTTTTTTTTTTTTGAGAAATGACAAAAATGTCCTTCCCAAATGATGATTTTTGTCTCTTTTTGACCTCTTTCATCCCTTAAATTGGCCAATTTGATTTTGATGATCAAAACCATTTAATAAATCTATTTTTTTTTTTAGTATTTTGGAATCTTTTTTTAACCATTTATGTATAAAGATAGTTGAAGTGGGTCCCACTAGCTCATTTGGGTTGTACTTGATCGGTTTTCTTAAATGATTTATTAAGGGAAAATTTTGAAAAATGATATGAGGGTTTTTTTTATCATTTCTCAAAACTCTTTTATGGAGAGGACTTGACTGAAAGAATTGGGAGATGTTTTTTTTTTTTTTAATATTCAAGTCTTCATGTACTTTTTTTAAAAATAAGCCAAAAGTTTTATGCATTTTAAAAATTTTCCGTATCAAAAGCAGGAAGCTGCTATTGGCACAGTTCCACTTGCTCATTGCACATCCCTTTTTTTTTCAAAACCTAGGCACCCATGTTGGAAATCCCCAAACTGCCCATCTCCCACTACTTCCCTCTCTTTACCTATCCCTGCTCGCGGCCCACCTCCACCTGCGCCCTCTCCCTCTTCCTCTCTCCTTCTCCTTCTCTGTGTCTCTCTCTCCCTCTCACTCTTCCACTCTCCTTCTCCTTCTCTGCGTCTCTCTCTCCCTCTCACTCTTCCTCTCCTTCCATCTCTCTCCTTCTCCCTGCTCAGCACCCACCTCCGCCGTCGCCCTCCCCTATGCCTCTCCCTCTCTCCTTCTCCTTCTCCATGTCTCTCTCCCTCTCCCTCTTTGTTCGGCCACTCAGGGCCAAACAATATACTCATTTGTTCGGCCCTAAGTAGCAAAACGATAGGGAGAGGGAGGGAGAGGGAGGGAGAAGGAGTGGGAGAGATACATGGAGAAGGAGAAAGAGAGGGGGGAGAGGGAGAGAGATGGGGAGAAGGAGAAAGAGAGAGGGAGAGGGTGTAGGCGGAGGTGGGCGATAAGCAGGGAGAGGGAGAGAGATGGAAGGAGAGGGCACGGACGAAGGTGGGCACCGGTCGGAGGTGGGGGTGAGTAGGGAAAGGGCGCGGGAGGAGGCGGGCGCTGGGCGGAGGTGGGCTACGAGCAGGGAGAAGGATAGAGAGGGAAGGAGAGGGAGGTGCAGTTTGGGGATTTCCCATAGGGGTGCCTAGGTTTTGAAAAAAAAAAAAAGAATGTGCAATGAAAAAGTGGAGCTGTGCCAATAGTAGCTCCCTTAAAAGTAAGGAAAACTATCATATGCGTGCAATGCGCATAGTGCGAACCCTTAGTGGGGCCCACTAGGGCCCCATCTGAGTGGAGCACGCAAACACAAAAGGCCCTCATCTATAGTCCACATGCATTTGAGTCTGCACCCATGTGAATGGACTAGACCATTGAATTGACTTTACACCCATGAGAATGGACTAGACTTGTGGGTCATTAATGATAGTGTTAGGATGATTAGCTGAGGTTAATTTTGTAAACCCTGCCCCATAAAGTTCTTTAACCATAGTGAGGCTTGCAATGGACTTGGACTTTTGAAAACATAAAATTAATAATAGGAGTTGTATTTGGTTGTGTTTTTTTTTTTTTTTTTTTTTTTTCATATTCTTGTTGGGCTCTGCCATGAGAGTGCCAACACTTGTGGGGCCCACCTCAGCCCCATAGTGGGACGGGACAAGAGAGATCCCCCACCCCCACGCCTGTGTATAGTGATAGATACTCAATTCATCATCCTAACCACTTCATTAATGGTGGATAAGTTTTCTTTGTCCAAAACAATTGTATAGTCAATACACTGGTCTAGTCCATTTAGATGGACATTAAACCCCGAGACTCAAGACGATCAAGGGGGTTCCCTGTTTTATGGTCCACTCGGATGGATCATAACGTGGGCCCCACCAGGTGTTTAGGAGTGTGACCTTTGACGCTAAATAGAGGTTTTCCCATATATACAGTTGTTAACCAGTGTGCGCCGCACTGTGGGGCCACAAACTACGTTGGGATGAGACGTAGGGAGATTTGAAGTTCTACCCGAGCCCTTTGTCTTTCTAAAAAATCAGCCACATCATTGTGCATTTGATCCAATGGTCGAATCTAGGGGATGCACCATGCACTATTGGGGAGAGGGAGAGGGGGTGGGGTTGGGGATAAGTCTTTGTAAAGTCAAAACTATGTATTAAAGTAACAGTCTTTGTAAATTTCGTGAGCTGATCATCTATTAAAATTAAAAAAATAACAGCATGTATAGACAAAAATTTTGCTGGTGAAATCTTATGTTGTATGTTAAGTGTATCCATGGATTGGCATTTGGGAAATACATACCCTCTTTTCTTGTGTAAGTACATGGAGTCATGCTTTGGTGGTGATAGAGAGTTTGGACAAAATTTAGTAGAAAGACAGAAGTTAGAGAATTTGTCCTACCACATTTTGTTGTCAACCGATTAATCTAAGAGCTTTTTGTATATACCACCTTAAGGTTTGTAGGATTTGTAAATAGGCCCCTACATTTTCATTTTAATATCTTTTGTGTCCTCAAAATCAATAGTCTTCTAACCAACATAGGTTTTTAGAGCGAAATGACACTTTTGTCCATTTCTTTTATCCTTATATGCACAATTTCAAAAGCTTGGACTAAAGTTTTTTTTATAAAGCATTTAACATTAACAATTGTACTTAGTGTGAGAGAATAAGCCTATATAAATTCATTATTTTATCAATACAAGGCTCATTTCATTAAATCCAAATTCATCATGACAACATTAATCAACACTTGTAGTTATAATCAGTTATGATTTATCCAATTCATACATGACCCACCATTGGATTGATGAAAGTTTCAAAATACATGATTATGCTTCATTTATAGGGAATGTAAAAGAAATATTAGGGGAATGGGCATATGTAAATATATATATATTAATTTTTAGAATTTACATGGGGGATTTTAAACTTTTCTCATATATGGGTGGGGCTTGGGCCCACCCCTGGTCCTATGCATGAGAGAGCTATTAAGAAAAACCATTGGGACTTGAGATCAAATAATTGTATTTTTGTAAATAATAATATACTAATTTTTATTTAATGGTTGTGAGGGAAAAACTGTCATTTATATAAAAATCCAACACAAATCTCATGGTGGCTGCCCATTCTTGTGAAGAATATTGATTTTGGGGACAAAAAAGGTATTAAGAAGAAAAGGCAGGGGCCTATTTACAAATACAAAAACGTCAGGGGCTAATTTACAAATCCTACAAACCTTAGGTTATATACAAAAAGCTTTTAATATAAAATAATTTAAGAAAACCTAATTAGGCTACAATCAAGTTCTATTCAAGTACCAATAATTATTATTTCAATCAATTTTGCTATCTTTCTAATTACAGGAAATCAATCGATCTAATCGATCAATCTAATTATAGCAACCTATGATTAGTATTGACATTTATCATTACACATGAGATTATAAGCTGGACCATTTTAATTTCTATAGTTCCACTATCTCTACACTCTCCCTTAAATTGATGTCGTGTTCAATGTAGCTAGCATCAATTTGATAGTAAGAAAGTCATGGAGAGGTTTTGTTTTAATGAAAAAAAGTCAAGATTCTAAATTTATTGCAACTTTAAGTATGGGAGTTTATGTACTTATTTAGTCAATTCCCATCAATAGGTTTTTCCAAGTGTTTTTTGTATATGTGGCATACTAACAACATCCAATATATAGTTACCAAACTTTCTACATTTCAGATTTACCTTGAAATGGTTTACCACATCTTCAGTTTTTCACTTCACGAGAGAGAAATCCAAACATTATCCATACCTCTAGAAAAACTTGTTTCATAGTTATCAATCTTGTTTCGGTCTCCATTTTGGTCTAACCTTCAAAACGAAGTATTTGGAGTAACCTTTAAAAAGAATATAATATATGTATAAATATATATTACATGAGAAATATTAAATAAAAATGAATGGGCAAATTATAAAAGGTGAGAAACATGCTTTACAAAAATAGGAGGGCCAAAGTGTAAAATTGAAAATGTGTAAAAAGATATGTCACATCCCCACTCAACTAAGCATGATATTGTCCACTTTAGCCAACGTGTACACCCAAAACTTTCCAGGCGACCACCCTTCCTATTACTGCTCTTGTCCCTTAACTTAGGAGTTCTTATGGGATCTAGGGTCGTACAACTTTAAAATGCGTCATGTCGAGTTAAGAAAGGGTTTAACTAATAAGCTCAGTGTCAAGACTTGGATATTTCTGATGTAAGATTTAGACCCTCACGATGCTAACTAAAGCACTCCACTCTTACTCATGCGAATTCTCTTTCCTTGGCTCACAAGATCACTTTACATGATCTTGCCTCAAGGAATTACCCATACGAGGAGGACTGGGGTCTAACAATATATATCAAAAGAAGAATCAAGACTTAAATCGTCGAGGGCAAAAGACAAAATCGAAAGAAGGGTCAACCTGGGACACTTCATCTAACCTCGTCATCTTGTCCCTAACATCTCATCTCATCTTCTCATCCCTAATGAGTTGGAGAGAGAGAGAGAGAGAGAAGCAGCAACAACAGGCGGCGATGAGCGTGCCACCGGCGTGCATAAGTGCCTTTCCCTCTATTTCTTTCTTTTGCATTTCTTTTTACCCCACAACAATCGATGCCCTCTCTACAATTCTTTCCTCTTCCTCCTCTTTTTCTTCTTCCTTTTCTCCCCACTTAAATTAAAAGATGACTAGGATTTTGGAAAAATCCCGAAGTAGGCATTTCAGCCATCTTGGTCAAAGTTACTTTATTTTGGCTGAAATGAAAGATTTTGGCCGAAATAGCCCGCAATTAGAAACGAAACTTTGAGCCCACGCTCGTTTCAATCAAATGGCCAAAACAAAAAATTCCGGCCATTCCAACTGAAATAAAACGAAATCAATAATTATATTTCAAATTTCAATCACATATAATAATATATTCAAAATTTTGTAAAATTACACTACAAATGCAAGTAAAAATCATGAAATAATCATAATACCTCAATTTAAGCATGAATACTTGAGATCTCACCACATATTTAAGAGAGACACAAAAACCGCCTATAGAAGTGTAGAACAAGGAAATCAACATGAGTGAATGGTGTAGACGTGTAGTTTCACTTAAAAAGTGCCGTATCCATCCCTATTTCGTCATTTCTATCATATTTTAATCCTTTTGAAACATAATCCCAAAGGATTCGAGAAAATAACAATCATAGATCATGGATCTTAAAAGAAAATTCAATAGAAAAAGATGTATAAACACTAGATATACTAATATATTTAATAGAGTGGTTAGCCGGCCTAGACTTTTCTAATATCTAGAACATGAACTCATCATGTAAGGATATTAGATTGGTTGGTCGGCCTAAAACTTTTCTAATATCTAGAAATGATGACGTGGCTCATGTCACTTGGGTTACTTGCGTAAAATTTTTCGGATTATCCACATACCACACGATCACGTTGCCATGTCATGTTATTAAAATTTGGGGGACAAGAATATCAAGAAAGGCCACAAATATCTAAAAAATCCCCAAAGAGTTGTCCCCATGCATGCCGGTGTGGAAAAAAATATTATAAAACAATTGTACAAGGACCATTTTGGAGGTTTTCCAAGTTTGTAAGACTAAAAACTGCCTATCACCCTAGTAGTAAGAGGTATCACTTCCGGCATGTTTGTCTTGGGTTTGAATATGTGCAGCCACCTTTCCTCATCCGAAACTATGATACTTCATAAGAGGTCTACTTCCCTCACCCGAGGGCCCCCTCTCCATAGGACTAGGGCCCCAGACCCCCATAAGTTGGGATACTAGGAAAAAAAAAAGTTTGCAAGACTCTTTCTGAGGTTTTTGAATATTTGAGGTGCTTTTCTGTCATGGATCTTAATCGTATGATCAGCCCAACTCCTTTTGAACTCAAACTTGAGGATATAGCACCAAAGAGGATGGGAGTCATCTTGAATTAGTCAGAATTATCTCTATGTGGACCCCACAATAGAGTTCCAAGAATATGTCATATAGATCCATGTAATACCTGCGGCAGCAGATCCAGCCAGGCCACTATATCGATTAGCCAATGTAAAACTTTTTGAGTATCTAAGACATGAATATAATAAGATGATGCGGCCAATATCATAATATTACATCCCCAGCGTTAAACTTTTTTGTGGCATATAGAACATGAATATTATGAGTTCGGATCATTGAGGCTAGGCTTTAACATAGAGAACTCTTATTGAGGTCTTTAATTTTTGGTTGAAACAGAGCTCTTGAGTTAGAAGGGGTAGAATTTTATAGTAGGGCCCACCTATTAAAATCCGAACTATCACACTTTGAAATTCAAATAGCTCTCGAATCACGTCCCATGATCTTCATGTGAACTGTGAACATGAGTCAAATTATTAATTTGTAATAAACACAAATCATGCATGGAAATTCGGAGCATCACTAATTCATTAGATAATTTCAAAGGTCTTAGCGCAAACCATCACAGAAGGCTCTTTATTACGAGCTTAATAGCATTCTAGCCAAACCATAATGCTAAGAGAAACTTCTCAAAGTCTTATTACATATTCAAATAAGAAGATTCTAATGTTAAAATGAGGCTCTTCTTATGAAATTCCTGATGCACTCGAGTTCTCAATGCTCCCAAAGAGCCACTCACTCAGCATCAACTGAAAATTTTTATTTGTAGCACGGCCCAGCAACTAATGCTACAAATAAAAATAGGTGAATGCTAGCTCATCTTTTGAAACTACAAACTTCCCAAAATAATGAAAATCTCCAAATTTTACTTTAATAGAAGGTGGTCTCACTATAATATTAAGCATAGGCCCTCGAACTCCAAATCCAAAGGGCTCAAAATATTAAAGTCCATTCCAAGAGGTTACCCTAATGGGAGGATGCAGTAAAAATTATGCATTATCCATAAACAAAGAGGTGTTAATTTTTTTAGCATTTTAGATTTGAAATAGCCTCTTATGTTTGAAGTTCTACTTCCCTCACTCAACAGTGAATATTACGGTGAAAGACGTCATGATGGGTCCCACCTATCACCAATCTGAACCATCTACACATGGGACCTTCCTAAAAATGCCGTGCCCATGGACTTGCACCCATTCGAATGGGCTAGACCGTTGGATCGAGGGTCAGATTTTTTTCCTTTAATAGATTGGTGGGTATGGAAATGGTAATATCCATAATATAGGTGATTCAAGTTTCACTATCTTCTAATTATCCCATGGTTTTGCATTGTTTTAAAAAGTCATTAGTTTTAAATGGTCAAATTTTCAAATCCTTAAACTTATTAGCCTCAGCAAGAGGTGTACACCACTGCTTGGGTAGCAACAGCCCACCACTGTACCAAGGTAGACCCAGTCGAGAACGGCCTCTTATCGTAGTGGTTAAGAGACGCCAGTTCTTACCTTGTAGTCTAGAGTTTAAATCTTGAACAGCCACTTTCCCTCTCCCGAGGGGTCGTTCCCTCACTGGAGGGCCCCTTTACCTATCCCGAGGGCTCTCCCAGTCCCACTGGCGTGGGTTTAATAAGTCACTCCTTAGCTAGGCTTGAGAAGAAAAAGAAAAAAAAAAAAAAGCTTGACCCAGCCACTGATTACTACATTGATTGTTATGAGAAAAGGCCAACAAGCAAATAGAGTTGAAAAGAAAATTGCTGAAATGCTGACAAAGCAAAGCCATCTATTTCGCCGCTGTCCAATTTGACTACAACCACCAACCCATGAGACAGAAAAGTAGTCGTGTAAGAAATTGGAGACTTATTAGAGTAGGACCATTGCCAAGTTCTATCATAATCTTGGTTGGCTGGAAACTTCTGCTAAATATATTTTTTTCTTTTTCCTTTCTCTTAATGGGTGGGCTGAAGACCTAGTTGTTTCTTTAGGCCAGTGTATACCACTAAGGCCTGCATATGTCCTGTTGAAAAATAAGAATGATTGATCAATTGGTGGCTCACTTTAAATCTGAAAAAAAAAAAAAAAAAAATCCTTCCATTTTCTTTAAATGTGCACTCACCTTCTCAAAATCTTAGAACAGTCTTAGAATTCTTAATTCCTTTCCAACTATTCATGATTAATTTTATTTTTAATTTTTATGAGCAAGCATTGAACCAACCTTTCTGAATTCCACTCACAAGCATCTAAAATAACATTTCCAATTTGTCAATGCCAATGAAGGCAGCAAGTTTGAATAACAATAAAAGAGAGGAAAGTTCCTGTTGTTGAATTTGACTCTTACGACAGATGATTGGACTCTTATTATAGTTCTAAGGCCTGATCTTAAAAAGTTTTTAGAATCACTTTCTTTCCATAAATTTTATATTGAGATTCATTGATAGAAAATATTACATTTATAAGAAAATACTAACCAACCATATCCAAAGGATAAGGATAAGGATAAGATAACCTACCAATATCCCTAAAATCCTAATCTTAACAGACTCATAATCTTCAACATTTCCCCTCAATCACATGGTACTTTCAAAGAAAGTATCTGTGATTGTAAATATGAAAAATAAGAACCCTCTAATCTCTAAAAAGATAGATGATAAAATAAATGATCTTCATGTCTTCTTGGTGATCACCGTCTGTCGTCTGTGGATCCGTTACTGTCGCAACCCCCTCCTTTCTGAGTCAGTCAAAAAATTGTCGGCTTGATCGCAAGATCATCACTAGGCCGAAGAAAGAAAGATTACATTTATAAGAAAATAGTAACCAACCATATCCAAAGGATAAAGATAACGATAAGCCCTCAAATCCTAATCTTAACGTACTGATAATCTTCAACAGATCTTACATCTCCTCTTCTTCTGCTGCTTTCTTCTTCAAAGAGAGAGAGAGAGATATGGCTGAAGGAGTTGTAATTCTTTTCTTGAGAAAGCTGTGTGAGTTGATCGAAAAAGAAGCACATCTGCTTGGTGGAGTATCGCACGATGTGAGATTGCTTCGTGAGAAACTCCAATGGATAAGTCTTTCCCTCAAAGAAGCCGATAACAGATGCCTAGAAGATGAGGGAGTCAAGCTGTGGGTGGCCCAAGTAAGAGCTGCCGCTTTCGAAGCTGAGGACCTCATCGACAGCTTCCTTCTCAAAGTCGAGCTACCTCGTAGAAGAGCTGGCTACAAGGGTCTCGTAGGAAATCCCATCAACCGATGGATTTCAATCCATAAGACTGGAAAGGAGATCCAGAAGATCAATTCAAGGCTTGACAACATCTCAGTAAACCGATCAATATTGGGCTTGGGGAACACATATGAAAAGGTACCATCAATTCGAGCAAGGAAGGAGAAGAGAGCCCCCAGAGTTGAGGAAGTCGACGTTGTGGGCCTCAAAGACGAGGCTGAGGAGGTTTGCAAAATGCTTATTGAAGGAGGTGAACAGAGATCCGTTGTTTCAATTGTAGGCATGGGAGGTTCAGGTAAGACCACTCTCGCTAAGAAAGTATTCAAAGACATACACTTAAGGAGGCATTTCGAATGTTTTGCCTGGATTTATGTTTCTCAAGAATATATAGTGCATGATCTTCTGTGTGACATGGTCAAATGCTTAAAAACACTCTCATCTGATGATATTGTCGAGTTGAAAAGCATGAGTGAGGAGGAGCTTAGTGGGGAGCTGTTTAAATGCTTGAAAGGGAGGCATTATTTGATAGTAATTGATGATATATGGAGTAGAGAAGCTTGGGATGGTATAGAAGCTTCCTTCCCAACCGAGAACAATGGAAGCAGAATAATTCTCACCACTCGCAAGAAAGATGTAGCTCTGCATGCAGATCCACAGAGCAAACCATATGAGGTGCGACTTCTAACGGATGAAGAATGCTGGGAGTTGTTACGCAGGAAAGCCTTTCTGGGAGTTGTCAATCATGGTGACTTGAAAGAATTGGAAGCCGTAGGAAAGGACATAGCAAAAAGATGTTGCGGGTTACCACTTGCCGTAGTGGTACTAGGAGGGCTCTTATCAAGGAAGGATCAGTCAATACATGAGTGGGAAAAGGTGCGTAGGAGCATTGGCTGGCACCTGAAAGAAGGTGAAGATCAAATCTTACACATACTAGCTCTGAGTTATACTGATTTACCTTATTATCTGAAAATGTGCTTTCTCTGTTTCGCTGCTTTCCCCGAAGATTCTAGTATCAATGCAACTGAATTGTGTAGAATGTGGGTTGCTGAGGGATTTGTACAAGAGAGGGGTGATGAAACAATGGAGGATGTTGCAGAGGATTACTTGCTGGAGCTCATCCATAGAAGCCTAGTTCAGGTGGTTGAAAGGCGTTCTAATGGTCGGGTTAAGAGATGTGGCATCCATGATCTGCTTCGAGACCTTGCCATTAAAAAAGCTAAGGAATGTCAATTCCTTGATGTTTATAGTGGGAATGTACGTTCCGCTTCACAAACTACAGAGCGTCGACTCTCTATAACTCATGGTGATATCTCTAAGCACATGTCTGTGAACCACTTGACTAGACACCTCCGTTCTTTGTTCTGCTTCTTCCAATTTGATGCACCGTTTGGAAAGGCAAATTGGAATAATCTTTATAAAAATTTCAAATTGTTGAGGGTGATGCAGTTGGATAATGTACCCATCTCAACGATCCCGGATGGAATAGGAGATCTCATCTGTCTTAGGTACTTATCTGTCAAATTTGTAGAACTAGAGCCTATGCTAACACTCCCATCAACTGTAAACAACCTCTGTAATCTACAGACACTAGTTATATTAGGTGTTCGTATACTTCTTCCAGTTGACCATGGTATATGGAAGATGAGACAATTGAGGCATCTGCATATACGCCCTTGGTGTTCAACAAAAGAAACACATATGAAACTCAATGAATTAACCAACCTAAGGACCCTTTCATTGATGACAGTTGACCACTGGATTATGGGTGATTTTGACAAGCTGACTAGCTTGAGATCAGTGGGATTACGAGGGGAGCTGAACTTATACCAAAATGAATTGTCCAACTTCATTGGAAAACAAGAGAACCTTGAATCCTTGCAGTTGACTGGCCCTAGAAAGGACCAACTTTCGACACAGATCATTTCATCACATCTACGTCACTTGGAAAAACTTCATCTGAGAGGAGAATTGGAGAAGCTTCCTGCCCTTCAAGACATTGCACCCTGCATCACCAAGCTAGTTCTGTTTGATTCTAGATTGCCAGAAGATCCAATGGCTGTACTAGAGAAGCTACCAAAACTACAGCTTCTCAGATTACTAAACGGAAGCTACTTGGGGAAGAAAATGGGTTGCTCCGCCCAAGGCTTCCCTGCGCTTGCAGTTTTGGAAATCAATTGGTGTGAAGAATTGGTGGAGTGGATAGTCGAGGAAGGTGCAATTTCCAATCTTAGGCACTTGGAGATATATGAGTGTCCCAAATTAAAGATGATCCCAGAAGGATTTCAACATGTTACTGCCCTCCAAGAATTGATTGTGTCGCGGCAACCACCAGAATTTCTTGAGAGGATTCAGGAAAATGGATTGGACTGGTTTAAGATCCAGCATGTACCATCTGTAGTGATTAAGATGTGATTGTATGTACTAATTTCTAGGAGGTCAGTTGCAGTTTGACAACATCTTCACTAGTTCGGCATCATCAAAAACTGCATTTGCTTCTCTTCAACCCTGGTGGCTTAGCCAAAATTTCAGGTATATGCTGTATATCCTTTTAATAAATATTTTCCATCCATGTTAGTTCACTTGTAAATGAACTTCACAATCATGAATAATCTAGATTGTCAATTTGGTTGGTTTCAACATCAATTGGCCATGGGAATATAAGAGCTTCATTGATTGAATAATATTAACTATCAAATCAGTGGATTAGGAATATAAAGTAGCATAGAAGGCTGACAACTCTTTGCATTGATTGGTCAAGAATCATCCTTTTTGGATGGGTAAATTTCAATCTCACCCTGAAATCTATAATTGGCATGCATCCATCAATGTAGACTCTGCCAAAGGGTATGCAAGAGACTCATCAACTAATTCTCCTCAAATTTGACTGTTTATACAAGAGAATTTTAGATGGTGGCTTCCGAGTTGAGAACAGTAAGAAACACTTTTTTTTTTTTTTTTCGAAAGGCAACAAAGAAAATATATTAAGAAAGGAGAAAGGAAAGAGTATTACAAAGAAGCCCCGGCCACACAGCACTATGGTATAAAAGCATTATACCACAAAACAAGTTACATAGTGAAAGCTAAGAAGTTAGAAGACCTATCAACTCCTCGCTTAGCTAAAGAGTCAGCAAAACCATTTGCTGCCCTCCCCACAAGAATAAAGCTCACTTAAAGCAAAACGATTTTAAGGGGCCACCTTTTATATAGCCAGTTTCTAGTTTAAAGACAGTTCAATTCTCAAGTTGAAATCTCTCTCTCTCTCTCTCTCCCTCTCTCTCTCTCTCTAACACAACGCGCTGAAGAGAAGAATAGCCAACGGGCTACTCTCCAAGTGAATGGCCTAGGGATAGGGATCCATGCGATCTGAAATGTCTTGGTCTCACACCACATACAAAAAATTGAGAGAAAATCCTCAATGAAGATATTTTGTTAATCACTGAACTTATACCTAAGGAGGGATTACAATCCTTTATTTATATAGATTCAAACTCAAGCCTATACTTAGAAACAAATCAAATTGAAATAAATTCTAATGCATACTTTCTAATTAAATTCATAAATATCTCTAACTATTAACTAATACTAAAATTAAGTAGAGACTTATATTGAACGATTGTGGAAGTCTTCTCTTTATGGGCTATTAGTAGACTTGGGGCCAATGGGTTGGCAAACCTTGGGTCTAGACTGTATCAGTTTCCCCCTCTTGGAGGGAACTCATCCTCGAGTTCGGTAGATGGCCTCTTGGGTCGAAAACCAAGCGTACAACGTTTCGTTGTTCTCGATCTTATTTCTCTTGACAGGGCTTGGAAGCTTCACTCGATCTTTTGCTCTCGAAAAATTTCAGATATTGCTGCTTTTGATGGTTCGAGCTTGCTTGAAAGAATGACTGTAAAATCTACAGAATGTGGGTGACGATGTGGGTGATGGTGCAGATGTGGGTGACAATGAGGATGCTGTGGTGCTTAGCAAATGGTGCCAGTTAAAAGCTTTTGAAGATTCAAAGAAATTCTGTGAAGAAGCTCTAACTCTCATAACATGAGAGCAGAGAAGGCAAAATTGTACTTATCATGCTAATCAGACTTGTACAAGTTACATCTGTTTACAAAAAAGAATGCAATTGAAACAACTCTTAGCAGTTACCACAAGTGAAGCTAACTGTTTAACAGCTGGTACAAATACTACGGCATCTGAAATTAACTGAAACTAGCTGTTGCTATAATTGTTACAACAACTGTAACTAATTGTTAGCAACTACTTAGAGTATTTTCTGTCATGTTGTGTCTTAGTCAAGAGAGGAGGCCAAGTTGGGAAAAATTCCACAAAAACAATTTTGGGAAGAGGCTTGGCAAACATATTGGCGAGCTGGTGAACTGTAGAGACGAACTCAGTGATGAACAGTCCTAAGGAGATTCTCTCATACAAAATTATAATCCATCTCAATATGTTTAGTGCGTGCATATAAAAAATGGGATATACAGTCTTGTGCAAAGAATTAAAATTATCATAGAACAGGATAGGGCTCCTGAAAAACTTGGATTTCTACCTTAACACAAGCAGAGGTCCCAATAATCTGATCTTTATTGAATATCAATCCACAGATAATTAAACTAGTGATTAACCCGAATCCGAATTAAATGCAATTAACCACAAAGAGAAAATGACGCAGGATTTTTACGTGGAAAACCCTGCTCGGGAAAAAACCACGGGTCTTATCGTCTAGGCCAACAAACAACCAAGCACTATTTGAATAAAAGTTACAAAATATACTCACAACCCTTCCCAGTTGTTGACTCAACCTAAGGACTGCGCGATCTTGCCGACTACACGCCGTTCACCTTCACCGTGCTAGCCACAACCACCTTGAAAGCCTCTTCAAGATGTCTCTATATAAGAAGAATGGAACGAAGCATGAATTCAAAGCTTGAAAACCTTCAGCACATCAGATGATAGCCTTGGAGGGGAATGGATCTCTCAAATTCTCTCAAAGAAATTTCTTAATAGGAGAGGTGTCTTAGAATAGAGAGATAAAGGATTTTTATAGCCTTTAATTCGTACCTCAATACTTGGAAAACAAGTAGGTTAGAAAGTAGTAAGTTGGAGGCAATTAGAAGTCTGTTCTAGGCAAGTTTCCAATTTGCCGCCCAGGTTCGCTCGAGCGATCAAGTAGTTCGCTCAAGCAAACTGCTCTCTGTTTGAAATTGTTCTGCACAGGGGCTCCTTGGGTCGAGCGAACTAAAAGGTAGGTCGATCGATCAATGTTCTGTTAGGGGTTCGCTCGAGCGGTCATTGGGTTCGCTCGAGCGAACTGTATTCTGTCTTCAGTATTGCGATCCAGGGGCTTGAAGGCTCGAGCTGACAGATGAATGGGTCGAGCGAAGATACCTCTGTGTGGGTTCACTCGAGCGAATGTAGGTTCGCTCGAGCGACCTCTCACAGTTCTGAATTTTGAGAACTTTTTCTTTAAACGAATTTCTTCAAAAGATGGGCAGTCCTTTTCTAAGAAAAATACAAGATAAAAGAATCCCGGTTTTGTCCAATACCCAATGAATTAGCCAACATAAAAACCTTAAAGCTCCGATGTAAAAGACACAAATTTCAAGAAGAACAAAAGTAAAACAGGTTAGCTCAGCTTTAGTAGAGGCCATAGCCCAATATTCTGCTTCTACGCTAGATCTACTACATAGTAGTTTGTTTCTTAACATACCAAGGGTTGAGGCTTCCATCCAGAAAGGTACAGTAACCCATAGTAGAGAACCTAGTGGAAGAACATCTTCCCCACTCTACAAAGAGATCTGTAGCAGACTGAGATAGAGTTCTGAAACAAAATTCTTTTCACAGCCTGAAAATGTGCAACTGTAGGTTTATCCATAAATTGGCAAACGAAATCGAAAGAATTAAGAGAATTTAGACAGGTCATTATCAGATGTTGCAGTGCACCAACAACACTGCAATTTTACTTTGGGATAGAAAAAGCCTGGGAAGGATCAGAAAGCTCATGTTTAAGTGCAATGGGAGTGGATACATGCTTGGATCCCTCCATTTGAATACATGCTGATAGTCTTGGGCATATTGCAATTGAGAAAAGAAAATGCCACCTGTGAATGGAATCACTTCTACGCCAAGAAAATAGTGAATGGGACCAAGTTCCTCATTGCAAAGTTTTGGCCAAGTTGTAGAACTAACCTAAAAAAGGATCATTACCCAGTGTGGGTCCTACCAAAGCAGTGTCCTGAGAGGGTCCAGACTGGAGACGAACCTAACCTCTGGCAATTTTGCACAAAGTGGTTGCTCTCAAGTCTTAAACCTGCATTATCATATATGGCACCCAAGACTTTTACCACTGCACTAAATCAATGGCCCTAAGTTGTTGAACTAACCTACAATCTGGATTTTCACCTGTCACCAAAATATCATCAACAAAAACTAATAATAAAATAGTGCTGGAAGAAGTTCAATTCAAAAATAGATAGCTGTCAGCCAAACTGCAAAAGAATCCAAGAGAAAGGAAATATGAGCTACATTGATCGAAGAAGGCTCTTGGGGCTTGCAGATGACAAACATGGGCTGGTGTGGAATCGTCAACAAAACCAGGTGTCTGATCCATGAAAATAGGTTCTTTAAGCAGACCATGGAGAATTTTGACATTCAGTTGTTTAATAGGCCATTTAGAGGCAGTTGCAACTATAAGGACTGTATGAATGGTGCCAGGTTTGATGAGTTGACTAAATATCTCTAAAAAAATCCATACCCTCGTTCTGGATGTATCCATTTGCAACTAGATGAGATGAGAGTCCTTTAAAGTTACCTTCATATTTGAGCTTTGTTTTAAAGCCAACAATGGCCAATAGCATCTGTATGTGCTGGCGATGCACAAGTCACCGAGTCTTACTGCCTTTGAATGCTGCTTGCATAGCTTGATACTGATCAGTATGAGCTAAGTGGACTTGACAGATCTACGCTCCTGAGGATAACAGAAGGAACATCAGCTAGTAAGTACGAAATTTTGTTTGGCCTGACCACTTGCCAGAGGTTGCTCAAGAATGTCAACTACAGTATAACCTCACTTGTTGAAGTTTTATAGTGCATCTGACGTGTCATTGTTGTCCGCGTGGACTACATTTGGTGTTGCTGCTGCCTGCTATCACATGTGTCTTCCAAATAGAAAACGTGGACGGTAACGGTTCCTTCGGAATCAGCACATTATTATGCAGACTATTAGCAGAGGGAAATGGGAATACTGACATGCCTTGAGATGTAGGCCCTACCAGTTGAAGGTTGAAGACAACGATGATATCTTTTATGTTGTAAGCCAATCTCAGAAAAATACATGGTACTGATTTACCAGTGTTTGCAACAGTATGTTTAATGAGAGTAAAACAGAGAGACCCAAAAATCCAAAGAGAGGAACAATCAGGTTTACCATTAAACAACAGCTGACATTGGTGGAGACATCCCCAACTATGCTATAGACACCTTGTTAATCAAGTAAACTGCTGCATGAAGCTCTTCTGCCCATTATAAAATTTAGGATCATGTGAACAAAATAGCATATAATTAATCCTGACTCTACAACATTCCAGTGTTTTCTCTCTTCTACACCATTTTATTCAGAGGTACATGAGAAGGACAGTAGGACACTGTCTAATAACTCCTTCCAGTATTGAGATGATTCAGAAATTCAGCACTAGAAAATTCTCCCCCTCAACTTTGAAAATCTTCTACTTTTGTAGGAAATCTTGTTCCAACCATTCTCTGAAATTTATTAGACATAAAGAAAAATTCTGATTCTTTTTTTGAAGCGAAAAACTAATGAGAAACAAGAGCAATCTTCCACGACAGGCACATAATGACTATACTTTTGATTTGATAACATAGAGGCAGGGCTCCATAGATCATTGTGAATCATATCAATAAAGCGGCTTGGTGAAAACTTTATTACTGTCAGTAAATAGAAGCTTACATCCTTTTTCCAACTCGTTGGGTTTATGACTAGTAGTAGTATCCCGGGTTAACCGAATTGGTTCATTAGTTAGCCAATGACCGGGTAACTCTAGACTCTAAAGAGAGTCAAGATGTGAGTCATTGCTTTTTTCGATATAGACACGGGCGGTTTTGCCGAATCACATAAAATACTTGTCTCTCTCTTGTGTGGTATGATTGTTAGATCGTAGGTTTCACGCTTCTACATACAATACAACACAACTGACAACTACTGAACACAGGGTGAGTTTTATTCCAAGAACCAACATGAATAGATAGAATACCTAGAAAATAAAAACTGAATTAATTTTGCCTGAAGGGTGTCCGAGATGCTGATGCCAGATTTGCTATATTGGAGTCCTGTTCGGCTGTTCCTGACTAAAAACAAAACAAGCCCTCTCTTACTCCAGGGTCTCCCATGCTCTCCCTGTGCTCTTTTCCTTAAAATAATAAAAAATGAAGATCTTAAATTTGATAACAAACTACAGGTTTTACTTCGTCTAAAGAACTAACAGAACATTGGGGACAATGATATTATTTTTCCTAAAATGAATCTTGGCATCACCAGAACCAGAACATAGGCGAATATTTTGTATTTTTTACTAGGATTACCTGTCCCATGAGAAGGCATACCAGAAATTGCCACCCACTCATCATCTTGAAGGATCAGTAATGGTCATTGTGGGTAGGGCCTGAGGAATGGGATCTAGTTGGTAGGAGTTGTCAAAACTGTGCAAGCAACCAAGAGCAATCTGACACCTTGCCATATATGGAACATTTATCAGTATACTGTACCTGTTCTGCTGCTGTTATTGGAACTGACTAGACCGTCGTCAGGCCCGCCCTTGCTGCTAAGGGAGATTCTGCAGTTGGGGCCTTCGGTGGTCCACTGTCTTGCCATTCTGAGATGCTTGAACAAAGCTCTTGTCGTAGGAATTATAGAGAGAACAAGATCCAAATATAGCAAAGAGAACAAATAGATTACAGTAGTCCCTTGTTGAATCTCTCCCTATAGGCAATTTTTTTGCCACATCAATAGATTCTATGGTTTCTAAATAGCTTAGAAAAAGTTTCTTGAGGAAGTTAAAAATTCATATTTGGTGTAAAAAAAAATTTCCCATTGTATTAGTGCTAATATTGTTTGGTGCAGCTGTGGATTTCTTTATTGAAAACTACTGGTTGGGCGGGTCGGTATGCGACATGAGTGGGGTGGGTGGGATTGGGAGGGGAGGGAAAAAAAAGGGTGGTTCGATGGAATGAGAGTGGGAGTGAGGAAGCACCAAACACATAAAAAAAAAAAAAAAATCCAAGTAAAACCTTCCAAGTTTCTACACTTGCCCCCTTTTTTTGGCTAATTGATGCAGATCTCTTTCGTGTACCAAAAAATTATTCTGTATAGTGGTCCCATCAATGTATCATCAATCCAAACCCTCCACATTCCTGCACCCTTGTAAATAAATAGGCACCCACCCTGAACCAACCATTTTCCACCATTACATTGAATAATGACAACAACAAAAGATGGAAGCCCCAAAGTCAGTGGTTAGGATTATCTATCTGATTGGGGTGCTTTTTGGCATGCTTGTATGTGTGCCCCTCAAAATAGGTTGCACTTTTAAATGGTAAGTGCAGGTTTTCTATCCCACGCTATTGCAACTACAAAGATTGGGATCTATGATAATGGCCCTTCTAATAGATATTTGTAGCAGCTCGAGTGAGTTCTTTCTATGAAGGAAATTGAGAGTATGAAGGGACAATTGAGGAAGAGGAGAGGAATTAGGACAGACCAATTTAAGACCATGGATGAAAAGTAAAGCTCAAAATCACACCCTGAGCTTCACCTTCACAGAGTCATCAGTTCATGATCCACTTGACTATAATGTTTAATCATCTTTTTATATAAATGCACTCTCAACCAAGGGTGATTCTAAATGCACCCCCATTATGTGCTGTACACACCCACATCCCCTTGTGTGAACAGTGATTACACAAGGGGATGTGGGTGTGTACAACAGTAGTGGGGTGTGCATTTAGAATCTCCCCTCAACCAAATCCAAAATTTCAGTAATTTCAATGTTACCGTAACCCTTTCTGGTCTCTTTCTTAATGGCGTCTTCGAACGGTGTTTATTTTTTGTTTACCGATAAAAGAAAGATCTTTTTTTTTAAGTGTTATTTACCAAAAAAATGAGAAATTCTATTTGCACCCACATGTATCGTTCGCTAGTGGAGTGCACAAAGTTTTAGGGCCGTGCACATAAAGAGCTGCACAGCTGTGAAACCCCGTGCACATGAGATATGCACAGAACTCATGGGTATTTTCGTCATGGGTAGTTTAATAATAAGTTTTTTTTTTTTATTTAGAAAAGTGGGTGTGCTCAGTTATTTTCGTGGTGCAAATAGAATTTCTTCAAAAAAATTGTGAAGATGTATGATTTTTACCAAATGCCAACAAGGATTCAATTTTTTGCCAAAAAAAATGATAACTTAGAATTAAAGATTTTTATTTTTTTTTTGGCAAATGAATCGCGATATCGCGAGTGGCTCCTCCTTTACATATGACACACGAATCTAGAGAATATGTTTTTTTTTTTTTTAGAGGGCGTCCTGCACATTCTTAGATTCAACCGGAGATACCTTGTCTTCATTCTTGATCCTTTTTTTTTAGTTCAAAATAGGTACAATCATTGTTTTTAATAATTGAAATGCATTTGTTAAAGAATATTTTTTTTATTTTCTTGCATGGTAACACAACTCATATAATTCAAAAACTTTGGGTTTTCATATATTTCAAAAACTAGGGTTTTCTTTAAAGAAACTTGATCATTGGCAAATGTATGTTTAGATTGTCACGTCCTAATTCCAGATTAAGCCTCTTAATCCAAAGTTAGAGACATGACATTCCCACAGGATAAAATTTCCATTCAAAGAGCAGAAACAGAGCATAAATAGAACTATTTATTTACAATACTAAAGTTTTTTATAGGAAATGGATGTATTTTAGTATACAACCCAAACAGAAAGACCAACAAAGGTCAGTACAGATAATAGAAATAAAACTATCCCATGTGATTACGCAGCTCACGGAACCCGTTGTCTGTATGATATTGTAGATCAGAACAGAAATCCTATGGTTTCCGGTCAAACACCTGAAACGCCAAAGGATGAATCAAATAAACTGGCAAGCTGGTGTGCTAAACAACGGTGTATTTGTCTTAAAATCTGAGTAATACAGATTAAATACAAAATAATAATTGATACTGACAATATGACAGGAAAACTAATAAAAACATGATAAAATAGAAGTCAAAACCTAATAATAACATAAATATCAAAATAACAATAAACAAGATAAATCTCTAATAACTAAATACTGATCAAGCTATTAATTCCGATATAACCAAAATACTGAACAAAGTCAAATACTGATCAAAAGACTAAAATTAATGTGAATATTGATACCGAAAAATGCTAAATACTAATTTGAAACAGGAAGGCAATACCACCTTAGCCAATAATTCTTGAATACAATGTATGAACAATGGGTACCATGGATGTCAGGGAGTGGCCATGGACTTTATGAAAACAAACCACAGAGGTACCTGAAGTAGAATTACTCCACAAAGAGCAAGACCAAGTTGCAGCTAGTATCGGAACAGTACGGTCCAACTTTACTACATCTAGTTTCAGATTGACCGGATTAAGTGATGCCAATCAATGTGTACTAATGTACATATATTAGTGCCTAACAAAATACAGACTTACATTGCAAAATAAAACCATGTACTTGCAAAATACGAGAAAACATACATATAGTCTGATAATTAGAACATCAATCCATATCCCCAGTCGGCACCCCAGACTTGAGATTCCTGGTCAATGGTCCTGGACAAATAAGATTGAATACATCTAATAACTTAACTAAAAAGCATATCGTTTCACATTTAAACAAAGCATTATAGTAAGTGTCATCCTTTTTTTTTCTCTCTAAACAGTGTCTTTTTAAATCCCAACAAAGCTCAACTCAATTTCCTTGCCACCTCACCAGTGAGGTATTTCAAATGAACATTTTTCCACCAACGCTTTTTCATTTTACGTACTCTTTACTCTCTCATCCTCTGTCTCTCTTATAGATTGCATTTCTCTATAATTACTTTTTTTATTTCTAAAGCAATCTTCTTTAAAGATTTATTGATTTGGTTTTGTCTTTTTTTTAATAATTTATATGTAGATATATGTGAGTCTTTTTTATAATATATGTTAATCATAACCCACTAACTCAAATATAATCCATTTTTTTCTCATAATGAAAAAGCTAGATCAAATTCAAAATTCATCTACATCTACAATCTTTAAGGCCAATAATGATAAATCACTAAATCAAGTTCTATTGTTTTATGATTTTAAGATTTTTTTAGTTCCATATTCGTATTGCGTGTTTATTATAGTTAGTGTTCGTTTTATTTATAAATATTATTAGTAATAATTTATAAATGATAAATGTATCTATTAGAAAATACGAATCCAGATGCTCAAAACTTAGAGAGAGAGAGAGAGAGAGAGAGAGAGAGAAGAATAAATATTTTAAGGCCTCATTTAGGATTGTCGCTTTAGGCCTCAAATCGTCTTGAGCCGGCCCTGAATGCGGGCCTTCATTGATAACAATAAATGCCGGTTTTTTTTCCACTTTCTTCCTACTCTTCTTTTTATGCTCTATATCCTTTCATGGTTTTCAAAATTGGAATTGTATCGCAAATTGTTCGTGCCCATGAATCTAATCAAACTGTAAATCTTATCATGAATCATAGGATTTTTTATTTTTCTAATAAAAATAAATATTAAAAAATATATATATATTTATAACCATCTATTTTTCCATTTATAGCAGTATAAATATAATAACAAGTAAGTATATCATACAATAATATCAAGAATATCATGAAATATATATGTATGAAATAAATGATGTGTAAATAGTTAAATAAGCTTAAAGTGTCAATATATTTTTTTATATATGATGACACAGTAGGATGTCTCTTAAAGTTAAGAAAATGGTCATGAAGGGAAAAAAATAAGAACATATTAAAAAGAAGAAGAAAATATAGACAAGCACTATACGCAAAGTCGAATGTTTTAGTTAAATACATGTTCTTTATTCATCTTTAAAATCTTATCAAAGCCGCAAAACATTCTTAGGAGGTTTCATTAACTACTAAATAACCTTTTAAAAATAAAAGTGTTAAAAGAAAGAATAAAGAAAGAAAAAAGGTAAAATATATTTATATTAACTTATTGGTTGTAGCTAGTTTCGCTTAGCCAAATCGCTTAAATCATAATATTCGATGAAACGAGTATCGAATCGTAGGATTGAAACTTGAATCCTAAGATTCGTTTATAAATGGAATTCGTTGTATATATGGGAATCATTTTCCTTAAAATTCGGTAAATGAATTGTAGGATTATGATTACTATGTATCCCTTCTTTGATTTAGTTCATCATCATCAGATGGAGCCAGAGAAGCAGTGGGGGTTGAGGGAGAAGATGAGGAGGCCAAGTGAGAAGTAGATGGAGACGAACATGAATGTTTGATTGAAGATAGAGTTGGAGTTGCAGATAGAATTGGGGTCGTGATGTTCATGGAGCATTTGTATATGGGCTGAAAAAAAGACTATGGATTCTTTCTTAAGGAAGATGATAACGATGAATTATCTATATCAGTATCTTATATGTTTTATCCCTCACTTCATATCCTTCACCTTTCAGCTCTATATTAATCCTTAGCTGGAGCTCATTTGACTATGAATTCCTATGTATTTTATGTAAATAAACAGGTTATTAGCATGTTAAAATTGGCTTGGGCTAATCATGTTGGCCATAAAGAAAACTCCTTTTTTTTTTTTTTTTTTTTTTGGCTCAAGTGAAGCCTGAGTTGGGGCAGCCCATGGACAAATTGCCATATGCAAACTTCTTTTTTTGGCGTAAGATAAATTGTATTGAAAGGGAGAAAGAAAGATGGGCAAAAGCCCCAAAATACATGGGCAATGCCCACTATGCCGTGAGGCTAGACTACAAGAAAATCATTGAGAAGTCTTAACAACAGACTCTACAACAATGGATTAGACTCCTTCCCAGAAAGTGCAACACAGGTTGACTAAAGTGCACACATTCAACATGGGCGACGCCCCAGTTGACATCCACACATTCGAAAAAAATTTAGGCTTCCTTGTGGAAACATTTTTTTTTTTGCTATTTGCCAATATTTCATGGGTCAACCCTGGGTTCCTAATCAACAGGAGAGAGCCGATCAAGCCCTCTTTTCCTAATAGCCTAATCCCTATGATGCAACGATGGTCTTCTTCAAATCATCGATTGCCACCTTATTCATCAAATTGAGAGACTTAAATCGGCTTTCTCCTCACACACCTTTATTTAAGGGAGATAATAAGCGAAAGGTCCCTAGGAATCTATCCAACCTCCAGTCAAGGCAAATTCTTTTTAAGGGCTCTGGTCCAAACAGCTAGACTGTTTGTAACCAGCGGTCTTTGGATACAATTTTCATGACTGATTTGCCCTTTTCAATTGTTTAGGCATAAAATTTTGAATTTTAAAATTTTAAATATTCCATTCTCACTCTCTCAAATCTATCATACCAAAGGAACCACTTCTCTACTCTGTTTCCGGTTTCTGTAAGCTCTGTTTTCGGGACCTACAATAGTGACAGGCAGCACCACCACGCAGCGTCCAGGACGCTTGTCCAGCGGTGGCAGCAGCGTTGAGGATCAAATCCTCTTCCGCGGCTGCTCTTGGTATCTGGGAACTCTGATATGGGGCGGCAACAAGTATCGAAATCCCTATTTGTTTCTGCACTTTGTAACCAAGTCCGATTTCCAACCGTCCATCCACTTGTCAAAACAAGACAAGATTTCTTTTTGTCTTTAGTTTTGAACTCAGAGAAGCCAACAAAGAACTTAGTTTGAATCAGGGAAACAAACCATGCCTTTTTATGAAGCCCGACGTCATGACAAATTTTGTTCGCGAAGATGGGGTTTCCGACGTGTTTGATGGTTCGAGGAAGTGGGTTTTTTCTGAGGCGAATGGATCAGATGGGGATTTGGGGAAAGGTGGTATTTTGTTCTCTCCGATGGGTGGGAATGGTGGGAAGCTTGTTGGGGGTTTTGAGAACAATGGGACCCAGAAGCCAGGTCCGTCACCGGTGATGAAAGATGTAGTCTCTTTGCCCAAGCTAGAGCCGGAAAAGAAGACTCAGGTTTCTTTCTTTTCATAGAGAAACAATTGTCGAAGTCTGCCCTTTGTTTTTCTCTTTTCCGACCCTCTCTTCTCTTTGCGTTTTCTGGGGGTCTTGGCTTCTTCACGCTTTGTTCTAGATCTTGTTAAGAAGAAGCTAATAATACCTACCCGCTTGATTTTGTGAGATTTGGAGATCAGGGATTGGAGAATGGGTAGGGTGCGGGAGCAGTGCAATTTGCAAGTTCGAGGGTTACTACAATGGGGTTGGTCCTTCTGCAAAGTGAAGTTCTTGCCTTGCTTATAGTTACAAAAACCAGAACGAAGAAGAAGGGGATATGGCCCAGGTTCAGGTTCTGCCTGAACCCGTGTTGAACCCCGTGTTGAAGTTCTCCTCCTTGCCGGAGCCCCGTGTTGAACTGCCTCTGCACCATCGCCAAAGAGGAAGGAGATGCGGAACGTTTCCGATTCTTGTCCGGGAACAAGAGATCGAGAGGAGGAAGAAGACGACCCAGAGGGTCGGTTCCAGTCCGGGTCAGGTTGGGTCAAGTGTGACCTAGTTTCAAAAGCCCAAAAGCAAATCTATCTAAGTTTTTGAAAAGTTTATCTGTGTTTTTGGCAAATATATCTGAGTTCCCGACAAATTTAACTGAGTTCTTAAAAAATTTATCTGAGTTTTTAGCAAATTTATCTTAGTTTCTGATAAATTTATCTTCATTTTGGAAATTTTAACTAAGGTTTTTAATAAGTCTTTCTGTGTGTTAGACAAATTTATCTAAGTTTTTAGAAAATCTATCTGAGTTTTTTTTTTTTAATTTATTTGAGTTTTTTCAAATCTATTTGAGTTTTTTTAATTTTATTTTGTCTTTCGAAATTTATTTGCGTCTTTTCAAATTTATTTATATTTTTTGAATTTTATTTGGATCTTTTGAAATTTATTTTCCTCTTTGAAAATTTATTTACATTTTATGAAATTTATTTGGATCTTTTAAAATTTATTTGCGTCTTTTTAAATTTATCTATGTTCTTTTGAAATTTATTGTGTTTTTTTGAATTTTATTTCATTTTTTGAAATTTATTTACATTCTTTTGAAATTTATTTGCGTTTTTTAAATTTATTTCATTTTTTGAAATTTATTTGCGTTCTTTTGAAATTTATTTGTGTTTTTTAAATTTATTTCTTTTTTAGAAATTTATTTGAAATTTATTTCCGGTTTTGAAATTTATTTGAAAATCTTATTATTGAAATTTTATTAATCGTGGCTAATTAAATGGTAGTTGACCATTATTAATGGGTTATCCCACTAATCATGGGATATGATTTGAAGAAAGGGTAAATTAGACATTTTAGGTTTTCAAATTTAGAAAAAGGATCTATCACACTATGAGAAAAGATTGTGGATCTAAGGCAATAAAGTGGAATGGTCAGGACCCGTCGCCGAATAATGCCCCTATTTAAGGAGTTTCAATTTTTTCAAAATTGCCCTTTCCATTTTCTTAACAATTCTCTTTCCCATACTATCCTTCACTAAATCTAAGGCCAATTATTAAATCATCCTCCCACATATGGTCGCAAATGGATATTCGATTACCCGGTTACCCGAATGATAGACTTGATGTACTGTTATAAGTTAAATAATATGCTTATTTAAAAAAAAAAGGGACAATTACCGTACGGCGTGTCATAAACCTGAAAATAGCCCCATAACAGTCCAAAGATTTATATTTACCACAGAGCTGTCTGATCCGTAGGATATCGCAGCGTGCGATATCCTAGGGATGTAGGATATCCTACAATCAGAAGCAGGGAAGACTTGAACAGTTCGTTTTTTTCTTTTTTTCCTTGATTGTGGGACCACCAAACCACCATCCAAACCGTTGGATAGCTGTATGAATGTAAGAACTAATATCGCACCAAATTTGAACCGTTGATCTATCACGGTTATCGAAAAATTTGCAAAAAAGTCACGTTGTTTTGCAAATTATAAAAATAAATTATAAGCCACATTTTTTTTATGCAAGTTTCTTGATAACTGTTATAGATCAACGCCTCAAATTTGGCGCGATATCAGCTCTTACGCTCATACAGCTATTCAACGGTTTGGATAGTGGTTTGGTGGTCTCACAATAAAGAAAAATAAATAAATACACGAACTGTTCAAGTGATTATAGGATATCCTATATCCCTAGGATATCGCACGCTGCGATATCCTACGGATTGGACAGCTCTGCGGTAAATATAGATCTTTGGACTGTTCTGGGACTATTTTCAGATTTATGACACGCCGTACGGTAATTGTCCCTAAAAAAATGAAGAATAAAAAGAAAATAAAATCGATTTTGGAACTAGATTCGAGTTCTCTAAGTGAATCCGATTCTGGAACCGGATTTGAGTTTTTTTATTGAAACTGGGTCCGGAACCAACAAAACAAGTTCCGATTTAAAATCGGATCCGGAACCATTATTTTAAAACGGATCTGGATCCACTATGATTTCATCTAGATCCATCCCGTTTGCAACCCTACTCCCACGTCTATATAGACCCTTTTTTTTTTTTTTTTGGGTAATCCAGCAAAGGGACTGGAACCATGAGACTCATGATTTTAAGTGGTCTATGTAGACCACTTAAAATCACCATTTCCCTGATTAAGCATGTGCATCAAGAGGAAAGAAAACTTCGACGTGCTTTTAGAATGACTCTTTTTCATGTATGAAAATATTTCTGGCAAATGTTCTTTTAGAAGATGGGAGTGAAAAAATAGGTTTTTCCATCTTGGTTCCTGTGAGTGAACTGGTTTTGCTCGTGTACAGATTGTCCTGCCTCCTTGGAAAAAAGTAAGTAGGTATTTCAGCTACTTTGGTTATTGTTTTTGTTTTGCTTCTCCACCCTCTTAAATGTAAGAAAGAGTCGTAAAGATTCAGTCATTGCCATCAATAGTTGAGGTTGGCTGTTGGCATGGAAAAAGGCTACCTCGTGTGTAGGCTTGTCAGTTGAGCCCGTTAAAATGGATATTGCACGGCCTGGCCCGTCCCAAGCTCGAGAATACAAGGTTTTTTTAAATAAATTTTGAGCACGGCGGACTGGGCTTGGACAATTATTTTAAAGCCTAGCCAAAATGGGATTGGGAATATGCAAAACAGGCCCGGCCCGTTCCATTGACAGGCCTAGTTCAGTCTCATAGCCAACCAACTTGCATCCCTAATTGGACTATTGGACCTAAGAACGGACCTAGCTCGAGCATACTGTGGGTCAGGCTCACCTGGCCGATACCGACCTGTTCCACGGGTACCCCCAACCATCCTAATTATTCACCTTTGCATCAATCAATGAAACATTGGCCCTGTGGGTTCTTGGGCTATGTCCAGAGGGAGGCAAAAGCATGGGCAGAGGTGGGTCCCATGCAAAGAGGCGCATGTCAATTTGCTAAATTTGGTGGATTTAGGTTTTGGGTTCCAAATCATCTGTTCCACTGTCATCGTACGTGGATTTCAATTCCAAGTTGATAGGGTGGATGATATGTGGGTTTCTGTTATAGGTTCAGAAGCATGTAAGTACAAACTGCATGTGTTTTCCTGTTATTAGAAATGTTGATGTATGTTTTTATAAATTTATTAAAATTGGCCCCCACTAACAGCAATTAATGGCTAATTTGGAGGGGCAAGTTTGTGATTTCGCCCTCATAATCGTCGCCCCTTATAAAAAGACAACCCCTTTGAAAGGGGCCCTCATAACAAAACCCTCTCCACTCGCAAGCTCCCTACTCTGCCATTTTCTTGCCTTCGCCCTCTACTTCAGGAGTCACGCCCTCATTCTCTCTCCCCCTTTTTTTAAATGAACCCTAATAAATAATTAAAAAAAACTCTGTCATGTTGCTTGTTTCATTGCACCGTCGGTTCGGAGCCTGGAAAAAATAAGGAGAGTTTAAAAGTTCAGTTTACACCTGATGTCTGGTGGCAATATAAGAATGATTAGAGAATTCTTAGGACCAAGATCGTGCTAAAACTTGGTCCGGATGTGACGGAATTTGGCATAGGCCCGTTCAATAAGAGCTGGAATCGGACAACCCCTGACAGCCCCGCCCAATTTTCGGTACGGGATTGGACAGCCCAAGGCTCAGCCCATCTCATTGACAGGCCTACTCGTATGGGCCCATGGTTTCAACTTGCTATTATAAAGAATGTAAATTAAGTTTAAAAAGGGGCGTTCGCAGTATCACTCAATTTAGAATAGCGACGCCTGATTGGAAGGCCTATTTCAGCTTGCGATGGCCCAAACCAAAATTACTACCACCGACCCGAACATTTTTATATATCAGTACCACACTTTATATCTGTGTGTAGTCCATTATGAAAATTATAAGGTTATTCCTAGGGTTTTAAACGACTCGGCACACTCTCTCTCTATAGCTTTGTAACTCTTTAAATCAGGATATTGATTGGGTTAGGGTTTTCAGGTTATAGAAGCAACTGCCAGCAAACACAGGAATAGAATGATCCGATACAATATATTTTTGAGCTTCCTGTATATACCCCATTAAGGTTTGTAAGATTTGTATGTAGGCTTATGAGGTTTTAGCATTTGTAAATAGGCCCCTACGTACCTTTTCTTTTTAATACCTTTTATATCGCCAACCAAAATCAATATTCTTAACAAGAATGGGTAGCAACCATGAGATTTGTGCTGAATTTTTATATAAATGAAACATTTTCCCCTTACATCTATTAAACAAAAATATTGAGTATATTATTATTTATAAAAATACCATTATTTTATCTCAAGTCCCATTGTTTTCTCTCAATAACTCTCTCATACACATGACCACAGTTGAACCCAGGTACAAAGGCCTGGGAAGTGAAGCCACCACCCATATCTCAGAAAAGTTTAAAACTCCTCACCCCTTGCAAATTCTAAAAATTAATATATATATATATATATTTACATTTGCACATTCCCCCAATATTTCTTTTACATAAAGCCAAACACCCCCCGCCACAAAATCATAAAAGTTAATTTATTTTTTTTAACATTTACCCGTTCCCCCTATATTTCTTTTCAACCCCCTATACATGAAGTATAATTAAGTATTTTGAGACTTTCATCAATCTAATGATGGGTTATGTATGGATTTGATAAATCATAACCGGTTATAAGTACATGTGTCAATCGTCGTCATGATCAATTTGGGTTTAATAAAATGAACTCTGCATTGATAAAAAAAAAAAAAAATTATGTGGGGTTATTTTCTCCCACTAAGTGCAATTGTTAATGTTACATGCTTTATAAAAAAATGTGAAGTCCACATGCTTTTGAAATTATGCATACAAGGATAAAAGATATAGACAAAAGTGTCATTTCGTTATGAAAACCTTTGTTGGTTGGAAGACTATTGACTTTGGAGACACGGAAGGTATTAAAATAAAAATGCATGAGCCTATTTGCAAATACTAAAATCTTAGAGGGATATGTACAAAACGCTATATATTTTTTTCATTTTACCCATATTCATAAGTAGCCTAGCCCTCCCTCATTAATATCTATACACTCCTTATGTAAAATTTAGCCATCTCTCACTCCCTTTCTTTCCCACAAAGAAAGTCTTTAGTTCCCCATGCTTGACCATTGATTCTTAAAAATTTTGAAGAAAGGAAGGCCCGTGGGCCAGCCCGGCCCGGCCCTCGAAGGCAATGCCTAGCATGGCCCAATTTGCATGTGATGTTATAATGATACTTTGAGAGGGGTTTGTTTCGTTTTTGGCTCGTGTTTGTCCTTCTTCTGCGGTCTTATATAAAGGGTAACAGTTTGTTGATCATCTTGCTCAACTAAGGGATCTGTTGGCGTTTGGCATCATATAAAGAAATTCTCAGTGACTTGAGAAATGCAGACTACTACGCAGCACTCATCCATCTCTCATCCTCTGCGCTGCGCCAATGGAACCAGAGTTGTTTAATTCTGCAAGATGCGGCAACGCAATCGAGCTAATGCGAGTCGCAGACAGGAACCCCCGCACGCTAGAAGGATCCACTTTCAACGGGAACACGGCCTTGCACATTGCCTCCGTGCATGGGCACACCGATTTCGTTGTCACCATCTGTGCGCTATGTCCATCACTTCTTCTAAGGCTGAATTCAAGGGGCGACACTGCACTGCACGTCGCAGCAAAAGCTGGGCATTTGGGCCTGGTGGCCGAGCTCATCGATTGCGCTGAGAGGATGGGTTTCAAAGGGCAGATGCTGAGGATGACGAACGCGGAAAAGAACACGGTCCTGCACGAGGCTGTGAGGCACCGCAACCATAAATTGGTGGATCTACTCATTGAGAAGGACCGTGACTTGGTGTTCGTTCCAAACAAAGCTGAGTCTTCTGCGCTCCATGTTGCTGCAGAAGAAGGGGATGCTAAAAGTGTACAAGATATCCTTACTGTCACCAAAGATGCGTTAAATGCCTCTTGGAGAGGCCCCAAAGGCCTCACCCCTCTCCACGCAGCAGTTCTTCGGCAACAAATCGGTAACTACTGCCTCATTTCATTCCGAATAATAAAAAACCTCTGATGATATTGATATGCACATCCCCAATTTTTTTTTTTTTTTTAATATAATCTAAGGAAGGAACTGATTCCTCTGCACCTTCCTCAAAAGTCTTTTGAAGATCTGTGCGGCAGAGTTTGGGATGCCGGAGGGCATTGATGGAACCCAGATGTATTTTTTTTTTTAAACAATTTTATGAGGATTTTTTTTTTTTTTTTTTTTAGCATATGGGGCCCCTCTATGAAATCTCCTTCCACATGGAGGCCCCCCAATTAAAATTTCCTGCTTCCAACCCTAGTCTTAGAAGGCCCTTTGTTTGCATGGATTTGAATATAAAGTGGGTGAGAGGGTGAAGAATATGAAGGGGGAGATGTGATGGATCTCGATATGGAGACTCCAACACGCGGACATAGATCTATGTTCGTTTCGGTGATAGGAAAGCCTCACGGATCACTTTGCATCTTACCGGAAACTTCTTCGCCAAGAAACTCACACCTGTGCCACTGATCCCATTAGGAGTTTTATTTGTGAGGATAGATCAAGTCGTACATTAAGTGGGGTTGTATTCTTTGTAGGCATCTGCCCTGCTTGATTTGGCATGGCACCTGTGGCATGCAGGCCATGCGATCTCCCACTTGGCACGAATGTTACGTACATAAAAAGTCCATCCCCCATCCTGATACACATCACATGCCTGACTATCTACACATTAACTTACTGTAAAATAATGATCAATTCCACAAGTGGGTCACACGAGATGATAATCTCATTTTATATTATTTTTTACCTACATCTCAGGTACTCTATGATCTTAGTTCAATTGGGGGATTGTGAAATTAATGTTCTATTTTCCTGATGTGATGGTGGACTTTAACATTTGCATCGGTGCCTCGGTTCTTACTAACTTTAATTATCCATAAAGAGATGTAACATGATGGCCACTTGGACTATCACGGAATTTCCTTGTTGTGAACTCAATTTCTTCTCATGATAGAGCTTCCAAGACCTATTTTTTTCCTATCTTAGAAAAGCAGTACCTGTCTAAGGACATGAACTCCTCTTGTCCAAGTTAATATCCATATGGCATCCTTACAACCATGCAATTCTAAGTTAACAATTAAGCCATAAATAATATAGTAAATGTTTTAATGTACGTCAGATTCCTATTATTTACTTATTGATCTTATTCTCTTATCACACTGGCGCATCAAACCAGCACATCTTGACTACTTAGGAATCTGATACGAGATCCATGGCAATTATTAATACTGATCTCGTAAATAAGGTCATACAACATCTCATACATGATGCTTCTCTCGTCATCTTCACCCAAGGCTTGTTTATTGCCAACAAGATGTAGACAACCTGCCTTGATAAATTTTTTTCTCCAAGGGAGAGCTTATTGATAGTCATTTGTGGGTCTTTCCATGCAAAATGTTTTCCTACAAGTCAGACTGCATATGCAATTCAATTCAACTATGTGTGGCCCGCTCAAACCCATCTTTGACCAGTGTACATGGCCCTTTTTATAGTCTAGTAATCCCGTGATCTGACACCAGAGCTAATTTACACTCACTCAACCGTCACTCTCCTTTGGATTAAATCTCAAAATAATGTATGGATTAAGATTCCATTAACCTTTTAAGGCTGTCAAATTAAAGGCCAAAATAATATGGTGAGGGTGATTTTTTAGCCCCCCTTGTCCATGAGGAGGAGACCTTTTTATGCATTTAATTAGGCCAATGAGTTGACCAGATATAACCAAAACATTCTGATTTCTGAAATTTGCATTTCTTTCATCAACTGTAGCCACTTAAACAAAGTAGATAGATTGCTTTGAATTCCTAGCAATTTAATCCCACAGAAACAAATGGGGGACTCAGATATGTTATATTCTATTTTGATATCTTCATTTATTTTCATTGTTCTCTCATCCTCCTTAATATTTTTGTTGTTCTGATAGCAGATGTGGCAAGAGTCCTTTGTAAGGAAAGACCAGGATTTCTCCTGGAGAAGGACGTTGATAACAGATACCCTCTTCATTATGCAGTGACTCTGGGTAATTTAGAAATGGTACAAATATTTCTACAACAAGATGTTTCCATTGCTTATTTGGGAGACGGATGCCATCGATGGCCTTTTCATCTAGCGGCCATTAATGACCACATAAGCATAATGGATGAGCTTCTACGATCGCTTCCAGATTCTTGTGAAACAAGGGATATGCGAAAATGGAATGCTCTTCATTTTGCAGTTGAGAGGGGGAATTTGAAAGCAGTCAGGTATATCCTCGAGTCAGATAAGCTTGAGGAGCTGATCAATCAGCGAAATGAAGAAGGAAATACTCCATTGCATTTGGCCATCCTCTCCCGCCAGTTCTCAACTTCGTTGATTCTTTTAATGGATGACAGAGTTGATTTCACTGCCATCAACTACAAGGGCCAGACTGCTCTGGATATAACAGAGTCTGACAATAAAAAGAGCAGGAAACTGGAAAAGGTAATTCATTCATCTTTGCCATTGCCCATCATAATATCATCTCAGTGCACGTTATTTTTGTTTTTTATATTTTTGATTGGGCCCAGGGCCTGAAATAAAAATGATTTTTTTTTATTTCTTTTTCTATGCTACGATCGAGTGTCAATTGAGCATTAACCTTCCTCCTTTATTCGGGCGTGGGGTGGACAATGTAGACTTTCTCAAATTAATCCCACTACAAAGAAGAGATGGAACAAACTTGGCAACTACAAATAAAAATAAAGAAGATAAACATAAAAGAAAAAAGAAAAAAAAGGGACAACTTTTTCCCTTACATCTTATTACAGAAATACTTTGAAGGAGCGTTTGTATATCACACAAAGGCACACCATCACCTTTATAAGGTTGTTGAAATATTGGCAAAATACGTACTTTTTGGCACATGCTTCACTTCCATATGATGGACTACAAAATAGAGGATGAGAAGTAAAAGAAATACCAAATCCCCCATGCACATAAATGAGCATGGCACAAACAAGCTATATGCAATGTAGCTGAATAAAGTACAACAAAAGGTCATTGGCAGCTGATGCACCTTTTTTTATTTTTAATTTTTAAATCCAAGATATATATATATATATATTAGAATAAAAAGATATCCAAAATGCCAAATGCCAATTATGAAAACATAGATTCATTTTAGAGCAACAATATGTTTCATATAAATCCATTATTCCCTGTTTTTCAAATAAAAGAATTACAAAGCTTCACAAATGAAACCAAAAAAAAGTACCTCAAAAGGTTCTTTTTAGTATATATTTAAATATAAAAATATATTATATGAGTAAAAAGTAGGAGGGTTAGCCCGGGCTCGGCCCTTAAAATGAGGGCTTGCAAAAATATGTCCACGCCTAGCGCTTTAGTTTTCAGGGTCAATTTGAGCCAAGCCTACTAGGCCTCGACGAGATGCCCCCACCATTTGGGCATCTTATCCTTATCCTCGGAGACCTTTCATTGGTTTGAAAGTATACATGCGATGCATAGTTTGTTTATTTATTTTTTAAGATTGTTATTGAAAATAACTTTCTATACTTGTACACAACGATGGAGGGACCAAACATTTTATATTAATTCGTGAGGCCTCTCGCTAGCTTTCCTTTTTTTTCTTAAATTTTTTTTTGCACTTATCGGACAATACCACCAGAAATTCACCTTATTCTGTGATATTGACATATGTCAGACATAAATTATTAGTAGAAAACCCATTTCATCCCCACCTCCACCCATGTTTTTCAACCATTTCGCTACTTCCTCCTCAATAGTCCCACCCCTTGGTTCTATTTATTCACTTTCTATTTGTTTTCTTCTCCCTTACTAGTGTCCCGCCACTCTCCATCTTCTTTCTCATTGCCTTTTTCTTTCCTCTGTTAGGTTAGGTTGTGAATGTTTACTGAATGGAGTTGAATTGTTGTGAATACGGATGGGATGTTGTACTTATGAGTGGAGATGATGTGAAATTTTGAACAGTAAAGTAATAAAAAAAGATTTTGTATTGTCCGTAGAAAACATTTTTTTGTTGATAATAAATGATGATGTCGCAGGATGTGAAGAAGGTTTTACATTCCATTTTGTAGTAAGCTATAGGATATACAATTCAGAATGCTAAAGCTTATGCAACTTATTGTATAGCAGAATTTTGGAGAAAAAGAAACATAGATAATAAGATGTGTTTTTTCATTGATAACCTAGGATATCTCACGAGTCTTTGGGCCTGAGCCTAAAGGACAATTGAGTCTGGAAAGCCGATAACTAATCCCAAAGGGTGAAACAGACAGATAATCAGATGTTCGGTGTCATGTCAATATTTCTTGAATTCCCTCTATTATAATGACCATGAAAAGAATAAGATGCGGACACAGAAGAAAAAAAAAAAAAAAAAGAAACAATAATAACATATTTAATTGTGATTTTATAACCCTAGAACAACTAAAACAAAGAAAAAGGAAGGTGTGTATAAAAGAGATATGAAGACAAATAAGTAGGTAAAATAGAGAGAATCGAGGGATGGGACCACCAAGGAGGACGTAATAAAATGGGTGGGAAAGGCAAGAAAGAAATGAGTTTTTTGCTAAGTGCAAAACAATTGAAAGAAAAATAAATAAATAAAAAAAGCTTGCGAGAGGCTCTCATGCATTAATATGAAAGATTTGGTCCCCCGCTATTATATACAATTATGAAGGGTCCTTTCTGTAAAAATCCCTTTTTTCACCTTATCACTAACGAAATAGATTGAATGGCATCCCTACTCAATTGAGTTGGGTCTGAGTCTTATGCGAACACTGGAACTCAGACTCAAGCTCGCCTGTTTAATGTGGGCTAATACTTTCAGACCCAAATCGATATTGTAGGACTATGTATGAATTTCTTAAGAACTATAAGAAAATCATAAAAATTTGTTATTGTATGCTGGATGCATAGTTTACATTAATATTGTTTTTATTATATTACTGGTACTGTAAACACCATCATCAACAATGTCAAGTCCCAACTATCTCGGATTTAGCTAGACAATGTTTAAAAATTTATGTTGTAGGAGTTCGGATCTCTTTTTCGTAGAGTCAGAGACATACTGTTTCATTCAATTTTAAATTCTCAACTGTGTAAACTCTTATACCAGTTAATGCGCCCTCTTAATTGCAATAAATGAAGAGATTTTACACATTTGACGATTTAGGATCGAATGAAACTGGGGATCCGGATTCTGTTGTAGATGTGACTGGTGTTATGCAAGCTGCCAATCTGGCTCACTTGTCCTCCTTTATCTGGGCTTGGAACTGACAATAAGCTAGCCAATTGGTGTAACCCTAAGTCAATAACATAGGGATTACATTTTTCCCATGCAGATCCTAATTTGGAACGCCTTGACTCAAAAAGGAGGAAAGCGGGCCCTAGGAAGAACAGAGGAAATGGAAGCAGCCCCAGAAAAAGAGTCGTACAAGGGTCTGTCTAATGCCATTTCAACAGTTGCAGGGCTTATAATCTCTGTCTCCTTCGCTGCTGCATTCACCATACCTAGTGCCTACAATAGCAATGCATCAAACAAAGACAAATCAGTAACACTTACAGGAAAACCATTGCTTTGGATATTCATGATCACTGACTCCTTGGCTTTTTTTAGCTCCATCTGCGTTGCATTGCTCCTCTTCTTTGTAGGTATAGGTGACGACGCATTGCTACTTGCAGCCGTTTCTAGATCCCTCACACTAATGGCAATAGCTATGTTGTCATTGACTTTATGTTTTCTATTGGGCATAGCATTGGTTCTTTCCAAGTGGTTTGCAATAGTCGTTTCCCTCTTTTGTGTTGTGTTTTTCTTTTCTTTGTTGCATTGGCTGTTCTCCTGGGCCCCTGTCCTTTTCCTTTATTTCAAGTTTCGCATTGCCAACTTGTTGTCTGCTTTCTTTGGTCTTTGTTCCAATCAAAGATCCACAAATCGGAATTTTCAGCTGGCAGCAACAACTGAGAACGAGCCCACTAATCAGCCACCCAACACTCAGAACGATCCCGCTCATCAGCGTCCAAGTGGTTCCAGCGTTCCTCCTTAGACCCTTCCATCTCACCCAGTTTGAGGGTGAGCTTTTTTTCTATAAGCTGTTGCTTTTGCAATGGCATCCATCTGAGAGAATTAATGTGATTTGGTAAGGTAGCAGTATCTAAATCAACACTAAACTTGTATTGGATATGTATACAAAAATTTTGTTGCTACTTTGAAGCATTTTGTGTCCTCTGAGATAGTTTTCATTTTAAGAGAATTAAATACGGTTGCCTACTATCTTGCTAAATGTGAACAATCTGACATAAACTTTATATGGCCTCACTGTGTATAGGCCTCTCTTTGTTTTCTTGTTGGTGTCTAAGTCCGAGTTTTTTTTGTGTGTTATAGCTTGTTTGTTGGCTTCCTCTATTAATGAAATCTCTCATTTTTATACCCAAAAAAAAAGTGTGCATTCTTAAAAGGGCTTTTTTTTTTCCTTTTTTTTAAAGATACAAGATGCAAAGACGCATATGTAATGCTCCTTGATAAAAGATGCAAAGCTATATGTTGGAGAGTTGGACACTAAGATTAATAAACCAAACAGTATGTCTTCAAACAAAATCTTAGGGGCAACCAAATCTTTAGAATGCAGGTATTTTGAGCATTTTGGATTCAAGAAGATACTACTGAATTAAACGGAATCAGACAGAATTCTCAGTGCACTTCCCTAAGAGGACATTCCAGCAGCCAGTAGAACTTAATGTTTGTATTGATAAACAGGGTCTAAGCAGTGGCCCAAACGCCCATGAAAACAACTCGGGCATATAGCCATGGCTAGAATAAGGGAAATTACAGAAACACTTGATTGATAAGAAAACAAAGGCCAACGAAAAGCATTACCATTTATCACCCCTCACAATAGAAAACGAATGAAAATCAGGCCTTCCTCCTCTTTCCTATTTTTTTAAAGGATTGAAAGCTAAAGAAAACAGGCTTTCTCCATAATTCCATGTTAAAAACCCAAACATGAAATTCTACCGTGCAACCACGCAGTCCATGTTATCCTTAACACTGCGTTGCACATGGATAGGTGTTATTCCTTCTGCTTTCTCAACTGCCAACCAAAATCATGAGAGGCGCCCATCTATGATCGTCCCTAAACTAGAGATGGGCGCCCCTAAGATTTTGGTTTAAGGCATTATGATTAGTTCATTTATCCGAGCGTCTAGTTTTTCTCTCCTTCTTTTGCAATGGGTGACTCTGACAACACAAATCAATGGTCGATATCGACTCTCAAAAAAGTAGGTAAAAAAAAAGAGAGATTTTTGGTGGGAAGGCATGTTTCGTTTGAGGGAAACAAAAGTGCTGTTTTGGTACACCGTCCGTCTACTATTTTTTTTTTTTTTTTTGGTAAAATCCTCTAGAATAAAAGGTTAGTTATAAAAATTCATTAAATTCTTTGTTTAATTGAATTGTTTAATTGAAGCTTTTATAAAATAAAAGAACAAAAAGATTTATAAAAAAAACTGAGCGTGAATTGGATGTAAATTCTTGTCTATTATAAATCACAGGAAAAAGATTTATATATATATATATATATATATATAAATAAGAGCTGAGCCTATTTTCCTAAAATGGGCAACATGTGTAATTCAATTGGGAGATGGAGAGACTGGTCTTACTTTAAGATGGGTGATTTTGGACCACAGAAACTATTCAAATTAACAGGCGAAAAGCAAGAGAAATGATAGGCTTACAAGTTGCAGTCAACACAATATTATGAAGAAATGACTTCTCTTTTTAATAATTGGCTACAGAGTGGGAAAAAAATATATTGTCAGTCTTATATAATTTCTAGAAAATAGATGTCATATTGAACTTTGCAAGAATTAAAGTTTACTCCATAATAGTTAAATTAAACAACTCAAATGCAAGAGAAACAATTTAGTACTAAGGGCCTATTTGTTTACATTAAATCACATAGGAATTTAATAGATCGAATACATAAGATTAATAGATAAAAATGAATATTAAAGGTGAATTTTCAAAAGTGGACTTCAGATGACCTTTCCTTCTAGAGAAATAGAATCAAAAGAAGATGGCTGGAAGTTCATAATTCTTCCATCTTCTTTAGATTTTATTTCATTTAAAAGAAATGTTACTTGATGCTCATTTTTAAAATTTGCATCCCCATCTTCATTTTTAACCAGCTTATAGCTTGAATTTTATATATCATATTCCTATGTATTATAATACAAATAAATAGTTCCTAACTGGTCTTAAATTTTTATGCTACAAAGTAAGACTTTAACCCACATCTTATAGCAAGAATTAAAATTACTCCATAATAGATAAATTAAACAACTCAAAAGCAAGAGAGACAATTTAGCACTAATCGGTCTTAAATTATTATGCTACAAAATAAGACTTTAGCCCACAATACATCATAAAAGAGAATAGCTCAAAGATAAAATGTTCATGAATTTGAACACATAAGTTACACACTTGATTATACTATTATAACATTTTGAGTTGTTTTTTTTAATTTTTTTTTCCCCTTTCTTTTCAAGTCTATAGTCTACCCAAAGCTCTGTTAAATTTATAAAAAAAAAAAAAAAAAATGTCTTGACGCCAAACTTCTCATTTTTTTATTTTTTATTTTGCATTACTTGCACGTGGCTCTAACGGGGTAGCAATCTTCTTGTGACTTTTGTTGCTTATTGTTTTCACAGAGAGAAAGATAGAGAGGAGGAGGGTTGAGGAATGAGAGAAGACAGAAAGCCAACAAAGAAAGGGTGAGAGAGAGAGTATTAGCACACCATCAGAAGAACAGGGAACTAAAAGTTCAAAATTCAAACAGAGAAAGGAAAATTTAAAATTCAAGTATCTCCCTACTGTCAAAGAACTGTAATTTATTTCTTTTCTATCCTTTAGAACATAATTGTTGTGATCTGATCATAATATAAATATCATCAATACAATGCTCTCTCCAAAGATATTTGCTAAGGGCATTGTTGAAAGATTATAAGGTATCAAAACATAGAAGTCTCACGTCCAACTTTTTTTTATTCATGTGGCCTTCCTTACAACACTTACGGCTCTCTCTGTGGCCAATACAACTCCACCTCTTCTCCTTCCTACTTCGTTTCTAACATTTCCAACTTTGTATCCGTTAAACTTAACTTTCACAATGTAGGTGGTGAAAACTTCACACCCACTTTGATGAATGAAGAACTTCTTTTGGGGGAAACTGCCAGCCCAGAAGAGGAGGTCAGAAGACCCTGGCTCTGTCAGCGCAAGGCCCTCCGATGCCTAAGTTAGTTCTGCAAATAAGCAAAGGATGGAGAGGAAGAAGAAGAAGAGAGGCAGAGTTTCAGAGTGTGTATCACGTACCCCTCGCTTTGGGGCTTGCTTCCTGTATTTATAGATGGAGGCTTCTGACTTTAGTGATGGAGAGTCCCATCAGTGGTATGGGAGGTTCTGACGCTGGTGGCTTGACATAGACACATCCACAGCTCTCTGCCCAAGGCCTACCATCAGTACTCAACACGTTCTGTAACGTGGTTGAGTTTCTATAGAGGTATGGCGTGCCGTACTTGATTTAATGAGAATTCTGACACTGTTGCCGAGCTCAGATGTTACTGTCGGGGGGCGGGACACCTGTCCTAATGGGTCGTAGGGTCGAGCTGGTACAACTACCGAGCTCGGATGATAAGTACCGATCTCATGCTGAGGTACCGACCTCAGCTCGGATGACGAAGTACCGAGCCCGGTGCTGTCCGTGATGGGATGACTTTTGGACTCTGGTACTGCTGCCTAGATGGGATGTCTGGCATTGATGCCGAAGTGGTCTCCTCTCGGTAAGCATCCTGGTGGTACTGCCGATGTGGAGTATCTGGCCGAGATGGAGCTTCTGGCCGAGATGGAGATCTTGACTGAGGAGGCCGAGGTGGAGCTTCGGGCAATACCAAGATGTGTTGGTGGCCGAGACCAAGACTCGTTGGTACTTTTACCAAGCCTAAATAAACCCCCACACAATTGCCCCCTAGCTCTTGAGCTTCAGGAGTTCCTTAACACTTGGAGGTCGGGAGCTAAGTACTATGATGGTGGAGAGATACACAGCTGGTTCTGCAACCGAACTGAAGTCACCAAGTTCTATAACACGGTGCGCCTTAACTGTATGAGGTCTTCTTTATTCTCCTAATGAGCTGCAGGTCTATGACCGAGCTGAGACTGCTGAGCTGAATCAGAGCAGAGATTGAGGTTGACGGTAGAGGACCGTGCCATTTGAGCTGTGATAGAAGCCTGCCGAGCTGAGGCTGGTCCTTTGACCGAGGCCGCAGTCGTAGCTGACCTTTTCGAAAGTATGAAGCTGGCCGAGCTGAGGCTGGTCCTATGACCGAGGCCACAAAGCTCTGATGGGGCTGGTTCTGTAACCGAGCCTGAGGCATCCGGGCTGGTCCTGTGACCGAGGCCGCGGAGCTCTGATGGGGCTGGTTCTGTAACTGAGCCTGAGCCAGCAGCTGGTTCCCTTAACCGAGCTGAGAGATGGCTGTCGAGCTGGGGCTGCCGAGCTCCGTAACAAGGTGTATTGCCGAACTTGAATACCTGCCGAAATTTCGAGGGCGGTGCTTACTCCTCCCTAGTTTTGTAGCTCTCTGACTCGTCACTGTTCTACCCCTCAGTTCGGTAGCTCTGTGACTCGTTACTGTTCTGCCCCTCAGTTCGGTAGCTCTGTGACTCGTCACTGTTCTGCCCTCAGTTCGGTGCTGCTGAGCTTGGGCTTCATCTGCTTCTTGCTTGACGAACTGATTCACCCTGGTCATTAGTGCCTTGACTGTGACCACGTGGGAATGAGCTAAGTCTTTGCGCAATTCGTTGCCTGGAAGTACGGCCTGCCTGAAACACATGATGGCCACTTCATCATTGGCGTCCTTGATCTGGCTGTAGACCGCCCAGAACCTTTTGACGAACTGTGTGGTGGTCTCGGTCCACTTCATTTTGATGGCTAAGAGGTCGGCGTTGGACTTTGGGATGACCATGTGAACCTGGAACCTCTCTACGAAGGAATCTCAGAGCTGCGGCCAGCTCGAAATTGACCCGCCAGAAGCGCACAGAACCATTTCAGGGGGAGGTCTCCTAAACTGGAAGAGAAGACTCTGCAGTTCAGGTGACCGAGGTCGCCCCATACCGACATGCGCTGAGTGAAGTGCCGGATATGTGCTGCAGGATCCGAGGTTCCGTTGTAGAGGACGAACTTTGGGACACCGAACCTTTCAGGGAGATGGGAAATCCTGATCTCCTGAAAGAGAGGGGATGTACCGAGGTCATTGGTGCCGAGGGCGCCCAGCCGACCTCTGGTGAAGCCGACCTGCTCTAGGCTCTGCTAGACCATTTGCTTGACTCGTCGGTCAAGCCGTTCTCTGATCTGGCAGTCGTCCCAGCGACTGCTACTCGAGCCTTCATCGCGAGCTCGGTCGCGTCCAAGGGGGGAAAACGGGGTTGCCCCCTGTTCCCGTAGTTGCTGCTGGAGCTGACGAATCAGCTCATCTTTCTCTTGGATAATGAGGTCTCTGGCCCTAATATCCGCGAGAGAGTCGTTTTTGTCGCCTTCACCATCGATCTGCTGGTGGGGTCGAGGAGATTCGACCTGTACTGGAATCTTGTCTCGCCGGGAAGGTGCTGTCACCCCCTTTGGAGATGAACCTAACTGAGTAACATGCCTTCTTCCGGGTCTCCTCTTGCGATGGACCGGCTGCTGTTCTTGCAGTGCCGGTGGCAGCGATACCAACGGTGGTGGTAAAACCTTTGATGATTCTCTGCCCTTCTTAGCCTTTGGAGGCATGGCGTTTTTGTATCGTTCCCCACAGACGGCGCCAATTGTAGGTGGTGAAAACTTCACACCCACTTTGATGAATGAAGAACTTCTTTTTGGGGAAACTGCCCGCCGGAGAACCTGCAAGGGGGAGAGAAGAGGAGGTCAGAAGACCCTGGCTTTGTCAACGCAAGGCTCTCCGATGCCTAAGTTAGTTCTGCAACTAAACAAAGGATGGAGAGGAAGAAGAAGAAGAGAGGCAGAGTTTCAGAGTGTGTATCACCTACCCCTGGCTTTGGGGCTTGCTTCCTGTATTTATAGATGGAGGCTTCTGACTTTAGTGATGGAGAGTCCCATCAGTGGTATGGGAGGTTCTGACGCTGGTGGCTTGACATAGACACATCCACAGCTCTCTGCCCAAGGCCTACCATTAGTACTCAACACGTTCTGTAACGTGGTTGAGTTTCCATAGAGGTATGGCGTGCCGTACTTGCTTTAATGAGAATTCTGACACTGTTGCCGAGCTCAGGTGTTACTGTCGGGGGGCGGGACACCTGTCCTAATGGGACGTAGGGCTGAGCTGGTACAACTACCGAGCTCGGATGATAAGTACCGATCTCATGCTGAGATACCGACCTCAGCTCGGATGACGAAGTACCGAGCCCGTTGCTGTCCGTGATGGGATGACTTTTGGACTCTGGTACCGCTGCCGAGATGGGATGTCTGGCATTGATGCCGAAGTAGTCTGCTCTCGGTAAGCATCCTGGTGGTACTGCCGATGTGGAGTATCTGGCCTAGATGGAGATCTTGACCGAGGAGGCCGAGGTGGAGCTTCGGGCAATACCAAGATGTGTTGGTGGCCGAGACCAAGACGCGTTGGTACTTTTACCAAGCCTAAATAAACCCCCACACACACAACTTCCTATCACGGCAATTAAGTTTAAACCCACTTTTTCCTAGTCACATTCAGATGGGATTTGTTAATGGGTAAAATCCTTGTCCTGAGAATTTTCTTCGTGACAAAGACAACAAAGTCATGACAGATGTCAATCATGCTTTTCTCAAATGGAATCGCCAAGATCAGAATTTGCTCAGCTGGCTACTGGCAACACTTTCTGAGCATATATTATCTCAAGTATAGTTACCTAATTCACAGTTAGACTAATTCGTATTTGAGTTCGAAATCCGTAATTCGAGACTTAGATTAATCATAAAATTCACTGGAGTAAGTTCGTTTGATTTGCTTCTCAACTCGGCTAATTCGAAGTTCGAGTCTGACAACTTCGATGAACTAATTTACATGTACCATTTGTAAGCCATCACTAAAGGTCCGTCTATAATCTAAACCACTCAAAATAACTATTATATTCATTTACCCTCTAGCAAAATTCTAATTCAATTATAGTTTGGGCCATAATTAATTGGCTACATGTTAAACATAGTTATGATAGAAATCAAAGTAAAACTCCTTGTTATTGGTGATCGATCTTTATGTGGGGCCAACTCTGATTGGAGTTAAGTATGGATTAACATTAATACATCAAGGTGCAATGCTTTTGAGTGGCATGTGTTTTTAGGTAAGCACCGCAATAGAATTATATGATTCACTTAGAGAACTACGTGAAATTAATTCTCTAGTAGTTTGCAAATTGAACTGCGAATTATTCAAAATGAACTATTTGTAGTTCGAAGGCCTCTTGAACGAACTAGGTAACTATAATTCTCAATTTGTTCGCTTGCAATCCTCTCAACCTGTATAAACATCTATCGAACAACTCTTTGCATTATTTTCTAGAGTCCATACGATTGAGTCAAAGCACCAACTTCAAAACCTTCAAAAAGTATATATGTGCAGTGGAATGGAACGATAACATGCAATCGCCAAATGCACAAGCACAAAAATCCAGAAAATCATGAGTAAACAATCCACAATGATGAAGACACAATAATGTACGTGGTTCATCAAAACCGCCAACATCCATGAAAAAAGATTACATCAATTCCTTTCTCTGCTACACTTACTTGTGCTTAGGATTAAGGTTTCAACATATATGACAAGGCTACAGAAAATATGATCTTCCACAAACATAGTTAGAACGGTCTTTATCCATTCCAAATTCGTGGACTCCAGCCCACTCTACTAAAGTTAGTCCTATAAAACATTGGTAAAAGAGTTTTATCCTCCATTTGGCACTCACGGTTAGGATATCAAACATCCTTTCTGTTCTAAGATATTATCTCTTTTTTTTTTTTTTCACGTACCTTTTCTTGGTTCTTCAAAGTTTTCATCCATCTATATTGAATGCAAGAATGGGTAAAAGCAGGAAATTGCCATAATCCCTTGGATTTGACATACTGTGATCTTTGGGGGTCCTCCGACGTTATAATCAATAAGTGGGTAGAGTTTTTATATTTCTTTTATTGATAATTTTACTAAATATGTCATGTAGATATATCTTTTATCTACCAAATCTCAAGTGTTTGCTACCTTTCTTAAATTCAAAACATATGTTGAGATTGGCTTTCTTTTAAAACCACTGCCTTCTAATCTCATCGAGGATGGATTTGACAATTCAATACCCCTTAGACACCTAATCCCTTAATTCATGACTCAAAGCAAGCTAATGTCACCAGAGTTCTTTGACTATGGTCTCCCTTTTTCTTTTTTCTTTTTTGCCTTGGATCCAATGATATCATGGGTTTTTAAAAACCCATGATATCATGTGATCTACATGTTAAAAGTTGAAAAGCTACTTGGATCCCATGATATCATGGGTTTTTAAAAACCCATGATATCATGGGTTCCAAGGTCAAACGACCATAGTGACATTTAGTGTCTTTTAGTCATGAATTTGGCATTGAATTATCTTTTAGGCATTGAATTGTCAAATCTCCAAAGTTTTTTTACCACCAATGAAAGACTCCATCGTGTCTCATTGTCACGACCCGGGCCTGAGATCCGGTAACCCCGAGCCGTGATCAACATACGTACTCCCGTAAACCCCGAATTAACCAAAGTTAAAACGAAATCCACAAGGAATAACATTCTCAATATACCTGTCAAATACAAAATCTTTGCAGAAACATTTATATTTGGCAATACCAATCTATAATTTACATGTATACAAAATAAAGTCCTTATACATGTATCATTTTCGATATACATTGATCAACACTGCATATTCAAAACATTATGTAGATTATAAATTAATTACATTCCAAAATGAATTTATAAACAGTTCTCAAAACATTTCTCAAAATGTTTCAATTTCCATCTCGCACTTGGATACCCATTTCAGATGGTATCTCACCTATTTCATTCAATGAGTTCTCCTAGAGGAACCGGAGCGGTCTCCTCCGCTGCCGCTGGGGGCGCTGCTGGACCGGCAGGGGCAATCGGGCCTGTAATGCCATCAATAACACTAATGAATACGACGGTTCAACAATGTATAAACAATTCTTGCAATAGTATGTTAACACACTCATATTAAGTTCATTCCATCTATTTAATAACAATTCCAATTCTAGAGAAGTCTAGACAATTTCTACAATGACAATAGGAGACACAATGTCAATTAATAAACATGTACAAATTGACCACTACCATAGCATTCATTGCATTGTATTTCATTTCATTACCATCTTCCCTCAAAGGAATGATTCATTTTATTTACCATCTCCCCTCAAAGGGAGGATTCATCTTCCAATGGAATGCATCAATCAATACGCGAAGATGCGATCGAAATTTGGTGGGACTTACTAGTGTCCGGGTCAGAGACAACTAACATCACCACGGAACTCCGGAACACCCCAATATCCATCTGCTGCAGCAGGATTAGTCATTTATTAATTCATTGAACTCACTTAGAGCTCTAATACAATAGTTAGGTAGTGCCAAACTCAAGGGTCAATAACTTTCAGTAAAAAATCTTTTTATGGATTCAATTCAATTCAATAATTCCTTTCATAACAAAGGAAGGGGATAACAATAATACCAATCTCCTTAAATTGGATCACAATGATATAATGAGAGCATTATGAATCACCTATGGTTTTACTCAATTTTATTTCAATCCTAAACAACCATTCGGGTGTAATCATTGGTTTCCAAATGCACGTGTTATTCTTGATGGACATCACATTTATATATTTAATATGTGCATTATTAATCCTGGTAATTATCACCCATGGAGCTTAGGCAATTATCGATTAATATGGTTCATTCAAGGAACCCTTCTCAAAACACCATTAATTCTCAATAATTCAGTTTAACCCATGATTAGTCTTAAAATTAATTGGGGAAGCATTTATACTCACGAGACGTATTCCAAATTCTCGTAAAAATCCAAATCCAAAATTCATTGATTTTCACTAACTGTCATCATTGGGCCAGTATCAGGTTCGCTCGAGCGAATTACTGTTCGCTCGAGCGGACCAAAACAGAACGTTGTTCGCTCAAGAGCAATTATTGTTCGCTCGAGCGGACCAATACAGAATTATGTTCGCTCGAGCGCACTAAATGTTTGCTTGAGCGAACTCTTTAGAACTTCTGTCAGTTCAAACAGAACATCGTTCGCTCGAGCGGACATACTGTTCGCTTGAGCCAACCCTTCAGAATTTCATCCGAAATTCTGATACTCTCTCCCTGCTTCTACTTCCTTTCTCTATTAAATTTCCACATCCTGCATAAGAAATTTGGAACCTCCTATTCCCTCCTCATACATCATTCATTCATCATTCATTCACAATAACACTTCTAATCATCCATTAAACATACCATTAAATCCATAATAATTCCCAAAACTCAATGGACAATTCATAAAACACATGGAAACTCTATGAGCTTCTATAATAATTAACATTAATCACAAGGGATGTTTATAGTTGCCTCTCTTGAAGCTATTTGACAAAAAGCCATCTTTGCCTTAATTTGGTTTGACACAAATGTCCCATTTTCAAACCCTAATCCATAAAAATATCCAAAAACACAACCATAAGCTATCTATGCTAGAAACTATGCCTAATCATTCATTGTAACTTGGAAATTCACTACAAGTTCCATGTACTCACTTGTTGTTCAAAGGAGAAGGGTTCTTTATATCTCTCTCAAGCTTTACACTTCAACAATGGAGGAATGGTCTGGGGAAGATGATGATGATGAAGCCTCTCTCTTCAAATACCACTTCAATCACCCCTAATCTCACTCTTGATGAAGGAAATGGAAGAGAAAAGGAGAAGATGGCTCTAGGATTTTTTGCTTGAAATGAAATGAGCTCATTTACCCTCTTCTCATTCTAATATAAGCACTCTTCACACTAAAACCCCCTCTCATTTAATCTATTTACATTTTGAGTCAAATGAATCTTCAATTGGTCCATTTGAGGTCAAATGGAATCGCGTTTATCATGAAAGTTAACGTACTCATCGAGATACACACGTAGGTATCAAGAATTTCCGTATTTGACGAAATACGTGAAAATTCGTATTTATGGAAAAGTCCTTAGCCTACCTTATTTGAGTCTAAACTCATTTTAATCAATTCAATTCCATCCAAATCATTTCCATTATGCTTAATGCATCATTTGAGACTAGTTTGTCCCTCTTTGGTCATTAATCTTGATTAACCCAATTATCCATGCTTAATTAGCATTAATCTCAATTAATTAGCCTTAATCACGATTAGTTCGGGTCGGGGTGTAACACTCATGCCTTCACATATCCTGACAAAATGGAGCCAGTGAAAGAAGACACAGGGACTTACCCTTCTAGCAAACGCTCATATGCCTTATTGGGTTAATGCATTCAACATTGTTGTTTACCTCGTGAATTGTCCCTTCTAAGATTCTCAATAACCCTTCTCCTTGGGAATGCATGTTCCATCGACCACTTGATTATAAATTTTTCCTAGTTCTGGATGTTTGTGCATGGTTACGCCCCTTTTTTTTTTTTTTTTTTTGTTAAAAGAGGAGCTTTATTTATAAAGAAAGGACTTGGCTACAAAAGAGGCTAAGATCAAACAAGTGAAGCTAAGAGAATGTTCAGCCTGATCAAGAGTTACAGCAAGAGTTGTTTCCAAAAGGAACCCTTGATTATCAATGTCAGTCTTCATGCTCCATGTTGCGCGCAAATCTCTTGCTCCCGGTATACAGTCTCAGAGTGGGTCTGAGGTCTCCCCTACACACATTTGTCAATAGAATAGAAATGAGATATGTCAATTGGCAGGGATGCAGTAAACAGCATTTCTAGAGGTGGCCGTAATTTTGTCAGATTATCTGCCACTTTGTTAGCAAATTTGCGAATAAGTTCAGCCCTCCATCGTTGAATAGTTCCCAAAGTGAAGATAATTCGACCCCATAAATGAATTAAATTCCAGGGGAAGCCTTGAGCTGAATGAAGAGTAGACCAGATAATGAAAGAATCTCCTTCAATGATGATGTCTGTGAGGCCTAATTCGAGACATATTTGGATTCCCCGAAGGAAGGCTTGCATTTTGGCTTCAAGTTATTGGAGGGTGTTTACTATTTTGAGCCCTTACAACAAACATATATTGGTGGGTGTTTACTATTTTGAGCATTTTTTAAGGGGCTTTTGGCGGTAGGTCCTTCATCATTTACTTTTATAGCCTACGGTCCACGATATTTTATCGTACAGACGGAAGTCCTCTCATAAAAATGAGACAGTGAAAAAGACAAAAAGGCCCCTGTACACGTTAGCAAAAGCAGACTTCAGATAAATTTATTTGAATTTTGGCAAAATTTAGATAAATTTGCCAAATGAGTTTTACCAGAAATTAACATAAGTTTTCAGAAAAACTCAGATAAATTTCATGTTTTTCTGAGTTTGTTGTTAATTTTTCTGCTCGGATAAATTTGTCTTGCTTTTTGTAATGATGTGAAATGAGAATGAAGGGAGGCTAGAGACTTACAAATTTGAATAACCAAAGTCAAAGTGATTTTTCAGTCCCTTCATTTGTTATAGAAGTGGTAGCAGGCAATAAGATATTCAATACAGGCTGTGCCTACAGATTTGAGTCGATGGCGCTCAATTCCACACCTCAATGTAATTACAAGATGGTCCAGGAATTTTAAAAGAAAAGGAAACCACTCAAAAAAGAAACATAATAACATCAGTGTATCCCTTCAAAAGTTTACAATCTATGTCACTGTATAAAAAAATAATCATCTGTTAAGAACCACTACTTCATTTGGCACCCCACTCTCTGTCCTTCCAAATTAGAAAGAAAGAAAAAAAACCTCCGTTCTGAACAAGAGTATGCTTCAGCTCTCTATAGCTAATTTTTTTTTTTGAAAATTTTGACTTGCATAAGACACCTTTCACTAATAATTCCACAAGATTACAATGGACCTATGATGAACAAGGGCTGGCTCTCGATCAACTCCCAGAGATGCCCAACATAATTTACATGGCCGGTGAGATAGAAGAGAACAACCTTAACACCAAAGTGATCCTTCCCCTTCCTGAGTTCTGCCAGAAACTCAGATAAATTTGTTTGAATTCTGCCAGAAACTCAGATAAATTTGCCGAAACTCAGATAAGCCAGAAACTCAAATAAATTTGCCGAAACTCAGATAATTTATCTGAGTTTCGGCAAATTTATCTGAGTTTTTGCCCAGTTTATCAGAGTTTTTGGAAAATTTATCTGAGCTCAGCGACACCAAAAGTCAGAATAAGGAAAATCAAATTCTAGTAAAAATCGAAATCCAAAATAAGAACACTTAATGACCATGATCCAATCAAGAAAAGAGAAAGGGAAAACAAGCAAAAGAGCAAACTGCTCTCTTTCAAATTAGTTGTAGATAGAGAGACTTGGAAGAGAATTCAAATAAAAAAGTAACAGAAAGCAAAACCGTTATCATCTTTGAAAAAATGAAAGAGAGAAAATCGGAAATCATGGTGGCAACGAAATGTGCTCTACAACGATACTCCACAACCATGGAAACGAACAAAAAATGAAAAATGAGAGAGAAGAAGAAGGAAGGAGATCTCTGGGACAACAGAGACTAAGAGAGAACGCAGAAATGAGGGTTGAAAGGGGCAAATTAGTCATAAAAATATATGACGTGGCATATTAGGAACCTTTCACCAAAATATCTCCAGCTATCTGGACTAGAGACATTAGAGAAAAAGTTGTTGTCCTTGATACCCTAGAAGACCGTGCTCAGGGATTGTTGGCTAATTTACCCTTTTTTTAACCACTATTTTGAGCAACTAGATGTTTAATAGGGGGAATTTAAAAAGGTATAAAACTTTTGACTCATTTTCAAGAAAGTACATGAAAATTTGAATACTTCAAAAAACTACAGAAGCTTCCAACTATTTTTCAAGCAAGTCCTCTCCGTAAAAAGATCTAAGAAATGAAAAAAATATCATCATGTCTTTTTTCAAACTTGTTTCTTTAATAAATCATTTGAGAGAATGTTCATGTCCAACCCCACTCATTTTCAAGAAAGTAGATGAAAATAATTTGAATACTTCAAAAACTATAAAAGCTTTCAACTATTTTTCAATCAAGTCCTCTCCATAAAAAAATTTTAAGAAATGAAAAAACTATGCTTATGTCATTCTTCAAAAAATATCTCGTTAATAAACCATTTAAGAGAAATGATCATGTCCAACCCAACTGACCTAATGGAGCCCATTTCAACTACCTTATGCATGGATGGTCAAAAAAGGGGATTCCAAATGACTAGATTCATTAAATGATTACGATCGTCAAAATCAAAATGGCTAGTTTGTTCTTATAAGGAAGTGGTTATAAAAAGACAAAAATATGTCACAAGGAAAGGGTATTTTTGTCATTTCTCACATATGGAGAGGACTTAATTCAAAGAATTAGGACATGTTTGGCAATTGAAGAGGAATCTTCCATTAAGAGGATTCTTTCCTTCTTCTTATACTAAGCTTTCCACAATGAGGATTTCTCTTGCATAGGATTTCCTGCACTCCATGTTTGGCAAAGGGAAGGAGCTTGTGGATTAACATGTGCTACATCCAAGGGTCAGGGATTTTTTGCCATTTTCTTACAATCTGTGATGAATCAACTCATAAGATTTAAACCCTTAGCCGTTTTTGACCTTCTACATATGATTGATGGTTCGGATTTTCATTGTGGGTCCCACAGAAATTAAAAAAATATATAATTTTAGGGTGTGGACTATTTTGCAAATATCGCAAAATATATGATGAATCAACAGCTAGAAATTGACCTACTAACCATTTTGGACATTCGAAACATGATGAGCTATTTGGATCTTGATTATGGAACCCATAAGATAGGTTTCCAAGTAAGAAATGGGTCACCACAAATGACCATCTGTACCACCACTCACTTCACTCACTGTACGTTTGACAAATCGGTTGGCAGTGTGGATGATCAACAGTCAATATTTTTTTCCAATTTTCTCATGACCCATGATGAGTCAGGCTATCAAATTTGAGCCTACGGCCGAAATAGCTCTTTTGAAAAGAATGAATGGTTCAGATTTTACAAATGGGGCCCACAAACGTTCACAAATCATTATCAAAGGTCTGTATGTTTTAACAAATATCTCAAAATATGAGATAGATCAACGGATGATTTTTTGTGTACCAGCCGCTTTGGACATTATAAACATGATTACCGGTTCGGATTGTGATTCTGGGACCCTAAATATAGGTTTAATTTCCAATGCAAAAACCGGTAACCTCAATATCATCGCCTTTGTACTGTTCATCAGCAAATCCGTCAGTGCGTGGATTCGTGCAATTCGTTGTGGGGAGGTCAGATCTGGATTTTTAGTGCTTGTGATGACTTCTATGTATAATTAGGATTCCGCTCATACCATTGGATTCGCAAACGAACATGGGTTTTCCTCAAATCGAGGAAAACTGGCAAGGAATCACCTCCGTGGACTTTTGCCAAATGTGCCCTTATGGAAAACTATTATACTTTTTTGTGATATCCAAATCTTCATATGCTTTTTTTAAAAACTAGCCAAATTTTTATGCTTTTGAAATTTTTTCCCATTTTCAATATTATTGCCCTCCCTCTTCCCCGTGAGACAGTGAAACGTTTCGAACGTACATGATTGCTACATTCTTCATTGTACAAACACACAATTATCAGCCTAAGCCATTATATTGTTGCATATCTATTTAAAAACGTTGGTGGTGTGTGCGAGTACATCATTAGGTTAATTCTTTTTATTAAACAAGGGAAAGAATTATTAGTCTTTTTTTTCGGTGGGGGGAAGAATCATTAGTCAAGGCGACCAAACCAATAGAACATATTAATTAAAAAAAACTAAAAGGACCAAGACAATGAAAGTCTTTTTAAATCCAAGGCCACCACACATAACAATTAATATAATCCCGTGAACCCACGTCAAAGGATCCGAATCCCCTGTTTGGTCCAAACCCTATTTGTACCAAACAGGAGACGGGATTTTTTTTTTTTTTTTAGGAGATGGGATTTTTTTTGAGGAGATGGGATGTGACATCTCAACCCCATGTGACACACCCCCCTGATTGGTTCAAACAAGGCTTCCCTGTTTGGTCCAAACTGGGGATCCGTTTCCCACATCAAGTGGCTCACACCAAATCTGGATCCCTTTTTTCGTTGAAACAGGAGAACCTGTTCCGGCCAATTCGCACTTGCCGCGTTTTAATTTTGCCACCCCAGCTATGATCCTTTCTTTTGGAATGAATCCAAAAAAGGGATATGGACTTTCTTGCAAATAGAAAATATTTATTGAAAAGAAGAAACCCTACAGTAAGAAGACCTTTCCAACAGAACCCATCAAAGTCCGGCCTCTCTTTTCTAATCGTTTTGAAAAGAAAACTCTCTCCCCTCTCCCATTGAAGACCCTAAAAGGAAATCTCTAGTTTCCCTGCATCGGGTCAGAAAAGCCCATCAGAAGGTGAATGCTGTTTTTTTTTAAAAATCAATTTCTTCCCCCACTACCATCAATCACTTCCTTCTAGCAATAATTCTAGCCAAAATTTATTTCAACCCAGACGAAGAAAGTGCTAGAGAATTGGGCTTTGCCTCTCTATTTATCCGCTTTGTTCTTCTATCCATGGTGTATTAACCGTTTTATTGTTGGTGGTTTTGTTAGAAAATCTTGGATTTATAAACCCTCTCTGGAATTAATCCAATAATACTGTAAACATATAATACAAACCAGTAAAGTAGTAAAATAGTACCTGATTCTGCCATCTTCAAACTCCGATCCAACAGAAGGTTAGTCTTCAATGGGAAATCACAACTCTCTTGTGTCTTTTCTTTTCTTCTCCGATAAGTGGTGGTTCCAGAGAATCTTTCGTAGCCAAGAGAGTTACCCAGGTTGCCTTTTATAGGCCTTGAATCTCTCCTTCTATCAAGAAGATAATGAATAGCTTTTAACCCACAAATTAACAAGGATGGCAGTTACAAAAGAAAAAAATTAAATCAATTAAAAAAATTGAAAGGAGGGATAACTGATCATTAGAGATGGTCATGTGGGCCACCATTATTCGGTCCAATATTCTCCCACTTGGTCCATATGACCACAAAATAGAATTTAAAATAAAATCGAAAAACTAAGTTCGAAAATGACTTTGACTGGTGATCACCATTTTTAAAATAACAATCGCCATCTGAACCTTTATGTCAATCTTTAATTTGTAATTAAGTCAGTTTGGCAATGAGAACTATGGCGGTTACATGTCTTGAACGACTTGTTTCCTTCCATAATTAATTCACGAACATTTTAACTTAACACAATCCTTAATAAGGGTAAAATAGGATGATTTTCATGGCAATCCTATTTATTGGGTACAATAATGCCATTTTTCTTTAATTTTCTCACTTTATACATTTCAATCACATGTGACAATAATTTCAATAAAGTAAGAAAATACGAAATCTTATTTCAATGATAAATATGACAGTGTCTTTACATATCTTCAACAAGGCAGTTCAATCAGGCGTATATTTCTAACATGCTCTTTGTAGTCTTTTGGTGCCAATGCCTTTGTCAAAGGATCTGCTATCATGAGGCTTGTTGGGATCCCAACGACAGACACTAACCAATCTCGTACCTTTTCTTTTAGTACAAGGTATTTTACTTTTAGAAATTTTGATTTACTAGAAACCTTGTCATTCTGAGCAAATCTTCTTGCAGCGACATTATCACTATAAATCTTTAAGGGCTCAGAAATTGTGTCCATAACACGTAGTCCTGAGATAAAATCACGCATCCATAGAGCATTACCTGTGGCTTCAAAGCATGCCACGTATTCAGCATCAAATATAGATGGAGTCATTAAAATTTGTTTTGCACTTCTCCATGAAACTGCCCCGCCAGCTAACAGGAAGATGTATCCTGAAGTCGACTTTCTTATATCGAGGCAACCAACGAAGTCAGCATCAGAATAACCGACCACTTCTAAGTGATCGGACCTTCTATAAGAGAGTATGTAATTTCTTGTGCCACTAAGGTATCACAAAACTTTCTTAACTCCTACCCAATGTGCCATTCCTGGATCACTTTGATATCTACTAAGCATGCCAACTGAAAAACTGATATCGGGTCTAGTGCATGTTTGTGCATACATTAAACATATGATTGCAGCTACATAAGGACAAGCTTCCATCTGTTTCCTTTCAATTTCATTTCTTGGACATTGTTCTTTACTAAACCTGTCACATTTTGTCATAGGTACATTTTGTGCCTTACACCCTTCCATACGAAATCTCTTGAGTACATTTTTAATATAGGCTTCCTGTGATAACCCAAGTAATCCTCGAGTTTTATCTCGATAAATCTCGATTCCTATTACAAAGGTCGCCTCACCCATATCTTTCATATCAAAATTGTTCTTAAGATATTCCTTAGTTTCGTAAATCATTCCAAGATCATTACTAGCCAATAAAATGTCATCGACATATAGGACTAAAATCATAAATCGGCTCCCACTAACCTTGAGATATATACAATGATCAACGGTATTTTCCGTAAAACCATAAGATGTAATAATGTGATTGAACTTTAAATACCAATGTCTGGAAGCCTGTTTAAGACCATATATCGATTTCTTTAATTTACAAACTAGTTTATTTTCATTCTCTTTCACAAAACCTTCAGGTTGTTCTATATACACTTCTTCTTCTAGATCTCCATTTAAGAACGCTGTTTTGACGTCCATTTGATGTAACTCTGAGTTGAAATGAGCTATAATTGCCATAACAATTCTAAATGAGTCCTTTTTAGATACCGGAGAGTAGGTTTCATGATATTCTCTACCTTCTCTCTATGTAAAACCTTTGGCCACGAGTCGGGCTTTGAATCGTTCAACTTTCTCTTTGGAATCCCTTTTGGTCTTAAAGATCCATTTACAGCCAACGGCCTTGGAACCCTTGGGTAGTTCAATAATATCTCAAACTTCATTTGTGGCCATTGATTCTAACTCATCCTTCATGACATCTTACCATTTATCGGAACTCTCATTTTCAATGGCTTCCTTAAACGTCTTAAGATCTTCTTTAATGCCAATATCAGATTCTTCCAAATACACTGCATAGTCATCCGGAATAGCAGGTTTTCTCATTCGAGTTGACCTTCTCAATATCTCCGGGTCAGATTCATTGATGCTTTGTTGTGTATTTTGAAGTGGATCATTATTTTATTCAGGGAATGATTCATTGATGGGATTTTAAAAATTTTGTAGTTGTTGTTCCTCTTGATAATCATTAAGTGGAACAAGAACTCTACTATGTATAATAGGTAACTCAAGTGGATCCCTTATTTCATTGTAAGTAACAGTTTTATTATGATCACTCCCACTTTTCTCATGATCCTCTAAAAATTTGGCATTTCCAGATTCAACAATCCTAGTTGTATGGGTCGGACAGTAAAACCTATACCCTTTAGACCTTTCCGGATAACCGATGAAATATGCACTGATTGTTTTAGGGTCTAATTTCCTTTCTTGTGGGTTAAAAATTCTCACTTCAGATGGACAACCCCAGACTCGAAAATGATTTAAGCTGGGCTTCCTACCGGTTCACAACTCGAAAGGAGTTTTGGGAACTGCTTTCGTAGGAACACGATTCAATACATACATTGTCATCTTTAGTGCCTCTCCCCACATTGAATCGGGTAAGTTGGTGTTACTAACCATACTCCTTACCATATCCATTAGCGTTCTATTCCTTCTTTCGGCTACACCATTTTGTTGAGGTGTGCCCGGCATTGTATACTGTGCTACAATACCTTCCATTTCTAGAAATCTAGCAAATGGGCTCAGGTTACGACCCGATTCAGTGTATCTACCATAATACTCACCACTTCTATCGGATCTCACTACTTTAATTTTCATGTCTAATTGCTTTTCTACTTCTACCTTAAAAATCTTAAAGATTTTTAAAGCATCAGATTTTTCTTTAATCAAATAGACAACCATATCATGAAAAATCATCTATAAAAGTGATAAAGTATTCATATCCCGTTAAACACGGAACATGAATTTTACCACATATATCTGTATGAATAGTTTCTAAGGGTGCAAAACTTCTTGTGGCACTTTTCTTGTTTGTATTGGTTTGTTTTCCCTTTATACAATCTATACAAACACCATAATCGGTGAAATCAAGATTGGGCAATAAACCATCAGTCACCAATATTTTCATTCTTTGTTTAGAGATATGCCCTAATCTTTTGTGCCATAGCCTTGATGAGTTCTCATTTAGTGGCCCTCTTTTCATGCCTATGTTCAAACCACAATTAATGTGAGGTGTGTGTAAAGTTTGTTCATATAGAGAATCTAACTTTAATATATGCAAACCATCACATATATAACCATTCCTAATCAAAATATTATTTCTAAAAATATGCATAATGCTATGTCCAAAGTTGAAATTAAACCCATTACAATTAAGCCTGGAAACAGAAATCAAATTTCTAGAAATATCAAGAACCAAGAAAGTATTATCTAAATCCAAGACATGACTAGTGTCAAGCACCAGCTTATAAGTGCCTACAGCTTCAACCCTTGATTCCTTTTTATTCCCCATCGTAACGGTTTTTTCGCTATCATTTGGAGTCCACCTTGAAAGGAATCCCTGCACACAACCAGATACATTAATGGTTGCTCCAGAGTCGACCCACTAAGAATTTGATGGGATATTAGTTAAGTTGGTTTCTTGACATACAAAAGATAGATTTGTACATCTCTTTTCAAACCAACTTTTACGCTTTAGGCAATCCTTCTTAAAATATTATCCTCTTTTCCCACAGAAAAAACATTTCTTCTGTGCCCCTTTCTCTTTCTTGTTGGGCTTTGCTTCCTGAACATTTACTTTCTTTTTGCCTTTTCCTTTTCCTTTGGACTTGTTTTGAGAGACATAATTAATTGTCAATTGTCCCTCAGCTTTAAGCCTCCTTTCTTCTTGATCAGCTTTTGAGATTAACTCACTTAATGTCCACGGAGTTGTTGATGGACCCGATTCTTCCCTCTCTCCCGCTGCCTCCGCCCCGGGTCTTTCGGGGTACGGCGGAGGGTAGGAGAAAAAAGTAAAGGGTATCAACATCTTTCTTTCTTTTTGTACGGGTATGCCAATTTCACTTTTCCACTTGGAATTTAGAAGCGGTGATCAGAAGATCCACCTTCACAAGTAGAAAGGGGAAATGAAACTTTTTCTAGTTTCCCATTGCACACATATTTTAAGACAAGAGACAAAAGGGGTTTTTTTATATGCTGTGAAAGGCGATTTCATTTGTTGCCGTGAAAGGCGATTTACAAGTCTTATCCATTATGAAAGACAAGAGTTGTGATTTTTGTCTCTAAAAGAAAAATAAAGTACAATAGAAATCAAGAAAAGGAATCTGACTTCTCATTCGATTGTGGGGACACGTTCAGATCGACGGTCGCGAGTCATGTATGGGCTCCTCCGTCGTCCATGCAAATGAGAACATGATTCTTGGATTCTTGGCTCGGCTTTTTAACCTTAGATTTTTAAAGGACAAAGATCAAGAGAAGGTCTTATATCCGATAAAAAGCTAAGTAAACGGGCTGAAAAGCCATGTTTTAGCCATGTTGGTAGAAGAAGGGAGGTCCTTGGGGGGGTGGCCCCCCAAGGGTGCTTCAATCACCTTTTGATGGTCTTGCAGCAGAGTTACAGGAGTTCTGGATTTTCCGGGCAATTCTCTGGACTTCTTTTCTTCTTTTTTTTTTCTCTTTGGAATGCCCTCCTATTTATAGGCCTTTGGTAGCCATTTAGGAGGGTTTATGAGCATTGAATGCATTAATGCTCATAATGGGAGGAGTTACAAGTTTTAAATTATTTGTTTCGTAACTCCTTTTTCCTTGAATCTGATTGGCCGATGGAGAATAATGAGCTTTTATTTGTCTTTAATCCCCATCATGGGAGGAGTTTCATGGCTTTAATGCCATAAATCCTTTGACTTGTAACTCCCATTTGCTTGCTTTTGATTGGGCCGTCCAAAATAATGAGTTAATGACCGCATTAACTTGTCATAAAATGGGTCATTTAACCTCATTAATTGGTCGCCAAGTCGCTTGAAGAGTCGCGGGCCGCGCCGCGTCTTTTGGAATTCTTCTTGCGATGATCGCCGGTGGATCCACACGTCTTTTGGAATTCATTGATGTCGGATGGCGATGCAATTTCAGACATTGATTTATATCGACGTGCCGGCAACATCTGTCCCGTTGATTTCACGATCGGGCGGGCAAAAAGTGTGCTTTCTTTGTAGGCCGGTTGGCGATTTCGAGGCATCTAATGATCATCCAATGATTTCGGCGGCGAATCCGTGATGTTGACGGAGATCGACGGATTTCATGCACGAAAAATCAGATTTTGGAAAAATCACAGGGGCCAATCAACTCAAAACGCGAAAAGGACCCGAAAAGGGGGTCTTCCGGCGACTTTTGGGTCGCCGGAACTCCATGGTCGCCGGCGACCATGGGGCTGACGACGTTGGGCCATGGTCGCCGGCGACCATGGGCCTTGGGCCCATTTTTCGGCCGCCGTTCGATCGCCTTTTCTTTGCCGTTTTTCTATCTTTTTTCATTCTTTTTTCTTCTGTATTTTTCTTGACATTTTCCCTCATTTATTGGCCTGATTCTCTTGAAGAAAACCCGACGAGAAGCCACGCAAATCGGAGCACAAAGTTTCCTATTTTTCTGGAAAGCTGAATACTTTGTTGTGCGGTATTGCCGATTTTTTGTCAAGCATTGAAACTAGGCCAAACGATGTCGGAATGACCTGAAATTTGACGTGGAGCTTCTTGAACAGTGGATAGAACCAACCATAGCTTTGGTTTGAGTTTTAAAGCCGTTCGGGGTTCGGCAAATGCTTGCCTTAATTTCGCCATGAGAGAAATGCCGAGCTTTGACTTGTGGTCAACCGATGTCCGATTGACCTGAAATTTGACAGGGAGCCTCCTGAGTAGTAAGTAAGACCAACCATGGGCTTTGGTTTGAGTTTTGAAGCCTTTTGGGGTCCCGCAAATGCTCGCCTTGATTTCACCTCGAGGAAAATGCCGAGCTTTGAAACTAGGCCAAACGATGTTCGTTTGATCTAAAACTTGACAGGGGACCTATTAGAGTCATTTTGAGATGATCCATTAGCTCCAATTTGGATGCCATGATTCCGGGGTGCTCCGCCGCCGGCAGGCCTGATTTTGCTTCGGAGCGTCGAGGTCGGGTCAAACATTGTCGGAATGACCTGAAATTTGGCATGGAGCCCTTTGGAGGTATTCTGAGACCATCCGTAGGCTCTGATCGAAGTTTTGAAGTCTTCGACACTGTCGTTGCCGGGAGCTCCTGTCTGGCTGTCGGAGGAGTGAAGTTGGGCCAAATGATTTTAAAACGGCCCAAAACTTTATGTGTACCCCTCTTTTGGCTGCTTTGAAAGACCTTGCAGTTTTTGTTTGACTCTGACAAGATCTGATGCTTGAAGTGGCGCCTTCCTATTTATGGCAGGATGTGGCTCCATGTAGCTTTTGGTGTTGAAAGGACATAGTAACATATTTGGTGTCAACTAATGCCCCCTCGAGGTACAGCGACAAGGTGCTCAGCTCTAGCAGTCGGTGTGCCTCGAAGAGAATTTGAAGGAGATCTTCTTGCTTGACCAAGAGTCTTGAGCGTTTTTCTCTTGATGGAGTTGCTTTTTTGAGCTTCCAAGGGATTTCGCGGTAATGAGAGGGGTCATGTACCGTCTCAAGGCAAGGATTTTGAAATGACATTTGGATATGGGTTTTTGGTTTTTGGTTTTCCCTTTTAACCTTGTGAACCTGAAGGCTTTATGTGGCGCATCAGGCGGTTAAGAAGGTTTTTTTTTTTTTTTTGGTTTTTTGACCTTGTGACCTAACAGGCTGTATGTGGCGAGTTAGGGGGTCGGGATTTTAGTTTTTGGTTTCGGCCTTGTGACCTAACAAGCTGTATGTGGCAAGTTAGGGGACCATGGTTTGGTTTTTGGTCACTCTTTGGGACAATTTTGGTTCTATCGGAGTGGTTTGGTTTTTTGTGGAATGTCAATTTCAAGATTGTGGCTTGATTTGGTGCATGGGGTTGGATGGTTTGAGTTTCTTTTGGAAGCCCATGAAGCTTGGAATTTTTTGTATGGTTCAATCAACTCAAGAGAGGCATGGAACCATTTTTGTATGCTCTTGGTAAGAGAAATTTTGACTAAAAGCCACTTTTGGTGCCTAGGTGGTCAAACCTGGCTCATATGGGCTAACCCATGGGACCTTAAGCTTTTAAAAATAGCTTAGATCTCATGTGGTGTCATTTTGTAAAGAATATCTAAAAATATCCCTTTTGTGTAGAGAATATCTAAAAATATCCTTACTTGGAGAGAATCTCTCAAGTTTCCTTGATTTTGGAAGAGATTTTCTCAAAGTTTCTCAAATCCCCTTTCTTTTTGGAGAGAATTTCTCAAGAATCTCCTCTTTAGGAGAGAATATCTCAAATCTCCCTTTCTTTTAGGAAGTTTGCTAATTTTCAGCACTTACCTCCTTGCTTTTCTCCTCCTTTTCTCTTTTGGTTTGCTTTTTCTATAAAAGCAATGGAGATAGGTTTTCTTTCTCTTGTTGCTTTCTTTTTGCAAAAACCTTCAAGAGTGCTCCAAGATAAAGAATTTCTCAAGGATCTTCAAGTTTCTTCTTCTTCTTCTCCATGGCTTCAAGTAGGTCTTCTTTTTCCAAGAAAAACCCCATGTAGATGTAGAAAAGTTTCCTTTTTTTTTTTTTCTTTCTCTTTTTTTTTTTTCACGTGTTTTCTTTTCCTCTTTTTTTTTTGTACACGTTCTCCTTTTTTTTCTTTTTTTATTTCTTCCCTTTTTTTTATTCTTTTTTTTCCGTTTTTTTTTTTGAAAAGTTTTTTTTTTTTCTCTTTTTTTTTTTTTTTTTTTGCTCAACCATGAATATGAGGTTTATGCAATTCAAGATGATCATGAATTTTTTTTTTTTTAAATGCATCAAGATAAAAGGCTAGAATTTCTAGGTCAAGCCAACATGGATTTTGACTTAGACAAAGTTTGATTGGTTTTGACCAAATTGGGTTGGAGTTGGTCAAACTTTTGTCAAAGTTTTTCTAGCATCTAATGCATGATGGTTTTATGCATGATTTTTGGTAAATGGAATTGGGAGCATGATGATGCATACCTCGAATTTTCTTGCAAGTCTTGGGATTTTTGGAGCTTGCAGCAATGTTGAGCCCACTTCTCCAGTCTCACAGAATTTCGAGGAGCTTTGCAAGTTTTGGAATTTTGAGCTCGCAGCAATGTTGAGCTCTTTTTTGATCTTACGAAGATTTGAGAAGAAAGGCTTGATCTCGCAGCAATGTTTGAATTCGAGTCTTTTTCGAGAATCCTTCATTGATTATGAGCTCGCAGCAATGTTGAGCTCATCTTCAAGCTTCCTTTCTTTTTCGGAGTGCCTCCCTTTTCTTCGAAATTGCCCCGGAACCATGCCAAAATTTCGTTAGGATTTTTTTTCTAGCAAAATTCTGTCATTTGGTGCTTGATTTCTTCCTTTCTGACTTTTGCAGGTGGTTCCTCCAGAACGATTAAGGGTAAGGGCCTTGTTACTGATGCACCTCGCCGATCTGCCAGATCTTCCAATGCGGCCGTTCAACAGGCGTGGGAAGAGGTCCGTTATGTGGAGACTAACTTGGAAGAATGCGACTCGCTCAACCGAGATGAGATGAGACAGCGATTGATCGCTCTCAAGGATGAGGAGTTTCATAAAATTATGGCAAGCAATCGTCCTTGGGTCATGGACGATCAGAGCGTTGTGCCTAAACCTACCTTTTTCTTTGGTGATGCTGTCCCTGATGACTCGTCATTCCAAAGGAAATGCTTTCAGTTCTCTTACACAGCTGATGGTGAGGAGAGAACTATTTCTACCCGATCGACTTTTGATCGCACTATCTCGATCATGAGTTTTTCTCCCACATGCTCTAAAAGAGAAGATCCTCCAAGTTGGGTGAAGAGGACCAATGTGGTCAAGACCAGGGTTTTCGTTGGCGGCCCTTCCTGTTATGCAGAGAAGTCGCCTGTCCATATGGACATGTTGATGCCGGCCAGCGGCTACCAAGGTTCTGATCATCCATCAGTCGATTTGAGACCGGTGGGCCTTGGCATTTTTAGTGGTGACGGCAGTAATTGGGTGAACCCCTTTCAGCTTCGTGGCCGCTTCAGTGCTGACTCAGGCTGGGAGTCATGGACTGATCACATCCTGCAGATTGGTGGCGCCATTCTGAAGGAGGCTGAGGCCAAGAGTCTGCTCGAGGACCTCAGTCTTTGGTTGAAGACTATGATGGACTGAGCTTTTGAATTTTTTTTGTAACAAACTTTCTTCTTTCATTTTTTTTTTCTTGTACCTCCATGTATAAATATTTTGGCACTCTATTTTTTTTGTATCCCCTTGTTCTACTTAAATTCTTTTTGTTGAAAATAAGCAAAAGTTGGATGGGAATGTTTGTTTGAAAATCTTGATCAAAAGGTTATCATTTTGTGAAAATCTTTTGTCAAAAGTGTTGTTTTGGTATGAAAGCCAGATTTTGTGGCACAAAGCCTGGTTTTTGATGGCTTAAAAGCCGAAAATTTTGAGGTGGCATGAAAGCCGATTTTGGTGGCGTGAAAGCCAAATTTTGGTGGCGTGAAAGCCGATGTGGCATGGAAGCCGATTTTTGGCATGAGAGCCGATTTTTTGTTTTTGGCGTAAAAGCCGGATTTTTGGCATGAGAGCCGAGTTTTTTGGCGTAAAAGCCGGATTTTTTGAAAACCAAGTTTTGTTTTGTTGGCATGAGAGCCAGATTTTGTTTTGATTTTTGGCGTGAAAGCCGATTTTTGGCGTGGAAGCCGAGTTTTTTGGCGTAAAAGCCGAGTTTTTGGCGTAAAAGCCAGGTTTTTGGTTTTCAAAAATGCAAGAATCGACTAAGAGTCGCCTCCCTGCTGAATGGTATTGCAAGTATCGATGGAATGTCGCCTCCTTGCTCATTCGGTTGCGAGTATCGATGGAATGTCGCTTCCTCGCGAAGTTGGGTGCAAGTATCGACTAAGCGTCGCTTCCCTGCTTTTTCTTCAAAAATTTCGTTTTGCGGGTATCGATGGAATGTCGCCTTCCCACGATTTCTGAAATTTGAGGTTTTTTCGAACCTTTGTTTTTCTTTTGACATTTGGGTTGTGGATATCAACTGGAATGTTGCGTCTCCACGATTTTTGAAATTTTGCAAGTATCAACGAGGTGTTGCTTCCTTGCGATTTTGAGGTTTTGGAAGTATCGAATGGGGTTCGCATCCTTCCAATGGGTTTTTGCGAGTATCGACTTGACATCGCTTTCCCGATTTTTGTTTTTAGACACGAGGGTCGTAAATTTTGACCTAAAACCATTTTTGGCGGTAAAAGGTAAGGCAGACTAGGGTGGAAATTCCTAAGTCCTGATTTTTGTTTCAAACCAAGAATTTTGGGTTCAAGGATCGAAAATTTTGGTTAAGTTTGGGAAGAGGCTCCTAAACTTAGATTTTTAGATTTTGATTTTCTTTTGAACAATGAAACGATGAAAGTAAGCATTGTTTTGAAAGTTCAACATAAAGGTGAAAATTCCAAAAGGAGTGGGTTTGACGAGCAAATACCTAGAAATAGGCTTTGGCCTTGCAGGCGTCGCTCTGACCCAGTGGAGGAAGTCTTCAAGGGTAGTACCGCTTCAAGAACTTGCCGTTGATGGACAGCATACATCTATCACCTTCCATGTTTAGAAGTGCGTATGCGCCATTGGAGAAGACTTTGTCGATGACGAAGGGTCCCTCCCATTTTGGTTCAAATTTGCCTTTGGATTTGTGAGCGAAAACCATCGGCCTTTTTACCACAAGAACCAAGTCACCCTTTTTGTGGGCGCGTTGCCTGACTTTTTTGTCGAAAGATCCAGCCATGCGTGCTTGGTAGAGCTCAATGCTTTGGAGTGCCTCGAGCTCTCTCTCATAGAGATTTTCCAGCTCTTGGAGTCTTAATTTGACATTGCTTTCTTGCGTCATGTCATTTTGTAGAGATACCCTTAAGGAAGGAATTTATACCTCTAAAGGGACAACAGCTTCGCATCCATAGACCAAGGAGAATGGCGTGCTATGGGTCGGTCTTCGAACGGTGGTTCGGTAGGCCCACAAAGCTTCGGATAGTTTGTCGCCCCAGTCCCTTTTGTGGCTAGAGACCATTTTCTTGAGAATTTTGCAGAGTGTCTTGTTGAAGGCCCCTGCCAGTCCATTCGCTGCCGGATTGTACGGAGTTGAAGGACAACTTTGGATTTTGTATTTGTCGCAGAACCTGTATAATCTGTGATCACGGAATTGTGGTCCGTTATCATGGACGAATCTTTTAGGTATGCCGAAGCGACAAATGATGTTGGTGCGCAAGAACTGAAGGACTGATGAGGTCTTCATTTCATTGAGCGCAAAAGCTTCTGACCACTTGGAGAAATAATCCGTAGCGGCGAAGATGAAGCGATGACCTTTGCTTGACGGAGGGGAGACAGGACCTACGATGTCCATACCCCAGGCTTCGAAAGGCAATGAAATTGCTGTAGGATGTAGCCATTCTGGAGGCATGTGGACATAATCTCCATGAACTTGGCATTGTTGGCAGCGTTTAGCAAATTGCATTGCGTCAGCTACCATGGTAGGCCAATAATAACATAACCTTTTTATCTGATCGTAGAGCTTTGGACCAGCCTGATGAGCTCCACAAAGACCAGTATGCACCTCTTCGAGAGTTTCTTCAGCTTCTTGTTGTGATAAGCAGCGTAAAAGTACTCCATTGTAGGATTTTTTGTAGAGCATCTTTGAAGGAATGTCCAGATGAAAGTTTGGGGTTCGTCTTTGAACACTTACCCGTTCTTTGGATCTTCAAGCAGGATTCCGAACATAATATAATCAATGAACGGATCCCTCCAATCGCCGATCGGAGGTCTGAGGATGGAGATCCGACTTCCAACCAGTTGGTGGCACTCAGCAACTGCTTGGTGTGTATTGAGGGGAGGGAGAATCCTTCTCTCACACACTGTAACTTGCATGTGTTCTCCTTCTTGGACCGCCATAGAGGCGGCGAGTCCAGCCAGGGCATCTGCACGGATGTTTTCGCCTCTACGAATGTGGGTGATATGACAGATGTCAAATTTTTGCCGAAGTGATTGCGCCTTGTTGTAGTAAGGCAACAGATCTGGCTTTCTGATTTCAAATTTCTGATTCATCTGGTTGACGATCAGTTGAGAATCCCCGAAGGCTTCTAACACTGTGATGCCGGATTCGAGGGCGAGTTCCAATCCTACAATCAGGGCTTGGTACTCAGCTGCATTGTTTGAACATGGTTCCAGTAGCGAGAAGGCGTGTGGAATCATGTATTTGTCGGGACTAACAAAGAGGATGCCAATCCCTGATATTTGATTTCCTTTTTCACTTGTCCTGGTTGCACCGTCGAAGTACATATCCCAGGAAGCATTTGATAAGAAAGCCTCCACGTTGTAGACTGACTCGTCTGGGAGATCATCCCTGAGTGGAGAATCTTCAGGCAACGGATGCTCTACAAGAAAGTCTGTTAGAGCTTGACCTTTGATTGCTTTTTGTGGTACATACCTAATATCAAATTGTGACATGAGGATAGACCATTTTGCCAGTCGGGCATTTAGGGAACCTGCTTTTGTGACAAGGACCTTCAGGGGATTGATCCTCGAGATCATGTATACTGTGTTGGACAGCAGATAATGACGTAGCTTTTGTACGGCAAACATCACTGCAAGACATTCTTTTTCGACTGGAGAGTAGCGATGCTCTGCACCTACCAGCATGCGGCTGAGATAGTATAGGGCAGCTTCTTTTCCCTCGTGATTTCCTTGTGCAAGTAGAGCTCCCAAAGAGTGGTCGAGGGCTCTTGTGTACAAGATAAATGGTTTTCCAGTTGTGGGGGCAGCCAGTACTGGAGGTTTGGTCTGGTATGACTTGATGTCTTGGAACGTAGTTTCGCATTCAGCATCCCAGACAAAGTCCACGCCCTTTTTCATTAGGCGGGAAAATGGACGGCATTTCCCTGACAGGTTGGAGATGAACCGTCGAATGTATGTCAATCTTCCTTGAAGCCCTTTTAACTGTCTCAGAGTTTTTGGGGATGGCATTTCTAGGATAGCCTTGACTTTGATAGGGTCAAGCTCTATTCCCGCTTTCCGAACTACGAATCCGAGGAACTTACCCGATGATACACCGAAGAAGCATTTTAGGGGATTCATTCTCAGTTTGTGCCTACGTAGTCGGAGGAAGACTTCTCGAAGATCTTTGAGATGGTCTTCTTTCCTTTAGTAGTGATCACCAGCGGTTTTGACGACTTGAGGGAGACAACAAAAGGAGATTGGTTGATCTCCTTAGTTTTGCCGGATGGTTGATTTTCTTCCAGTGATTGCTGAAGAACCTTGCCTTTATATTTCTGGAGACTTTCGGCAAAGGATGTTATTTCTTTCTCCTTTTCTTCGTTTTCATCTTTGTACATGTGCGAGTCTGCAAAATGGACTTCTTTGCCTTTGAAAGGCTTTTTGTCCGCAAATACCCGATGTACCAAGCCGTCGTCGCCAACAAACTTGATGCACTGATGAAGAGTTGAAGGAACAACACCACTCTCGTGTATCCAGGGGCGTCCGAGAAGGATGTTGTAGCATCAGGGGGTCCTTATTGCATATACAGTGACTTCAGAGATAAAATCACCGATTTGCAACTTGAACCTAATCTTGCTGATAGGCTTCTGAGCGCTTCCATCGTATCTAAAGATAGACACGGATGTGTGACTCAGCTTGCTAGGCGGGATGCCCAGCTCTTCGAGTGCCGAAGTAGAGATGAGGTTGAGGGCAGAACCCGGATCGATCTGTACTCTGTGTATCGGCATCTCTTTGATGTACCCTGTAAAGTATAAGGGCCGGTTGTGCTTTGTTTCGACTAGTAGGAGGTCTTCCTTAGTGAAGGCGATAGTTGCACTTGCTGCTTTTTGAATTGAGAGGCAATCATTGCAAGATCCCTCAGTCTTCTTCTTTTCTCCTTTTGAGGAGGTATTTGATTTTTTTAACCCTATAGTCCATTTCAATTTGTAGGACTTGTGGGGCATGCTTGTCGACATCCACATTCAGTTTTTGCAGTTCTGAAATGAGACTATCACGAGTTTGGGGAGACATTCGTAATAAGTCTAGGATGTGCAGACGTGCAGGTATGTGTCTAAAGTGCTCAATCAAGTCATACTTGAAAGCCTCCTTAGGGCCTGCATTCTCATTATTGTTGACATTGGGGCGCTTACATTCTGTCCCGAAGGATTTACATAAGAAGAAGAAGTTAGATTGTAGTTTTTGTTGTAATCCCGGCCAGAGCAGGTACCTTTACCAACTTCGAGAGCTTCTGGAGACGGTTCTTCATTCGGAAGTCCACCCTCGGGATTGAGGGGCTGATCCTTTTAATTTACTGAAGATGCTTCCGTGTCAACATTACCATCCTCAGTGATTGCATTGCATGGAGCATTTTCCGGGAACAAGTCCTTAACAGCGTCCAGCAATTTGTCTTCTTTGTTTACAATTTCATCGGTCCAGACATCACCCATGAGGTTGGGCATCTGGGACCAGTTGACTGGGTAGACTTCATCGGTAGAGACGTCTTCAATGTAGTCAGCCAGAAGAGGTCTGTACTCTGATGTGACAATCTCAGGAGACGAAGGTTGAGAAGATGCCATCTCCGAGGTAGTAATATCAGAGGATATACTACCTGATGTAGTATGGGAGTTTGTGGCCTCGGCAGATGAAGCTCCAGAGGCGTTGTCGTCTAGAACTATCGCATTGCAAGCAATAGGAAACGTCTCCGGAACGGATTGTTGGGAGTCAGATTCATCCTCTGATGTAAGGGGATCATCCACCCAGCAGTTTTTTTCATTTTCAGGAGTTACTGGAGGGGACTCCTGTAGATTTTCCGGGACCACCGGCTCTGGATTGCGATGAAGCTAATTGATGTGATCTTGTCCTTGCTCTATGGCAAGACGCTACAAGATCCTTGCATATTCTTCGAGATCAGGCATAGGAGCCAGATCTTCTTTTTCATCTACTCCTTGTGGTTCCTCCTGATCGGGTTCTACCGGAGCATTGGCAGGTGCTGTGTCAACAGCATTTTCCTGAACAATCTCTTGGTCTCCTTCATCATCAGACCAAGATCCCTGTGGTTGTAAAGGGTTATACCAGATCACCGGCATGAGGTGGGATTCGGGGATCCATTCCTCGTCGGAGAGGTATTCTCCTGTTTCGAGGGATTCCTCCCATTCATCGGTGTCACTGGCGGTGTCACTAGACTCGTACCTATCCATGGGGAATCCAATTACTGAATTGCAAGAGTATAATGCCCCCTGCATGTCTTCAGTCTTTAGTAGTAATGGCATGAAATCACGAAGGATGAATTTCCTTGCCGGCCTCGAAGTCTCGGAAGGAGACTTTTTTGCTGCCCCCAGTGAAGGGGTAGGGGAATTTTCTGTCTTTTTAGGAACTTCTTGTTTTGATTAAGCTTTCTCCTGCTGTTTAAGCTTGCGGAGTTGTCTCCTGGCTTGCCTTCGCTGTCGAGCGGTCGGCGTTGTTTTGATGATCTCCCAGTTTTCATATTCCAGGAGATCGGGATGTACCCATATGGGCTGTCCATCTAGTGTTGGGCATGGGACTAGCTCTTGGGATGTTTGAGCCATTTTTATCACTTTGAAGGAAGTAGTGACCTTCTTCTTTGGTGACTTTTGTGTTTGTCCATATGACACCATGTTGACGGAGGCAGACCCATAGTTTTTGTCAAAGGTGATGACTCCGTTTTTCCACATCTCGTTGATCTTTTCTCACAACGAAGCATTGGTTGAGAGGATGCGAGATCATCTGGTGGTATGGACAGTACCGGGGATCGTTGGTTTTGCCAACATCTCCTGACCTTTTGGGTTCAGGCAGGGTGAGCTTCCCGTTTGCCAAGAGAGCCTCGAAGATTTCTTCGACATCTTCATCGAACGGGTATTTCTTTTCTACTCGTTCTTTGAAGGCATCAGAGAGTTTAGGTCTCTTACCTGCACCTTTGTTTTCAGCTTTCTTTGGTGGCTGCGGAGCTGACTTGGTTTGCACATTGAGAACCTCCTTTTTCTTTTGCTTCGAGGTTGCAATGGCGGTCGGCTCCTTCTTTGATGATTTCTGACTGTTGAGGTCCTTAATCACCGTCTCAGCCTCCATTGATGCTTCTAGGAGTTCTCCCAGATTCTTTGATTTGTTGCCGATAATCATGGAGCGTATCTTTGCTCTCATGTTGTTACGGCAGATGTCGACCAGCGACGCTTGTGGCAGTACGTCTGAACATTAGTACGCCATTGCCTTCCACTTGTGAATGTAGTCGTATGTCGACTCATTCTCTCCCTGTTTTAGGCTGCAAAGTTGAGCCATAGTCACATGATGATCCTCACCTTTGAAGTGAGTTAGGAAGCGTGTCTCCATCATGGCCCAGTTTTGGATAGAGTCCTCCTGAAGAGTGGAGTACCAATCAAAGGCCGTACCTTTTAGGGTACTTGCGAAGAGACGGATCTTGAGGGCGTCTTGATCCGCGATGGCTCCCATTAGGATCTTGAAATGGATGACATGTTGTCTGGCCGAGCCCTTCCCCGTATATGTTTGGAGAGTGGGCTGTTTGAATTTGGTAGGAAACGGTACCGAGTCCATCCATAAGGGATATGGCGGCTTGATTCCGTGTTCCTTTAGTGAATCCTCTTCCTTTGCTTTGGCGAGGATATCGTCAACGTCCCTCTTGGTAAGGGCGTGTGACTCATTTACCTCCTCCTCGTGGTGACTTGGAGGAACTTCATTATTTGGTGGACGTTGGAGGGTAAGAAGTAAGTTCTCCATGAGAGCTTCTATCCTCTGTTGTCCCTGCTCCAGCTGTTGGATGCTTGCGGCTACGTCATCTTACGGCGGGGGCTGCTCAGCATTTGTGACTAAGACGTTCATCCTTCGAGAGTCGAATGAGGATACCGTCTTGGTGACTGAGCTGGAGCTTATTCTTTTGGATGAAGAGCTCGAAGAGTGATTGCTCCGGTGTCCTTGACTTGAAGGAGTGGGAGAATCTTCTCTATGTCTTCGTGCCCGGGAGACGCTGCGAGTCACCGGTCGCTTGACATGGATTTTTGTTGCTGACTTCTGGCGCCTTCTGGTTTTGCCAACCATATGGACAGTAGCAACTTGGTTGGGTGCTTCTTTTTCGACCCATTTTTGAGAGACCTGGAGCGTGGAGTGCCGAGCTCTTTGCTTCTCTAGTCTCTTTTGCCGATACGCCGTGCGGCGACGCATACGACAAGCGATTTGAGCTTCAGTTAGCTCGGGCTGTGCTCTAGCCACGAAGGAGGTGGTCCCTCGCGCGCAGCAGCTGAGCTTGTCTTCTTTGTAATTTGGCAAGGACAGGATCTGGACGCGGTCCTTAGCCTGTCGCAGCGAAGCTTTAAATTTGGCGAGCTCGGCCCCTGTTGAGATGAAGGGCCGAGTTGCAGGAATACAGGCCTTGACAGGTTCTCGCTGAGGCCTGATTTGACAGGTTCTTGCTGAGGCCTGATGATGCACGACTTGATCCTGGGCTTATAGGAATAAGCCGGCTCATGCTGGATGGATTTTGTTTGGTGGAGGGCTGGTACTTGTTCTCGTCGAAGGTGATTGTCAACGAAGCTGCCATGTTAGTTTTTGAAAAACCTTTCTTAAACAAGATCGGATCCATTAGTAATCACAAGAATGTGGTGATCATAAATGGAAATAAACTAAGGTTTTTTTCTTTTCAATTTGCTCTAGGGGACAAGGCCCGGCCCAAGCAAGATGAAGAAGGCAAAAAGCCATAGAGTATACAATTGTTCTAAACGCAAGTATGAAAGGCTCAGAGTGAGCGTTCCAGTGACTGCTAGAAGCAATTGTGAACCTTAATTCAGATTACAGAGGAGCAAGGCTCACTAGAGGTAAAATGATATAAGGTTGGGAGTACAAATGTGTCGGTCGCGAATACAGTAAACCCAAGAGGGCGTACTAGCACCGCTAGGCACAGATGTTGTAAATCGCATCCTTGAAATGGACACGAGATGGGATTTTTTGAAAGGTCAAGGTTGGGTTCATAAAGGAGAGCAAATGGCACTCCGATCCGAACACGTGCTCAAACATTTCTGCGAGCACAGAGTCCGAAAAGGAAATAACCAGAATTTCTCGAATTTGGACCCAACAATGACGGAAGTTTGTTTTTTTTAGAAAAGTCAAGATCAGATTCATCAAAGAGAGCAAATGACGTTCCAACCCAAACACGTGCTCAACATTTCTGCGAGCACAATAATCCGAGGAGGAAGAGGTCAAGATTTCTCGACTTTGAACCCAGACGTGACAGAAGTTTTTTTTTTTTTTTTGAAGATTTTTTTTTTAAAGTCAGTATCGGATTCATCAAAGAGAGCAAATGATGTTCCAATTCAAACACGTGCTCAACATTTCTACGAGCACAGAGTCTGAAAAGGAAGAGATCAAGATTTCTCAAATTTGAACAAAAAATCGACGAAAATTTTTTTTTAGGGTTTGAGAATACATCGAGTTCTCACAATTCGTTCTTATGAAACCAATGTTGATAAACCAGCCCCTAGGTAAGGATAGGATTACTTAATGAACCCGTTTGGAGGACCCTTACCTAGAACAGCCTAGCTGTCTCCAAACTCTGGACAAGGCTTTTCTTAGATCAACCTTGATTAAAGAACGCAATCGGTAAAACTTTCGTGTTCTCGAACGCTCCCCCTTTTTTTTATAGACTCATCAGAGAGAGCGAATGGTCCGTTCCCAATCTGAACAGGGGCTCAAACAATTTCTGCGAGCCCTAAGTCAGAAAGGAAAAGAAAACCAAAATTTCTCAAATTTGGATCCAAAAGAGAGAAGATTTTTTTTGAAAATCTGACAAGTTTGAAATCAGATTTTTTTTCGAACTCGTTAAAGAGAGCAAACGGTCCCTTTCCCAATCTGAAAACGTGCTCAAATATTTCTGCGGGCACTGAGTCCAAAAGGGAGGAGATCGAGATTTCTCAGATCCGAATTCAAAGAACAAGAGAAGATTTTTTTTTTTCGAGAAGGAGAAAGATTGGAAATGGACTTAAAGAAAGAAATTTCCAAAAAAAAATCCCATCCCATGTTTTTTTTATGCAAGATTCAACATTGGCCACCAACTAAAAAGGTGCCAAAGAATCTAAGTTCATGTTCTCAAATGAACGTGTCCCACCGGGTGTGCCAACTTGATGGACCCGATTCTTCCCTCTCTCCCGCTGCCTCCGCCCCGGGTCTTTCGGAGTACGGCAGAGGGGAGGAGAAAAAAGTAAAGGGTATCAACATCTTTCTTTCTTTTTGTACGGGTATGCCAATTTCACTTTTCCACTTGGAATTTAGAAACGGTGATCCGAAGATCCACCTTCACAAGTAGAAAGGGGAAATGAAACTTTTTCTAGTTTCCCATTGCACACATCTTTTAAGAAAAGAGACAAAAGGGTTTTTTTTATATGCTGTGAAAGGCGATTTCATTTGTTGCCGTGAAAGGCGATTTACAAGTCTTATCCATTATGAAAGACAAGAGTTGTGATTTTTGTCTCTAAAAGAAAAATAAAGTACAATAGAAATCAAGAAAAGAAATCTGACTTCTCATTCGATTGTAGGGACACGTTCAGATCGACGGTCGCGAGTCATGTATGGGCTCCTCCGTCGTCCATGCAGATGAGAATATGATTCTTGGATTCTTGGCTTGGCTTTTTAACCTCAGATTTTTAAAGGACAAAGACCAAGAGAAGGTCTTATATCCGATAAAAAGCTAAGTAAACGGGCTGAAAAGCCACGTTTTAGCCATGTTGGTAGAAGAAGGGAGGTCCTTGGGGGGTGGCCCCCCAAGGGTGCTTCAATCACCTTTTGGTGGTCTTGCAGCAGAGTTGCAGGAGTTCTAGATTTTCCGGGCAATTCTCTGGACTTTTTTTCTTTTTTTTTTTTTTCTCTTTGGAATGCCCTCCTATTTATAGGCCTTTGGTAGCCATTTAGGAGGGTTTATGAGCATTGAATGCATTAATGCTCATAATGGGAGGAGTTACAAGTTTTAAATTATTTGTTTCGTAACTCCTTTTTCCTTGAATCTGATTGGCCGATGGAGAATAATGAGCTTTTATTTGTCTTTAATCCCCATCATGGGAGGAGTTTCATGGCTTTAATGCCATAAATCCTTTGACTTGTAACTCCCATTTGCTTGCTTTTGATTGGGTCGTCCAAAATAATGAGTTAATGACCGCATTAACTTGTCATAAAATGGGTCATTTAACCTCATTAATTAGTCGCCAAGTCGCTTGAAGAGTCGCGGGCCGCGCCGCGTCTTTTGGAATTCTTCTTGCGATGATCGCTGGTGGATTCACATGTTGTTTGATGTCGGATGGCGATGCAATTTCAGACATTGATTAATGTCGACGTGCCGGCAACATCTGTCCTGTTGATTTCACGATCGGGCGGGCAAAAAGTGTGCTTTCTTTGTCGGCCGGTTGGCAATTTTGAGGCATCTAATGATCATCCAATGATTTCGGCGGCGAATCCGTGATGTTGACGAATATCGACGGATTTCATGCACGAAAAATCAGATTTTGGAAAAATCACAGGGGCCAATCAACTTGAAACGCGAAAAGGACCCGAAAAAGGGGTCTTCCGGCGACTTTTGGGTCGCCGGAACTCCATGGTCGCCAGCGACCATGGGCCTTGGACCCATTTTTCGGCTGCCGTTCGATCGCCTTTTCTTCGCCGTTTTTCGATCTTTTTTCATTCTTTTTTCTTCTGTATTTTTCCTAACATTTCCCCTCATTTATTGGCCTGATTCTCTTGAAGAAAACCCAACGAGAAGCCACGCAAATCGGAGCACAAAGTTTCCTATTTTTCTGGAAAGCCGAAGACTTTGTTGTGCGGTATTGCCGATTTTTTGTCAAGCATTGAAACTAGGCCAAACGATGTCGGAATGACCTGAAATTTGACGTGGAGCTTCTTGAACAGTAGATAGGACCAACCATAGGCTTTGGTTTGAGTTTTGAAGCCGTTCGGGGTTCCGCAAATTCTTGCCTTAATTTCGCCATGAGAGAAATGTCGAGCTTTGACTTGTGGTCAACCGATGTCCAATTGACCTGAAATTTGACAGGGAGCCTCCTGAGTAGTAAGTAAGACCAACCATGGGCTTTGGTTTGAGTTTTGAAGCCTTTTGGGGTCTCGCAAATGCTCGCCTTGATTTCACCTCGAGGAAAATGCCGAACTTTGAAACTAGGCCAAACGATGTCCGTTTGACCTAAAATTTGACAGGGGACCTATTGGAGTCATTTTGAGATGATCCATTAGCTCCAATTTGGATGCCATGATTCCGGGGTGCTCAGCCGCCGGCAGGCCTGATTTTGCTTCGGAGCGTCGAGGTCGGGTCAAACGTTGTCGGAATGACCTGAAATTTGGCATGGAGCCTTTTGGAGGTATTCTGAGACCATCTGTAGGCTCTGATCGAAGCTTTGAAGTCTTCGACACTGTCGTTGCCAGGAGCTCCTGTCTGGCTGTCGGAGGAGTAAAGTTGGGCCAAATGATGTTGAAACGGCCCAAAACTTCATGTGTACCCTCTTTTGGCTGCTTTGAAAGACCTTGCAGTTTTTGTTTGACTCTGACAAGATCTGATGCTTGAAGTGGCGCCTTCCTATTTATGGCAGGATGTGGCTCCATGTAGCTTTTGGTGTTGAAGGGACATAGTGACATTTTTGGTGTCAATAGTTGTGCTCTGGTTGTAGGGTACTTTAAATGGACCAAACTTGGGAGGAAGAGAATTGAAAATGAATTGCACCAAATATTTTTCAGATACGGGCATATCAACTTCTTTCAATTTAGAAGCGATATTTGTCATTGTAAATATGTGTTCTCTTACTCCCAACGTTCCATTATATTTTATACTTGTGAAACGGCTAATCAAGGATGCACCTAAAGCTTTATCAGTTATTTGAAACTAACCCTTTATAGCTTCTAGTAGGTCCTTAGCATTTTCCTTTGCTTCGATGGAACCTCTAATGGTCCTCGAAATTTAATTTGTAATAATTCTAATCACAACCTTGTTAGCCTTAATCCATCTATAATAGTTAGCCCTTTCTTCAACCGAGCTCGCATCCGTGGGCATTGCTGGCTTAGGCTCATCCAAAGCCATATCAAGGTCCAAGTAAGTAATGGCTAACAATAACATGTCCAGCCATTCAATAAAATTTGATCCATCCAACATGGGTATATTCCCTAAAGTCGAAAGTGATACCATGGAATTTATAACTGAAGAAAAAATAAACAAGTAACAATAAGTTATGTGATGCTTTGAATTTAGCTACGCAATATGCTTAAATTTAAAAGTGATATGTACATCATTGTGAAGCCACCTTTGAGTTGGAAAAACATTATGTAAATATATTACTTTTCTTTGATTAATATGACCATGGCTATAATATGTAATGTGATTGTATTAAATATATTCCATTGGGTATAAATCAAATACAAGCAAAACACATTTATTAACCATGTCATATTCCAATTTCAAATTATGGACAATCATACCTTTGGGCTTAATCGAACCATTTCCTTTATGAAATTGCAATTTTAAGTGTTGCCATATTTAAACAATAGAGTTTGTAATACCTTAATTCAATTTAAAGAATTAAACAATTTGTCTATAATTGGGTCACTTTGGCGGCTACCAAATTATGAAATCGTTAAATTCTTTAAATTGATAACAACACTTAAGTGATAAAGTTAGTTCACTCGGTCATCAAGTGTGATGAACCAATCAATCTAAAATATTGGTCCATATGCACCATTATATAATTTCCGAATAACTTTATTATATCACATTTAAGTTGATTAGGCATCATTTCATAGATCAATGGTCAAAATTATCATTAATTGATCATTGATTAATACCAAATATCTTTAATAGATTCACTATAAGCATACATCCATCCAATCCAATAAATAAATAAATAACTCTAAATATTAAACCATAGTGAGCATATTTAAATATTAACAATAAAATAGAACTTTGATTTTACTATAAAAAAAAAAATTAGCAGCGAAAGTAGCAAAATGAGTTAATCATAATGTTAAAATAAAATATGCTCTAATTTAGAGTGATAAATCAGTCTATTAGATCTGTCCATGTGATAGATCTCAATACTATCAATACACGGAAGAAAACAGATCGTCGATCCATGTCCAAATGTGTCTTTTATGATCAAAATAAGATCTAGACTATCTATTATTGACCAATCTGTTCAATTCTGAAATTAATCAATGAATTCAGAATGTTATATATGGCCAACACTATCAATTTAACGGCTATGATCGGATTGAATAAACAATATATAAGAATAATTAGAATCAAACTTTAATGAAGAATCTAACTTGATCTCAGCCAATCAATCCCCAAAAAAAAATTTCAGAACTCAATTAGACCCTATTACATCTGATAGAATAATTTGATGGTAAAAAATATTATCAGAATAATCAGAACCAACGATCATACTATAATTTTCAAATTCATAGTTCAGGGTCAACTTCTGAACTTTGATTTGGGTTAATTTTGTGGCTTATTTTGGTCAATTGAATGTACAAATATGTATGGTCTAATAAGTGGGTTGAACTAGAAAATTTTCTCCAAAACTGAAATGGGCTTAGTGGGCCTTAACGGGTCAGGCCCAAACCACAATTGGACCATAAACTGGCCCATACCAGAACTTGACCCAGCCCAATTATGAATAGTAGGACAGGTCAAGCCGAACCATAACCTGACCCGGCCCAGCCTATCCTGCTTGGATAGCCAGGCTGGGCTAGTAAGGTCGAGTTGACCCGACTTGCCTGGCTTGGCCCAGTCACCTATATAAGAGATAAAAAATCTTTAATGTAATTCTTAAATAAAAAATTTAAATGACTAGAAAATATATTTTTTTTCCCATCTCTTTCAGATTGGGTTGGGCACTGTAATCCTCATTTCTGAGACTATTATTATCCAATAAGTTGAATAGCCTTTATCAAATACCCAATATTTCTTTCCTCTGTGTATTTTGGTTTTTACTCCGGAAGAATCCAGAAAGCCCCATAAAAAAAGATAATAGATCATTGGATTGAAACCAGTATTCTACTCTGATACCAAATGTAAGAAAATCTTGGATTTATAAACCCTCTCTGGAATCAATCCAATAATACTGTAAATATATAATCTAAACCAGTAAAGTAGTAAAATGGTACCTGATTGTACCATCTTCAAACTCTGATTCAACCGAAGGTTGGTCTTCAATGAGAAATCACAACTCTCTTTTGCCTTTTCTTTTCTTCTCCGATAAGTGATAGTTGCAGAGAATCTTTCGTAACCAAGAGAGTTACCCAAGTTGCCTTTTATAGGCCATGAATCTCTCCTTCTATCAAGAAGAGAATGAATAGCTTTTAACCCTCAAATTAACAAGAATGACAGTTACAAAAGGAAAAACTTAAATCAATTAAAAGAAATTGAAAGGAGGGATAACTGATCATTAGAGATGGTCATGTGGGCCACCATTATTCGATCCAATAGGTTTTGCAAGAAAATAGAGATAGGAAGCAGAGTAAAAGGTTAAGCAAGAAGAAAAATGCTTTGGTTGTGTTTAATGAACAAAATCCCAACCCCCTAATAGGAGCCGTCTATGAACGAGTCCAAATCAACTCGGACAGGAATGGATTTTAAAAAACTTGTCAAAATAGTATTCCTATTTTGATCGAATATCTTCAGATGGGTAAGTTGTATGAGATTTCAAAACCCCCTCAAATGGTGGTGGCTCTCATGGGCTTTATTCCTGAAAATGCCTTAAGAGAAAGATATCTATCTAAATAGAGATTTCCATTCAGGGCCCATAGTTAAGGGTGTGAATAAGAGTTTTCAATGAGTACCGAGCGTACCATATATATATATATATATATATATATATATATATTTTTTTTTTAAGACCCTCTCCTTTTTCTGTTTTTCACATCAAGGAAGCAATTTAGAGGGGCTGATGTTGCATTTTTTTTTACACGTTGCATCTTGGGATACATGAAACAACATACCCTTGTTTCGTTCTTATGCATGGATGGTCAAAAAAGGGGATTCCAATGACTGAAAAATTAGATTCATTAAATGATTATGATCATCAAAATCAAAATAAATTGTTTTTTCATGAAAGGAAGTGGTTAAGAAAAGAAAAAATTATGTCATAAGAAAAAGGTATTTTTGTCATTTCTCATATATGGAGAGGACTTGATTCAAAGAATTATGGAAAACTATTATACTTTTTTGTGATATCCAAATCTTCATTTACTTTTTATAAAATTGAGCTAAATTTTTATTCTTTTTAATATTTTTTCCATTTTCAATATTACTCCCCTCCCTCTTTCCCGTGAGACAGTGAAAGGTTCCGGACATGATTGCTACATTCATTGTATAAACACATAATTATCAGCTTAAACCATCCTATTGTTGAATATATCCTTTATCCTTACCATATATATATTATATATAATATATTTATATATTTTCTACCCCCATATTTGAAAGCACAGTGGTCGACTCAATGCCCATACACGTGCCATCATACACGTGCCATACCCCATGTATGAAACCAAGAAAGAAACCCTTGTTGGCCTCCCAACCAGAAACCCTTGTCGCTGCTCTGCCCTCTCTCATCGATCAACCGCCGGACCTCGAGCCATCGATCGCCGAAGCCGTCTCCTCTCTCAGCCCTAAGGTGCATCTTCTTCTTCTATGTGCTCTCCTTTTCTTTTCTCTGTTTCTTTCCTGTACCATTTTTTTCCTCATATGTATAGTGTATATGTGACTGCTTCTTGGTTTGCTATTAGATTTTGTTTGTTTACATTTTTTTAGGGTCTATTTAGGTTTTTGTAATTTTTAATTTGCCAGCTTCTTATGGGTTCTTTATTTTCCTTCAATTTAATGATCTCTTGAGCCATGGTTTGTTCAGTGTTCAGCAACCGAAAGGAGAAGGGAAAGGTAAGAAAGCATGTGATGCTATGTTGAATACTTTACAGAAGGTTAGAAACTTTGAGAACCCAATTTAATTTTTATGTACTGAAGGAAAGAGATCTCCCATCCAAAACAAACCTCCCCAGTTGATTTCTCCTCTTGTTTTACTAGGGTAGGTAAAGAGGGGTTATTTTCATTGGGGAATAGTGTAGATCGAAAGTGCATTGTAGCATCAAGAGAGGCCAACTGGCATATGAACGTTGAGGCCAAGGAAAGGAATCCTGAGTCCTGATACTATTGGTTGGGCATTGTACTAAGAGACTTTTGAATTCCTACTTATTAATAATGTTGGTTGGAAGGTGGAGAGTAGAGCATCAAGTGAGCAATGTCAGCATGCTATAGCTACAAGGCAAAAAAAAAAGAAGAAAAAAAATCACCCATACTTCTCTATGTAGGATTGCATTCTCCCCCAACCCTTTATTCAAACCTATTTGGCTTTTCTTTCTTTTCAAGTTTCTAGGGTCTTTGTGATACTGATGAAAGGAAAGAGATGTTGTGTTTTCTTCAATTTCATCACTTTCTTTCTATCTTTCCATGGCAATGAAAGGCTTGTTTACCATGCGATTTTTTGATTTGACTATGATGACTGAAGGCCCCCTTTTAAACAATAAGTGAATTGGGTTGAATTAGTGAAGAGAAAAAAGAAGTGGGTACTGTCAGTTTTTTTTTTTCCTAAAGAGGTACATTTCTTCACAATGCATTTTTTTGATGTCTTATTTCAAGGTGTCAATCTCATTCTTATGTTCCCCCTCTTTTGCTTATCAGTGTCATTTCTAAATGCCAGGAAGAAGGTGGTATCATCTAAGCCTAAGGCAAAGAAGGGTCAGAAGGAAAATACGGTGAATGATCTAAACATATCCAAACGTGCTCCAACTTGCTTCTTTCTTTTCATGTATGGAACTCCCTATCTATTTCCTCTTTTTTTTTTTTTTTTTCCTTTAATTTTGTTATCAATGTAGGTGATTGATTTTAATTCATCAATTGCTTATTAAAGTGTCACATTTCTATTTATATCAATGCAATTTAAATACTGTTTAATTATGGATTAAATGCAATTAAAATTTGTGTCATTTGAATTGATGGTTTATGAGCAATTTATATGCCTTCACTTAAATAAGTGCTTTACGGCAGAAAATTACTTGAGCAAAGAATATAAAGAGGCTAATCTAGAATTAAAAAAAGTGTTTGAACCGTAAGACATCTAACATTCACCATTCATTCCTTTTGATGGGTTCCATTCACATTGCTATTAATTGTCATGAAACTATGGTGGTTAAATCTTCTCTTTGATTTGTAACAAATGGTTGCAAAGAACTCGGTTCAGAAGCGGAAATCCATGACACTATCAATTGTCATGAAACTATGGTGGTTAAATCTTCTCTTTGATTTGTTAACAAATGGTTGCAAAGAAGTGGGGTTCAAAAGTGGAAATCCTTGAAGTAAGCACCATGTTTCCTCAATTTATTTTCTTTTCTCAGACGCTACTCAGTCATTAGGCTGCTGACATGTTTTCATTTTGTTACCATAAAACCCAAGAAAAAAGAAACCTTACTTGGATAGGTGCTTAGAACCCAATGCAGAGTATAAGAAAGTTGTGGAAAAATACAATACTCAAAACTAACAAGTATGTACCTTTTTTGTTGATGAATTCAATTGTTGTACACTTGGGATTCTTGTATATGGCTGCACTTATCATGATCTATTCATTTTTCGTGGGAGCAAGTGATCTTAGATTTGAGAGGACTAGAGGATACTTGGACGGGGATTTGTCAGATGGTGCTACTATGCGAGATAATTTTTTGTAAATGTACGTGCTTCATTATAGTTAGAATTACCAATTCTCCTTTTCCTTATAAAACAAGTGTTAATTTCCACATATTGGTCCATTCCATCTTGATTTCTAGCTTCGCCAAGGTTTTTTCAAGTGTTCGTGCACTTTTCAATCCTCTAAAATGGGTGAGCTAACAAAGAATGGCTATAATTTCCTTTTGTTGCAAATTTAGACTGACAAAGTATATTGAGTCCATAGTTTGAATGGTGTCATTGGCCGTACTAATAAGCTTATTCTGAATTTTGAATGCACCATGTTTTGGAATTTTGAATACTTGCCATACCATGTTTCCTTGAATTGTAGTCTACAAATTATGGGATGCTTCGAAGTTTGTAATTTAAGAAGCCTTATTAGGGTATTTGGATGAATTAAATTTTTTTTCAAGGAGTTCTACATATTGCCAGTCATTATAGGAAGCCTTATTCTCTTTTTAAATTATTAGAATTCTATGTCTGTCTGATTAGTGGAAATCTAAAAATTAGACAATTAGAATAACATTTTCGATTTTCAAAGTTCTCTAAATTATATGTTTAAAATTTAGAGGGAATCTCACTTGAAGAATTTGGGAATCCTAGACTTCTTCGACAGCAATTATCCACAAAAGGCCACAATTAGAAACAAAATTGATGTTTTTCTCCACTTTTCCTTGATTTGCTTGCAGTCTTTTGTAAGTAGAATAGAATGATTCTGCTTGTTAAGACTTTTGATGCCAACTTGGGCTCGGGGCACACTGTCCCCTTGAATTAAGTCGAGTCAGAATGAGACTTTTAGTAACAAAATTACGTGCAACACAAATTCATTAGTCCCTTTTTTGGGGAACTTCTTTTGGGATAAAATTGAGGATATGCCATAATTTAGGTGCCAGCATGTTCATTCATCCCTTTTCCAGGCATTTGCAAATATTAATGATAGCTGCTATTTTTTCTTTCTTTAAATAATTTAAGAATCAAGCTTATGTGGACAATGAATGTGTTCCCCTCTCTCTCTCTCTCTCTCTCTCTCTCTCTTCCCGCCATTGTCTCAGCTTCGAATTTGTGTTGTCGTCATACTATCATCAAGGTATGAATTATTCTTATTGTTTCTTATGTTACAACATTTGGTGTTGTTGGTTTGTCGAGTTCTGTGCATGATTGTTTCATAGAGTTCAATTCGACCTGATGGATTTCTGCAAAGCTTATTAAATATTTATGATCGTATTTTATTCCTTTCTCTTCTCTTGCAGCTTAAAAGGATTAATCAGGAACAGGAAGCCCAAATTCGAAAAACTCAATGTACACTTCAAGTAGCAAAGGTGTGCCTGCAAATTTTGAAATCTAAAGGTATACAATTTGAGCAGCTTACCTACTGTCAATTGGTTAAAAGACCTTTTTATAAAATAAAAAAAAATTCTATTCACATCTCCTCTCATTTCAACTCGAGCACTTACCCCAAAACTGAATTTCTATCATGTTTTATTTCTTGACCAAATATATGCAGTTAATTATAGTGTACTTGGGCTTTAATTTTTAATTTTAGTTTTTCCACCTGCTTTTATTCGTCGTACAGTTCTGTCTTGGGTTGGGAGCTTCTTCTTTTGCAAGTTGTTCCTTGTGGGACCTTTTGATGCTACGTGTTGATTCAAAACCCTTGCTTCTGGAACCCACTTATATGCAAGAACTGTTTTGTTTCTGCCGCACATTATGCAAATGAAACGTCTTTCATTTCATCTAAAATATCTATTGAAGATTAGATTGATCAAGCATTTTAATTTTTTTTTTAATTTGTTCATTTGATTTAATCATCTTCTGAATAGCATTTTCCATTTAAATATTAGTTTTTTTTTTACATGCTTATTGTGAACCTAAAATACAAGCATATAATAGTATCTTATAATATGTTGCTATAGCTGAAACATCCATATAACAATGCCTCTGTGAGAGTGACAACAACAAATGGAGAATCCAATATCTACTCACAAGGTCATATATACCCCTGAAATCTTTGTTAGATGCGCCTCTGAATGTGAACTCACTATGTACCTTAGAAAATGCTTAGACTAAAGCTTTTTACTAATTGTGGTGCTTTGTTATTACATTAGATATTTTTGTAGGTTTTTAAACTTTTCTATCTGCATTTTATTAACAGACTTAGCTAACTGATCTTCCAATCTATTCTACATTATTCTACACCTTCTAATTGCATCATATATATATATATAGTTCTGTTTTATTCATTAATGAACTCAGGCAGACAATGTTTAAGCCTTTTTTTAATGACAGTAAACATGTCACTTTCAGAATCTGCCTATCATATATATTATAAAACGGGAGCTTCTCCTTCCCTCTTGCTTCCCTTTCTCCTTGTGTACGTACCTATATCTAAAAAATAGAGTTCCACCTCCTGCTTTCCTCTCCTAGCTGGTTCCTCCTGCCTCCCTCACCTCAGAGAAAAGTAGTGCTTCATCTCAACAGCTGCTGAGACCAACACGTCAACCTCTTCTTTGTTGTGAAACAGAGGATAGCTTCTCACACACCATCAAAGGCCTCAGTATTGAGGTACTCTCTCTCTCTCTCTCTCTCTCTCTCTCTCTCTCTCTTTCAGTCTTGTTTTCTTTTTTATGGTAGAAAGATGCATGTTTTCCTTTCTTCCCTGAGGCATTGGTCTTGAGCTAGTGTCTATTTGACTCTCTCAATCTCATTTTTCTTTTAACGGTAGAAAGATGCATGTTTTACTTCCTTCCCTACATTTTGGGTTTTGGGTTTTGGGTTTTGGAGCATTTTGGAGTTCCAGGTCTCTAGACCATACTTGTGTGAAATTAGGTGCCATTAAATAAACAGTAGAGCTTTTAATATTAGGGCTTTCGATTTGTGTGTTGGGTCTTAATGTTCAAAGGTCTCCAAAAAGTACTCTTGTGAACTTGATTTTCATGCTTTGATGGTTATCATTATATGTATCACTGTTCTATCTTTGAATGTCAATAATCTGAGAGTTCCAAGGATTTTTTTTAACAAAAAAAATGAACTACTTTTAGATATACAAGGATTGACACATCCTCAATTTTGAAGAAGTCTCTGAGCCCCTCATGATCTTAAAGTTTCACCGGCTTTGCTCTCTCTTTTATTTTCTTTCTAGAAGTGGGATTTACTATATTCTGGTTGAAATAACAATGATAGCATTTTTTCTAAGATATGTTCTTAATAGCCAATTTTTGGGGTTTTGGGTATGCATCAATTAAACATGAAACGGAGCCCCTAAGAATGATCTGATGGATTATATAGTTAATGGGAATCCGATTGTTGATAGATTATTTTCCAAGAATGAATTACCAACAAGTACATTTTCAAATTTGTTTGATGGCGTAGTCAGCTCCTTAATTTTTTGCTTAAGGTTTCCAAACACTTCTTTCTTCCAAGTCTTGAGACCCTTCTATAGGAGCTTAGTTGAATCATATGTTCTTCCAAATTCCCCATTTTAAATTAGTTGAATAAGAAATTTCCTTATTTTTTTTGCTTATAATTTAGGACTTGTTACATTATTTGATGTTGTTGTTGTAATGGAGGGTGAAGTTAGGTTATATTTTCCTTGGCCGGTTTCATATGCGTGTTGATTGGGTGGAGTTTGGTTTTTGATGATTTTTATTTTTGGTTCTTAATTAGCATGAACACCAATTGTTTGATGAAATGCTACTAAAGTTATTATTATAAGTTGTGCTTGTACTAATCTGTAAGCCAGATAGTCTAATCTTCCAATATTTGTAGAAAGTCAACCCCAAATGAGTTGTAGTTCTGCCCCACATTGGTGGTGTTTGTTTTGTGGCTAAGATTGTGGGGAGGAGTTGGTAATGATGATGGAGGGGTGATGGTCCTGTGGTCTTTGATGCATACAATATTGTCAATGGTTTCACGAGACTTTGATGCATACAATATTGTCAATGGTTTCACGAGACTTTGATAATACTTCGAATCAAATGGCTGCTGACACTCCAGAGTAGTAGCATCGTGAGCAAAATATATGGCAGCAGTTAGTGTGGGAAGAGCCTTGGGCATCCATGAAAAATGTAGCTTCTTAGAAAAACATAGTTCGTTGCTAGGTGAATGTTAAAAAGATAATCTCTGTTAGTCTGTTATCTACCAACAAAGATGTATATTGTGTTTAGTAACTTTAGTTAATAGGTTTGACAACAGTTGATGCTCATGATGGACCTGATGACTAAACATATTCGAGCTTGAATGATTAAATAATTGCATCCTTAGATGCAAGAAAAACAGATCCAAGCAACAATGTTTAATAGGGCAGCAACCAAGTGCTTCCCCAACTTTGAGCTCGGAAAGGTTTATTAAATCTTCAATGGAGAACAATATTTTGAAAATGATTTTTGTTATAATTAGGACATAAGTATATCATATTTTGGATATAACAACCCAATCACAGCTGAAATAATTAGATATAATCATGAATAGATTATTTTACATGTGTTTCTTTCCTTTTTATATCTCTTGGTAATATAAATATTGCAGGATACCTCAATGAAACACATCCCAGTTTTCTCAAATTATCATACAAAATTCTGCCATTTCTGTATTTTTGGCTTTATTTTCTATTACAAAAACGAGCATATATCCCTTGTTTAAAACCCATTTGTAGATTTTTTTAAATGCAGGAATTTAGTTAACCAGTATCTCTGATGATAAATAAGATTTATATTTATATGCTATTTCGATTCAGGAATCCTTAGTTCTTTGGTCTTGTTTTCAACCATTTCCATATTTGACTCCCGGTCTTCTTTCTATAGAGCGGAAACATTTTACTCTTATTAGATTACAGTAAAGTAGTACCTTTTGGATTGTATTATAATAACAATCTCTTTCTTTTTTCCCACTCAGATTCTTCATCAAACCCATGTCTAAATGGGAGGGACTCAAGGATTTCTCAGATTCTTCATCTCGGGTATGAATTGAATTTCTATGATTTTTTTTTTCATTGAAGGTTGAATTGTATTTTGAAATGAATGGTGACGGAGAAGTGAAATTCCTTTGATGAATGGATCAAACACTAGAACAAACGATATCACAAGCACAATGATCTAGGGCATGCTCATTTCCATAAATGCATAGCAATTCATGGTCAAATGCGCTCCACAAAAACATTATTAAAGAGGGGTCAAAAATAAAAGGTGGAGGTGCAGATGAGACCTTCACTTTCCTAGGGTTTTAATTATTACGATGATGTTTGCATATTCATTTCCATCTCCCTTCGATTGAATTTCCATAGTTAACTTATTAATCAATTTCTGAATCTTCTACAATTCTCTACAATCAAGTCTCTTTTCTGCTTATTTTTCATTGTTTTTGTAAAATTATATAATCCTTTTGTATTATTCTATCTAGATTTTTTTTTTTTTGGACCTTGGGTTTTATTTTAGGTTTCCGGTTTGGATTTTCTATTCTGTTTTCGTGGTTTTTTTTTTTTTTTTTGGATTTTGTTAAATGGTGCTACTAACCAAGATTCTTTTATAAACTGCATGCTTCATTGTAGTTTGAATTATCAGTTCTCCTTTTCCTTATAAAACAATTATTTGTCTTTTTTGAGCTGCAAAACTAAGTAGATAACATTTATTTTATGATTTCAATAGCTTTTGTTTTCATTTTATTGTTTGTAAGTTCTGTTCATACTCTTACACTTCTTAAAATTTTGATGTCAGATATTTGTTGAAGATTATATTGATCAAGCATGTTTGATGTTCTGCATACTCTATTCTTTTATTCATTTATGAATTCAGGGCATAATAAGAACTAGGCACTATATGTTTAATCTTTTTTTTTTATAACGCTAAATGTCACTATGACACTGAGCCTCTCACTAACAACTACGTGCAACGCACGTACCTCTCACTAGTTATTTATTATAATAAAAGCAGCAGTTTTCGTTGACTCTCTATACCCCATGCATGTGCCATACCCCATTCACGTACGTGCCATCCTTATCTCATTTTCATCATTTTTATTTCCCTTCTTTATCTTTTCTCATTCTTTTTTCCCAACGGGCAACGAGGGTTTCAACCAGAAACCCTTCTCGTTGCTCTGCCCTCTCTCATCGATCCACCGCCGGAGCTCGAGCCATCGATCGCCGAAGTCTTCTCCTCTCTCATCGATCCACCGCCGGTTCTTCTTCTTCTTCCCTTTTTTTCTCTCCTTTTCTTTTCTCTGTTTCTTTCCTGTATCATTTTTCATCTTTATCTTTAGGTTGTATAGTGTTGGGCTTTTGCATTTTTTTATTTTTTTGGACAGCATCAACTTTTCCTCTTGCTGAAATAAGAAACAAGAAATTGAGAGTTTTCGAAAATCCCTCTTTGATTTTTGTCGATTTGTTGTTTTACCGACGATCACACTGAACCCCCAAATCTTCTCTTTCTCTCGTTCCCTATTTATAAGACGTGTGAGGTAACGAATTCCTCTTTCTGATTTGTTATTAGCGTTTTTTCTTTTTCTTTTTTTCTTGGTGAAATTTTCTCATCCAGTTGTGATTTGTTATATAGTGAAATTTGTTATCTGTTTACATTTTCATTTTCTGTTCATGAATGAATGATTTAAATGAGGAGGATGAAATTCCTTTATCTGATTTAGTTTCAAAGTCTGTATTACATAATTACATTGACATTTACTTTTTCATCTTTACTGTTTTGAGTTAATATGGATTTCAATAAATTCGAGGCCCCTGAAGCTCACAATTCTTAACCTAATGCCATTACTCCTACTCTACTAGAGCAAATACTTACTGGTAAGTAGTCTAGTTGGGTTAAAAAAAATGTAAATTTATTTCAATCTTAACTGTTTGGTGTGGTAGAACACGGGAAATGTTCAATTTTGACTGTTTGGCGTGGTAGAACACGAGAAATGTTTTGCTGTCTTTTTTTTTTTTTTTTTTTTTTTTTTTTTTTTTTTTTTTTTTTTTTTCACATAGCAGGATTTACCACTTGGGTAAAAATTGTTGTTAGTTCATAAAACATATCTTCTTTTGGGTTGTCATCATCTTCTACAATCGTGAGCCAACCCAAAAAAATTTCTTTGTAAGTATAACTATAGAGAAGCTGAATATTAGATCTATATGAATATATAGGTTTGTTTTTAAGTGGTAGGTGTTTTGCAACCTGAGCCAATAAAGAAAATTGATTTCTAATTTTTTTATTTCTATGTATTGGGTATTGGATTATAAGTCAACATATTATGTTGTAAGCAATGTCTTTTTGTTGTTAGGAATAGAAGCTATATTTTTTGTTAGCTAGAGGAAACATAGAGGAAATCATAGGATTCAAAAAAGCAGTTGGCTCCTTTGAGATCCCAGCATAGTGGAACAGGATCAGGAAAAGCTGTTAGCAATGATACCAGAGAAGTGAAAGCTGAGCATAGATCAACAAGCCCTATGCATATTGATGAAAAACTTCCTCGGACACAAGCCCAATCCAAACCTCAGCTTAACGGAAATATGTGCAGATGCTATAAGAGGATACATTAAAAGGTATATTTTGGACAATCTATCATTCCATTTATTTTATAGTATTTTTTTATCTGAATCAAATTATATATTATGATGTGAACTTGTTCTTAATTATTGTAATTTTGTGAAAAGTGAAGTACAATTGAGTGGTATCAAGAAGCAAGAAACTGGAATCAGATTTGATAAGGGAGATGTCCTGGTTGGCAATCAAACTACTGGTAATGAATTCATAACTTGTATTGTATTCGTGTGTTGGTTAATGCAAAGTGCCTTTGTTTGAGGTTATTATGCTAATCCTTTGTGTCCAGTCGTATGCATATATACTTAGGGCCCCTCTTCCTCTGTCTCTCCCTCCCTCCCCTACGAAGGAACAACAACGGCCATCTCATCAATCCCTCTCTCAACTCACTTTACAATGCCTTCCCATCCATAAATACCTCCCCTTCCTTTCTCACAATTTTTAGGTTGAGCTTCCACTGTTTGTATGTATTTTGCTTTCAAAAATTTTTTCCTTTTTCATTGTTGGAGCACTATACTATGTTCGTAATGCTTCTTCTTCTTCTTCTTCTTTTTTTTTTCATTCTTCCTTTTTACAAATCTTAGGTTGAGGATGAAGTGTTCAATCACAAATTTATGAAAGTCCAATCTTAATGACTTGGGTTTTTTTTCCTTCTTTTACAAATCCTAAGTTGTTTCATTAAAGGTTTAATTGAAATTGAATCTTAAAGTCATGATTAATTCAAAGGTTTTACCCCTCTGTTAGAAGTGTAGCACCTTCTCTCTTACTATGTTTGATGTTAGGAAGCTTAAATGAGCAAAAAAAAATCATTGTCTCTACCGAAAAAATCAAATTCAGATTACCAAAGTGCTTAAATTGTTTTGTATATAAGGAATCAGGTCAAATCACTTGAGATATGCTATATATATTTTTATTTTTTATTTTTCCTTTGATTTGCTTTTAAAGTGTAACAACACCAAAACTATATTTGATTTCTTAATTGAAAGGGAATATGTTCGGTTGAGTTCTATTACTGCCTTGTAAAGAACAAATTTCACTCACTCCCTCCAAGAAAAATAAATATTATAATCCAGTCTATATTAAAATATTCTATCTTTAAATGGAGAAAAAATAAGATTAAAAATAGAAATTTTTGTAGTTCTTGTTTTGTTAATGCATCTCAATTTCTACCAAAAAACTTAGGCTTATGATTCTCTTTGTGATTATTTTTATTTTTTATTTTTCGATGGTATTCTTCAATTGAGTTTGTTCTTTTCTAACTAATGGTTTGATTGTAGTTTTTTATATAAAGTGCTATATTATAGTCAAATGCTTGACATTCCTTTTCTTTTATGCTCTTCTTTTAATAAGCGCAAAATGTGATTTCCATATCTTTGGATTCAGTTTTCTTCCTGTTTCTTTTAATAGTGGTCTTGTAAATTTTATCCATATTGCTTGACGTATGATTCAATTGACCCCATTACCATGTTTTCTATGGGTTTTGTTGGTCTAGCATTATCTCCTCATCCCTGCCATAGGCTTTTGAGATGTGGTAGAAGAGCTAATTCATTTCAGACTTTCAATGTACATGCCCAAAATGTCAAATCATCTCAAATGGCATAATATTTTTTTAGAGTACAATTAGGTAGTCATTTTGTGGAGAAAAAAAAATCCTATATCATTCAGTACTCGGAATCTGTAACACCTTGGATTGGTTTCTATTCTGCTGAAATATTCTTAGGGCTCACAATTTTTTGCACGTACAAACAACCCTTATACACTACTATTTTTTTAAGAATCTTGAAATAGAGAAACATGTTTGTGGGTGATGACTGATGTCTATGAATAAAACAACTATTGATGAAAGTTTATATAAAACATTGCGCCATTGAAGCACCACATAAAGACGGGATTCAGACATCCCTCATTGTTGGAGTTGGCATTCTATGAAATTAAGAGAAAGCTAATTAACACAAGGGAATAGGAAAAGTACAGGTGCTGAAATTTTAGGTCTTGTGGATTTTAAAGTTGAGGCTCTCTGTTCATTTTTATTTTTTAATTAGGAAGTTTCTATTGGTGTCAAATTAAATTAGTTTCTTTCTCCCTGAAGAGTCCATCATCATTCTTCCCCATGTGTGCTTAATCAATATATAATGGTCCCAGGCTTAGATAAACGAGGGATATATGAAATAAGAAGTTGCATATTAGGATTTGCTACACTTCACTATGAGTTCTATTCATATTTAAATAAAAATTTGGACTCCATCAAGCAACTCCCATTGATGAGATAAGGCTTAAATGATAATGGTTGGCTTGTTGATATTTTTATATGATTTTCGTTATTTAGTTGTGTTCCTTCAACAACGAGGGACCAACTAGCAAGAGCAACCAACCTTTTGATTCAATGCAATAAAAAATTGTTTTGGACCACCATTTAGAAAAGATTTCCATTTTTACATCATTTTTGTTTAATGGCTTATTCTATCAATTCCTCATTAAGCCCAAAATTGTGCAGTTTACAAGGTTTGTGATATGTTCCATTTACTTAAAAAGTATAGTTGAGATCTACCAACTTCGAATATCAGGACATATTTGAAGAAGCCATTTGTTTGAAGGTCATTTCCAATCAAATTGTAGTATTTTTTTCATTGGTTGTTTCATTCAAGACAATAGAGAAGCTATATGCTATATAGCTTCTGATTGTCTCTCTCAATAAATTCTTCTAAGATTGTCAAACTTGGTCTAGCTAAAGTCGTCATCATCTATTTGCATGCTCTATGAAGATTAAGGAATGACCGTCTATTCAATAATAGGAGGGACAATCTCTTTCAACTTTGCATTTAATCTATTTGAAGCTGAAGCTATTGTATTCCTTTGCAGAATCTCCAAGTTTTTCTCCAGTCCTCTTTAAATGTCAATTTTGTTATCCTAAACATTCAGAAGTTATAGCAGTCAGGTTTAAGTTCTTTGCATTTTTTCCAAAGTGCTTTATGTTTTTTTTAGCGCTTCCTTTCTTTTTCTTTTTTTTTCCATCTGTGTGTTTTTCTCTGTGGATCTTATTAGTTGTATTGTTTCTTAGGACCTATTTCTCCACTGGCTTATGTATATTCCCCACATCCTTTTAATTCCATTTGCATTATAGCAAAAGAGTTTACGTTGAAAATAAAAAAAACTCTGTTGTAAGAAAGTTTGCTTATAAAAACTATGCACACATCATTTTTTATATATTAATGTCATGACGTTCTTGACATGATTGTATGATTGACTTATTTGTGATGGTTTTTATATTGCTATGAATGGGAAAATGGATGGATTATAAATAACTGCTTTTTTATTTTCCATTTATTTTTTATTTTTTATTTTTATTTTTTTGTAGAAAAATTAAAAATCCTACGATTCACAATACGATTTATGATTCAATTTGATTCATGGGTATGAACGATTTGCAATACGATTCTGACTTTCAAAACCACCCATTTGAATGCTCTACCATGTAAACATTTTCTAATGTAGCACAGAAACTAGACTATACATCTGAGTTCACCTTTTTAATCTAGACAAGTAATTTTTCTTCTTCACCGTTGACCACCAACTGGATTGTTAGGAACCTCTAAACAGAAAACTTTTTATGGCTATAATAGTATAATATGTTCTGCTTATCAAAATTAGTATAATATGTTCTCTTTGGGGCCAATGGGTTAGACTGTCTGAATTTGCACAGTTTCATAAATCCTTTACTAATTGGTGTTTCTTGAATTGTTTCTACTAGATGTATCCATTCGCTGCATCAGGTGGTGCTCAATATATATCAGCACTTTTGGTAAACTTAGCTGTGAAATGCAGGGAAGATGAATATTATATGGATATTCTTGAGCACATAATGGTCATGGAAGCAATCTGACATTCCATTCAGGTGATATTCACAACATATTGGGTAGACTTTCACATGACTTATAATGGTTAATGTAATCAGGAGCATATTGATTCATTTTTTTAAGTGTTATTGGCCTTAACTACATAGTAGATAGTTTTAAGATGAAGAAGAGTGTGAAGATTAAAGAAATTTAGTGTTATAAAAGAATTCAAAGGTATAATCTTGTTTTATCTTCTGATAGGATTGTTAATATATATCTAGCTTGCTTTCATTTTATTCAAGTACTAGGTTCTAATATGTTCTTATTAGTTAATGACATGCTCTTATTTCCTAAATTCCATTTAGGCCATTTTGGGATTCCGAATTATATGAAATTTAAAGGTATAGAGAGATTAATTTATTTAAGCAAGTGATAAGCAGTCTTTAAGAAAAACAACATTGGTTATGTTGAAAGGTTAGCTTTATATTGCATCTTATATGCTTATTTTCTATTATATGGTGTTTGATTGTAGGTATTCAGATTGTTTTTTTTTTCTATTTCTGGGCAGTTTGGATGTGAATTCTAATCATCACATACATCATATTTCATATTTACTACTCCATGAAGCATAGAAAATAGTTGCACTCTAATATTCTACGATATTCAGGAAAGAATTCAAATGAGGATAATGCCATTTTTGGAGCCCTGCTGTATTGAAATGGATACAAGAGGTAATAAACAGCCTCTTATCAGAAGCTGCATATTAATATGTTAATCTAACATCAAAAGTACAATACTATCAGCCACTTAGATTGGTAATACTACATTATTTAGGTCCCTGTAGATGTGGCAGCCACTTAGATTGGCGATCCCATCTAATCTAATTGATGACAATACCTTCTGTTAGACATTTGGGGGGGTCGGACTGTGCCATTCGGTGGATGATGGTCTCCTGCTGCACTCTATGGCCATTAATGGATGTTACATTTGAGCATCTGATGACATGCACCATCCCAATCAAAACACCTAGGGTGAGGCCTATCTATTTAGTGGGTTATATTTTGTATTGTTTGACCTTAGAACTAAGAATATTGTCTCAAGATGGAATATGGCATTTATATATTCTAATAGATGTATTGTTCAAAATTATAGCTGATACCGTATTTGTTTATTCATCCATTCAAAATGCATAGGATTTGTAATTATTCTGGTCAACATTCTAACAGGTTGTCTTCTTTGTCATGAACTCATAATTCTTCAGTGATGTAGAGGGAAATAAGAAAAGGCTTGCCTTTTTAGGCCAACCCTTATTTTTAGTTTTTGAAACTAGACATATTTGAAGAAGTTCAGATACTCTTTATTTTGAATATTGGGATTGATTTTGTTATAATTATAGTCATTGAATCTGTCTGGAATGATAGTTTATATTCAATCATTTACACATTTCACTAGGAACTGTTAATCAAAGATGGTTCAGGGATCGCCCAAGTCAATTAAAACTGGGTGAATGATGAATGAAGATAAAATCCTGAAGTTGGTAGAATGATTAACGTATCAACTGGAGAGGACTTAAAATGGTTGATGTAGCGATTGATGACAATCGTTTTGAAAATAGTTTGCAAGAAATGGTCACAAGGAAATTTGATTGTCAACCATGTTGTTCATTTTATTGGTAGGTAGGCACAATGATGGTTTTTTGATGAATAAGTCATTAGTGTGATGTATTATTTTCTCTTCAATCAAATGTGGTAATTTATCCCGATCAAATGAAACTCCACCAGCGTCCATGTTTGCTTTGCATTCCAATAAAATACCAAAACACAAGACATCTACAGTATCATGATCTCCCACATATTTTTTAATTGCTTTTGATTGAAGTTAAGCTTCATTTTTTTTTTTTTTTGTTAAATTGAATAGTGATTTTTTTTCTATGCTGAAGCCTTTAGATGAGTCCTTGGTCTACCTGCCTATATGAGCTTCTTCAATGCTAAGGTCAGTGAAGATCTTATGTTCATTGGACCAAGAAGCAATGCTGCTTTTTATCATAGCCATCATTTTTCTCTTATATTTCCAAAAAGATGAAAAACTATAATTTCTTATAAACATCTATATGGGAATGTTAATAAACAACAATAATTAAAACCAATATACATTTTATCTTGAGACAGGTGCATCAAATCCATTGGAAGGTTGCCAAGAAGATTGAAGGTACCTATTTTATCCTATCAGTTATATTTCTAGGTATGAATGATACTTATTAAGTCAGTGCACTATTTTTGTCATATTTAATGTGTTTGCATATTGATTTCATCAGATTTCCAATTGTTTCTATATAGCATGTGACTACTTATACTTTATTCTATTTTTAGATGTAAAACTAACTAGATAATAGGTCTTCTATGATTTCATCAACTTTTATTTCCAATTTACTGTTTGTAAGTTCCGGGTAGGCTTTCAAATAAAGCTTTTTTTCCGGATGTATTTTCTTGATTCTTATGATGGCAATGATCTGGATGCAGAAGATTTTGATGACAATAATGATCTCAACCTCGGTTGAAGATATGTCTACTATGTTGCTCTGTTTTTCAGTTGAATATTGTATTAAAATGGGTTTTATTTTCATTTTGAAAGAGCATGTTTATGTTTATTAGATTAGGGCAAATGACCAACAGTCCCCTATTATACGTGAATGAAATCTATCTTCTTGATTTATACTTTAAAACTAACGATAGTTTTTGCTACAAATAATTAGAAAATGGGGTTATTTGAGAAGGAAAACTGATCAAAAGACCACCTCACCCATGTGGCTAAAATAAAAAAAATTCGTGCTTTCTAATCTACACATGAAAGCTAGAAGCCTTATAGGAATGTGCCTGTATAACCTCTTTTGTGTGGTTTTTGTTTTTTTTATTCTCTACATGTTGTTTAACCTATATAATTTTTATATTGCTTACCAAGAAAGTGAAATTCACTGACATTCAAAAAAAAAAAAAAAAAAAAGGTGCAATTCACATTAGAGGAATAATCAACCATAAAAGCAACTCACAAAGTAGTACCTTAAGATTCCACAGTGATGACAATTATTTTTAGTTATTTTTCTCTCATTCACGTTTAACCAATGAGATTTTTACTCATACACGTTTAACCAATGAGGTTTTTATGTTGCTTACCAAGAAAGTGAAATTCACATTAGAGGAATAATCAACCATAAAGGTAACTCACAATATGGTACCTCAAAATTCCACAGTAATGACAATTCTTTTTTGGTGTTTTCTTCTCAGTCGGAATTTTTTTTTGTTGCATTTTTTGTTTTGATTCGACACTGCTCATGTAGTAGCAAGGTTAGTGTCTTGAGTAAGGAGGTTGTGCTCTTTTTGGTTTTCGGATTTCCAATTCGCATTTTGATTTTATGAGGTTTTTATGGGTTTTGTTGGGGTTGTTGGGTAGGTGGATTCGATCTACTGCTCATGCTGCACCACGGTTAGTGTTAGTTCCTAAGGAAGCTGCTTTCTTTTGTTTTTGCTGTTTTGTGTTGGTTGTTTGGGTAGAATTCTCACCTGTGTTTGACTTTTTGGACCTGCAATCAAGTTCAGGGGGAGTTGATGCAGCCATTAATTTTAACCTTATAGGTTATGAAGAAGATGGACTCTTCTTCTGTAAAACACTTTAAAATGGGGGAAAACTCGATGCCAGCTCTTTACTCTTCGCTTCTCCCTTACAAACAAATGACTAATCCCTCCCTCTCTCTTTCTCAATCTTCTTCTCCTCCTCTTGTTCAAGTTCGACCACAATTTATGCTTATGATGGGCATGTGTATAAATTAGTAGCAAAACCTTAAATTTTCCTTAGGGGGCTGCTACTTGAAAAAAAAATATAGACATAAAAGTTTCGTAAGATAAGGAAGGTTTTCTGAAATTTCATCTTTTTTTGTTTCCTTAATTGACTATAGAGGTTGAAAGGATTATCCCATTAAAAATAATAAATTTGGAGCATCAATCTAGGAAATCAACCCTAATGATCTGCTTGCAAGTGTCTTGATCTAAATTGAAGCACTTTGAATTCCTCTCTTGATGTAAGGTAATGATTCATTGGCTGTTGGAGTTAAGACTAAAACATATAAGGAGATATAAATTTCAGGCCATTAGACTTTGTATCAATGTTTAATGGTATGTTCTTGCATTCTATTAGTCATCACTTCAGGGCGATGCTAGAAGAGAAATCATGTTAGTCATCTCTTCGTGCATTGCTTTGAAGATGGGCAAGTTTACATTTTTTTTCTTTTATATTTGGGTTTTTAATAGCAATGAGATACTCAGGTTTACATTTTTTTTCCTTTTATATTTATGTGGATATATTATCTATTGCTTGGAAGGCATTCAATTCATAGGTAGAGCATAAATAATGTGAAAAATACAATTTTTTTTTTGGCTTATGGGTGGTAATGATTAACACAAATTTTGGTACCTGTTCTTTGTGATGATCAGCCTCATTTATTTTGTGACTTGGTGGAAATTGTTAACAGAAATTTTCATACATATTCTTTGTGATGAGGCTTATTGAAAAGGCTAATCTGACAATAATCTCTGAATTGTGCTCAATGGAGTTACATGTCGTGGCGATTCACAATTGATTTTTTTTTATTATTATTATTTGAGTAGAATTTTGCTTCCTCAATCGGGAGGATCTTTTTTTTATATTTGGTTTATGGATGGAAATGATTGACATAAATTCTGGTACCTGTTCTTTGTGATGGTTAGGCTTTTTGAAAGGTTCGAGATTGGTGTCTTCCATTTCACTGATTCATCTTTGGCCTAAATAGATATGCTGCTCCTGGGGCAATAAAAAAAAGATGTTTTACACGTGGTTATTGTGAAGCAAGAATACAAGCATATGTTATTATCTTATAATGTGTTATTGTAGCTGAAACACCACATTATTTGATCGAAGTTATATTCTATTTATTAATGAACTCAAACAGACTTAATTAGAACTAGAACTAGACAACTGTATGTTTAAACTCTTTCATGATACTAAACATATCACAAGGTTCACCGACAACTACGTGCAACGCACGTATCCCCCACTAGTCTATTTAAAAACGTTAGTGGTGTGTGGGTACATCATGAGTTTAATTCTTTTTCTATTCTTTTTCTTACACAAGGGAAAGAATTATTAGTCAAGGCGACGAAACCAATAGAACAGATTAATTAAAAAACTAAAAGGAACGAGACAATGAAAGTATTTTTAAATCCAAGGCCACCAAACACATAACAATTAATATAATCCCATGTGCCAACATCATGACTTTAATTCTTTTTCTTAAACAAGGGAAAGAATTATTAGTCAAGGTGACCAAACCAATAGAACAAATTAATTAAAAAAATTAAAAGGAACGAGACTATGAAAGTATTTTTAAATCCAAGGCCACCAAACACATAACAATTAATATAATCCCATGTGCCAACATCATGACTTTAATTCTTTTTCTTAAACAAGGGAAAGAATTATTAGTCAAGGTGACCAAACCAATAGAACAAATTAATTAAAAAATTAAAAGGAACGAGACTATGAAAGTATTTTTAAATCCAAGGCCACCAAACACATAACAATTAATATAATCCCATGTGCCAATATCATGACTTTAATTCTTTTTCTTAAACAAGGGATAGAATCATTAGTCAAGGCATAAATCGAGGACTTACATCAGCAACGGTCCTACCTACCGCTTAAAATAGTTTACATTTCTTAAAAAACAAAGGAAGATTGTAGACATTTTACACGGCCGTAGGCAACGATCCACTACATTCGGATGGATATAATAAATGGGATTGGTGTAATTCACAAGCCCATCAATGAGGTGGTCTACCATAAGGTCGGATTTGATTTTTGTTCACATGTGACAATCTTTGAATTGAGTAGAGCTTTATTTGGAAACTAAAAGAAAATGACATTTTTAATGAAAAATTTATCAATGTGAATTGCTGAAAGGTGGGCCTCAAATATTAAAATAAAAAAATGACAATCTTGGTCTACCAGAAGGTCGGGTCTGATTTTCGTTCACATGTGACAATCTTTGAATAGAGTATAGCACTATTTGGAAACTAAAAGAAAATATTATTTTTAATGAAAAATTTAAAAGTGTGAATTGTTGAAAGGTGGGCCCCAAATATTAAAATAAAAAAATTACAATATTGAGGGGAAATGTTCATGTGCATCCATCCCTCACCATAGGGTGAGGGACACTTCCCTTTTTTGCACATAAAGACAAATGAGTGTACCTCACCTATGTACTTGAAAACTTACTTTTTGTACTTGAAAATCTCATTTATGGAAGTGTCCCTCACCCTATGGTGAGGAATAGATGCACATGAACACTCCTCCAATATTGAGAAGATGAAAGATAGATGATGTAGAGAGAGATAGCAAAATAGAGAGATTTTAGGGGATATTGATTGAGAGACTTTAGGAGATTAAGGATATGGATAAAGAGATTTTTTTTTGAGGAAAAATTATGGCATGTGATGACATGGCACCTTAAAGCACTCTATGTTTTTTCTTTATATTTATTTGAAAAGAGAATAAATCCATTTATTTTAATATATATAATTAGACCATACGAGATAGGTAGAACCAGTGGGTTTATACCAACTGCAAAACTATTAGTCTAAGGCCTTTAAACAAAGAGATTAGGTTAAACACTGAGAGGCTGACGGATATCTTTTCCCCAATATCACATGTGTGCACATGAAACGGCCGACTCCCAAGTAATTGAGATTAGAAGTTGTTAATAATTTTGGGGATTTTATGGACCTCGTGCTAATAAGAAAAGACATAAAAATTTCACTAGAGGTTTTGTGGCAAGCTTTTTTAAAGGTCTTATATACCTCGAGCTTTTTTAAAGGGCTCCCTCTTTAATTTTCACTTGTGTGGCTCTTTTTGTAGGCCCGTCAATGGAACGGGATGAAACGGGTAAAAAGCCCTGCCCGGCCCGTCCCAAGCCCGAAAATATAGGGCTTTTAAAAAAATTTGATCCCAGTTGGCTAGGTTTGAACAATACATTTTAAAGCTCGACTAAAATGGGACTGGGACTAGGCAGAGTATGCCCAGCCCGTTCAGGTCCGGCCCGGCCCGCTCCAAGCTAATTTGGATAAAAAAATTATATAACCTAAACTGCCCCTCACTAACAGCAAAAAAAAAAAAACAAAACAAAAACAGCTAGTTAGGAGGGGCATTCTTGTAACCGCGCCCCTCCCATCCTCTTTTATGAACTAATGCCAAGGCCCATAGGGAAACCCTAAAAATCCCTCTTCAGCTCTACCGCTCTGCCTCCTTGCGCTCTTCAGCTCTCAATCTTTGCCCACCGCGATCTTCAACTCTCTGCTCTTGCTTCTCTACTCTCATCGTCACGGCGAGCCCTCTCGCACGACGTACGTACGCTGACGCTGCCCCTCTCGCACCGTCGCACGCACGCACGCACACAGTTCGTTGAAGCTGCCTCTGTCCCTATCCCTCTCTTTTTTTCCTGCCTCGCCCAGTCGTCGCCCTCTGTCCTCTCTCACCGTCGCCCTCCCTACATCTCCCCTCTTCTCTATTTCTAGCTTTTTTCTTCTCCCTCTTCCTTTCTCTATCTCTCAGTCTATGGTTAGTATTTCTACTCACGGGCTAACGTCTCATAGATAATGCTCAAGGTAAATTTGTTACCTTTTTACTTCTCTTAATTTGTGATTGCATGGTTGAGCACTGAAAATTTGAATCAATTAGATTTTCTTTGTTTTTCGTTTTGCCCCTTTTCGATTTCCTGTGAATGTATCTCCTTTTCATTTTCCCTATCAGATTTTCTATTTCTTTTGTTTCTTTGTTTTCCTTTTCTATAGATGTGTGACATGTGTCTTTGTGTTTGTATTTTTACTTTGATATGCGTCTTTGTGTTGGTATTTTTACTTTGATCAGTTACATTTGTGCTGTGATGGGTTTCTATTATCGAAGTGTTTTAACTTGTTAAACTTCTAGCAGATTATTTGTTGAATAATTAGACATTAACCCAGGGAGACCTAGATTCCCATTTTATTTTTTTTTTGTTTTATTTTTTCATTCAATAGTCTCCTGCTACAGAAGGTATATTTTGGGTTACACTCACATAGTCTATAATTTCAATCAATGATTGTATTCTTAACTGCTTTTCCCTGGAATGTATAATCTATTGACATGAAGTTGTGAATCATCTCAAGTAAAAGGGACCTCACTCAATAACGGCTCACCCAACACCTGAGCACTTATATCCTTTGGTGAAAGAGCAAAAGCTGAACCCATCCATTGAAACTAGGAAGACAGTTCGCTTTCATACTCTTCATATAGATTTCAGAGAAAAAACATCTAAGGCCTGCTCAATAACAGTTTGTTGCATTAGCCAGATATCCACAGCCTTAGTTGGCATGAGCATATATCCCCATCAGAAACACTTATTATGAAGAGTATATGCAATTGAATCTTGAATTGGGTTGCTTTAGTGGCATTGAACTCTGTTTAGCAGTCGCAAAATCTACATGAGCTGTTATAAAACGTAAAGGCCACTTGGGAAGCAATAGCTTAGTATTTTTTCTCATGGACCCAATGAAAGAGAAACTATGTACTGCAGCTATTAATTCTTTTATTCTCAATTGTTACTCTTGGTCACGTTCATGCGTAAGCCAAGTGGCTTATATCCTTGTTCATCGGCTTATTTGACATTTTGTTACACTATAAATAAGAGTGTCCTTTCTTTTTTTCTTTTTTTTTTTTTTTTTTTTTTTTTTTTTTTTTGAGGATTGCTTTATTTATCATCTGAAGGCAGTTGATGCAATGACTCCATTGACTGCAAATCTTGAGGTTCATAAACTCGCCTGGCCAAATTTACAAGGCATTATCCAGTTGGGTTGTCATCTTTGTTTTTACTTCTGTTAATTTCTGATTGCATGATTTAGCAGTGAATTTTTGAATCAATAAATCAATGACAAAATATTTCTATTAATTTTTATTGATTTCCGCAGCAGCTTAATTAATTATATATATATTCTTTTGTTAGGTTTTTCTTCTTTAAGGAAATCTTATAGTGAAAGATGGACTTAAAGGTATTGGCCCAATTATTGAGAACATCAGGGAGGTAGTTAAATACATTAAGAATAGCTCGAATCGTATACATCAGTTTCGTGATATTGTAAGTGTGAAAGGGCTAAGTTCTACAAGGGGATTGCCTCTTGATGTTCAAACTAGATGGAACTCCACATATCTTATGGTATCTTCAGCATTGTATTTTAGAAATGTTTTTTCTTATCTATCTGTAACAGATGACTTACACTATAAAACTTTGATTCCTTCGGATGAGGAATAGGACAATGTTGCTACTCTTAATGATTTTTGGAAAAGTTCTATGAAGCTACAAATAGATTCTTTGCTAGAAAGTATCCAACTATACATACATTTTTAACTGAAGTTTGTACAATACATAATGAGTTGGTACAAAAATTAGGTGGTTTTGATTTTGTTTCTGCGAGAATGGCTAAAGTGATGATGAAATTTTTTGATAAATATTAGAAGAATTATAATCAAATGCTTGAAATAGCAATATTGCTTGATCCCTCCTCTAAGATAGTGTGTTTGGAATGGGTTTTTAAGATCTTATATGAAACAGTGGAATATAGAAATAATCGTATGATTGAAGCTCGTAATTTATTTAAAAAGATTTATGAGGAGTATTGTGTGAGATTTGATACTAAAGAAAGTGATCAGATAGTAGATAAAAATGATTCAACTAGTAGGCAATTAAAATAAAAGGCTGGTGATGATGAACATGAAAAGGCTCGTTCTCTTTTTTTGAAGTATCGGAATGAAATCACCAATAGAGGAGTTGTAGAAGAAAAAACAGAATTAGATTGTTATTTTGATGACAAGTCTGCAGAAGAAGATGACACAATAGATATATTACAATGGTGGAAATTAAATTCAACTAAGTATCATATTTTATCTCATATGGCTCGTGATATTTTAGCTATTCCAGTTTCTACTGTTGCTTCAGAGTCAGCATTTATCACTGAAGGGAGGGTACTTGACCCACATAAGACTTCTTTGAAACCAGATACTATAGAGCATTAGTTTGTGTCCAAGATTGGTTTAGTGATGACCCAACTAGTGATGGAGATTTAGAAAATGATGAGAATGCACTTACTGATCTTTTAGACATATTAAAAGAAAAATAATTTATATTCATTTCTTTTTTAAATTACTTGACCCATATAGGAAAATAGGATATTCATTCTCATTCATTTTATTGATTTTTTAATTTTCTTACTTTCATCGTCCAAAAAAAAAAAAAAATTTAAAAAAAAGAAGTTTTTAACTGAGCCTACATTTCTTTAACTTGACTGATATAAGATACTCATTCATTTCTTGACCCATATAGCCTTTAGGATACTCATTCATTTCTATTGATTTTCTGATTTCTACTGTCATCAACCAAAAAAAAAAAAGTTTTTAACTCTGTCATGTTGCTTGTTGTATTGCATTGCCGGTCCCAAGCCCGGAAAAAAGGAGGGTTTAAAGTCCGGTTTACATCGGGTGTCTGGTGACAGTAGAAATAATTAGATAATGTTTTGCTTCTGTCTAGGATCGGGCTAAACCCAAGCCCGGCACTGTCCTAGCCCGTGCCCGTACGGGATGGGATTTGATGTAGACCCGTTCAATTTAGGGCTGGGATTGGACAACACTTGGCAGGCCCGTCCTATTTTCGGGACGGAATTGGACAATCTAAGCCCGGGCCCGGCCCGTTCTATTGATAGGCCTATATTTGAGTTGGGATATCACTCGTCAGGGGTAAGACTGACCTTAAAATAGTTAGGTCAAGGCACTCTGAAGAAATAAATTTAAGAGGTACATGGCAAAAGAGGACTTGATGAGTAGAATCGTTGGAACAAAAGGGTAAAATAAAAAAATGCATTGAACTTTCATTTCATATCTAGGATTTATTACCTTACAACTTCTGCTAAATCTACTTTTCTTGTTTTTATGGTGAGCTGAATGACCCTCTTGTTTCTCAAGGCAAATAGGCCCCCGCATATGTCCCGTCCTAGGAGCTTCTAGAGATTTTTTTTATGACCACTAAACCCACACAATCATATGCCGGGTAAATTTGGGACAAGTTTAGGACACAAAATATGTATGGGGAGCAAATCTATACCTTATAGCAATCCAAGTCTCAGACGGGTGAGGTTGTAGACCATGAGGAGCATGATAAACTGTAATTTCTTTTTCCCTCTTTCGCATTGTTGGGAAGGAAGAGTGAAATGCTGTGGCCACACAATAAAAATAGATGTCTAGATTTTATAATTTCCACTGAAAGATGGAGTGATTAATCAATCTGTTCCACCCATAGTTACCTAATTTGGTTCATCGGGATCTGAATCCCGTACAGTATAAATCGCAGTTCAATTTATCCAAATCCGCTTATTGAAAATTGTACGGTTCGCTATAATTAGAGACGTCTTCCAAGAAAAGAGAACGACTTTTGTATGCAGATTCTATATCATTAGTTCTCAGACTCGCTGCGATTGTAATCTCTCCTACAGTGCGGTGCTAGGAAAGATTTCAGGTTTGATGCGCCCTTTTTTTTTCCATCCATAAAGTTTAATGACGGTAAAAGAAAAAAAAGAAAAGAAACAGCAGAGAGAGAGAGAGAGAGAGAGAGAGAGAGAGAGGAGATGGGAAAGGTGGAACTTGGAAGGTGGGGGAGGGGAAGGGGAAAGGAAAAGCACGTCTCAATCAATGCAACTTTCTCTCTTCCCCATACATTAAGTTAATATATTTTCTATGTTTCTTCTAACTTTTTCATTACCATACGGAAGGTGTTAAAGCTGATAATAGCCCCAGAACAGTCAGAAAATATATATTTACCATAGAACTGTTTGATATAGGAAGTAGGATATCCCACGATCAGAAGCCGGAAGACTTGAATATTCCGTATTCTTTTTATTTTTTTTCCTTGGTTGTAGGACCACCAAACCACCATCCAAACCGTTGGCTAGCTGTATGAGTGTAAGAACTAAATTCACACCAAATTTGTATTGTTGATCTATCATGGTTATTGAGAAATTTGTAAAAAGTCACGTTGTTTTGTAAATTATAAGAACAAATTATAAGCCACATTTTTTTTTTTTTTTTTTGCAAAACTCTTGATAACTGTGACAGATCAACGGTTCAAATTTGGTGCAATATTAGTTCTTACACTCATACAGCTACCCAACGGTTTGGATAGTGGTTTGGTGGTCCCACAATCAGAGAAAAAAAAAATTTTAAAAAAAAGAAAAATGGAATGTTCAATTGATTGTGGGATATGCTACAACCATGCTTGCGATTTCCTATAGATCGAACAGTTGCGGTAAATATATATTTTTCTGCTGTTCTAGGGCTATTGTCAACTTTAACAACTTCGATATGGTAATTGTCACTAAATTAATTTAATATACTTTTTCTGTCTTGTATACTCTCCCAGGCATAGGCTCCCCTCTTTTCAATTCATATTTACATAGCAACTAAATCAAACCTTAACACAAAGAGTGAGAAATCCCAAGTTAAAATGCCTGTTTACATCTGAACCATACAAAATAATCATCTTAATAGTTTATAGCATCTATATAAATATTCATTAATCCGAGTTTGATCTCCCGTTAGTTTGACATTTAGATGAAAAATGTGATGATAATCATGTTTTTTTTATCAAGCAGTCAATCAACGGTTGAAAAAACTCCGATTCATGTAAGATTTAAGGATACCCTACTTAAGTACATAGTATGAATTTTGAATGATTAGATTATAATAGATGGGCCTGGCATTGGAGTTACACTCCTTTTAACTCATGAGTTATCTACGTTGCAATCTTAGAGGATCATTACTTAGTCATTCAATTAAAAGCTTATCCTTTCTCTTTCCTGTTGTACACGCTCTGGCTACTATTAGTCAACAAACTGTCCTCTCTATACTATTTGAAAGCATGTCTATCTTTTCAGGTTTTTTTTTTTTTTGGTTGTTGTTGTGTACCTTAGACATATCTAATGTTAAATTTGAATATGTGCATCTCTACTTGGGCCAATAAGGAATCCTAACCGATCAAAATAATTTACTCCCCTTTATATATGATTAATCAAATTTCACTTTAAAATAAATTAATAAATTATAAGATTAAACAATTACAAGAAACATGAATAAAATTTTGTAAAAGAACTCACTTATCTATACTAAATAAATCAACGGTTCATCCTAATTAGTTTATAGTTTTTGATATATGGGCACCACTTTGAGTAGCAGAAGTATATTGATTGACACTAGAACAAAATATATATATATATATATATGCATTGTTTTTAAATATTTATTTGATTACATTTTTTGTGAAATGTCATTAATTATATACTTATTAAAGTATTTAATTTATAAAAAATATTTATGTATATATTGAATGGACGTACGAGTCATTATATCGACTTACATCAAATTATATATTCGAATTATTCTAGCGAATTCATCGAACTCAAACGACAAATCAAGTGAATTGCAAACTGAATTAGCTAAATCTACCCCCATCGAATTTTCAAATTGGAGTAACTATCGAATTACGAATTACGAATTCGAATTTGAATGGGTCGAACTGCAAATCAGGTAACTATGGTTCCACCTTAATTCTTCTATTTTCTTCAAATGAGCAATCACCTCACAGGCACTCAGAGGATCCGGACTCAAAATAGTAACTCTGTTTTGGACTTCGCCCATTTGGCATTTTACTTTTAAAATAAAGTGGAGTGAAGTGAAATAAAAAGAGGGAATAATATATAATTGGGTTATGATGATATTTTATTTTTAGTTGTTTGGAATAGAATATTTTTTTTACTTTTTTAATGCGAAATGGTTTTTTTTTTTTTGAATAAAGGTAGTTGTTTTTTTATTTTATTTGAAAAAAATTGAGGGAGTTTTGAATTAAAGTGCTTTTATTTTGATACTTAACTTTACTTGAGTTGACTTTACTTGACAAGTGAAATTATCAAACCGGTTTGGAAAAGTTGTTAATTCCTTTGCCATTAGCTGAAGCTTCCTGGATTATACTTGCAAGCATGTAAAATAACGTTTCCATTTTGTCAATGCCAGTAAGGGAGGGCGTTTACATGAGAGAGGAAAGTTCCTGTGGTTGACTTTGACTTCCTCAAGCAAAGCTGTTGGTCCTAATGTCGTTCTAGGGCCTGTTCTTAGTTCTTACATCTCCTTCTTCTCCGGCTTCATGGAGAAAGCGATGGCTGGACCTGCTGTAGGTGTTTTGTTAAATAAACTGTATGACTTGATAGAAAGAGAAGCAAAACTGCTCGATGGAGTATCGAAGCATGTGAAATTGCTTCAAGACCAACTCGAATGGATGAGTCTCTCCCTCGAAGAAGCTGATAACAAATGCTCAGAGGACAAAGAAATCAATCTCTGGGTTCGCCAGGTAAGAGAAGCCACTTTCCAAGCTGAGGACATCATTGAAGAATACGATCTCAGTGACAAGAAAAATCGTTTAAAACGAACAGTGGCCCTCCATAGGATAGGAAAGGAGATCAAGAAGATCAATTCAAGTCTTGACAACATCAAAAAGATTAAATCAAACTTGAGCTTAGAAAACGTACAAGCTAGAGGAGAAGCATCGACTTCTGCTGTAAGGACGGAGAGGAGATCACCCAGAGTAGAGGAAGCCGACATTGTCGGCATCGAAGATGAGGCCAAGAAAATCTCCAAGATGCTGATTGGAGGAGGTGCTCGAACATCTGTTGTTTCAATCGTCGGCATGGGAGGTTTAGGTAAGACCACTCTCGCTAAAAAAGTTTTCAATGACAAACACATAAGGAGCTGTCATTTCCAATGTTATGCCTGGATTTATGTTTCTCAAGAATTTATTGTACGTGATCTTTTATATGATCTAATAAAATGCGTCAAAACACTGTCATCTGATGATATTGACAAGTTGAAAAAAATGAATGAGGAGGAGCTTAGTGGGGAGCTGTTTAATTGCTTGAAAGGAAAGTGTTACTTGATAGTAATTGATGATATATGGAATAAAGAAGCTTGGGATGGTATACAAGCTTCCTTCCCAGCCGAGAACAAAGGAAGCAGAATAATGCTAACCACTCGCAAAAGAGATGTAGCTCAATATGCAGACTCAAGCAGCAATCCGCATGAGATGCGACATCTAACAGGTGATGAATGTCTGGAGTTGTTGGGCAAGAAGGCTTTTCCAGGAGTTGTCAATCATGACGGAGTTGTCAATCATGACGACTTCAAAGTACTGGGGAAGGAAGGAAAGGAAATAGCAGAAGAAATAGCAAAAAGATGTCACGGACTACCACTTGCAGCGGTGGTGCTAGGAGGGCTCCTGTCAAAGAAGGATCGGTCAATTCGTGAGTGGAAAAAGGTGCTCAAGGCAATTGACTGGCACCTGAAAGAAGGTGAACATACAATAGTCCCAATATTGGCCCTGAGTTATAAGGATTTACCTTATTATCTGAAAATGTGCTTTCTCTATTTTGCTGCTTTTCCTGAAGACTCAAGTATCAGTGTAACTAAACTGTTTCACATGTGGATCGCGGAGGGATTTGTAAAAGGGAGGGGTGATGAAACACCAGAGGAAGTTGCAGAGGATTACTTGCGGGACCTCATTGACAGAAGCCTAATTCAGGTGGCTGAAAGCGACTTTACTGGTCGGGTTAATAATTGTAGCATCCATGATCTGCTTCGAGATGTTGCCATTGAAAAAGCAAAGGAAGCTATGTTCCTCCATGTTTACGGTGTAAAAGTAGGCTCTGCTTCACCAGCTACAGCGCGTCGAGTTGCCATTACTCATCATGATAAGAATATTGGTATGAGCCACTTGACTAAACACCACCGTTCGTTGCTCTGCTCCACCCAACTAGAAAGGAAATTTGAAGAGAAGATTTGGAAATCACTTTCTGGAATATTCAAATTCTTGAGGGTGATGAACCTAGTTGATGTGCACACCTCAAATCTCCCTGATGGAATTGGAAATCTCATCCTTCTTAGGTACTTGTCCATTACATTCAAGAAAGAGATGAATGAGCTTCCATCAGCCTTGTACAAACTATACAATATGCAGACACTGGTGATACAATCTCCCTCATTTTCTAATATAATTCAAATTCATGATGGCATTTGTAAGATGACACAATTGAGGCATCTGGATATAAACAAAGGGTTATTTTTTCCACCAAGGGGAAGATGTTTGAGACTCGACGAATTAACAAACCTACAGACCCTTTCATTTATTGAAGTTGGCGACTGGATTAAGGGTGATTTTGGTGAGCTGACTAGCTTGAGATCATTGGGATTACATGGTTGTCTGAAGCAATATCAAACTGAATTGTCCAACTTCATTGGCAAACAAAAGAACCTCGAATCCCTATCATTGATTACAACTACATCGGGCCTGCAGATACCCACACAGATCACTTCATCACCTCTAAGTGAGTTAGAAAAGCTACATTTGACTGGAGCATTGACGATGGTTCCTACCCTCCAACAATTTGCACCCAACCTCACTGAGGTAGTCTTGGTTGATTCTTATTTGCAAGAAGACCCAATGGCTATACTCGAGCAGCTACCGAAACTTCAGGTTCTCAAATTAGAGACAAACAGCTGCTTTCGGCGGGAAATGTGTTGCTCTGCCAACGGCTTCCCTGCGCTTGCAGTTTTAAAAATCAAATTTCTTGAATGTCTAGAGGATTGGACAGTTGCGGAAGGAGCAATTGCTAAGCTTAGACTCTTGGAGATATATGGCTGTTTCAAATTAAAGATGATCCCAGAAGGACTTCAGCATGTTAGTACCCTTCAAGAATTGTTCTTGTTGAGACAACCACCTCAATTTCTTGAGAGGGTTCAGAAGAATGGGTTGGACTGGTTTAAGATCCAGCATGTACGCTCTATCGTGATTCATGATTAAGAGAGGAATGTATGATTGTCTCCAGATGTCAATTGAAGCCTGGCAAAATCTTCACAAGTTCAGAGAGGATTACAAACTTTAACAGCTGTTGTTGCTTCTCTTCAACCCTTGTGAGCTTAGTGAAAAATTCAGGTACATGCTATATATCTCTTTTTGATAAATATATTGCATTCAGATTTTTGTTCACTTGTAAATGAGCTTCACAATCATGCATAATCTAGACTCTTCATTTTGGATGGTTTCAATATCAATTGGCCATGGGCATAGAAAAGCTTCACTAGTTGAATAATCCTAACTACCAAATCAGTGGATTTGGAATAGAAAGTAGAAGATTAATTGACAAGTCTTCACATTGATTGGTCGCGGTTCATCCTTTTTGGAAGGGTAAATTCATTCAATTTCTACCTTTTTACAAATAGAACATGTAGGACTACATTTCATATATATAGAGAAAAGTTGATTTAATCAAATGTTAATTTAAAACTATTTCAAATTCTAATTTAAATCTATCTAATAGCCCGCCTGGGTGTCGGTTCAGTGGCATGAGGAATGTGTTTGTCCCCTGTCATGTATTCAACACCTCCAAGATTTATCTGGTGCACACATGTTGCAGGGTCAAATACCACAAGGATACCTACGTCAACAAAGATCAAAATAACAACCATCATCAGCATCATCAAAGTCGTATTCCAATTATTTCAATTCATAACTATTCCTAATTTAAATTATTTCAAATTCTAAATCAAACCTATCTAATTCATTTAAACCTATCAAACACCTGAGAAGTGTCACAAGTTAAGCCCTTAGCCACCAACCTTGCCTTCGTAGAGGTCAAATTCAACTCCCTACAATAAGAGCATTCATCTCACCAGTCATGACTTCTACCCATTTTCTGTCTTTATTTGCTTTCTAATGATGTGAACAATGTAATGACGCAATTGCTCAGCCTCAAGGTTTGATTTTTCCCTCTTACTAGCATTTCCCTATTTTACTCAGAATGGTTACTGTATAGAATACTACCTGTACAATACATTGAATTTAATTTCTTAACTTTGATCTTTCATGGAAACTATGATTCGTGTTTTTTCTGCTATTAGAGGTGCCCATGTGCCATTCCATGGCAAAGCTAGTTCAAGGAAGGCCCATATTTTTGCCCTGGACATGGCCCATAGCTAAGGGTTCCATTTGCAAAATATTAAGGGATTGTTTGTTTTATGTAATTGGATTCCTAGGAATTTGAAGAAATTGTATTATTATAAGTAGTTAAAACTGAAGAATCAAGGATGAATATCAATAAATGACAATCAAAATAACGTCCCTTTACTGGAATCAATGCACGGGGTGATGGAAAATAAATACACAGCCTTTATCCTAGTAATTCTAATCCTAGGAAAGTCGGTCTCATTTACATCACTACCTTATATCTTTCATCTCTCACCTCCTATATCTTAATAATCCCTAGGTGGAGCTCATTTGAGCATGATTTCTTATGTATTCAGTTCCTTGTACTCCATTCAAACAATCATGCCCTGAGTGAATGCTAAGTTGTTTGCTTGGTGGCAAACTTCAAATTGTCCTGGGCTAAACGTGTTGAGTACAAAGAACAACCCAAATTCAAGTGGACTCAGGTCAAGCTTGAGATGGGGCAGCCCATGGCCTAGTCTGTCTCCATATGCAAATATGGAGACACAATTTGAGGCTGCCTTCTTGAAACATTATCTTTGCTATTTGCTAACATTTCATGGCCCCAAATGACAAGACTAGTACTATCATAAAAGATGGTGGTTTTTCACATTATGGGATCTCGGAAGTGCACTAAGTCAAGAAAGCTACTGCATGTGAGGGGTTTAGATTGAACCAAAGATAGTTTGAGCCACTTGTATTGATGCTACACAACGTGAGGGTGAGATTGATGGGTACCAACATGAATTAGGATTACATACAAAGGATTCAAAGTTTGACCTTTTGAATCTAGGTCATTAGAGAACTGTAAACTTTTTGGACTCTTAATTTGATCATAATGATAGTGAAATGATACTGGCATCTCTGGCCTACCATCAATCTATATATATATATATATATATATAAATACAAAAAAATAAAAAAACACTATCAATCTCGCTCCTAAATCTGTGATTGAGCATCAAAAAGATTCTGCAGAAGGCTTTGCAAGTTTGAGAGCAATGCACTAATTTTCCTCAATGCAAGTGTTTATACAGAAAAATTAACATTTTAAAGCCCATATATTATATACCCAGTTTCTAGTATTGAGCACATTTTAATACACAGAACACCACCCCCCCCCCCCCCCCCCCCAACCATCTTTTATCTTCCTCTCATCATCCCTAAATCCTACCATTTTGGCTGCCTTTTTTATTCTAAATTAGACCCATTGGTTTCACTTGTTTCTTATTGATAATTTGGTGGGTTTGTTTTTCGCAGGTTTCATGATTCTTCTAGGACATAATTTAATACTATTGATTATAGTTTCAAGATTATAATTCATGTGCGAAATTCATTAATTTATATTTCTTTATTTTTCAGTGAACAGTGAAGCATGGAGCAGTGCGTAGTGTAATTGTTGGACTAAGTCACGACCATTTCATAGACTAGGATTGTGATCATTGGACTTTAAGTTTGTGATTGTTGGAGTTTAAATTGATTGTTGGATTTTAAGTTTCCGATTGTTGGAGTTTATATTGATTGTTGGATTTTAAGTTTCTGATTGTTGGAGTTTATATTGATTGTATGGATTTTAAGTTTCTGATGGTTGGAGTTTGGATTTGTTATGTATTTTAATTGCTTATTGCATGTCACTTAATTTCAATTTGGTTTGAGTTGTAATACGATGAGCTTATACAATAATGATGCTAGAGTTAATTATGTTGTGAGATAAAATGATTAGCAGTGCTTGTTATTGTGTTATTATACTATTAAATAGCTTATCGGTTGTTTTATAATATTTTTGCATGTCTCACATTGGAAAAGGTTTTTCATTTGTCACAAGCTTATTGTTTGAGATAATCTCTAATATTTTGTCATTTTGATTGTTCTTACTGATGTTTCTAGTAGTGATAAATTCAAAATCCTTGTTATTTATCATTTTTCAATTACAGATATGAAATTGTTCCAATTATAGATGACCCCAGATTTGGTCATGTTAGCTAGATTTAGTATATTATGTTCTACTAATAATCTTCTTATAGGTACATGTTAGCTACATATTTCAATTGCCGATGAGGTGTTTTTTTCAGAAGTCTCGCTTATCCTTCATCTCTTTCATTTCCTATTTTTCAAACAGAAGAGCACAGCAACCAAAAAGGCTCTTTCAACCTCTCTTTCCACTAAAACTTAAATCAATTCATGAGATTTTGACAGATTTCTTCTTCCCAGCAAAACAATTCAACTCAACCCAGATCTTATAAATAAGCATTTTAAGATCATCTTCTCTCTCTCTCTAAGATTTCTTTTTCCCTAAATAAGTTGGAAATGGTGAAGAAAAAGTTTAAAACATATTTCTTACGTTAAAGTGTTTAACACAAATAGATAGCTCATATTTGTAGTTAGATTCTACAAAATTAGTCATACTCTATCTATTTTAATATATAGATATAAACCCATTAATTATGAACAACTTTAAACAATTTTGAGTCGAGACAGAAGTACAAGATATCATGACTTAGGTTTGACATTTTGCTTTAGGGCACATTTGGCAAAAGTCCACGGAGGTGATTCCTCGTCAATTTTCCTCAGATTCGAGGAAAACCCATGTTTGATCGCAAATCCATTGGTATAAGAGGAATCCCAGTTATACATGGAAGTCGTCACAAGCACTGAAAATCGAGATCTTACCTCCCTCCATCGAATTGCACAAATCCACGCGCTAACAGATTTGCGGATCAACGGTACATAGACAGTGATGTTGAAGTTACCAGTTTTTGCATTGAAAACCTACTTTTGGGTCCACAATCACAATCCGAACTGGTAATCATATTTATAATGTCCAAATCGGCTAGTACACAAAAACTCATTCTTTTCAAAAGAGTTATTCCGGCCATGGGCTTAAATTTGGTAGCTTGACTCATGAGAAAATTGGAAAAAACTATTGGCCATCGATCATCCATTGCCAACCGATTTGTCAAACATACAGTGAATGGTGGTACAGACGGCCACCTATGGTGACCCATTTCTTAATTAGAAACATATCTCCTGAGTCCCATAATCAAGATCCAAACCGTTCATCATGTTTAGAATGTCCAAGATGGTTAGTAGGTCAATTTCTAGCATTTGATTCATCATATATTTTTAGTTGTTTGCAAAATGGTCCGCACCCTAAAATCATATAATTTTTTTTTATTGCTGTTGAAGCCACAATGAAAATCCAAACCATCAATCATATGTAGAAGGTCAAAAATGGCTAAGGGTTTAAATTTTATGACTTGATTCATCACAGATGGTAAGAAAACGGCAAAAAACCCCTGAACGTTGGATGTAGCATACGTTAATCCACATGGAATGCAGGAAATCTTATGCAAGAGATATCCTCACGGTGGAAAGCTTAGTATAAAAAGAAGGAAAGAATCATCTTAATAAAAGATTCCTCTTCATTTGCCAAACGTGCCCTTACAGTGTTTACTAACGAGGAAAAAATTATTTTCAAGAAGGAAAAAAAATCAATCCACCGAATAACTGCAATCAACGCATCGCATCATTTCTCAGGGTTGGGGCAACGAAAACTGCGACTGAAATTTTTATTGATGGGATGAATCCACATCCTTGGATCAACTCCTGACTCCCTTTCCAAAGGATTTATAAGGGCATTCTTTGGGAACATGGCAAATGACTATTCGGATTCTCTGGCAAACACGTTCTTATTCAAGTTAGGCTTCTACTTGCATGTGCCATTAGCCCATCAATTTGATCAACTTAGGGAGCAAAGGTTTTAATGTGGTGCAGTCATTTGGCGGTCGATTCTTTGAGTAGGCTTTAGATCCCAAGCGATTCGAAGTCTGAAAATCGAGTAGAATGCATTTATATTTAAAAGAACCCTACTCAACAATTGGGATCATCATACCACATCCAATGTTGGGTTACAGTCATTACCAAACGACTCAACTATCATGCAAAAGGGTTACAATGCAATATATCTAGGGAAGTAAATGCAGATCAAGATCAGGCCAAAGACAAACCATGGAAACCCATACCCAACAGGAATCACTGGAGTAAAATCCAAACCTGATTGTCAAACTAGACCGAAACGAGGCCCATATCGCATCCTTTACATGATTGGATCACTCTCCTTTGCTATCCCCAGTTCATCTTTTCCTTTACCTGTGAGCAAAGATCAGGCTATTGCCAGCCTTCAAAACCATTCTTAGTCACACACAGTACCAACAAGCCATCTGGCCTGAACTCCATTGCATGACTGACTACCTTCCTCCAAGATATATATATATATATATATATATATTCTTTTTAATATTAATGATTCCTCCGAAATAATACATAAAACAAAGTGAACGCAGACAAGTGAACGCAGACAAGTCATCGCAGATCCTCATTAGCCCAAAATGGGCCCTGCTAAAATATACAAAGGGGTAAGGACCACTGATAAAGGATTTGGGAATGGAGCTTTCATTTGTTTCACCAAGTGAAAGAGTCAGTTGAACATCAGATACCATTGGTTTACAGATTATGAACTCACAAACCACCACAATCCAAGACCTCAATATCTAAATAAACGCTGAGGGAAAAAAACTACCAGATGTAGTGAACATCACTAAGCAACCAAAAAGCCAAGGATGACATAACCCAGATGCATGCACAGATGGCAGTCCTCGACTACAGCCATTTCATACTAAAATCCTGCAAACACATTGGCTTACCTCCAAATAACAAACAGGAACTGTTTCGATCTTCTTGAACAACAATCATTTTTTATTGTTCATATGCACCAAAATACTGAATTTGTTGGCACAAGGGGGTAGCCCAGATTGGAAGCTCTTAACAAAGATCAAGAACTACCAGGTGACCCAATTGAGTAGAAAGCTCCTAGTCAAAATCAGTGGACTTCTGCACTAACATTAATGCAGAATATGCTAGGGTGAGTATGTACAGCATCCCTGATCCTTGAGCCCTCACGTCTGGGACCCATGGTTCAGCCATTCAAGCTACTGATCAGATTGGCTCACAATGACAAACAGGAAACTCAAACATCTCCCAGTGCGTCAAATCTAGTGTTCAGTTAGAATACGAAAAATGGGCAGCCAAGAAAAACACAAGAAAAAGAAAATTAGAAGTGGTTCACGATAAATGGCTATAGATTTTCCAACCTGAGATTTCTGGACATGAGTGTGGTCCACGATCGATGGTGCGGATGATTAGTAAATGATTTGCACTCAAACAAACTTGACTTCTGAGGGTACTGACATATCTCCCTGAGAATCACCACGTTTCCACCACATTATTGAGTTAACAAGTAGATCTTATGTGCATCCCATGCTACTCTCATAACTCCATGTTTGGCTTCGGCTTCATCAAATGCTGTTCCTGCAGCTTCTGACGGGTGTGGGACCTTTGTCCACCTCTCAACCTTGAGTTCATGAATGTCAACAATGCATGTCCCAGTTTCCTCCAGGCTTTTGCCTTGCCATCTACCTTCGACCTGATACACCTTCCCTCTACCAACCTCCTTTCCTTCTCCATCTAGCAAAGAAACACATTGACCAGGTTCGCATTGCGCATATCTTGAGGATGTGCCATCCATTTGCTGGGCTGCAAAATCAACAAAGTCTGAAGAGGGCATCTCAGTCTCGCTGCTTGTTCTGATCATCCCTCCACTGCTATATTTTGATGTACTTTGGTTACTACTTCTAGAAGTTGTCAATGGGACATAAAAATCATCCACAGGACTTTCAGGTGAGTCATAAAAATGCCCTACACTGGACCCACATGGCTTATCTGGATAGGCATTTTCTCCTTCTGATGGAGCACGGGCTTCACGAGCAGCACGAGCTAGCCTAGCTTTCCGGTTGTTCAACCTGTTTATCACAACCAGAGTTACGGTTGAAGGTAAACATGTAGCAATATGAGAAGAAAAATTGGAATTAGCAAGCTTTAGAAAGCAAAGAACTTGAATGGACACATGTTATGACCGACATAGGTCATTCTAACATGGTTAGCTGGGTCCACATGTCTACACAAACTTCAATCATATTTTCTTTTATTTCCTGGCTTGAATAAGTGCTTTCAGTGAGCTTAGGCATAAGCTTCCTACTTCCTACCAAAGAAAAAGAAAACATACAAGCACTTTACAGGGATATCATTTGTAAATCTTAGGTACCTAGTGAGGGAAAAAGCAGGCCATTGAGGAAGAAAGGCCTCTTACCAGTTTTTTAGCTGAGAAGATGTGAGCTCAGACCCCTGAATGGACCAAAATGGAGGAAAAAAAAAAAAAGAGGAAGGAAACAGAATCGCATCAAGGTGTCAATAAACCAAAATTAATAAAATAAACATCTTATGCCAAATATGAAGTGTGTTTGCTACATACATGAACACTTAGCTTATCAGCCCATGACTGCAACAAAGATGCATTCCGCTGCATTTCTGGCTCATCCAAGAGGGCCTTCTCAATTAAAGCAATTTGTCTCAGATTCATGATGTTTCGCTTGCGTTTCCTTGGTTGCCTTTCTTCATTCGGAGAAGCTTCTACCTTATCAGTTTCCTCAATCATTCCCCTGAAGCCACTTTCTTTTGCATGCTCTAATAAGTTTGGAAATTCTCCATTGTCTGACATTTGATCAGTGCAATTTCTTCCTTTCATGGGGTTTAAGCGCGAACCACTTTCAACATTACACGTATCTTTGTCAGCTTCTCTAAAAGATCCAGATGCACTCTTGCTTTGTGTGTTCTTATCCTCTGCTCTATCCATCTCAGGTGATTCATCTGGCAGATCCATGTGCATGCCTGTAGCATTGAACTGGCCTACCTCTTGCAACATTGAGTTCTTAGATATTTCCTCATTTGGGCTATTACTTTTATCTTTGAAGTATCGAGCCTCCCCTACGGCAATTCCACATCCCCCAGTACTCTGAGCATCCTGTAGCAAATTGACTTTTAGTTCCCAGATTAGCATGTTCAAAATATCAGATAAACTTGATTCAACTCCTAATATTTCATAAGCATAATTATTAGTAGTAGTAACAGTAGTAGTAGTAGTAATAAATTCACAAATATGAGAAAACCTAATGTATTTGACATCATCATCATCATCAAAGCCTTGTGTCAACAATGTTGGGGTTGGCTACATGAATTTTGTTTCTACATTCCGATCTATCCTGTTCCTGAGTCAAATCCTTTGATAAGTTACACGTTTTTAGATCTTGTTTTTACTACCTCCATCCACACGCTCTTCGGCCAACCCCTTCCCCTTGGTGGGCCATCAAACCTACCTATCAAACTTTTCCTTACCGGTAACATTGTCATCAATCATCACGCGTTGGACATGCCCAAATCATCTCGAATGGATTTCTCTAATCTAAACCGCCCCCGCCCCCCTCCCGCATGCGCGTGGGGTAGGGCTTTGGGTGTGTTGAGAAATCCACTCATGATGGATCCAAATATATAAAAAAATGGGTTAAATCTCATGCTTATAACCCTTTGATCCATGGCCCACAAGTTTAATGACTTTTATGTTAAAGAAAAAAATTGACCCTCCATCACAAAACCCAAGGTCTGGTGGCTAGCATGGGGTTCCCATGTGTGTGAATAGTTTGGATGTATCGTAAGGTGGGCCTGCTGAAAGTTCTCACTGTAAGAACAGGAAGATTTCCCCGATATATATTTTATAGAAAATACTCTCCTAAGGACAGTACGCATGGGGACTGCCAGGTGGGGCCCACCTGGGCACTGATCTGAATGGACCGTCAAAACGCCCCACCCCTATTTACAATAGATCTGATGGTTTTGTACTAATCCGAATTGACTGGGGTAGTCAAATTTATTTTATTGTTATTTGATATAAATCATTTAAACTAATTCGCCACGGAGATCTGATGGAGTTACAATTTTGCACTTGGGTAGGCCACGTCCAAATCTTCCAATCCCACTACCCCCATGATTGATGGGGCCTTAGGTGTGCCAACAAGGCCATGAACCATCTGTAGGAGAGCATTACCCTATAGGGGAATTCTTTAAAAAAAAAAAAAAGCACTGTAAAAATGCCCTATTTTAAGCCAAAATAGTCCTTTCAAACCAAACCCCAACCCCACCCCCCCTCCTTTTCCCTTCGCATTCCCTCTCCTCCTCTCTCACACTTCTCTTTTCTCTTCTCTCCTTCCCCAAATATGAATTGACACAAGTCCAAATTTAACACATCCAACTTTTCCTCGCTATTGGATTAAAATCCTAAGAAAATGATGCCTCTAAACCCATTGAAGTTTTAGGGGCTATGGATGAAGGAGTTAGGATGATCTAATGGATCTAAATTTCGCATATAGGTAGGTCTCATATAAATCTTTCCATCCAACGGACTTTCATGATCATCATGCATCTTGGTGGACCCCTATGAGGGGGTGTTTTTCTCCTAAAAAACGATCGGGCATTTTCTAACGTTGCTCATATATATTCTTATGCATCCGGCGTGCACAGTCTTACCATGCACACCAGATGTTAGGGCCCACCTGGGGCCCCACAAATCATGGGACATAGTGGAGGGGGGAAGGGATGGAGAGATCCAATCATAATGGACTCAGATATCAATAATGGAATCAATCTCATGCCTCTTTACACCTTGAACCATGGCCCACAAGTTTTTACGATTTAATATTTAAAAAGAAAAATTGACATTTGATCCAATGATCTAGTCCATTCGTAGGTGCAAACCCCTAGGTCAAGTGACCATAGGGGCCTCCCAAATGTCTAAACAATTCAGATGGATCAAGCCCTACTATGCTACCCTCACTGTAAGAGGGTGAGAGGAGCTCGTAGGAAAATTTTCCATAGATAAATACACACTCTAAATCTCAAAATTTGTCTGGTGGGCCCTACAGTTGAACTAATGTGTCAAAAACCAAACTGATCTGACAAATGTAACAAAGATACTATTAAAAAAAATAGAGGATGTGCATGATACTTCAGGGGAAAGGAAAACGAAAAGAGGATGAGAGAACATTTTAGGAAAAGAGAAAATGGGCAGCGGAACTTTCGCTTTCTATTTCCTAATCAATTTTCTTTACTTACAAATCCACCGATTGAATTGATAGGAACAGCCAATCAGAAAAGTTTAAGACAATGGCACAACCAAGATAGGGCCTGTCAGATTATTGGTTAGGATTTTCCACATGTTCAATGGATGCAAAACAGGAGACCATAGTTACCTGATTCGCAGTTCGACCAATTCGAATTTGAATTAGCAATTTCGAAAATTCGATGGGGTAGGTTTATAGCTAATTCGGTTTGCAATTCGCTTGATTCGCAGTTCGAGTTCGATGAATTCGCTATAATAATTTGAATATATAATTCGATGTAGGTCGATATGACTCGTACGTCCATTCCATATATACATAAATATTTTTTATAAATTAGATACTTAAATAAGTATATAATTAATGACAATTCAAAAAAAATGTGATCAAATAAATGTTTAAAACAATGCATATATTTTTTTGGTTCTAGTGTCAATCAATATACTTTTGCTACTCAAAGTGGGGCCCATATATCAAAATCTATAAACTAATTAGGATGAACTGTTGATTTATTTAATATAGATAAGTGAGTTCTTTTATAATATTTTATTCATGTATCTTGTAATTGTTTAATCTTATAATTTATTAATTTATTTTAAAGTGAAATTTGATTAATCATATATAAAGGGGAGTAAATTATTTTCATCGGTTAGGATTCCTTATTGGCCCAAGTAGAGATACACATATTCAAATTTAACATTAGATAAGTCTAAGGAACACAACAAAAATATATAATAATAATAAGAAAAAAAAAACTGAAAAAGATAGACATGCTTTCAAATAATATAGAGAGGACAGTTTGTTGAGTAATAGTAGCCAAAACGTGTACAACAAGAAAGATAAACGATAAGCTTTTATTGAATGAACAAGGATCCTTTAAGATTGTAACTCAGAGAATTCATGAGTAAAAAGGAGTGCAACTCCAATGCCAGGCCCATCTATTATAATCTAATCATTCAAAATTCATGCTATGTACTTTAGTAGGGTATCCTTAAATCTTACATGAATCGAAGTTTTTTCAACCGTTGATTGACTGCTTTATAAAAAAAAAAAAAAAAAAACATGATTATCATCACATTTTTCATCTAAATGTCAAACTAACGGGAGATCAAACTCAGATTAATGAATATTTCATATAGATGCTATAAACCAGTAAGATGATTATTTTGTACTGTTCAGATTTAAACAGGTGTTTTAACTAGGGATTTCTCACGATTTGTGTTAAGGTTTGATTTAATTGCTATGTAAATATGAATTGAAAAGAGGGAGCCTGGCGGAGTATATAAGACAGAAAAAGTATTATGAAGAAGTTGGAAGGAACAGAGAAAATATATTAAATTAATGTATGGGGAAGTGGGAAAATAGCATTGACTGAGACGTCCTTTCCCCTTCCCTTTCCCCATATGCCATCCTCTCTCTCTCTCTGCAGGAGGTTCTTTTCTTTTTTCTTTTATGGACATTAAACTTCATGGATGGAAAAAAGAAAAAAAAAAAAGGGTGCATCGAACCTGAACTTGCCTAGCACCGCATTGTAAGAGAGATTACAGTCGCAGCGAGTCTGAGAACTAATGATCTGGAATCTGGATTCACCCACTTCTCAGATTTTTTTGAGCAAGCAATTGAGTGTATGCAATTATATGCCTAGCATGAGATTAAATAGGCATTGTATGATTTGAGTCCTGCTCTATTTCTAAAAACTATTGTTCTTTGTTTCCTCTTCTGATTGAACTTTCTGTAGTTTTATTTTTAATTTTATATTTAATGTTATTTTAATACTTATATCTCCTCTCTCTATTGTAAAAGTAATTCTATTTTTAGGGGGTTTCTGACTTTCATTAAAAACCCCCCGGGCTTCCCAGTATTTTTTGGTAAAGAGTACCGCACTTGCCATTGCATACAAATGTCGTTCTCTTTTCTTGGAAGATGTCTCGAATTGTAGCGAACCATACAATTTTCAAAAAGCGGATTTGGACGAATCGAACTGCAATTTATTCGTTTCGTACTGTACGGGATTCCGATCCGGATGAACCGAATTAGATAAAATATGTGGGAGACTCTAATTTATCTAGAAAAGCAAAAACCATTGTGAAGACTCATCCACTTTTTATTTATTTTTTTAATAGTTTCTTTTCTTTTCTTTTAGGATCCTTTCACATTGTGAAGACTCATCCACTATAAATGTGGTATATGAGCCCAAAAATCCACACCATCCAAATTGTGTGAGACTATTTGAAAGTTGAGAAAAGAGTATAGCATGGAATTCACAATGAATTATTCAAATAGTCAACATCAAATGGACGGTTGACAAATATTGGTCACTGTCCAAATCGACCAAGCAAAATCAAATCGCTACAATAGTGTGGTTGCAGTTGTTTTGGGCTTATAATTAATCAAAAATACAGCCCACAACTTTGACAGTAAGAATTGGCATGCCAGTACCACTAGTGTGTGCATGACACTCAAAACGTTTTTGCTGAGCGAGACTGACATCAAAATTTTACTGATAAAATAAACACACTATAATTTACTGCCAGGCAGCACCTAGCCCTTGAAGCATTTACCTCAGACAATTGATGATCATTGATAGGTGAACGCTTGTGAAGACCATGATGAAATGAAGTTCCAACTTTTGGCCGGGACCTCTCACCAAAAACAAGGTCAGAAAACTTATCCCAACCTGGTGATGTTTGGCGACCAAGAAATGAATCCTCAAATTTGTTTTCCTGTATTCCAAGGACAGCTTTCACAAGCGGGTCCTGCAGAATCATTTGAATGAGGTGATTCGAGCCAGTAAAGATTTCATTTCAAACTGACTCAAATCAATGTTATCATATTCTATAATTTGTAATTCAAATAATGTAAAACTAGGAAAAAAAAAAAAGAAGCCAATTTATTCAACTCCCACAATTGAATCATCTGAATAAAAACGCGGACATTTCCTCGTGCCTATTCAATTGTGGGAACTTATAGAAAATGTTTTAACTGAGGTTTACCATATCATATTAAATTTTCAATTTTAAATGTATAAAAACTTCAAAATATCTCCATCATAATATGTACCATATAAGGTATAATGTAGAAAGATATAGCTATTACAAACATATAAAACTAATAGTATAGTTAAAACCAAATAAGCCCGTAGGGATTAGTCTAGCCCAAAGGGCTGAGACTGTTAGATTATATGGTCTCAATCCAGTGGATGATGTAATAAATTGATTCATTTCTTTATTTATCAATATAATCATACTTTCCTTTCATGAGATGAACGGTGTTTTATTACTTACTTGCACATAACTAATACGAATGACATGATGGTTCATGAAATGAACCGGAGCCCACAAGTATATTAAATGTAATATATGTGTATGGATGAGATCCACATACGGGAGACATGTATCGCAAATATTATACTTAAATAGCTTCACAACTAGTGATGAGATTGGACATCTCATCTGACAAGGTTCTAGCATTATGATCACTATAAGATAGTGTGATTTGTCTCAATCATCAGAGTATAAGACTCTGGATCATCATGCTGGTACATTGGATGTATTGAAGGACCATGAAAAGCACTTTCTGGAACACTATCTTTATTTTAAGGTCTGCTCTCATAATTCCCTAGCATTAGGCTCATAATCTTGAGAAATTAATGAACTCAAGTTTCTGTCTATTCATTTGCTTTGAGTCACCAATGAGTGAGGCCAATTGTAGGTCAACACCTCAGTTTCTTGGGTACGTGATAGTAGGACTGTAGGAACATTTAATGGTCAAGATGGAATCTATCATCTATCATCATTATCCCCTTCTGCCAATTAATAGATTTATCATTGGTGAGTGCGCACCTATCCCAATTAAGAGTTAATTTGATAGGTACCGATGATCACTATAATTAATTGGGTCTCAAGGATAATAAGATATGAATCTAAATTGGTGGACAGGTCCAATTGATCCATGGATATAGATGGAGGAGCCTACTTGTGGTCATAGGGAAATTGAGGGTCTTTATGTAATTTATTCCTAGGACTGGAATTCAGTTGCATTTATATAGTAGAATTATTTGCAATTAACTGTGGGCCCGGATTGCACATGAGATGTGGGGTCAGGGTATCCCAGTAGGAACCAGCTTTCTATGGAATCCCTAGTGGTTCCCACGCTAGCCCAAGTTATTATATAATTACTAATTCTACTTGAACTCTAAAAGGAAAGGAAATAGAAAGTTACTAATCCTATTTGAAGTGAGACTTCTAATAGTGATGATAGTAAGTTACTAATTGGATTGGAAGTGGGACTTCTAATTATAATTAGTAAGTAAAGAGGAGGTTGCTTTAGTGCTATAAATAGAGGAGAATAAGGAGGTGGACGTCCCATGCAATTCCACACCTTGGAATTCACGCCCAACCTTGTGTAAGAGTTGCACACGCCCCTCTCCTCTCCCTCTTCTAGTTTCTCTTTCGGTTTCCCTTAGAGCTTCTAGTTGTTTTCTCTCGGAGATCCCACCCTTCTCCTTGAGAAAAGAGATCTGATACGGGATATAGCGTGGAAGACAATTAGGTCTTAGAGATTTTAATTTGTTAGAAAGAAAGAGTTCTTCATCCAACAAGTTGTCAACTTCTGCATTAGAGAACAACCGAGCTCCCAAGGTATAATCTACTTCTTTGTATGTTGTGGATTTTATGGTTGCTCGTTGGCTGCTATTTTCTATCTTGAAGATAGTGTTCTACTGATCATGGTTGATGCAATTGAGGACTTGGATCCTAGATTGGGTTTCGTAGCCTTATGGATAGTTGATCCGTACATCAAGTGGGTCAAAAATTTTTGAAACCTATCCACGAGGCCCACCTACTTCCAACACCCTCCGATATAAAAAAATAAACAAATAAAGTTAAAAATCTTGTTAAATTTTAGCATGCTTGAAAAACTTCATCTTATAAAACAAAGAAAGTAACGGCATTGACAAAAAGTTGTAGGTAACATCTTATATAGTATGTTACGCATTAACGGACTGGATTTTGGGAAATGGGGGCATTGTATCCACCTTTCTTGTATCCCGAAGGGCACATTTGGGTAATTCACTTGTAAAGTAAATTCAAGTGAAGGCTCACTTTAAGAGACATGTAAAGAAGAGGGGTCTTATGAAAAAGTACAAATTTTCAAAATTCACCTTTACTTTTTTGTCATTTGTGGCATGTGAAGGATTTTCATTTTTTTCTTTTTTTTTTTTACTCTTTTGGATTTGGATAAAAAGAAGAGGCCTTTGTGTCTTATAGTGGAATCAGGATTTTTTTTTTTTTTTTTAACTTTTTATCCTAATCCAAAGAAGTCAACAAAAAAAAAAAAAAAAATCCTTCACATGCCACAAATGACAAGGTTGTGGATTTTGAAATTTCGTGCTTTTTCATAAGACCCCTCTTCTTTACTTGTCTCTTGAAGTAACCCTTCACTTGAACTCACTTTACAAGTGAATTACCCAAACAGGCCCTAAGTATATGGAAAAGGGTTAGGTGATTACGACGAGAATATCCCGTTTTCTGGTACTCATGTAAAACCAGTATTTGAACCCTGTAAACCACGTGTTTTGATGAATTGTAGGACTGTACAAATCTAAGTGTTCTTTTTGTTAGGCCCGATATCCTAATTGCTTGTTTTCTGTTGGTTATTCGGTATTAGATGGGCAATTAGCTAGTTTAGCGGGGGTTAGAAGGGAGATTAGAGGGTTTTTGGAGAGTTGGAACCTAGTTTGGGGGCTTAGATGGACCTAGTTGATAGTCTTGCGTAGTATAAGAGGTTATTTGATATTTCAGGTTTTAGTGGGTCCTAGACACCTTGGACATGGGAGTTGTACTCTTAACTATCTAGCTTTGCATTTAGATCCCCTTGATTAGACTCAATTGTATAAAAAGACTTCTTTGACTAAGGGACTAGGGCTAGGGCTAGGACCTAAAACTATATAAGTCTTCTCTCTCTCTCTCTCTCTCTCTCTCTCTCTCTCTCTCTCTCTCTCTCTGTGTGCAAGCAAAAAGACCTAGATCTCATCAATCCAAGCATCTAGAGCCCTTGATCATCATTCTCTCATCAAGATCTCTGCTCAACTCATTTTGTGCATTGCTTCTTGAATAGCTGGTCTAATCGTTATCCTATAAAACTTTCCCTTGAATATTATTGGTATGCTGACATAGCACAGGAGGGGAAGAATAACCAATGGGTTATTCTCCAAGCCAAAAGGCTTACGGATAGGGATCCATGGGATCCCAAAATGTCTTGGTCTCACACCAAAGACAACTAATTGAGAGAAATTCTCAAGGGGAGAAATTTTATTATCAATCAACTTGTTGCATGAAAGAGATTAAAATCCTTTATATAAAGTTTAGAGTCCTAATCCTAATTTAGAAACAATTCTACTTAAAATAAAAGTCCAAAGAAAACAACATTCTTTGCCATAAAACTTTCTATATATTTTCAAGTTTATCCCTAAAATTCAGCTACTACTAAAATAGAGACTCTTGCACGATTTGAAGATATTCTTTTTATAGGCTTAAGCCCAGTGGGCTGGCCAATCATGGATCTGGCGTGCGCCCACACCCCCCCCTTTTGGAGAGAACTCGACCTCGAGTTCAGTAGATATCATCCTAGGTCGAAAATAAATCGCACAAACTTCTGATTCACATGGCTTAAAAACTTCACTTGATCTCTTGCTCCAAGAAGATTCCAGGTATTGTTTCTTTGGACAGCTAGATTTTCCTTGGAAGCATGACAGTAGATTTTGCAAAATCAAATTGCAATCGCCAAAGGTCAGGTGTTAATTTCCAAAGTAAAGTCAATGTGAGGGACTTCAACTAATGGATCTTCTTTCGAAACTTTTGCAATAATTGACTTGTTTTCTGATGATCAAATTAGCTTGTTTGAAAGTAGCACTTTGATCAGATCCATCAGATTTTCATTTTCCTTACTAACCATATCCAAGTCTTAAATGATTGCCTCTAATTACTTTGTGGCATGCATCTGTTGATCACCATTGTCCATGGAAAGAAACTCAATCTCTTTGGCTTCCATGTTTTCTGAACTATGATCCATCTTATGAGTTCCACATGTAGTTGTAAGTTGTAACTAATTTGATCATTAAATGTTCCTTTTCCTGATGTTGCTTGACAATGCCAACGAATCCTATTTCTCCTTTTTGCTCTTCCTTTGGTTCTTCAGTTGAAGGTAATGGTGTAGACCGTGATTTTGTCGGTTGCATTGGAACGAGGGAAACCCGTCGTCCTTTCCACAATAAGGAATATATGTTTTTCTCTTTGTCATGTTGCACTTTAAGATAAAGAAGCCATGGTCATACCAAAAGAATATGATTTATATTCGTAGGGATCACATCACACCAAATTTCGTCTTCATAACCACCAAGCGTGAAAGATATCAGACATTTATGAGTCGCAAGAATGAGAGAACCATTAGACCATATAACTTTGTAAGGTTTGGCCAGCTTCTCAGTTGGCCAATGAAGTTTGTCAATAACCACTTGTGCAACAAAGTTCATTGTAATATCATTGTCAATAACCAAATTAGCTACCATGTCTTCACACTTTACTCGCATACGGAATATCATAGTTTGTTTCCACTCTTCTTTCTTTTCATTGGTTGTAAGAAGTTGACGGATGACAAGTGTGGGATTACCCTCTCTAGCACAATGTGATTCAACAATATGAGCTCTTTGTTTGAAACCTCCTCTTTGAAAATTTGATGATATCCCAATGTGCTTCAAATTGACTTTCATCGGCGGGGAGAATGGATCTCTACCATGTACGTATTTGTCCTCTAGTAGGAATTTCATCTCATTCCATGTCGGTGGATGTTGATACAATTAGCATTCTACTTCTTTCCACCATGCTTGTGCATCTCCTTGAAGTTTTCTTTTGGCATAATCTTTAAATGAATTACCTCTTAAGTGACACCGTGTGAAATACTTCTCAAGTACTTTAATCCAACTCAAGAAGACATATGGATCTCTATTTCCATAAAAAAATGTAACTTCAAGAGCTTCTTGATGAAACATGAGATTGTACCTTGCTAAATGACAAGTGATGGATTCCTTGTCGCTTGATAATGCTGAATGAAGTGACTACGCAGGCCTTTTTTGTATAAATTGTTGGGTCGAATTGACCCGAACCGAAGCCCACTAGATGAGGTCAACACATGCCAAAGAGGAAAACACGTGCCTCATCCTTCCTATCTTGGGCTCGGCGCAGGGAGAGAAACAAAAGGGGTTTTGAATCCCCCCTTTTTTTAGCTGCTGGACATCGACGAGAACAAGATGGAGAGGAGAGGCGATGGATGCAAACTCGAAAGCAATGATTGGTGGACTCGTTGGTCTTTCTGTAAGATGTGATGGAGGTGTAGCTCAGAGAAGAGGACGACAATGATGTTTTTCGAGAGGCGATCGTGCTGCTAGAGTGGAGCAACGATTGGATCCAGGTACATCTTCTTCCCTATGTTCTCCTTCCTCTCCCTTTTTTTTTTTCATCTCTGGTTTTTTGAGAAAAGGGGTTGTGGAGTTGTTGGGATTTTGGCTAAAAGGTTGGATTGTGGTGTTCAGCTTTGTATGGAGTCCAGTATGAGGTGGATTATCTGTAGGGGGAATGGGTTTCGGCCCCGTGATTGGGGTTTGGGTTTTTTGGGTTCTTAGGGTTCGAGGATGGGTTCAGTGCTTGAGGTTTTGGGGTTTGGGGTTTTGAAGTTCCCAAATTTTGAGGTTTTTGTGGAATTGGGGAAATTTGGGTTTTGGTTATAAGGACTGGCTATTACGATTAGGGTTTGGGTTTGGGAATGCCGACTGGATTCAAAGGGGAAAGTGGGGGCTAGGTTTTTGGTTTTGGAAAGGGGTTAGGGATGGTTGGGTTGACTAGGTTTAGGGTTTTGACCTTGGGAGGGGAGATATGGGAAATTTGGGGTTCAATGGGTTGGGGTTTATGATGGATTAGAGTCGGTCAAATGGGAATCGACCGATTGAGAGTTGGGTTCGATGGAGGCCAAGGGCCTATAGTTAGGGTGGTTTTGGGGAACAAAGATGGGTTTAAGGTTTTGGATGGGAAGTACAGGTTTGGGATTTGGTTTAGGAGTTTGTGACAGTAGGGTTATGTGAGGGTTGGTTGAGTGCGGTGGGAAGTATAGGTTTGGGATTTGGTTTCGGAGTTTGCAACGGTAGGGTTATGTGAGGGTTGGTTGAGTACGGGATCGTGATGGCAACAGTGGAAGGCTAGGTGTGTGGACAAGGATCATGTTGGGATTGAGATGATGGAATGGAGGAATGAACCAAATGATGATGACGGATTGAACGAAAATTATACAAGAGGATATGTTCCAGGTAACCTCGATCGGCGAACAGAGCGGCAATCTGAGAACGGATCTTCGCTCTGGTACCAATTGACACGGTGCAAGAGGGAAGAATAACCAAGGGGTTATTCTCCAAGCCAAAGGCTTAGTGATAGGGGTCCATGGGATCCAAAACGTCTTGGTCTCACACCAAAGACAAATAATTGAGAGAAATTCTCAACGAGAGAAATTTTATGATCAATCAACCTGTTGAATGAAAGAAATCTCAATCCTTTATATAGAGTCTAGAGTCCTAATTCTAATTTAGAAACAATACTACTTAAAATAAAAGTCTTAAGTCAAACAAGATTCTTTGCCATAAAACTTTCTAAATATTTTCAAGTTTATCCCTAAAATTCAGCTACTACTAAAATAGAGACTCCTACACGATTTGAGAATCTTCTTTTTATGGGCTTGAGCCCAGTGGGCTGGCTGATCATGGATCTGGCATGCATCATATGCACCAATCACAAAGCACTCTAAAAGAAAGTCTCCACTTCGACTATCCTGCTCTTATCCTATATTCATCATCTTCCATGATCTCTCCATCCTTACTAATTATCGAGCCAAGAAATTGGAATGAATCTCCTTGGGATATCTCTTAAGCTTCAATTCCCACAGTAGTGTTAGCTCTTTGTACATCCCCACTGTAGTTTCAATCCATATACTGTCTTTGTATGGCCTACTTTAAAGCCCTTGGATTCTAAAGCCTCGTGCCATCTCTTAAGGTTTGCATCCGCGTCATCTCTCAATTCATCAATCAGCACTATATCATATGCAAACAATACACTATGGGCTATTGTTCTGAAAAAGAACCAAAGACCATAAGAAATCAGCACCAAAGACATGACAGTAACATTCAAATTTAATATGACATCACTATCAGTTGAAACTAAATAAAAAAAGCTCAAGGATTTATTCATAAAAAGGAACTATGACGGAAAAGAACAGCAGAAATGTAAAGTTCTACCTGAACTGAATTGTCATATCGTGCAGAAGGAACCAAAGCCTGTAACTGATCAAAAAATTCACTGCATACAAAATTGAGAATATTGTTAACAAGTTTATCCAACAAAAAGACAAGATTCCAATCAAGCTAACTCTAACAAAGAAACCCATATAAGATGTAAAGAACATTACAGAAGTAGTTAAGGCTTACTCTACGTCCATGGTGATTTGAATGTTAAAGAGTCAGTGGCTAAAGCAAATAATATTAATTTTCAATAAAATTTGAGACAAAGTGTTCAATACTGGAACCAGCAGGAAGAAATATTGACGACCAGCAGTAAGTAGATAATGAATCCTTCCGACTAAGGCTGGAAAAAGTTCTTAAACCGTTGAAAAATGACATCATGGCATATGTGATGCAGGATACACCAACCCATGAGTCAACCAAGCTCTTTGGACCCAGCCCATCTATTTTCATATTTTATCTTATGTAGAGTTTTATTTTATTTTATTTTATTTTATTCGATGGTGTATGTTTTAAGTATTTGGATGTTTAAATCCCGACCATCAATATGATTGGATGGTCCAGATTAGTTCTAGGCCTTTTATTTACCTATATAAGTGATGAAACGCCTCTTTGGCTTTTAAACTTGAAGATTAATGAAAAGAAAAAAAATTGAATGATTTTGCTCTCTTCCCTTTCCCATAAAAGGTCTGGCGTGAGGCCCATCCTCTAGTGATTGGAGTTTGGCATGAGGCCAAGTATTTTCCTATCTCTTCCATCTTCCCCTGCCCACCCCGCAATCTACTGCCCCATCCGCATCAATGTGTGGAGCCCACTTGCCTCACTAGAAAAAGGGAGGGTCTATGAATTGGCCACCCATCAAAACCGCATCCATTTGACGTTGCTGGCAGTCAATCCATCCCAAGAAATGGACAATGAAAGAAGATACTCAAACCTATTATCTCCAACCCTTCATAGCATTGGATCAAATGGCCAAAAACATCCAATGGATCTGCTCTTTGCTAGAGGACTTATCCACAAACCCCCTTGCACCTGGTGTGAATTGGGCCTCACAAACATTCCGCTTGACCCTTTTATGCCAAATAGAGCTCCCTTCAGCATCATTAAAGATCCAGATTTTAGCAACCATATCCAATCCCTGACCACAAAGACCACTGACAAGCTCATGAAATCTAAGATTTACATGGTATTCTAAGCCACGCCCTAACCGCTATATAAACAGTATAACATAACACTGAGGTCATGACAGCAGATTACCCAAATCATGACAATAATACAGACAGGTTAGTTCACTACCTTAACCACCCAGCAGGCAGCGCGTATTAAGACCATGAAAGTTCCATCAATGCATGAACCTTCTGCAGAACTCACTGCAAATACAGCCACTGTATAGTGTCTACAACAGCCCAAACAGTCCCAATTTCCCCTCCATTGTACCAGTCAGTTTCTTTTCAGCCTAAAAAACCCACTTAAACCATTCAAATACCAGCCGCATTATGTTCAAGCAGAAAATTCTTACTGTACCAATGCCATAACAGTCCCCATTAACAGCACCTATAACAGCCATAAAGTCAGCCCAAATATAGCTCTACCAGTCATTCCAATCACTCTCTACAATTGAATCTCTTTACAGTACCTATAGTAGTCACCGATCAGCCCATACTTCAAAACCTGGCCCCAAAATTTAACCTCATACCATTCAAAAAAAAAAAAAAAAGCCTGATAAAAGTGACTTCCTAGGCCTGAAACAGCCCTCATTCACACAGGTTACAGCCATTAAGCAGAAAGGGACTGATTCATAATTACCAGAAAATTAGAGGCTTGTTAGTACAAGAATTGTAAAACACAAGTGTGCAGCCTCGGTCGCCGAAACAAAATTGTAAAACACAAACTTGCAGCCTTGGTTGCCAAAGCCAAATGATCAAGGCTGCACAACTTTTTGCTAAACACTCTCTTGCTTACTCTCAAACCACTTCTCTTTTCTCCTAGATTCATCTCGTTCTTTTCCATTTCTGATTTTACAATTTACATTAAATCGGCACTTCCAACTTGTCATCCGAGCCTTTTAGCCAGTTCCCTAACCATCTAAGCCAAGGAAAGACCTGTTCAAACTGTTCCTTAAGATCAGCAAGAGAGAGAGAGAGAGAGAGGATTACATGGAGTCAAGTGAAAAAGAGGATGCATTAGCAGGAGCACTGGTCAAAAACAGCAACATCAGGGGACGCAGCATTTAGAGGCGGCCAATTTTGGGTGGAACATTGATTCTGAGGACATATAGGACAGTTCCACTTTTCGTGCCCCTTTTCATGACAGTTAAAACACTCAAAGTTGGCAAGTCGGGACAACATCTGTTTCAGGAAGAGCGCACTCAAATATAGAAAGTTTAACAGCAAAAACTGCATTCGCGAGTGTGACAGTATTGTCAAATGGATTAAGCCATGCTTTTTCAGCAACCAGCTCTGATTAGACAGAGTTAACATATGACAAAGTGGGCCAATGAAGGATGGATACACACACGCACGAATTCAGGAAAAAAAAAAAAAAAAAGAGCCATTAAAATTGAAGATGGACTTTTGCACAATACTTCTGAAAAAAGGAAATAGCAGCAGTAGGGAAATGTAGATACATCAAGGCTAACTGAACCCAATAACCGGTGATCACATTGCAGTATTCCCAAATTATTTTATCATCTTATTTAATTGCTCGGATGTCCAATTCTAATTAATATCAGCAAGAAAAATTGGACTGTACATATACTCAGGCCAAATAATCCCACAAAGCTTTAGCAGCTTCAAACTTGGTCATATCAACACTGATGGATTGGTCAACGGAATTGGCAATCCATGTCAAGACGCAGGCATTATCAGCAGCTGGTCCTAAGCAGGTTAATTAACCATTTTCCATAACCCCTTCCCTGTGAGAATATTTTTCATTAGTCAAGATCCATACGTGTTATTTGCGCCATTCAATTTTTATGGAGATGGGGAGGGACTGATCAAAAGTAATAATGAAATAAAGCATATGCTTAAAATAAACAACAGATAAGCTAGGCATCCTTGCATGTGGGTGTAGATCGCAAAGTGGGCCACCTATATCAGAGAAAGTAGATCAAATACTGGGGAGGAGTGGCGCACTTTCTTGTAGAATTGCAGACCAATCAGATCAGCAGAGAAAAAGTTGGGACGGCCAAGATGATATCTAGGTTTGAAAATTGCCAGTTCATGAAACTGGATAAACCTTCAAACAGTAGAGGAAAAACCCTCCAAAAATAATCGCACAATCCTCAAAGATGAGCTACAGCAATCAAGAACAAATGTGATTGGCAGTGGGCACCACCCTACGATCTCATGATCCGAGACAGTCAGAAACTTAAACAACCAGGAAACGATAGTCTTCAGAGATACTTCCAGACTCAGATATTGAAGATAAAATCATAATGGGACTCACTACTGATCAGTGGACCCCACTAAGATCAACCATAGAGAAAATATTGAGAGACAGCGACTTTTAGAGATCCAGGCTCATGAACAGAGCACTGCAGAAATTAAATACCAGGTTGCATCTTTGTTTGTGACCTCTAATACTCTCTCAAGTTGCAGATCTTACATGCAGGTGAGGATCCCATTAAGAGACGGATGGAGTAGATTCTCAGCGACTGGTGGAGCAGATGCAAGATCAGATAATATCTCAGATATAGAAGACACTGAAATAAAGACGGAGATTTCTGTAGAGTCGTCGTCAAAGGAAATTGATCTATGTAGATTAATTGCTAAGAAAGAAATATCTACACCCTTTATGTAATGGTACCTAGTTACCAGATCAAAAGGGCTCTGATATCATATAAAAAGGGACAGATAAAAAAGATTTTCTGAATCTGAAATGTGAATTTTCCCAATCAGAAGATGCACTTATATATACAATCACAGCAACTAAATGATGAATATAAATCATTTTAGCCTTCTCTCTTTGTATGGTAGTCCTAGAGACTACATTCTATAGGGACTTTGTATATTATAGTGATCCATAGTATCATTAAGCCCAATGTACACTATACACTAGCACAGGGGACAAACTTGTATCATGAAAACGTGAAAAGCAACCCGTTGTTGCCCGTTCAATTTTAGAATCTGGGCACCATACAGTGGCTCATCAGACGTGACCTATTATGGTTGAAGATTGCATTCATTGAGGAGGCATTTTAGATAGCAGTCCCTTAGTTCTAACTGTAACGCCCCACCCATACCCATGCATGATATTGTCCGCTTTGGCCTACTGGCCTCACGGTTTTGCTTCTGATGGGCCACAACCCATCAAAAGGCCTCATGCAAGGTAAGGGTGTAAGCTCTACATATAACCCCATTCACTTTCCTCTCTATAGTCGATGTGGGACTCCGGGGCGTCACAATCCACCCCCCTTAAGGCTGCACGTCCCTGTGCAGTAGCCTGCCAGTCTCTGTAGCCTGCCAGCCCTCTTGGCCCGCCCACATGGAGACCCGCCCACTTACACCAGACCACGGCAGGGGACCCACACTCGAACTAGTCGAGAGTCGGCTCTGATACCATTTGTAACGCCCCACCCATACCCATGCATGATATTGTCCGCTTTGGCCTACTGGCCTCACGGTTTTGCTTCTGATGGGCCACAACCCATCAAAAGGCCTCATGCAAGGTAAGGGTGTAAGCTCTACATATAACCCCATTCACTTTCCTCTCTATAGTCGATGTGGGACTCCGGGGCGTCACACTAACTGTGATGTACAGCAATGCTCATTTTGCTGCTAGTCCCATATATCATGAGTTCACCTAGCAGAATGGGTTTGAGTGTCACTTTTATTCATGAAAAGTGACTAAGAAAAAATACTATTAACCATGTGTGTGCGGCAGACGAGCATGATAATACAACTGAGTGCACGTGTTGAGACAGTTATCAGATATTCTATTCAAGTTTTTAAAAAAGTACATATGTACGCACCAACTTGAGGGGGTGAGTTGAGAAACAGCCAGGGCTGACCTGTAACTTACAAAAAATAAGGCACTGGTTTCTAAATACATAAAAGTACAAGGGACGGGCGGTTTTTTGTAAATACACGATAAATATGCACCCAAGGTTGCCTAACCCTAATGATCAAGTCTATACAACTGTTTTCCTAAAGTCTCTCTCTCTCTCTAAATTCAAACCAAGCACAGCCCCATACAGAAATCCCAAAATTGCATCTCTCACATCCCTTAAATCAAGCCGTTAATCCAATTTCAGCAATGTTCCAAGTTCCAGCCTTCCCATCTCTACTTCCAATAGAGTGACATCAATTTTTCTTTTTATTTTAACAGGAATGACATCAAGAAAAGTGTCACATGAAGAGTTAAATTGCCATCCTATCCATCAAAACAATCTGCCTGTTCAGGAGAGAGATTTGTCATGCCCCAGAGTGACTTTTATAATCCATATGGAAAATGTTTACTATGGAGAACAGGTCGCACGGCAAGACAGTTTTGTACATGAGCAAGATGTGAAGATAGTTTATGGAAAATGATTAGAGGTGTGAAGATATGTTGTGCAACAAGATAATTGATAGGGATGTCAACCAGAAGCCATCAAGCATGATGTGATTGACATACTACAACCACTGGTTGAGACACGACCTAATCAAATATCGAGTTATATGGATGGAAGGCGCAACTGTTTTGGTCCACAGTGCCCAGTTAGCATTCAGCTGGGCAGATATGAAAATGATATAGATATGGAGTTAATGTTCCAAAAGAAGATCAGGCTTTACTTTTGGGAAAATATTGTGTTTGAAAGAGAAAGGTACAACATGATCAGCACGAGGATACTTGTGAATTCAAAGTCAAAATGAAGATTAAAAGGAAACGAAAGCTTTGCAAGCTTTCCATTAGAAGACAAAGTTGGAATCAAAACCTCAAACTGACTTAACTTTTTTTTTTATTGAATGATAAGAGGGCAAAGACGACAGACAAGAGACAGTATAAAGGTGCTGACAACGTAAGTACCTGAAACTGAGAAAACCAAGATGAAACACCTGCTAAGGGTCATGAGTCATGACAGCCTGATGGGCCACATCCTGACAAATCAAGAGATTCCAGCATTAGAAGGCTCTCCTTTAGTCCTGATGAACAATGAAGTAGATCCAGATGTCCAAGTTCCTACATTGACTTAGTTTCTGGAGATAGATGATGGATAACAGATGATAGATCTATGGACAAATCAATATCTAATATGGATCCAAGGATTAAATAAAATGATTAGATGATTTTGTCGGTCAGAGCTTTACAGAAAATCCAATCCATAAACAGAACATGCACCTCCATCCTACTTCAGTATGGAGGAATCAATTGCATGCCACATCCAGCCAATGACAGATGAAGACTAACCTACCGTAAATCTACAAGAGACTACTACTTCTGACTCAAACTTTTAATCAAGAAAAATCTGAATTAATTTTGGAAACCAAAAGTGTCCATTATTTGTAACCGTACCACAGCCTATCAAAAAAGCCATCCTCAGTACTTTCCATCACCATACAATCATGGACTAAAGGCATTCAAATAACCCATCAAAAAGAACCAAAAAATTGGTCAAGCATTTACACACATGCTTTTTTCTTCGTTTTGAAAACTAAGGTTTCCCCATGGTATATACCCGACAGAACTATTCCTCCAAGAGAAGTGCACACAGACACCCTTCGGGTAAAGCTGGAAGTGGGAATTGAACACAAGATCTTGGAGAGAAAATCCAAGTCTTATGCCAATGCACCATCACCCAAGTGGACACACAAGAAATATGCTCTTCAATCCATTAAAAATATACATATATATACACACACAAGCAAGGCTCTCCAAAGCTCAAGCTTAGGATAAAATCTCGTAAGCTCATGCTTGTGGGGCCCACCTATGGCCCATCCAAATGGACCAAACACATGACCCCTCTAAATTGTACATGTCCGCCAACTTTTGGTCAAATCCAAATTTACTGGACCGTTGGATCGACTATGTATCAATCTGAATGGACTAATGACCATTAAACTTTTGGGCCCATATAGAGATGATAGAAATCGCGTTGGGGCTGATTTTTTGCAAAGAGGAAGATCCCAGGGAGTCCTTAAAAGCCCCCCCCACCCCCATCCCCATGTGGGTCCCCAGGTGGGTCCCACCACACACTTGAGCTTAGGAGAGCTAGCCTATATATATATATATATATATATATATAACCTTCAGTATTTTCCCCTTTCTCCCTCAGACATCCCTTTTTCTTTTCTAATTTCTCATCATGGTGAAAGAAAGTGAAGATGCATGCACCACATCAATCCTCCTTCATTTGGGGAAAATTTTTCCTTAGTTATAAATAAAGGGTCAGGCCATTTTTTCATTAAAGATTCTTTCTTTGGTACTTAGCTTTGTCTTTGGATAAGATGCAGATAGCAGATCCATTTAGACTGCATAAACCATCATTCTCTCATATTTAAAACAGAGAAGCTCTTTCCAGTTAATGTTAGATCACCTTAACAGCTGAACGTCCTCCTCATTCAACAAAGTAGGAATTAAGGATACTGCATGATTGCATAGGGAACCTGCAAATCAATGTTTATCATTAAAGAGGATGGCCAAAACAATTCTTTTAATTACCATGCCCATGTCATCAGCATCTACAAGAGAAACTTACACAAGTTCTCACAAATTGTGGAAGCTTTTTGGGCATCAGATGTCAGTGTATATCTGATTGAAGATTTAGATGGCTCTAGTTGCAAGCACTCAAGAAATTTATTGACAAATTGGTCTCTCTCTTGCTCTGTAGATCATAAACACAGAGTTATTAATGAATTACCATCCAGTACTATAAATATTAAAGAAATAACCAGTTGACTCTGCATGTATGTTCCTGAAGGTGTCACCTTCACATATTTTAGGATTAAAACAGTGTAGATTCGCAATTATTTTGACCAAGAACGATGTTCTTTGCTGCGCATGAGAAATAGTGGCAGTGTTATTGAGAATGAAAGAGGATGGCACACTGGTTTCTTTCAGAGGACTGCAGGATGAAAGAACAGTCCCAGGCCCTTCTGTAAGTGAAACCAGTACCACACCAGCCACAGTATAAGGGTCGTACTCGAGGGTGGCATCTTCTTCCATTACTGGGAGATCAGTAGAACACCAACTGCCTAAAAACTCATCATGAGGTAGAGCCAAAATATCAGCCAACACTTGAGTCTGCAAGAAGAAAAGACATAATAAAAGATAACATTATGTGGATTTTGATTGAGATCTATTAACATCTAAATGTCAGTGGGCTTACAATGTTAGTCATAATAAATGAACGGAAGTTCGAATCATCGGAAAAAATGTCGGCAAGACGCATCGAGTTGAGAATCACGAGACCCTTTGGATTAGCTTTGTCAATAGAAACTCTATGTTCTTTGGGTTCTCTAGTGAAAGCAGCTTTCAGTAACTCAAGAACCTGGACATTACATTTCAATTAATGGCAAGAAGCTTACGGTCAAAACTAAACAAATGTTAAATGAAAGGCCTCCTACCCGACCCAGAACTGACCTCTAGTGCAACAGACTTTGCCAAATGCATGCTCTTCGGTGAGCTAGCAACCTCATCCAGATAAGAAATGCTTTCCGTTTCACAAAGCTGCAGCAACTGCATAAAGGTGAAGGTGTAGCTTGTTAAACCAAAGCTGTTAATAGAAACATCACCGAATCAGAAATGGCACTGATTCACTATTTCAGCGAAGGGCTCAAATGTACTATAGTATTGGACTTACAATTGAGAGGACTTTAGACTTCCACCTTGATATAGCAGCCACAATAGTGATTGACTCATTGAAATGCTGTGGAATGTTCAACTTCAACACAGCTCTAGCCAGTGAAAGAATGCCCCCATTTTTACATAGTTCCTGTAGAGTAGTGAAGGAGAAAATTTTCATTAAAGCAACAGAGAGATGAGGTTAGCATCCAACAAGTTGATTCCAATTTGCACGTTAATGTGGAACGGTCAAGTGATAAACTTCTAGATAAGTAACTTCTTAAAAAATATAAATGATAAGTGATCCATAAAACATGCGACCTTATTTCTAAGTAGGCGTTCTCGGAACATTTTTTGTTGGCACAACGACTGAAGAAACTGCAAAGAAGCCTCACATTGTTGGCAGAGATTAAGTGCTGTTCTTTCAGCACCTTGAGGACTGTATTTTTTGCACAGCACTTCATTGTTCAGTGCAGATAGCTTCATCTGGAAAAACCTTATGTCTACACGGATGGCATCAAAGGTTACGTCCATGAATACATCTACCTGGAATAGGAAGCTAAATCAGTTCAGATCTTAGTAGTATATTGTGTAAATAAATTCCATCTGAAATTTGGACAAATTAACAGAATGACGTGTCAAGTTCCAAACTGTAAAATGCAGCCTATGGATTTAGATAAAGCAATGCAATGTAAACCATATGATAACAAATCGCTCAGGGGTCAAATGGCAAACCTACAAAGTGTCATCCACAAAGGCAAGGTCCATGGCAACAAATCCACCATACATGCATATGCATATACATGCATATGCATATTTGGACCATATTAAATCAACACTGCATTTTAAGATCCACATTGTTAACACGGAAAAAAATCAAGCGTCTTTCACTGATCAAAGGCCAGCCCTCAGAGTCACGTAAATCCACATTCAGATTTGCTTAGATGGATATTAGACCGCTACATAATCACTAAAAAAAGGAAATGGTTGATAATGCCATTACTAATGGTCATATCAGAAAAACTATTTCAGGATCGCCCCGTAAAAGTGACTCTGTGAGTTATACTCTACAACTCATCTGAGAGTTTTGAATGGTCTGTATCAATTGGGACACATCTTCAATGTGCACTGATAGCATGGTCTGCATATCCAAAATAATAAACTCACCAAATGATTAGGATCTCTTGATCACAGCCCGTATTTTGGGTTATGGTCAACCCAGTATGTTAGCGAATTACGCATGCATCACCAAAATAGTCCAATGAGAATCATTAGAAAGGATCAATGGGCTACCCAATTAAGACACTATGCATGTAAGATGTATCTACCTGTGCAAGTGCTACATGCATTTGGCATAGGAGTCAAAAAAAATCTGCAGGGTGTTAGGCAGGGATTAAATGAGCCAAGCTTGAGCAAGTTGGAACTCAAGCTCGAGCTCAAATCAAGTACCCAAAGTTCAAGGTAGGCTCAAGATCAATTATAAATGAACTAAGCGTTAAGCATGAGCTCAGCTTACTTTCTCCCTCAATATTACTATATACAATATAATGCACATTATATAATTAAATTATATATTGTATTATAAGTATATTTATGATATCAGGTCCATTTGAAATATAATACTACATATATTACTGTAGAAGATAACTCATGAAATAAAAAGGCCCATGTACACTATTCTAGGCCCATCTAGGCCCATGTAGAATATCCCACGTGTGGGACTGGGTTAAGCTTTATACAGCCTGTTCTGTAGATATACTTCCATGTATAGAGATTAGGATTCCTTTATTCTTTGATTCTGATTGTAATTAGATTGTAATTACTGCTGATTGGTAGCATGTGATAAGTGCAAATTTCATTATAAAATATGGTTGGTCGATCCTCAATGGACATTCGACTATCACCTACAAACTATTTCTCTTCCTCTGTCTCTCTGCATGCTATTACATAATATTTCATGGTATCAGAGCTTAAGGTTCTGAGCGTTGGCCTTCATTAAGTCTGAGAGACTTCTTCGAGTGCTTCTCCCTGGAGGTTTTTCTCTCTTTCGTCTCTTTCATCTCTCTGCTGCTATTGCTGGAGTAGGGTGGCCCACCTCTATCAATCAATAGTCGCCAGCACACTACATGACTATGATTGACTACTCTTCAGGATTATTTTGAAGATTTTTTTGGAATTTTTCTTCATCAATCAAGGTACTGTTCATCCCCTTCTTGGTCTGACAAATTCGGGGCCTATTTCTCAAAAAGTTTTTATCAAAACCGTACAGATTTGTGGATCTGTATCCAAATCTCATCAAACTTGGACTAGAGGACATACAATAGGTCTCTTCCAAGCTGATCAATCCTGTTCTGTGATTGGACCACTTTGTGGGGCCCACAGACAGTTTCTGCCACTACAGCAGGGTAGTCTGGCACTGTTTTTTTTTCTTTTCTGGGCTGTTTTCAGCTGAATGCAAATCTCAGCCATTCAATCTGCATTTGTGCTTCTTGGTTAGTGATATCATCACAAATCAGACATTGTCTTTCTTTTTTAGGTTCAACTGGGCTGGAAGTGTGATTGACTACTGGACAAAAGTCTCCAAAACAAGGGGATCTGATTCTAATTGACTCGCTGATTCGTGTGTTGGAGATCAAACACATTTCTTTCTCATTCTGCTGTCTTTGGAAAAAATGGAGAAATATGATGTTATTCCAGTTAAATTTAACGAGAATAACTATATGGCCTGGTCTTTTCATCTAAAAAATTTTGTAGAAGGCCAAGGATTGTTTGGTTATCTGGATGGATCGGTAACTAAACCTACTACTACAAGTACTACTGACAACAAAGCCTTATCCACCTGGTCCAAAGAAAATGCTAAGGTCATCACTTGGGAACTTAACTCCATTGATCATTCTCTTGCCATTGCTCTTCAAGCTTATACTGCTACATCTAATATGTGGGCTCATCTGAAGAAAGTCTATCATCAAATGAATAAAGCCGCAGATTTCACTTAGATAGTGAAATTTATAAATTCAGTCAACGAGATAAATCTGTGCAGGCATACTTCAATGAGTTTCTCATCTTATGGACTGAAAAAGATTCTATGCTTATTCAAACTGTCTCTCCTGAATTTTTGTCTGAAGCTCTTAAATTACAAGAGGAGACTTACATCAATTGGTTCCTTATGAATCTCATACCCGAATTCGAATCTGTTCAGTTTGCTCTCATGCATCGAGAAGTCTCTGCGGACCTGGATACATGCTTCCAAGAGGGCCTTTGAGAATAACTTCGCCTAAACTCACAGCGTGCCATTACTGAAGAACCAAATGCCTTCTTCGCTCCTCTTCCGACTGATTCTGTGAAGCAGCCTGGATCCACAAGCGGTGATGTAACGGGTGTAGACAAGCCCTACGAGAGAGTTTGTCGAATCCTGGACGGATTCCAATGAGGACCAATTCCGCAGAAAGGAATTAGCCGAATTCCTCTAGGAACTCAAATCACAATCTTCCATTGAAGGAGAAATCCAAACAAACCAACTAATCTTTATTACTAAATAATGATGAACTACTCTCCTAATAGAAGGATTACATTTTATAGGAAGGGTTGGACATCCCATTTCCTAATATGACTCTGCTTTCCTAAACAATAAAGGAAATAACTTGCTTAACAATCCAAATAAAATAAACCTCCTAATTTTAACAACTTCTAAATAAATAACAACTCTAAATAAGACTCTTAACTAATTAAAACTCTAACTAAATGAATGACCTATTGGGCTTGTGGACTGGGCACAATTAGTTGGCAGACCATGAATCTGGCCTGCATCAGTTTCTCCCCGCTTTAGAGAGAACTCGACCTCAAGTTCTGTAAATGTCCACCTGGGTCAAAATCAAGCGGACAAACTTCCGAAGTTCTTGATCTTCATATTCTTCACATAGCTTGGGAACTCGAATTGATTTCTTCCTCCAGTTAGAAGCAGATTGGAGGTGTCACTTCTTTAGATGTTTGGAATTTTCTTGGATAAGTGATCGGACCATTAGATGCTTCAATTGTTGCATGTGTACCAACATATCATGATCTTTAAATAGCCATCGCTGATTCTCGAAGATGAAGTCAATGTGTGTGACTTCAACGATTTGTTTTGCTATTGATGTCTCCTGAACGACCATTAGATCCATTGAATGATTAGGCTTGTTGTTCATTAGATCTACGTCTTCAAGATGCGCTGGACATTCTTTATTTGCCTCTTGCCTCTTTTGATCAGCACTATCCATAGCAATGATTTTAGTCCCTGTGTTTTCTGGCTCTTCTGAAATATGCTCCATAGGAAAAGTTTTGCATGCTATTTCATCTGACAGTGTCGTGACATCTTCAGTTGCTTGATTGAGCAGTGTGAGTCCATGCGTGACTTTGTACAGCATCTCATCGCTGAACGACACCCAGGGTCCCATGGTTGCACAACGCACTGATGATATCACAAAGAAAGTTAAAATTGATGTTGTTGATTTCTCTAGAGATGTTAGTCCGAAAGTTTTTGTTGATTGGCTTAATTCACTTGAAGATTATTTTGCTTGGTATAACATGAATGATGAACAGCGGATAGCCTTTACGAAGGTTAAACTTAAAGGTCCTGCTAGAATCTGGTGGTATGGTGTTGAAAATAATGAACTTGCTTTGGGACAGCCCATTACCAGATGGGTCAACATGAAAGAAAGGCTCAAGAGCAATTTCCTTCCTTCTGATTACATTGACACTCTGCACCAAGAATATCTTACTCTCCAGCAAGGCAATCTATCTGTGGAAGAATATACAAACAAATTTCGCGAATATATTGTTCGTTGTAATTTGAAAACAGATGATCGCCTCACTATCACTCGATATAGAGATGGATTGCGAAATGATATCAGACGGAAAGTTGCTATGTTTGATTACACCAGAGTTGATGAGGTATTTTGTAAAGCTCGGAAAGCTCAGTCTGAACTCCAGTTGCGGAGACGCAACACTTTCCAAGTCAGGGAGTCTTCCACTAGAAGAGGACCTGAACCTACTTTTAACCGTACTCAGATGCAAGGTTTTCGTCCTCCTCCTAAACCATTCCAGCAAGCACTACCGATGCCACAGCAAGCCATCCAGCAGAGGCAAGCTTTGCCACAGCCAAATCAGCGGGTGCAGTAAATCAGAATGATAACCGTGCCCACGGAAGGATAGATAAGAGAGAAATCGTTTGTCATGCTTGCAAACAAAAGGGACATTATGCAGCCAAGTGTCCCCATAAAAATTTATATGTTACCAATGAGCCAGAAGATGATGAACAATATGCTGAGGAAATAGAAGCAGAGCCGTTCAATACAGAGCCTCAAAATGAAAACACAGTAGATCAATTCCAAGATACAAAAGCTGATGACGGCACCCCACTGCTTTTCCTTGATCGTCGTCTCCTAGTAGCTGATTCAATGGAAGAAAATGAAGACTGGAATCATACATCCATTTTCCGGTCACGAGTCAATTGCAAGGGCAAGTCTTGTAACATGATCATTGATGGTGGCAGTGCAATAAATGTTATATCTCAAAAAGCAGTCGAGAAATCCAAACAAATCAACTAATCTTTATTACTAAATAATGATGAACTACTCTCCTAATAGAGGGATTACATTTTATAGGAAGGGTTGGACATCCCCTTTCTTAATATGACTCTGCTTTCCTAAACAATAAAGGAAATAACTTGCTTAACAATCCAAATAAAATAAACCTCCTAATTTTAACAACTTCTAAATAAATAACAACTCTAAATAAGACTCTTAACTAATTAAAACTCTAACTAAATGAATGACCTATTGGGCTTGTGGACGGGGCACAATTAGTTGGCAGACCATAGATCTAGCTGCTTCAGACATACGACTATTACCGACAAACTCTTTCTCCTCTCTCTCTCCATGCTATTACATAATATTTCAATTACATCATCATCATCATCAAAGCCTTGTCCCAACTATGGTGGGGCCGGCTAAGGCTCTCTTGTGGACATCTAATATGAGAGACCATGCATACCCCTTTTTTAGGCATGTGGGAGCCCTTATGATCAATGTATACTCATCCCTCAATCCCACCCACAAAAAAAATAAAAAAAAAATAAAAATAAAAATAAAATCCAAAATGAATTATTAGAAGCCCAAATTTGCACTCATCCATTTGCCCTATATTATATGTCCTTTTGATACCGCGATGGTTCAGGAGAAATTTGTCCGTATTAGAAGGAACCTTTTATGGTTAGGTGTGGTGATGAAGGAAATAGCACTTAATGAAATGCTTGAGGTTGTTAAGACTAAATCTACTAGTTGGCTACAACTTGGCAGATTGGATTTAAAAACTGGGGTTTACTAGCTAAATGGTGGTGGCGATTTAAGGAGGAAAGGAAAGCATTTGCAACATATGGTGAAGTAGGGTGGATTGATTTCTATGTAAAGTCCCTAGGAATAGGGTGTCACATTTGTGGGGCACCAAGGTTAGGGATTTGTCTTCTGATATGGGGGTTGAGTAAGGGTGTGGCTTTAAAGTAGGGGACTGGAGCAGAGTCCATTTTCGATTGATAACTGCTCGGTGGTGCTTTCTCTGTCTCTCTCTCTTCCAAGATTGCCGAGGATGGTCTAATAATTGTCTTCAATAGAAGATTGTTATCGGGGATGGGGGTTTAGTGTCTTGAGATTTCTCCTTTAGAAGAGTCTTGTGTTAGTCAGAGTTATTGGAGTATGAGTCATTGTTGAGTATTCTTGCTAACGTTATTATTTGCAGGGAAGAAGCAGATATTAATAATTGGAAGCCTTGCCCTACTGTTGTCTTGTCTTCAAAATCTACTGCAAAGGGTCAGAAGCAGTGCTAGTGTCCAAGTCCCCCAGTTCATATGTTTGGTTAGGTTTGGACCATCATAGAGTGGAGGCATTTTGTTGGCTTGCAATATTGGAGAAGATGTCTACAACAGATAGCCTGAGGAGAGGCACCCTATTGGAGGACATTTCAGATTTTATCTACTTTGTGGAAGGTTCGAGGAAATAGTTTATAACATATTCCCACATTGTAAATTCATTTTTTCTTTGTGGTGTCGTTTTCTCAGCCAATGTGGCGTCTCTTGGTGCTTCTCGAGTCTTCGAAGGGGTTTGATTGAGTCGTTGATGGTGTCCCCTTAGTTCGCGTGTGGTGCGGTTCTTTGGAGGTTTGTTACATTTGCTTTAATATGGTTTGTATGGAAAGAGAGAAATGATAGAACTCGCAGTGGAGCATCCCTCTCAGTAGATGATCTTATACATGCGGTACTTACTGGGAATCTCTACTAAAAGGTACCTCTCACGGACTTGCGTGATCCACGTTCTAAGATGATCTTATACATGTGGTACTCATCAGAAATCTCTGCTAAGAGGTACCTCTAACAGACTTGCATAAGAGGTGACCTTTTTACCGCCATGTGGAACACCCCAGAACAAATCCATGTTTCACAATTGTAAATCCTCAGGAATTCCTTACCAATTTTGCCAAAATCTGGATGTCACTCTAGCATGCTGCAAACCATACTGTGGGCCCTGTCCCGCGACCCTTGTGGTGTCTTCCATGGTTTTAAAACTTGACTCGGACTCGGCACTTACCGAGTCGAGTCTACATGACTCAGACTTGGCTCAAGTAAAAAAATCAGAAGACAAAAGAAAAAAAATTGCTTCCGTAAAAATAGTTTAAATAGAGGGAAGGGGCAAGAGAGTATTTATAGAAAGTGAGGAAAATGCTCTTTTGATTACAAAAAAAGGTTGGGAAAGGATTTCTGGTTTTGGGGGTGGAGAGAGAGAGAGAGATGCTCGCCTCCTGGTGCAGTGGTCTGTTACTGCTGCTGCTGCAGTGCTGCTGCTGCTTTTGCAGTGCTATTGCTGGTGCTGCTGCTCAGCTACAGGGAGCCTGGGACTGTTGCAGTGCTGCCGAGCTAGTGCTGTCTGTTGCTCTGCTACTGGTAGCCTGGTACGCTGGTCTTCTCTCTCTCTTCTTTTCTTTCTTTCTTTCTTTGTTTTTTCTCCATTTCTCTTGCTGATGGTGCGGGTCGTCTTCTTCTTCTATTTTCTCTTCCCTTTTCAGTCGGCTGGGGCTGGGCTGGGAGTAGGGTTCCTTTTTTATTTATTATTTTCCTATTTTTTACAAGTTTTTTTTGTTTTGAAGTGGATGGATCTCGACACGGGCAAGTCCCATGCGACTCGCCCGAGACCCGGCCCTGCCCAAGTCGGGTCCCAAGTCCTATTTTTTAAACCATGGTGTCTTCCTTTCTTGGTTTGGACTAAACTTAGCCCACCAAAATGCAGCTCAAAAACTAACACCAATCAGCCCTTTGTGCATTCAAAATTTTATGAAAACTGCATTAAAACTCCCTCCCCCACCGCCCGCCCATTCTCTCCAAATTTTCTTTATTTTCTTCAAAACAACCACTGACATTGAGTTTTATAAATTATTTGGGGACTGCTTGAGACCCAATTAATCCTTTGGCACATCTAGAAGTGTGTCCTGTTCCCATAAGCTTGATCACAAATGTCCAGAGATTTAAATAATTAATTTTCTTCATCCTTATCACTTCATCGAAATTGAACCACATCATTCTCCCACACTTGAAAAGAATTTGTCCTCGAATTAGAATGCCAAATTGATCCTCAAGAAGGACCATTTGCAATTCCACAAATCTTGTGTGAGATCTCTGTTGTTGAGGTTGTTGTTGGATGGTATACTTGCACAATCCATATGTCGCATCCATCAACTCTGCACAATGTGTTTTGATCCAGTAAAGCACGATCAAATCAAAAAGGAATGTAGGTTGAGATCTGCTTGTAAAAACTTCCACAAAATGGATCATCAAAGTAGTGCATCTCGATGTGTCAATCTTCATTGAACAAAAGATACAAGTACTCTTTCATGCTCTGCTTGATACATAATCATTGCAGTAAGACATTGACTTGGCGTATCAAAGCTTCCATCATCTGAGTTCACATCGAAGATCAACGTCTCCTCAATATCAACATCTTCACGACCATTGCATCTTTGTTGCATGTAGGTAGGTTACATTCATCATCTGAGTACTCATCAAATAGCGGAGGCTTAGACCAATCATCTGTTTTTTATGTTGACGATCAGGCCTCATCACCATAGAACATCACCATCGTTATACAATTCATCAACATAAATAGAATTATCTTCATCATCATCATATATGGCTTCATCATTATCATACTCATCTTCCTCCGATTCATCGCTAAATCATCACGACAATGCAGATGCACCACACTCTAAGCATTGGGTCAATTGCTCAACTTGCATTCTTACATTCTGAATTTTTACGTCCCTTGAATATGGTTCACAACCTGCATCACTCTCGACCTTTGGCTTACGACCTCGTCTTCATCGTGGCGGCATGATTACGCACATGGATTCACAACAATCAAAATTGAAGGATCGATTTCCTACTCTGATACCAACTGACACAATGCCGATTTAAAACAACTGGACTATCTAGGGTCCAAAAAACCAAAAAATACAAAGAATTATAGGGATTTGTAGAAATTCCAGCAATCAAATAAGATTCAAGGAACAAAAATAACCAACAAAACTGACCTTGAGAGCCTTCTTAATGACCATATACTACTCACAACACAATGGGAGAGGAGGAGAAAACTCACAAGACACTGTAGTAATATTTTTCTGCGACTGTCAAACATCCTTGGGAGAAATCAACTACATATCCTTACATAATGTTCTCAAAAAAAATCATGAAACCCTAGAACTAAACTAGATTCCTAATACAATTAGAAGTCTTCCACTACTATTTCCTAACTTAAAACATTCAAATTTCAAAAAAGGAAAATGAGAAAACTCGCTGAATTCCCAAAATTTGGACGTCATTTCAGCATGTTGCAAACCAGGTTGTGGGGCCCGCATGGCCCATCGGCCCCATCCGATGATAGAAAGGCCTATACGGACTGGTAGAGGATTGCTGAGTGACCCTTTCGGTAGCTTCCTTTCTTGGTTTGGAGGCTTTTCCCAAGATTGAAGGTAGTGTTGACAATGGATTTAGTAATTCAGGTAAGATAATCCGTTAGTTTCTCCTCCTTTTGCTGTAGTTTTCAATTTGATTGAAGATCGAGACCATTGGGTTCACCATCAATCGAATTAGCGCCCTCAACTGCGTTACATCTACAAGCACACCATCAATAAACATTGCTGTCAGCTTGTGGTTGATAAGGGATATTGGTTTCAGCTTAATCTAAAGGAAAGATTTCCGGTAGGTACATATCATAAGTTGAAGCAAAGGAAGGCCAGGCTGTGTAAAGCGCTAAAGAGGATCAAGAACAATGCCTATCACACTGAACTTCCAGCCAGCATGAATATCCCCAATGCCTTCAATGTCAAAGAGCTCTACCAGTATCATAGGGTCAAATCAGATGATAACTTAGGTCAAGTTCTTCTCAATTGGGGGGAGGAACGGAGGATGATGCAGATAGTGAGGATGAACAGATGAAATGCATCATGGCCCATGCTTTAAAATTCATGAAAGATTATGATTGTGGACAAGGGGCACAAACTCACATTTAGATCTAGAGCAGTAGATAAAAGGGATTGCAGCAGTTTATTCAGACTTTCGTTTATTTAGTTTAGTTACCTTCAGTTATTTCTGTATTTGGATCAGCAGTTTATTAGATTTAATTATGTGTTGTAATAAAACTGCATAAGAAAACCTACAGCATCTTGAATGGCATGACTGAACATTAGAAATTGTTTTCTTAGAAACCAGAGTTTCTGAAAGTCTGCAGAATTCTGAAAATTGTTGAAACGGCATGTTTACTCCTTGTTTTCCATCAATCTCTATTTTCCTTAAACTGGATTTGTTTTATTGTATGTTAATGGTGGCTGTTGGGGATGGACAGCAGGTTTGAAACACTTGTCTGCCTTGTTTTTGGACACATTTTGGTTGCCAAACAGTATAGAAAGGGAGAGGAGATCGAGAACAATTTTAAGTCTTTTTTATATCATATGTTTAATAAATTTAAAGAAAATAGATGAAATAAAATGGGAGATGAGATCAAGAAGTACCTTAGGATGTACAAGCAAGATATGTACAAGATCTTGCCACTGAGAGGAGATATAACCTGTCAGTAGATGAAGACTGCAAGCCACTAGTGTGGAATGCAGAATAGGTACGTAACTTTCAATGCGAATTTCCTAAATCACAAAACAACTTCTCATAAGAAAACAAAAGAAAAACAAAAGAGAAATCAAACATGGGAGAATGAAAGAAAACCTGTTCATAATGCGCAAGTACAACAAGCAAATAAAATACTAGGTCCAGTATCTGTTCAGTTACTTTCACTTCCTCGAGCAAAATCTGGAAGGAAAAAAACAAAGAACTGAAAATAGGTTATGTCTTTTTTCAGAGAAAACATACCTTCCTTCAAAATGCAATATACACTGAAAGGCAGGGATTGCTAATATGCAAAAGAAATAAAAACATCTTCCTCCATAAAGAGATGCCTAGTATCCTCAATCCCTGGGTTTGTTCATGCTGAACCCAATAATATTCATGGGATGAACTGATAGAAATGACCACTAAAAGAAAATCCGCTGAAAATGCCCCAATTGATTGAATGGTCCATCTCCTCTAATTGATGTCCAGCAAAGACATGGTCAGTCAAGGAAGCAATATAGCAATCGTCCTCAATCAGTGAATTAAGGCAAATGCAGAAGGGCTAGGATCTTCCAATCAGGTAATTTTTCATGTGGGGTTGGTCATAAGAGGGACCATTATAGGTATAATTTGGATCCTAAACATTGGGATTAAGTACGAACTCAAGGACTGAGGATGTAGCCTTCCTAGAAGATAGCCAATATATCTCAACTTACTGACGGAGATTAGATTTTAGATCCCAATTTTGAGTTGGCAGAAGCCTAGTTGGATAGCATTGAGCTTCACAAGAAGGGCCCCAAGGGTTTCATCAAGTTCTGATTGAAGTTCGGGGCCCAAAAAGTCCCAAAAATAAAATAAAATCACATTTCAGGGACTATTTTGGTATAACATTGAATGAGAGGGATTGTTTTAAAAATTTCTGAGAAAAACTGGGACTCAAAACAGGCATGGACGTGAAGGATTTTGGGTCAAGGTTTAGTGGGTCAAATCTAACCCAATCTGAGAAAGGAAGGCACTGGCAGGTTCACCAAAGGGTCCACTTCAAATTGGTAGGGTTCATCTCATCAGATAGTATGCCATGTGGGGCCCACAGGTAGTCTAGCAAAAGGAGTCCAGAACGACCTGAACCTGGAAATTTTCTTTTCTTTTTCTTTTAAGTAATTTGTGACTGTTTTAATTTGGAAACATATATACAACAGGCCCAATTGTCATAAGAAGTTTATTCTAGGTAGTTTGCTACGTTTTCTAGGGTTTTTGTGGGGCTCTTGGCATTATAAATAATATTGTGTCGTCGACATGCTAACAGTTTTGAACAATGAATAACACAACAGTGTGTGTTTTCATTTCCTCTCTCCATGTGTTGTGACTTGTGAGTGGTACTTGGTGATTGAGCAATGAGAAGGCCTTCAAGGCCAATTGTAGTTGATTATTTTTGTTCCTCGTGAAATTTATTTAATTGATGGGATTTCTACAAATCTCCACTATTCTCTATAATGTCTGATTCGGGTTATTTGGGCCCTAGACAGTCTGATTGAGTCAAATTAGGACTGTGTCACTTATCTCCTCTCGAAGAGATTTAACGTGAAATATATATAGATAGATAGATAGATAGATAGATATATATAGAGAGAGAGAGAAGGTTTAACATGAATTGTTACAATTTGTCAATGCCATGAATCTTTCAGAAGGGAAAAGAAGGAGGAGAGGGAAGGGGGAGGGGGTAGGACACTAACCACATACCACTCCACAGCATCCATAACTAGTATGTCTTAAAACCAACCGTTACTAATTAATCTAGCTGCAAAATGTTAACGTTCTTTAATGAAAAGTTGGAAAACAAGACTCACTTTTTTTTTTTTTTTTTTTGTTTTTGGTGGTGGGGGGGGGGGGGGGGCGGGCGCGAATGGTTACTGCAAATTTCTTAGAGCTAAGCAGCATAAAAGGCATATACTGAGAAGCACAAAAACAAAAACAAAAATGAAAAAGAAAATAACATTAAAAAACAGAGGAAGCAGGAAAAGAAAGCCCCCAAGAAACACCCATCCTCAACGAGGGAAGATGTTGACTACAAAATCTGATCTCTCAACCCCCTCCTTTGCAAGAGCATCAGCCTTCTCATCGGTGGACCTCTTCACATGCAAGAAGACATTTACCTTAGAAGCTAAATCAATCACCCCATCCACAACATCCACCATACGCCAAGGGGGCTTAGAAGAGCCAACCGATGGTCAATCCTACAAACTCACCCTATTCTTGAGAGGTATCAACTCAGAACTCACAGCTTGCCCAAGACAACTAGAATTAACTTCATAAGGAACACGACATAACAAAAAAGAAAAGGAGATTTTTATGAGGAAATGACGTCTAGAGAAGTGCATTGCATTTTAATTTCCTTTCCACAAATTATAATATATGAAGCTTGGGCAATTTGATTGCAAAATCAAGGTTCAATTTCCCAATTGATTGTGAAATTGACTCCAATTTTGCAATTATTTGCTTGATTTCAATTTTAATTTTGACTGATACTTTCGATTTTGGCTGATTTCACTTTTAATTTTGAAATTAATTGCTTAATTTTACATGGAGTTATGTAAGGCTGGATTCGGGTTTAGATCAACCCAAACTCTGCCCAAAAAACCTATGTTATATTAGATGGGAGTCGAACACATAACCTTTAAAATAGCATGTAACCCCTTTTAACAATTGTGCTATTTTATTTCATATAATAAGAATTGAAAAAAAAATAAAAATATATATATATATGTAAAAATAAGACAAATAGGGCAGTCTTATCAAATTTCATAGGTTTAGTCTTCTTCTGCTCTTTTTAACTGGATGGGCCTATAGTTGTTTGACATGAAATGGTGAAAAAAGCAAAACTTTCAGAATGTGGGAAACAAAAAGAAAAATATTCTAAAAACTATTATGAGTTTACTATTTTTTATCTCCGCATATCAAAGTACACACTAATGTTCATAAAAATTGAACTATAGCTCTCGTTTTTTTTCAATTATACATTTCTAGGTTGTCTTCATAACTTAAAGAATAAGATTATAATTTTATTATCTTAAACAATAAGATACGTATCTTAATCATATGATAATGAAAATGATAATCGGTAACAATATCAATGTCATCTTACATTGCTTTATATATATTGTCTTTTTTTCATTTTAATATAATTCGTACAGAATGTATCATAGTTTTTATTTTATTTTTTTTAATTTTTAAAGACGTTAGACAAAGAAATACCCACATATGGGAATTAAAAAGAGCCCACAACCTGGCACAAGCTTAAATAATAAAAACCTTTTTTCATTTCAATATAATTTGTACAGAATGTATCATATTTTCTAATTTTTTTTATAAATTTTTAAAGACTTAAGAAAAAGAAATACCTAAACACGGAAATTAAAAGAATCCACAGCCCGGCACAAGCTTAAATAATAAAAACCATTTTTCATTTCAATATAATTTGTACAGAATGTATCATATTTTCTAATTTTTTTTATAAATTTTTAAAGACTTAAGAAAAAGAAATACCCACACGTGGAAATTAAAAGAATCCACAGCCTGGCACAAGCTTAAATAATAAAAATCAAAACAAACAAAGAAATGCAATAGAAATCATACTAGACACTCACCAACAGTTCTAACTCACCACTGAAGTGAATTGGGCTGGAACTAATTTAATTCTTTTAAAACGCCCACAGAATGAAATAGCTTGCATTGATAGCATAGAAAGCTGTACCCCTGGGAAACTCACCGCACATCAAAAATATTTGTATACTTTAGTATTAACATATTTTGTATATTTAACTTTTAAATGTAAGCTGTGAATCTCAAGCTTGGTGGATTCAAGATCAAGTTCGGTGGACGTAAACTATATAGTTCAGTTAAAGCATTTAATGTCACTGCTCTCTCAGTTTTAATTTCTTAAGATGGGATGGGGTGCATTTATGAAAATGCATTTTGTAATATCTTTTTGGTTACTTAAATCCACAATTTTTTTCTAACGTAGTGCAGTGTAACAATCACGTTATTACAATTTTGAAATCATTTTGTAATACCTACATGCGGTTTTTTTTAAGAATTAACTTTGCCTGCAATTCTGACCATCTTAATAAAATTAAAAAAAAAAAAAAAAAAAAAAAAAAAAAAAAAAAAAAAAAACAATTCTAGATTTTCAAAAAATTTCAAATTATGAATTATATTGTCCGTGCTAAGCAAATCATAGGACTTACGAAGAGATATTTACTATGTAAAATAAGGTTTTTCTTTATTTTCTAGTTATAAACTCTTATAATGCGATGAACTCACTAAATGATTCTCATGATTTTTAAAAATATGTTGTGTGAAATCTACAAATTCAAAAATAATTTTCTTTTCTTTCTCAAGGGTTCTTATTTTAGCACTTATTTTTTCTTGGGTCTTAATTGTTTTGTATGCTAATCGCAGTCTTGAATAGTTTTTCCATTTTGTTTCAATACAAACAATTTTGTTTCTGATTTGTTTGACTATTATGACTTTTTTTTCGTATGAATTATATTGCCCCGGCTAAGCATGGGCATGTTGTGCTAGTTTATTATGAAGGCAGAATCCAAAAGGGAAAATCCAACTGAATGTCCACCTTATCTACAATGGTTTCACACAGACACACACACAGAGAAACTAATGGCGCAGCCCGGAGGCCGCGATGAAGATCTACACCTTCGATGGTGAGATCGAGCCCTAAGACTCAAAACCCTAAGATCACTTAGGGGAAAATACCCAGAGGTAGCTCACGAGAACACTTCTCAACTTTGATTATCAATATAGCATAAACATTACAATAGGGGACTCCTCTATATATAGAGTAACACTCTTTCTTAATAACCAAGACATTCTAAAATAAGAAACTACCTAATCTTAATGAAAATAGAATTTAGGAAGTAAATATACTAAGCAACTACTAATTTAGAGACTATCTAAACTAATGATAGGGATCTCAAAGTTAGAAATCATGTGGACCCCATCAAGCGGGTCCATCAGGGCCTACGGGTCCTGATCTTGGATCTCACTGCATCAAAAACAGTCTCCTACGATGGTAGGATAAGTGCTTTACATGGAATGAGCCACTTTATTGGTTCCTGCATTTCTCGTTTCTCTCTCTCTCTCTCATCTCTTTAAAAGAGCATTTCTCTCCCTTTTTCTCGCCTCTCCCTCTCTCAGCCTAATCTCTTTCTTCTCTCAAACATATATTACAGATTCATTTCCCTTCTTATGCACCCTTCTTCTTTCAACCCAATTTTCCTTTCATCCAAATAAATCTTACAAATCTCGGACCACTCCCCCCCCCCACCACCCCCCCCCCCCCGCCCGCCCGCCCGCCTGCCTTATCTTCATTTCCCAAGCCCAACTCTTTCTCCATTCAATCCAAACAAATCCTTCTCCCTTTGTTCCTCTGTTTCTCTCTTCTGCACTTTCTAGAGGTTTGGTACAGTTGTATTCAACCAAACAGATTATCATGAACCCAGTAGAATGCATCATAATAAAAGAAATACAGAAATTAGCATATGGCTTCAAATGGAACTCATCATGTGATGAATAAATAAAAATAACACTTTTAAGTGAATGACTACAGTCATCAATTAGTGCAGTCCTAAACTGACTTGTCAATCAGTTGACAGAACCCATTCCCACTGTGCTTCCCAATCCTCCTTTTATCTTTTTCGTTCTTTTTTTTTGTTTTTTTTTTTTTTTTTTTCCCCTTTCTGATGAAACTTAGTTGTGGTTTCCTTTCTTTTTTTTTTCCTTTCTGATCAAGGGCATTGGAAGGTATTATCATAGTTTAGTATGTGTCTCTTTTGAGCACAATCTAATGACTGTAACCATCTGATTAGATGGGTCAATATTTAAAATTTATATAAGCCCATAAATAACATTTTTATTCCGTGCATATTTGATGATTAAATGTTGGGCCCTTAGTCATATGATTATGATCAAATTTTCATAAAACCAATTTCTATGAGAGAGAACACATTTCAGCTCCTATGGAATATATGAAATTGTCCTGCCTGAATCAAATGTGGTCCAGACTCCAGAGAAGGGTTTTCTGAAACTGTGATTGGGCAGTGAGACAGAGGAGATGGAGAGTAGAGAGGATGAAGGACGATTGGGTTCAGAGAAGAAGATTGCAGAACGAGAAGGGGCAGAGGGAGGGAGGGAGGGAGATGAATTTATAATATCTTTTGGATGGAGGGACTGGATGAAGGATGTTGGGTTGAGAAAAGAGGGATAGAAAGATATATAGCATGAAGGATGGTTGGTCTAAGAGAAGGATGGAGACACGGGATGAAACGTGTTTGGATTAAGAGAAGAGTGCAGAACGAGAGAACCTGTTTGGTTGAGAGAAGTGTGTAGAAGGAAGGAAGAAAGACAGATTTTTAAGATTCATTTGAGAGAAGAAGAGAAATTAGACAGATTTGTAAGATTCATTTGAGAGGAGAAAATTGGCTAGGAGAGGGAGAGACGGAGAGAGAGAGAGAGAGACGTAAATTTAAAGATTCATTAAGAGAGCGAGAAATGCGGGAAACAAAAAAAATGGCTCATCGCATGTAAAGCACTCATCGTACCATCAGAGGGAGAGAGAGAGAGAGAGAGAGCCGGGGCTTGTTTGGCAACTCTATTAGTAGAGTCAAGTAAGGTAAAGCCCCCATTTCTCAAAAAAAAAAAGTCACATCAAAAGCACTTTAATTCAAATTTCCCACATATTTTTCAAAAAAAAAAAAAGTCAAAAAGCAACCCTTTTTCTCCATTAAAAGGCAAAAAAACTCCACTTTTCAATACAAAAGGTCAAAAAGATTCCATCACAAACAACTAAAATAAAATACCAGCATAACCCACTGAGAGAAATGCGGGAACCAATAAATTCACACACACACACAACAGATAACTACACTGAACACATTGCAGTTTGCCATGCCTATGTACTCTCATACATGGAGCCCTTCCAGCATGGCGTGTGTGCAAGATCAAAGCTGCACATCAAGCGGAAACTAGATATCATATGCATGCCTTGGGCCAACATTTAACGTGGCCCACTGATCAGGTAGGGTACATTTATATAACACATATGGATGGTTAATAAAAACTCTCCAGTTGACCACTTCAGAGAAGCATGCATGGCCAACCTGAAAAATTACCCCACCAATATTTCAGCTAGGTCATCTACAAAGTGAGAACCACATGTGCAATGGCCTGGGTGGTGCATGCTTGCCGGATCCACAAGGTGGCAGGATGTCCAGTCATGGCTAGGGTTACTGAAGCTCCTGTGCGCATCACTTATCAACAGAGTCTAAGTTTTCATGTCAATTTATACTCCATGACCATGCAAAAATAAATGGCACAACATCATATCATATTTTAATTTTCCAACACAATTGTGATGCACTGGTGGAAGCGGACTATGTACCAGTTCGTCGCAAAATAGAAAGGAAATTCAAAAAATAGAAGCACGTTCAACAGTACAAGAGCACGTAATTCATGATCAGTTCCAATGACAATAAATAGCTCTTTACACAAATTGAAGAGACAGCAAAAGCACCTGCTCAAGTCTAGAATGCCGAGATGCAAGGCAGCACAAAGAATGCAACAGGCGAATACCGCACAACAGATATCTCAAGTTCATATCATCTTCAATTGGTGAAACAAGGACTGCAACAAGGTGCAAAGGGAGAGACCATGCAAGTCTTTCCATATCAATCTGAAAGGGAAAAATACTTTAGAAACAATCATTGGAATAGAGCTAAAATAATTTTAAAAAATATATATAGTAAGAAAAGGTGCAATCACCTGAATCAAGGAACCATTTTCAGTATTGATTTGTATTGTGAAACTCTCAGAGTCTCTTAACAACTTAGTAAGCTCCTGCCAACTAAGTACATGCAATCCTTCTACGGCAGATTTGAAGTCAATTGCCTATTCATTCAAACAACAAGGCATGTTATAAATATTATTCAGGGAAACCCAAGTAACAACTAGAAGATTATACACAAGCATACAACAAATGTAAAACTTATTTGACTGCATCATCTCAAAGCAAATAACTGAAATTTACAGAATATAAGGGGAAAAAAGCATCATTCCTATAACTGGATTCCTTGAAAAATATGCCATGATCCAAAATTTATTAAGATATGGATGTAGTAATGAAACCATGATCCAATTTTATTCAGATGTGCATATAGCAGTAAAACCCTCATCCAAATCTAGCAAGATGAGCATGTATACTGCCATTTTAAAGAGGATATGAAATAAGAAAGATACTGAGCTTATTATTATCCCTAGTAATCACATCTTAGTATAAACTAAAAATGGCACCATCATTTCAGTCACTAGCCAGGACATTTGTTCTATTGCAGGTATGGTGAAGAAAGAAAATCGCACCATCTGGATTTGGAAACTGGTCTGACAGTAACAAAGCGACACAAGCTTGTAGAATTCATGCAGTTCTTTGTTGTCACCCTTCGAATTTTTGAAGTCACCTAGGATAAATGACACTATTTACTACTTTTTAGGACATTATAAAATCGAGTAGGAGATATGGTCAAGTGGTTCAAGGCATAGCATTGGAACCTATGATGCACGGATACTTCAAACCGGGCAACGTATCGTGTCATATTGTATCCGATACTTCACTTTTTACATGTAAAATCCGTGTCCTTGTCATGTCTATGGCGTGTCCATGCTGTATCCGTACTGTATCTGGGCATCATAGATTAGAACTGCCATGCAGGCTTTTGCTCATCAATGATTCACATTCCCACTATTTCCATATTCCCAGAGCTAAGCTGCTACACTGAAGATATGGCTAGGAACAAGACAAAACACAAGGGTGTACAGCTGCAATACTCACAATTTGACAAATTCTTACGAGTTACAATGGACAACATCAATCCACAAACAAATGATAATAATCTGAACTTATGATTTGGTGGTTTAAATTTTGTAAAGCGGGTCCTGCATATCACAAATTTGGTGAATACCACTTGGTCTTAACACATGATTGCATTGAAGGATACAAATCAGGTGTTGGATTATTCTAACAAATCTTAAACTTGATTCAGTAGAGCCCATTTTTAAATTCAAACGGTTCAAAAATATTATCAAGAAGGCCATTACTGGATTAATCATACTTTGATTAACAGTTACAAAATTTAAGTAAATTATGTGTAAAATATAATTGATCAAACGATAGATCTCACTAACATTGAGATTAAATTTACCTTACATTTAATACAAGGGCATGCATTTTGAGGAGGTTAAAGTTTAGCAATATAAACCCATGCCACCAATTTTACAAAAAAGTTAAAAAAAAAAAAAAAAAAAGGGTAGTGTGTATTGGAGTATTAGATCTATGAATATTCTAGGCATCACAAACTTTCTCAAAGTAAATATTCCAACTATTGTATTGAATTCAAACTAAAAATAAGTCGAATCGAAAAACGAATTAAATGAACCTACCCCATCTAATTTTCGAATTAAGATAGGTGGCGAACTACGAACTCAAATGTGAATCAATCAAATTGCAAATTAGGTAACTATGATCTACACATCAGGTCAGTCTTTTTTGTTTTTTTTTTTCTAACTGCATTAAAAAAATATGCCTCCCAAGAAGCATATAGAAGTGGAGTCTTCATCTTCATCCATGGAAGAATTGACTGGAATAGTTGGGGAATTAACGGGAACCGTTGCTCAATTATTCGCAACGATCACCCAGATACAAGCAACTCCTGCAAAAATGGAAACATGATTTTTCAATATAGAAAATAATCGACATGCGGATAATTACCGAGATGACAGGGAAAATATTCGAAATCAACAAAATCAAAATGTGAACAATGTTGATCAAGATATAGGGATTAAACTCATGATTCCTTAATATGATGGAAAACTGAAACTGGATGAATTTATGGATTGGTTAGTGCACGCGTGTAAAATATTTTTCACACAAGCAAATGACGGAGTGCCATAAAGTCATCCTTGTGGCAACTCTATTTCGCAATTATATTACGATATGGTGGGCTGAGTTGCAAAAGAAGAGACAACATAGATCATGTTGAGACGTGAATGGAAATGAATAACATTTTGAAACAAAAGATCCTCCCAGTCAATTACTTAAGAGATTTTCATTCAAGTTTTCAAGATTTAAAACAAGGATTTAGGTTAGTTGTTGAGTATTCTAAAGAGTTTATGATGATGCAAGCTCGATGTGCTTTAAATAAGACAGATGATGTTTTAGTTGATCGATATTTTCATGGGTTGAGAATAGACATACAACATATACTTGCATTCAAAAATTCTGAAACTGCTGATGAGATAATCCAACATGCCATCAAGGCCCAGGAAATTGCAAATTATCAAACCTGAAAAATTAGTGAATCTATATGGGTTGCGCACAAAGCCTCCATCAAAGACGGATCCTAATCCAAGTGGTAGTTTCACTAAATAGGCTCTCTCCAAGCCTAAAGGTCAGAGTAAGATCACTTCCCGCCACTGTCATCAACCGGGACATCAATCATTTGAAAGTCCAAAGCGAATAAACTTGATAGAAGGTAACGGTGATGTGAAGGATATACCAGATGGTCCTAAGGGCCTGTTTGGATGTATGGTGAATTGAAGTATGGTGAGGTGAAGCATCAAATCAAGAGAGAATAAAATATAAGGTGTTATGATGGTGTTTTGTTTTTAGTTGGTTGGTATGGAATCTTTTTTACTTTTGTATAAAAAAGTGGAGTTTTTTTGTCTTTTAGTGGAGAAAGGAGGTTGCTTTTTTTACTTTTTTTGAAAAATTCGGAGGGAATTTTGAAATTGTGTACTTTTGATATGTTCCCTTGTCATTTCTTGTCTGGATTCACTTTATTTCACTTTAACTAGTTAAGTGTCAAACACGCCCTAAGGGTAAAGAGATAAGAGGAAGTGGAGGACGTAGCTCCCATGGATGGTCTTAAAACTTTCATAGTCCTCAAAGAGATTACACCAACTGTTGAGAATAAATGGTCGCGGAATAATATTTTTTGCTCAACAGGCATTGTGGAAGGATAAGCTTGCACAATTGTGATTAATGAAGTGTTTAAATATCATATCTCATGCTTTTGTGGATCCCTTGAAGTTAAAGGTTCGAAAGCATTATCGTCCTTATTTTGTCCACTGCCTAACTACAGATGACGAAGTGCAAGTATGAGTTACATGCCAAGTTACTTTTGCCATTGGTGAAGATTATAAAGACAAGGTTTGGTGTGAGTTTGGTGCGATGTGCTACCAATGGATGGTGGAAATATATTATTGGGACGACCGTGGATGTACGACAAGAATGGAACTCATGGCATTCGTGACAATACATACATGTTCGTTCATGGTGGAAAGCAAGTCACACTCCATCCTAAGAAGCCAGAACTGCTAAAGAAGGGATCAAGAGCAAATGCTCCAAAAGAAGCACTTCAAAATTCAAATACACCATGTCTACAGAGGCAATATGAAGAAGGCCCGAGTTTGAGGTCGAACTCTTTTTCAACCTAGGGGGAATGATGCAGCAGCACTGATAAGTTTTAGCAAGGAGAATTGTGGTCCACATGTGGGACCTATTAGAAGCCTTAGAGATTTTCCTATTTTTATATCTTTTATTGTCATTAGTTTCTAATTTTGCTTAAGAGTTGTAATTAGAATAGTTTCTAAATCTTGCCTTCTTGCCTTGATTGGTTAGGAGTCTTAGAGCCTAAGTTTTCTTTTATTATATATATTGCATGGTAGAGATGGAAATCTCATACTTTCGATGATTAATAGAATTTGAGTAGTTTTATCCCTCAGAGGTGCGTCCTTGTGGTGAAGTGTCTGCAGAGACCTCATATCATAGTGTCTGCGGACACCTTTTATTGTGCTTCGATACTTGCCAAGTCCTAATCCTAGGACCTGCATCACTTTATATTCTGACTATTATGATATGTGCCAATTTTGAGTCCATTGATTGTCAGTTGTTATGTGATTCAATGATTTTAGTTGTTTATCTATAATCATATCTATAATCATTTATTGTGCTTCGACACTTGCCAAGCCCTAATCCTAGGACTTGCATCACTCTATATTCTGACTGTTATGAAATGTGCCAATTTTGAGTCAGTTGATTGTCAGTTGTTATGTGATTCAATGATTTTAGTTGTGTCATCTATACTCATATCTACTTCGTGGTGCACAAAGTGTTGAACCTTAGATTGTTGCGAATGTGATGAGAGCGTTGGATGATGCTAGCAGACTTGCGGTCCTACTAGATCAACCAGAGGCTTGTTGGATTAGATCTATTCATTACTTTATTTTTGTTAGAATCTGATTCAGATATTGTGTTCAAACCTAAGCTTCTCTAGTTTTGTAAGACATATTTTTGTCATGTAAATAAAAATTCGAAAGTTATCTAAGCTCTGGTGTTTCTCAATGTATGTGAAAAAGTTATATTGCTAATTTGACCCATGCTCACATTTTGAAAAAAAAAAAAAAAATCACAGTGCACAACTCAAGGACCAGATGAGCCAGTCATTGGAATTCCTCATTGAAGAATTCTCGATAAGCATAATTGATCAAACCACAAAAGTTGCAAACACTCACATGATCATGGTTGGAAATGCCTTCTTCCTTAGCATACCTCATCTTCAGATATCTGAAGCCATAAATAGAATCTCTAAGTATGAAAGATAAAACACTACATGGAAGTGTAATGGAGGAAACTCAAATTGTACTAGAAGCATGCTACCTCCGTGCTCTTCTGGAAGGCCTCTAGGTTGAACACCAATAGTGTTGACTTTCAAGAATGCCACTAGCTTAAACATAAAATCGAGCAAATAATTCTTCATGAGCGCACCTTGGATTACCGAATACCATAAAACCGACCAAATAAGTCTTCAATGATGCTTCCTTGGATAACCTATGATCTCATCATTGGATAATTGTACCCTAAAATCAAGGGCCCGCAAAATGGATAGTTGGATGAAAATGTCAGTGACTGTACAATTTGCAAGACAAATTTTTCAACAATAATGACATATATACACAAAAGAGGGATTATACCATCTTTACATTATGCTAAATTTGAAGCCCTTTATCACAGAGCAAGATTCCAAACATCAGTATCAATGGCCACATTAGCCAGTATGCGTATTGCTATATGAGTAACATGCTTGTATCAAAGTGACCTTTCTTGGAAAAAAAAGGGAAAAAATAAAAAGTTCCTTCATACACAAAATATCCAAGATCGTTGATCCTCCTTTTATATGTATACTTGATCCTTGATCCTTCTTTTATATCTTTTATATGTATACTCATTGGACCTTTACATACGTCTCACATCACAACCAGTTAAAAAATTGGTTTTAGTAATTCAGATGGCACAAGATTGATAAGACTTTGTCATATGTTATAACTTATGCAACTAACTTAACATGACTATACATTAAGTACAACTTAATGGGTCATGACGGAGAAACAAACAAAGTCGTGAAAATAAAGCTTTTGAAGTTAGCTACTATTAGTCACAAGACAATAAAGCATAAATTCATATACTAATACTTATACGCCTCAATGCCTACATCTCATGAGCCATGACCGGGGGTGATTCAGGGTACATACCAATAATAAAGAAGAAAAGAAGTATATTATGTGTTTGGGAAAGAAAAAAGAAAAATAATGCATACTGAAAGAAATTTTAGAAAGACTAAAACAGATCAAAACCATGGAAGATGTTGATTTGAAAATGGAGAAACCAACTGTAAAGCAACCAAAAAAAAAAACCAGAGAAACGAAAGCAACATCAAGGGTTAAAAAAAACAGAAGGCCGTAAAGATCTTCTGTGGCTAATAAATCTGCTTCAAGCCTTCAGTGTTGGACAGTCTGAGCACATGGCTAAGCTTGAAGCTCCCACAACTATTTAGAGTGCTCATATACATGGACCCCACATCTGCTTAATCCATCCCATTCACATTTCACATCCATGTATAGGCACCGGACCAGATTCCAATCTAAATGGAGTAATGCACATTGTTGGATTAATAAAGAAAACAACAAAAATATATAGCAGTTTGATCAAACTGAATCTGATAGCCTGTGAACTGTGGAACCCACATTTATTAATAAATCTAGTGCTGCAGCTCTGATGGGCCGGGTCTGGTCAGGTATTGACCAATTCCAAGCCCATTCCTCTGGTGAGGGTAAGTGCAAGCCCAAATGAGGGCCGAATTGTCAAGCTGAACCCAAAACCAAAATTCAAGCTCAAGACCAAGCCCCATCCCCAGGGATACTATAAGTATGTAATATAATACAAAATAACTGCCATGGGTTTGCTGTAGCTACTGGTCTCAAGCTTGAATAAAGGAGGAGGCTTGCATCAGGTAGGTTCAGAGCCAGCGTGAAACTTTTTTGCTGCAACTACATGAATTCTGAGCAGTGGGCATTACCGTGATCATGCTAAGGTGGTCCCCGTAATAAGTGACACGCTACAGCGTCGCCCAATTGTAGTGAAAAGTAGGCAAGGGTTCCTACACCAATCTAAATGAGTGCGAGCAAAAAAAATTAGTTCAAAAGATAAGGTGAATTCAACTTGCTACTTGGAATATAGGAACTTCAAAAGAAAAGTATGGAGTTGGTCGATAAAATGAAAAGAGAAAAAGGTTAATGTAGCCTGCATGCGAAGAACAAAGTGGAAAAGGGATAAAGTAAGGAGCTCACAGATGACAACAAACTCTACTGCACATGAAAAAAATGATGCCATAAATAATGTAGGAATGGTAGAAGAGAATGATTTGAAAGAAAAAATCGTAGAGGAAAAGAGATTGGAGGATAAACTTATAGCAGTCAAACTAGTGTTAAGAGGAAGATACAATTCATATTATTAGTGCCTATGCACCCAAGCAAGAGAAGATGAAAGTGTTAGAGACAATTTTGGGAGAAGAGAAATGGTTTGATATGAGGAATGAGAGCTGCTAATGCCACATCCCAAGCTTCTCTGAACACATCCCTTCTCTCTACACACCCCAAGTGAAAAAATTCCCAAAATTTCTCTCTACACACCCCATGTTCCCAAAATACCCCTCCCTCCACCCTCATTTTCTCAATTCACTCCCCTTCTTCCCCCTCTCCATCTACCTGCCGCCCTCTCTCCCTCTGCCTGTCTCTCTCCCTCTCCCTCTCCCACTCCCTCTCCTTCCCCACCCGCCGCCCTCTCTCCCTCCGGCAATGCTTTTGAGTTTTGATAGATGTCCTTTTAGGTAATTTCACACAAGGATATATTGGTCATAAAAAATGGGATGTGCTCAGAGAAGCTTGGGTTGTGGCATTAGCAGTTCTCATGAGGAATTTCAATCACTGAAATGATTATTCTAGGAGGGGACTTAAATGGGCAATGTAGGAAAGGATAGTATAAGGTAAAGGAGCGGATTTGGGGAAAGGAATGAGTTGGAAGACACAATCTTGGATACCATAATTTTGGTCCTCAATCTACCATTATCTTTATCATCCTTATTTGATAGTCTCTCACGTACATACATTTTCTTAGACTCAAGTAGTCAGTCAAACCTCATTGTACTTAACGTAGATAAGCTCATATGAGAGCACTATATTTAACGTAGATAATCTCATATGAGAGCATTAACCCAACACAACAACTTCTCCAAATCCCTAGGTTGTTTAACAAACAATTGAAGAAAATGGCAAAGACATTCATCAACTCATCGCCCGCAATGATTTGCAGGAATCCAAAGAGCACATAGTCTTCGGTCTTGCAGATGGATTGCAACTTCAGTGACGATGTACAAATAGCTGAGACACCTATGAGAATTGAATCTCAAGAGATAGCACAAAGATATTCACTCTAATACCTTGGCTCGTTAATTAGCAAGGATAGAGAGATTGAGGTCGACATCCAACATAGCATGACAGTGGGATGGTTGAGGTGGAGACCTACATCTCGAGTGCTTTAAGATCAGACATACAACAAGACTAAAGGACAAGTTTTACAGGACAATGACTAGACCAACTATGACCTATGGAGCAAAATGTTGGTCAATTCAACTAAAGCAACACATGCATAAATGAGTGCAGCAAAGATGAGAATGTTGAAAGGGATGTATGGTAGAACTAGGAAAATGAGAGCTTTCAAAGATGCTTAGGGATAGCATCAAGGTTATAAATTAAGAGAGACTTATTTGAGATGGTTTGAGACAGCGCCATTGAGGAAAAAAAATTATGCAGGTATCATGGCCCACAAGGAAAAGGGGTAGGCCGAACCATGGTTTAAAAAATCAGCCGAGTTCAAGTCAACTCGGCCAAATCGACTCGAATCCGCCCTGTCCGAGTCGGGTGTTATACCAATGGGACTCGACTCGCCTGCATCATTAGAGGGGGAAAAAGAAAGAAGGAAAGAAAGGGGGAGTACAGGGGATAGCTAGGAGAGAGAGAGAGAGAGAGAGAGAGAGAGAGAGAGAGAGAGAGAGAGAGAGAGAGAGAGAGAGAGAGAGAGAGCATGTTTAACAACAACAAAAATGAGGCAAAGCATACCTGGTAGGCTGGTACTTCTAGCTCTCTGCAGTGCAGTGCAGTGCTCCTGCTGCTACTGTTGCAGCTATACTGTTACAGAGCTACCTACTGCCTACTGCTATTGTTGCTGCCTACTGCCCACTGTTGTTGCTGCTAAAATGCTGCCTACTGCCTATCATTATTGCTACAACAATGTTGCTGCTGCTGCTGCCTACTGCTAACTGCTATTGCTGATGGGTTGCTGCTAAGGCCCCCAGTACTCTCTCCTCCTTTTTTTTCTTTTCTTTCTTTTGCCCAGCCAACGCACCTCTCTCTCGCTCTCCCTCCCACACGGGACTCACCTCTCTTCTTCTTCACTTATCTTCCCCTCCCCTCCCCTCCCCCCTTTTCTTTATCAGGTGGCTGGGTTCCTTTTTCTCTATTTTTCATTTTTTTTAATATTTTTCAGGGCACAACATGGAGCTGAACCCGAGTCGGGTCTTGAGTCCGGGTCTTGAAACCATGGGCCGAACAAGACATGGATGGAAGTAGTCAGCAAAAGATCTAAAAAAAGTACTACCTATCCGAGGATTTGACTCAAAATAGATCGGAATGGAGAAGCAAAATTGATGCAACAGCAATAATGTCATTGCAATAAGACTCGTGGGCCACATGTGGGACTTGTGAAATTCTAATTTTAACTATTAGTATTAGTTTAAGTTTAGTAAAGATTGTAATTAGGGTTAATTTCTAATTTAGATAGAATTATTAGTTGGTTTCCTAGTTTGATTGGGAATGCTCTCTTAGCCCTTAAGTTTCTTTCATTATAAATATTTTAGAGATCAATGATCTCAGGGTAGAGATTTTTTAGATTAATAGAATTCACTTTTGTGGATTTTATCGAGGGAGAGTTGTCTTCTTCACGTGATTGTTATTGTGGAACCCTAATTGTGCTCCAGCACTTGCATCCTAACCCTAGGATTGCATCAAGAATTCATGACACCAATCCCAACATAGTTGGGAGAAGGTTGTGATGATGATGGTGGTGGTAGGTGGTTATTAAGATTTAAGCATTTTAAGCAAACTGTAAATTGATTTTTGTATTAAGTACTTTACATCTTTTTTTAACAGAGTGACTGTCAGCACTCTGCTGAGATTTTTCTTAATTGGTGGACTTCAATTTTATAATGAAATGAAGATGGTTATTAGTAAGTTAACTTGAGTAGTTTTTTTCCCCCTCTATTTTGGCTATGTTTGGGAACTAATTTTGCTTAGTTCAGGGCTAGAAATGCAGTCATCTTGCTGGAAGAGTAGTCTAACTGTATAGCTAATGTTGGAGAAGCTACCTATATCAACTTTGGTATCTAAGCCTTCGTTTCCCTCAAATCTTTGTACCCAGTGCTTCCTAATATCCACAAGACGACATGATGACAGTAGAGGCTGAGGGAGGAGACAAGAAGACGAAAAAGGAAGAGGGTGCCCATCCAAACAAGGCAAGATTTGCAATAATTGATAGACAACTACAAGTTATAACCCACTAACTGATCAATTTGGCAACTAGGAGGGACCATGACAACAGGTCTGGTGGGAGTTCAGTTAATCCTATTTTTCGGCGAAATCGTCAGTAAGATCATGGATGGCGAGGGACTGTTTGTTAGACATAGTAAAAGATAAAAATTAAAAATATCTCCATATTAAAATTGTGATTCTCAAATACTGCAACAACTAAAAGGGTGATTCCATGATCAGATGGAGATGGTAGAATGTATTTTTTTATTACGAGAAGGTGTATGACAAAAGGAAGGTGAAGCTAATGGCCATGACCCATGAAACTCAAAAAGAAAGAGCCTCAGCTTGGTGGGAGCAAATTAAAGTGACAAGAGAAGAGACGAACGCCCAAGGTGAGGACTTGGAATAAGATGAAAAGTCACCACCCTGCACCCTAGGGAAGCCTTCTTGCCAATAGATTATGCACAGTAACTCTTCATGTGATTGCAAGACATTTGACGGGGGGATCGAATGGTTGAAGAATATACCGAATAATAAAAAAATTACGATGCATTCAAGTAATCTCCAACAATCCAGAATAAAATTCCCAAACAAATATTGTTAATTAGTTTTCTAAAACACTTATTTGCCTTGGATGACAACTTAATGTCAGATATCCATAATGGCATTCCTTGGTCTACGTACTAATCAAATGAAAAATATAAAACAACAAGTCATTGACTTTTGCTGGGTAACTAGGATAGAACTAGTAATAAGTGTGTATCATTAAATCTACAGAAAAGTAAACACCATCTGAAATGGTCCAGATGTGGGATAACTGGAACCAGATCCTATGCGTGTACTAGAGGTGTTTCTAAGTTTTTAAGGAAAAGGGGAAACACACAAAGCCTAAGAATAAGCTACTCAAAAAGAGCATGTCAGATCATATATTAACATATATAACTCGGAATAAAAACTCTGCTGAGTGGACGCATAGAACTCACAAAAACAGCCAATGGGATAATACATCAATGTTGTCACAGTAAATTTTCATATTTCAAAAACCAAGCCACAATGTGATTTTGCTTAAAGCCCATTGTCTGCATGGGATTCAATTCCTAGAAATAATATATTCCCAAAAGTAGCTAAAGTTGAAGAAACAAATGCGAAAACGAATTAAGGGAGATGGGGGATGAGCCATCACCTTAGTAAATCAAATCCTAGGAAAGTTCAGGGTCTATCCACATTTCCACCTTATATCATTCACCCCAGACCTCTGTAATAATCCTTCATTAAAACCCATGTTCTCATGAATACCTAGGAATTCAATTCCATTCAAACAAACAGGCCACTAGACAATCGGCTGGGCATTAAAGTTGATACCACGTGCATTTTACAACATAACATCGACATCCAACCATGGGAGCAGGGGGATTGCAAGTGTAAGTGCATTTACGTAAATAATAACATGGGTCGCTCTAGATTTCAGGTTTTTTTTCTGAATTTCTAGTGGAATCGATGAAAACGGAGCTCGGTTTCATGAGAAAGAAGATATAGAGGAGGAATCAGGAACATGAAAAAGATACCGATTCAAACATGAGATTGTGAACTAAAACTAGGGTTTGGGGAAGGAGGGAGAGAGAGAGAGAGGGAATCACGTACCTGAGAGTCTGGGACGGAAGAAGAGCTGAGAGAAACCCTACGTCTTCCGCAGAGCAACCACTAAGCGGGGAATCGAGACTGCGTTTATTAAACTGCAACTTGAAAGGTTTTTGTAGGAGATCGTGTGTTTATGAGACTCGTACATAAATACACACACAGGTTGTGTTTTAAAAAAGAATAATCCAAAGTGAGCTGTGATTTTATTTTATTTTTTATTTATTTTCGGTTTTTACTATAAAATCAGCATAAAACACTAAAAGATGAATTGATTCTGAAAAATATAGAATGGACGAATTAGGGCACAACGTATAATTTCTTTACTACCATTGTGACGATATCGTTATCTACGTAACCATATCGTTATCCACCTAATACTCATTTTGCATATATCTAACGAAGGGGTCACATCAAAAATATACATATTCAAAATTCCCTCTATCTTTTTCAAAAAAAAATATAAAAAAAAGTAACTTCCTTTCTATGCTAAATGACCAAAAAAAAAAAATTCACTTTTTCACAAAGAGTCAAAAAGATTTCCTAACAATCCACTAAAGACAAAATATCATTATAACTCCCGTTTGGCAATCTACTATTAAAGTAAAAGTGATGTAAAGCCTCTATTTGTCAAACAAGGAGTCACATCAAAAATATACATTTTCAAAATTCCCTCTTTTAAAAAAGAGAGAGTAAAAAAAAAAAAAAAACATCCTTAATCTACTAAATGACAAAAAAAAAATTCACAATTTTAACATAAAAGGTCAAAAAGATTCATCACCAATCCACTAAGGACAAAACACTATCATAACCCCCTAACATATTATATTCTCTAGATTGATTCTTTACTTTACTTTTATTTTACGATAAAATTATCAAACGGGCCCTTAAGAACAAATATATTTTTGGAAGGGATGAGTGAATCCGATTTATTGAGATAATTTGTCAATTCTGTATTTTTCTAAATCAATTTGTCTAATTACTGTTTAAAGCTGATTTTTTTAGTAAAAATCCTTTTCTTAAGGATTTTACTAGGGAGATCCCCTTATATTTATAGACCAAAAAGGACTTAAAAAGATATGAATCAACTGTAGAAGTCCCATGGGCCCTTTTTGGTTCATTTTTTTTTTTTATTGTTTCTCTAAGCACCGATATTCTGGCCCATCTCTCCTTCACAATTAAATGGTGATATCGTTGCCCAAGTTAGATTAAAAAAAAAAAAAAAGATTTCTTCTTTTCGAAGGTGGTCACCTAGTGATGAAGGTTGAATGGTGATAATGAGTGATGAAGGTTGGATAGTGATGATGGGTGAAATTGAATATGATGGTGAAAGAAAAATGTTGAGAGATGAGTCTTGGTGGTAGGTATAATGCTGGTTTAGGTGTTGTGAATTGGAATGGTGGGGGAAGGGGGCACATGGAATGAGATGAGATGATGATGTGGGTAGGGGTGATTTGGAAATGAACAGTGATTGTGCAGGGAGATGCGAAAAAGATGCTGAGAAAAGTAGATTGCAAAGAGAGGAGGAAAAATTGAAACAAAAGGAAAGAAAAATATAACTTCAAGAAAGAGAGAAACTGTGAGTTCCGTGAGATGTGGGTGAAGTTTTATACATTTGGTTGGAAGGGGTTGAATGGGTTTTCAGATGCGCTTGCTTAGGTTGTGGGAGAAAGAGGAATGGGGAAGATGATGGATTTAGATGACTATATGTGATATTGGGGTTTTTCGGTAATAAGCTCCCACCTGCACCAAGTCTATCACTATTGAGATCACCATATCATGGATAAAAATGTTGTGCGAGCAAGGGGTTAGTTGGTAGAGGTGGAAGGATTTGGATGAGTAAGAAGGAGAAGAATAAACGAGAAGAAATATCCCCTCTTATATATGCGAGTGAGCAGGGATATCACTTATTGTTTTTTTTTTTTTTTTAATATAACTTAGTCGGTGATATCGTCGCTTAATTGTGAAGAAGAAGAGAAAACGAGTGGGAAGATCCCCACCTATACATGAAGGTGAGCAGGGATATTGCCGCTTGGCAAAAAAAGAAAAAAGAACAAAAAGGGCCCATGTGACTAATACGTTCGATTCATATCTTTTAGTGTTTTTTTTTTTTTTTTTCTACAACGAATCTAAAGAGATTTTTCTGATAAAATTTGTTGCATGTAAAAAAATCACACATGCACCCCAACAAATATAATCAGATAAGAGCAAGTATGAAGGTCTGCACCACAGACATAGAGTCAATGAAGATTAACAAAAGCTTCAGATGACCTTGGAAAACTAAGGAGAAGCTTGATGAGTCTTGAAAAGCGTATATTTTCATGCACATTTTAGATCATTTTGAGGGCTTATTAATATTAAAGAGCTTTATTCAGTGTCAAATCATGTTTTTATGCATTCGAGGTTCATTGTAGTGCATTCATGCGTAATTTGCTAAAAAATCATTTTTTTCAAAAATTCATGAAACTTGTCATTTTTTTAGATTTATTTTTTGAAAGTCGGTTATTTTGGGTGCATCAAGTAGGGTCCTATGCATCGTCCATTTAAATTCCTTACATAGAATTATTCTTGAATCTATTTGTTTTAATTTGTGCATGAGAAATGAAGAATGGGATCCACATTGGTGAAATTTGAGAGAGATTAAGGGTATGACATCTTTCATGGTAGACCCACATATCTTTGTATTTTTTAAAAGTTTGAAAGTCAAATGGAAAGCTAGATTTGTAATTTCAAACTCGAGAAAGTTAACTTCAGATTTGGTAAGATCTAATTCTTACTAAGTTTGAAAACTCAATAATCAAGAAAGAAATTCAAGAAAGGAAAGTGTGTTAGAAGAGTTGACTAATCATTCAAAAAAGCTTGGAAGCAAATCAAAGATGGAAGGGGAGTCAAGAAACATGGAAAGAAAGATCTCAAGATCCCTTTGGACGTCCACATAGGTCCCACACACCCCATTGCACAACTACTATTCCATATGTGCTCGAGTATTCTCCGAATTTTCGGGGGGTAGCAAGATTAAAATGGTCATAACTCTTAATCCAACCATCAAATTGGTGCAATCTATACACCGTTGGAAAGATCTTTTCGAGTAGATATCTTTAGAACCCAAGATTGTGTCAATCGAAGCTAAAACGAGGAAGATGTGGCATCTGGAAGTTGGTGCTATAATTTCTACTCGAGATTGCAATTTTGCATATGGAAAGCACAAAAAATCTCTCACTCACCTTGCTATTCCTTTAAAGACTTATTGGCCAAGGAAAGAACTTGCCATACAAAGAAGATTGCATGCTAAAAACTTGAAATAAAGAAAGAAAGAAAGCAAAAATCTATAAATTGAATGCATAAGCATCACTCTCCTCTCATTGGGAAGATAAACCAACTCTCTCGAGAATTACTACTACACTCCATCTTCTTCCTCTCTCTTTCTCTCCATTGAAGTTCTCAAGGAGATTTGGTCGGAAATCACACTACATCCTTGGGTTTTTCATTTAGATGAGGCCTCTCATCCTAGTATGTAATTCTTATTGTTTATTTTTTTTTTTAATCTTATGTAAGACTTTGCATATTAGTAAAATTATTTCTTATTCTTTTCAATTTTTCTTTCTTGTCTTTGGGTGATTGGTGCTTGTTTTATGTTTCTTTTCTTGTTGGTATTTGGATTGATGACCAAAAGGCCCTAAGAGTACAATTCAAATTGTGAACCCTCTTGGAACAGAATTTTGAAAGAGAAGAATACACTTCCACACATTTAAATTTCTGTTAAAATCACACATTTAAATTCTTGTTTTTACCACACATTTAAATTTTTGAACTTTTGTTTATTGTATTTATTTTTATGATCAATTCAATTTTATGTTTATTTTGTACATAGTTTATGGTTGGAAGTAGTGATCATTTTGCATGCATTGCATATGGTGGAATCTCTTACATGTTTAAGTGACTGAGGAATTTAGTTCAGAAAAAAATTTGATTTGAATGGTGAAATTCGGCCAAACATAGTGCTTAATCTCAGATCCATCATATAAACAACACTTTTTGCATACTTTCAAAAAAACTGCAGAAACAGTTTTTTGCAAAAAGTTTGAAGTGGGTAGACTAGTCAAATCATAGTATTGTTATGTGAAATTCTGGGAATTGAAGTTCAGCATGTCGCCTATCACGTCCCAAAATTTCAGATAAAAAAGATTTCAAGAGGTTGGTGAACCAGTGGCTTGAACATGGCATGTTAGGCTACCCGTGTGCAGAATTTCTGCACAGTTTCAGTTTTTTATGTCATATTTATATATTCATATTTCATTCATTTAAATTCATTTTTCACTTTCATTTTTTTTAGTTGATTCATGCATCATTGTAGTTCAAAACCCAACCATAAAACTTAGTTTTATGTTTCATTAAATTAGGAAAAACCATGCATAAAAACAGCCTTGCATACTAGTTTTTTAGACTTAGAATTTTCAGCATCTCATGACATGCATTGTATTACTAACTTTCTAACTTATGTTTCTTTTGTTTCTAGTTTAGTTTCTTAGTTTTATTTTTGGTACTTTTTATTCTTGATGTTCTAACTTGTATGTTCTTTTATAGCAATTTTAGTTTTTAGTTTAAGATTTTTAGATTTAGGAAGTTTTCTTTTTATGGGATTGTAATTAATTTAATTTTTGGAAAGTAGGAATGATGGTTGTAACTTTTCTAGTTTATTAGGCTAGATTTAGATTTTAAATTTTGGAACAGGTACAGGTTGAGAATGAACCTTAATTTACATTGCTCCCTGTGGATCGACCTGGTCTCACCAATTTATTACTACATCATGGCTCTACACTTGGAGCTCACGATCAAAGCACAACATTGAAAATCAACTCCATTTCTAAGAGTTTCAAGGTGCTCAGACATGGACCGTGATGAGTTCTTAGACATGAAAGCCCAATAACAACTCAAACGGGTCAAGTCAAGATGGATTTCATTCCAGTGTCAGAGAATACACATTCAATGTATTTTCCGAAGTTTCAAAGCAATTCAGGGTCATTTGGATAGAAATGCAGCCAAATGGTCTCCAAACCCTAGCTCACATTCATGAATTGGAATTCCACATTCCGCCAACTTTCAATGGACAAAAACTGATTCAAAAGGTGAAATACAAGTTCAGAAACAACTTAAGACCATTTAGATTCATATCTAAGCAAAGAACAAGTGAAGTCAACTAAAGTTAAATCTGTGCAAACATGGAAGGCTGAAGTCTATACTCAGCAACTTTCAGAGGCTCCATCAAGATAAAATCAATTCTAAAGACTAAGGATGAACGTTAAAGGAGTTTCCCAAGATTAGAGGGCAATAGAGGTCATTTGGATCCATTTCTCACATATTGACCTTCCATGTCTGAATGGCTGTCAGACATAAACCACTAGGACCCTTCTTTGACTCGTTTATAGAGGTCAAACCAAGATGAAATCTTTCCTAATGATCTATCTCAAGTCTTAAAAAGGTTTCCCATAACCTCATGTCCATCGGAGATCATTTGATACCAAAATACAAAGAAAGAAGGGTGTGTAAGCATGAAGTTTAAGAATCATTTCTAGAGCGCAAACAATGATGAAACCTTCCTCAAAGCCTAGAAAATCATCACAAGATGGATTCCCCAAAATTTCAGAGCATTTGGACATCACTTGGACCCATTTCCCATAGAATGGAGTCCATGTCTAAATGGTTGTCAAACATGAACCCATGTCTATCCGCTCAGACATGAACTTTATGTCTATCTTGGACATGGACTTCATGTTCGATAAAACATTGTTTGCTCGGACATGACGCATTAGTAACTTGTCGCCACCTATTTTCAAGTTATAACTCCCTGGAACCGCTACAACTGCCCTCTCACTTTATAAATAGGGTCTTTGGGCGACCATTAAAGACATTCACACCATTCATATCCTCTCCAAAAGCATCTAACTCTCTCCAATCCTCTCCAAACTTAGAATAATTCCTCCATTTTTCAGATTATCTCTTTAAGAAGGTGAAGTTCTGTCTCTAAGTTCTGCAACATCCATTTTAGCCTCACAAAATTCAATCTTCAACTTCTGGAGATGTTCCTCCAAAGGGAGAGAATGATATTCATGGCCTTATCCTCTCTTTTCAACCCAAAATGATTGTTCAATCACCCTTCTTTATCTTTCTCATTCAAAGGAGTAAGAGTGTTTCTGTTTAAGACTTGGTTGTGCAAGCCTTCTTGGCTTTATTCTGATTATTTGTACCGATATGGCCCAGAATGACACAACCTTGAACGCCTATTAACACATAAATCAGTAACTCCATTGGACTGCACATACACGGTCTTTAATAAACAAGTGATGATCGTCAAATATTATTGTCAGTCAAAATTTATTTCTCGCTCATCCATACACTCATAAGGCCATCCTAAACTCATGATAGAGGCTTTGAAGGAATTTGAAGAAGAAAACAGTGGAGAGAAAAATTCGCACAGGCAGAAGTTCATGTCCGAGCATACATAATGCTCTCGGACATGAACTACAAAAGTGATTTTGCAGTCTTTTTGTGATGTATTATAAGTGATTTTTGTACTTCTATTCTTTTATTCAGTTTAAAACCATATGAGGCCGGGTGGAGGGGTTGTAAAAAAATTTGTAAACAATTTGCATCCACGAGGCTTGAAATGCGAACCCATGTAATACAAATTGGAGGAATGAGCACAAAAGTTTTTTCTATTTTCTGTGTTAGAATCTTGCGATCACGCACATAAATTTGTCTTCACAATTTTCTACCATGAAAATCCCTTTTTTTTTTTGCTGATTTGGGCTATTGAGGAAATTTAGTTTGAGAAATTTTTTATAGAGCTTTTCACATTTTTAGAGATATATTATGGGGCATCTTTGTGTGACCTTCCTGCCCTCCATTACTTCATGTGGAAGGAAATTGTTGAACAGAAACCTATCAAAAACTCAATTTCATGGTGAAATTGAAAGTGTATTTTTTATGTACAATTAATCAAAGACAATAGAATACAAAGACTCTTCTATTATTTGTTGCGCAAGTGCGCCTGTGATTAGAAATCCCTCTTTTCTTTTATTTTTTTCTTTATTTTTGAGTTTTACTAGGAAAGTGGGCCCGTAATTAGAAATCCAAACTCATGCAATCTCAGTGCACAATTTTATCCCTTATCAGCTAAACTACAGCTTAGAAGTGTTTAAAAATATATCATATTAAAAGAGAAAAATGGTATTGGTGTCTTAAACCCATATTGACCTGTACATGAGTGACTGATAGGACTCGCATGATGCTCCTAAACTGGTCTATCCTGTTCTATTTCAATGGCCCAACCATCAATCCAAAAAGGTCCATTTAATAAAGCATTGGATGGTTTAGATCCATCACAGGTGGGCCTGCTGTCATAATTTGAAATGGGTTTACATTTTTACAAATTTGCCATGAAACTTTCCACCCCATGAAATGAGAAGGGGCTTTATGTTTCTTTTTTTTGTTGAAACTTTCCACCCCATGAAACGAAAAGGGGCTTTACTTTTTTTAAAATTTTCCATTTTTTCATTCATTGTGACATTCATCTATATTGGGCCGATGGAGAGGAAGCATTGGTACAATAATTTTGGTGGTTGTTTCTACAAAAATGCAATATGGACTTCAAAATTCTAACGCTAGTGATAAGAGGCATCGGTTCTTACCTTTTTTTTCACTTGAGGTTTGTTTTACCTCACCAGAGGGCTGCGTTCCATCCCCTAAGCTAGGAACAAAAAGAAAAAAGAAAACAAGGGGGATTTATGATGATAAAATTTGAGCAATCTCTAAGCAAAAACAATCAAGGCTCATTTGTATCGTCCACCCTTCTCATTTTACTCAATAATAACAACGTCTAAAGAATCCACAATTTGTTTGCCACGATATATGCAGTGTAAATGGATGAAAGAAAGATTGGGTCCTGCCTTTTTGGAAAGTTAAAAGCTTGCCCATACAAAACGTTAAAAGCTTGTTTTGTAATAGGTAAGGAATCAATAGATCTAATGATTCTTCACTACCACTGGGATAAAGATTCCTCACTTGAGATTTGTATAGTTTATGATTTCACATTGATATTGGCGTGTATCAATGCATATAGCTGAGAAAAATAGGGTTCGGTGTGCAAATCCTCTTAAGTAAGGATTTTCAAATCTTATTGGCGGTAGTCAGATCTGAAAATTCTAACAAATGAAGATTTTCATTCGTCTAAATCTTCGGAAATTTACAATTGCCAAATATGGATTTACCACAACTTTAGAGATACCGAAAATCTTTTCCCTAAAGATTATTCCATAAGAATTTATTCTATACGGGTATCACCCACTTTCAATGATTCATATCCTTCCGGAGGCGGCAGTGGGTGTGCAGGGGAGGCAACGAGGGTGGTGTAGCAGGTGGGTGTGTGCAGGTGGTGGCGGGGATACATGGTGAGTGTAGGTGGGGAGGAAGAGAAAGAGGAGGAGGAAGAGAAAGAAAGGAAAAGAAAAGAAGGGAAGAAGAAGGTAGGGAAAGGCAGTGTGGTGCGATGTGTGCAGTGAGGGAGAGAAAGAGAGGGAGAGGAGAAAGAAAGAAAGAAGGAGGTGCTGGTGCAACTGTGGTGTAGTAGATGGGTGTGCATGGAGATGCAGGGAAATTTGGGTGTGACGAGTGACGCTAGCATCGCCCATAATGACGCTATCGTCGCTTAGAAAAAAGTATAAAAAATTGGCGAGAGGACTTCATTAGTGCTACACAATTTGCGAGGCCCTTTCAAGATATATAGCTATATTTCGGGATTTTTCTAGTAAAATCTTCCAAAATATTCCTTCAATGGGTTAAGACTCTAATTAAATTTTCAAGTTGCAATTCTTATATATACAAAGACAGCAGCCTTTTCGTGAGAGAGCAAAACATGTCACATCCTCAAATTTTTTGTAATGCGATATTCCGAAATTGCCCTTCTAATATAATCTCACCAAAGTAACTCAAATTCTCTAATACTCCACCATGTAAAATATCTCAATGCAAATCTAAGATATTGTTGAAATTAGATACTTATCTCTTCCCTAAAACATATCATACAATAATAACTTCTCTTTAGTTACCTTCAATGGGCCCCACATATTATTAAACTAAAAAAAAAAAAAGAATAAAGGCTCTTTGGCTATGATTCTAGTGTTTACACCATTTTTTACAAATTTTTCCTTAGTTAAAACTTTCCTCCTCTCACTAGGACCAACCGAATATATGATATAGTAAAATTCTGCAGCTTCTTTCATAGTCCATGGATGTTATCTTACCTTACCACAAATTAGAAAGAGTACTTTTATTTAGTTCCTACACGGGCGCACTTATTGTTCCATTGCTAATATAGTTTGGATCTTAGTAATCGGAACGTCACCCTCCTTGATCCTGCTTTTGTTTTTTTCGTAACTTATTAATTATTGTCTATTTTATATTATTAAATTACAAAGTTATTTTTTTTCTCTATTTTTCATACTTAAATATATGGATAAGATATATTTGTGCCCATTAATTAATTATTTATAAAATTATAAGCACTATATTACATAGGCGCTCTCGAGAAAGTGGAATTACTTTATGTTATATCATAACATTACTCTACTTTTCCCTTTTTTCAATCAAACACCCAAGAAAAAATTTAGGGGATTTAACCGGAAAAAACAGATTAGGTGACCACCATACCGAAAAAGTCATTTTAAGTGCCCTTGCACTAAATCAGTTATTTTGCCCGAAAACGTATTTATTTTTAACATTCTCTACTAGAGTCCCAATCGACCTTCATTTGCAATGTTAAGGGTCGGTTGAGACCCTCCGGTCCATCCTAACCTTCGCATAATTCTCATTTACTTTGTTTGTAGGGTCTTAATCGACCTTTATTTGTAACGTTAAGGGTCTCTATCAACCATGTGGTGTAGCTTATAAATGTAAGAAACTCATCCCTCATTCCCTATTTTTGGAAAAAATGACCATGCTCGACTTGCTTCCCCTCCGTAGGATATTCCCAGCTCTTTAAGACCGTTAAAGCCACATGCAGTTGTTTGGTGGAGAATATTAAAGTGCATATGCTATTGTTTGAGGCATACCAATGGAAATGTGGAGTTTATACTTTGCCTTAAAACATGATTTTGACTTTTCAGAAACCATTTTCATAATTCCTAGTTCCATGTCACAATGGCTTGATGGAGGACTGCTGGGAGCCACTATGAATACGCCTGACAGTTGATGTGGAGTTGCAGTCAACGCTAAGGAAGAAGAAGGAAACAAACAAGAGAGAAAATCGGGCTTCTAGGCCCTAAAATGTATAAACGGGTCGAATGCAGGGTCATTAGGGACCCTTAACATTAAAAAAAAGGTCAATGGGGACCCTAGTTGAGAATGTTAGAAAACAAATTACGTTTTTGGGCAAAATGACTGATTTGGTGCAAGGGCACTTAAAATTATCTTTTCGGTATGGTGGTCACTTAATCTGTTTTTTTGGGTAAAATAGTCAAAACTTTATTTAGATTAGGTGTCAAAAAGCGTTTTATCTAAAAGGGAAAAAAATCTTAGGTGACCAAGTCCTTTTTTTGTCCTTGACTGGTTTGGGCCATTGAGGAAAATAAATCGGAGTAAATTTGTGTGGCACTTCAGCCCGTCATGTGAAAGGGGAATTGTCGATTAAAAGTCTTAATCAAAATTCAATTTGATGGATTGTATCCCAAGACCAAGGCCTTTAAATTCATAAATGAAATTGAAACTGATTTTTTTATTACTACCCATTCCTTTTATGACTTTAAATAAGATAGCTAACAACATTCAATTCATCTAATCTTTTTAAGGGGATTCGGCGACGGGTCCCTGAATATTTCACTTTATTGCCTTAGATCCAAAATCTTTATTCATAGTGTGATATGTCATTTTTTTAAATTTGAAGACCTAAAATGTCTAATTTACCTTTTTTTCAAAATCATATCCCACAATTAGTGGGATATGCCATTAATAATGGTCAACTACCATTTAATTGGCCATGATTAATGAAATCTCATTAATTAGATTTTCAAATAAATTCTAAAAAACACACAAATTTAAATAAAAATACAAATAAATTCTAAAAAATGCAATAAATTTTAAAAGCTCAATAATTTCAAAAAACACAATACATTTTAAAATAACACAGAGAAATTGACGCAAATAAATTTCAAAATATCTAAATAAATTTCAAAAAATGTAAATAAATTTCAAAAGACGCAAATAAATTTTAAAAGATGTGAATAAATTTGCCAAAAAACTCAGTTAAATTTGTAAAAAATAAATAAATATTTATTTAAAAACTAAATTAATTTTTCCAAAATGGAGATAAACTCGTCAGAAACTCAGATAAATTTGCCAAAAACTCAAATAGATTTGTTCAGAATTCAGATAAATTTGCTAAAAACTCAGTTAAATTTGTCAAGAACTCAGATAAATTTATTCCAGAACTCAGATAAATTTGTGCAAAACTCAAAAGAATTTGAAAAAATACTCAAAACCCCGATAAACTTGATAAAAACTTAGACAAATTAGACAAATTAGTGGAGGACGGAGGAGCTCAGATCAATGGAGCACGGAAGAGATCAGATCAGATCTTGAAAAGGCTACATCACAGATCTACTACGGATTGTGAGATCGGTTGGGCACATGCAAGTCGAGAAGAGGGGTCTCATTCTGGGTCGGGTCAGACCTAACCCGAACTTGACACCGGCATAGGACTGGCCCAATTGCTCTTCTTTTTCCTTCTGCTTCTTCAACAGAGACAACCGCCCTCGTTGCTTCTTCTCTCTTCTTTTCTGCATTTTGTTGTTGATGCTCCATTGATCTCAAAGCAATTGCAACAGGAATTATAAGGCCGCCCTGCTGCCTTTTTTCTTGGATGGAGGTGGCCACCTGAACTGTTTCCGGCGACGTGCGAATCAGTCCTGCCCAAGTCTTCTATCTTCGGTTCCCGCAGCGAACGACGAGGGATCCAGAGCGATGAGGAATCTATGATTGCAGGATCTGGATCTATTTCCTCATTCATCAGGTTCTGAGATAGAACCTGAAAAGCCCATGTTGCCCTTTGATTTACAGATCTCAGAAGAAGGAGAATCTGCTGCTGCTGCCTTTCAAACTCGGAGACAGATCGTTTAGTAGGAGGAGAAAGAAAATAAGAAGACCGATAATTCCTGGTTGCCGGATTTGCGTCTGGCTTCGGTTTGGAGAAGAGGACGTGAGATCGGGTGGTGTAGTCGTGTAATAGGCGACAGTTCCCAGGGCGGATTCAGACGGAGGCGGCAAGGCTATGCGCGAAATAGCCAGAGAAGGGGGAAGTTGATTCTGATCGTCATAACTACTAGTTTGAAAAGACGAAGGAAGATTCGATGCAGTGCGGTTTTGGAGATGGACGGTTTCGTCTTAGGGACGCCGCCGGAGATGGATGCCTCGTCTTCTTCCTTGGCACCGTCCAATCTGCAGCCTCGTCTTGCAATCCCAGTGGTAGAGACCCGGTCGTCTTTTCCAGTCAGATCTCTGGTAACACGAACGAAGAGTCCCTTCTTCTTGCAATTCTTTGGTCAAGATCAAACTCCCAAAACTCTTTGATTGTAACAACAGAGAACTTGATTTTTGTGGCCCAGTTGAGATCAAACAACCTCCCAATGCACGATCTGGAAAACGGTGCCCTAAAGGGATAATGCAAAATGAAAAAGAGAGAATCCAAGATTTGAAACTTGAAATTTCAAAATTTTATGCCTAAAATGGTTGAAAGGGTAAATCAGTCATGAGAATTGTATCCTGGGACATTTCGCCGAAATATGTCCAGCTGCATTGACTACAGGCCTTAGAGGAAAAGTTGATGGACTGGAGGTCTTACAAGTACTATATAAGGGACCTTTCGCTAATTATCTCATCTTTTTATGTATGACTAACCAAAGATTCTTCTTGTATTTGTTGGTCAAGTTGATTACAAATCTCTTGTTTCTTTTATTTTCTCTTCTCTTTTCGTTAGCCATAGACCTAAAAGAGAAATAATATTGGTGTTTCAAATCTTCTTCGCCCATATACTGTTATATTTAATTGATTGGGGCCATTGCCATGTGGTATAACCATGTCCCCAACCACTTAAGAAGCATTAAGTCCCTTACTCCCTCTCTCTCTTGTACGATTTTCTCTTCTTCATTGTAGACGAAACAAATGGATATTCAAGAGATGTAATGCTATTGCTTAATGGAAGTTTTAGTTTATTCATTGAACATGAAACAAATGATTTCATAATAGTATTTCATGAAAGCATGTAATAGTTCCCTCCTATTGGCTATATAAGGAGGTGTGGGGACTAAAAAGGACACACAACAGTGAACACCGAGAAATTTCTTAGCCATATATACTAAAGCTCTTTCACTAGGCATCCATCTATAAACTTGTGAACAAGGAGTGAATAAAGTAAGGTGATTTCTAGAGTCTCTGGCCTCTTGATAATACACAATCTCATTCATATCGCGGTTCGGCATCGTACATTGTAGTGTACTTGTGGCACTTGATCTAAGCTTCTGCAACAATCTCCATCCAACACATACAATATCCAAAAGGATTTTTCTTGTATTTGTTGGTCAAGCGACCTTGTGATCATAAACCCCTCTTTTCTTTTCTTTTCTTCAACCACAAAGTTACATTTTAAAACCTAAAAGAGAAAAATAATGTTGGTGTTTCAAAATCATCTTGGCCCATATAATATTCTACTTGTATTTCTTCGTCGAGTGGGCCCGTGATTCCAAATCCTTCTTTTCTTTTCTTTCTTTACCATGATCTTACATTTTTAAAACCTAAAAGAGAAAAATAATATTGGTGTTTCAAAATCATTGTGGCCCATAAAATATCCAAAACCAAGCCCGTTACATTGAGTCAATGGTAGGACGAATGAGATGTTGAAGTAGGTGGGCCTTCTAGATGGGTTTTCAAAAACTTTTGTCCCACGTAACGCATGGATCAAACACCCAAAAGGCCAAGAACCCAATCCCAAAATCTAAAACCCTAATCTCATGCATTAAGATAAAGAATCTATTAAGAAGATCGAGAAAAGCAAGCAATCATAAACTAAAAGATCTACTAAAACAAACAAGTCGTAGATCTATGCCTTATGAGCTTGGTTGGCTCAAATCGAGAAGTTGATTACTTGATTCCATGAAATCCTTTTCGCAGATTTGATCTCCTTAGCCTTTTTTTCTTCCAGACTATAACCCTCTAGTTAGAAAACTTCTTAAAAGAGAATGGTGGGATCTCAAATAAGAAAAAACTCATGAGCACTCTAGAAGGAAACCAGAGGAAAGAGAGATGGGCGTCCAAGCATTGGGTGTGTAGTGCATTAGACGTCCACCCTTCCCCTTTTATTTATAGTTTATGAAGCATCTCCTCTTTGTCTAAAATTAGAAGCCTCACTTGTATTTTTAGTCTGAGTCCTACTACTCCTTTCCTTAAGAGCTCCAATTGGTACAATAATTTTCTCTTCTTAGAGCTAGCATGGGGACCATTAGGTATTTCTTAGAATCTGGTTCCAATTGAAAAACATAGACCCCACATCTCATTTGAAACTCAGACCAACAATTAATTGCAAATAACTCCATTAAATAAATGCAACTATATCCAATCTTAAATAATTACAAGAAGACCCTAAACTTTCCAATTACTGCAAGCAGGCCCCTCCATCATTTATATCCATGGATCTATTGGAATAAATCTATCCAACCAAACTAGATCCACATCTTATTATCCGTGTGACCAAATTAATCATTGTGATCATCAGTACCATTCAATTAACTCTTAATTGAGATAGGTGCGCACTTACACATGATAAAACCCATTTATTGGCACAAGGGGATAATTCTCTTTGAGGAAAAATTCCATCTTGAGAATTATATGTTCTCATAGTTCTACTACCACGTACCCAAGATACTAAGGTGTTGACGTGCAATTGGCCTTACTCATTGATAACTTAAAGTAAATGTATAACAGAAACTTAAGTCCATTAATCTCTCAGGATTAAAAGCCTATTGCTTTGAAATTATGAGGGAAATCCTTTAATCATAGACTTATTTACATAAGGTGCTACTCATGGTTCTTTCAGTATATCCAATGTACTAGCAAAATAATCCAGAATCTTATACTCTGATGGTTGAAACAAACCACACTATCTCATAGTAACTGCATTGCTACAACTTTTTGCACATGAGATGCCTAGTCTCATCACTTGTTGTAAATTTTTTTAGGGGAATTGTCCTAGTGGTCGGGAATAACAAAAAACTAACACAACTAAGCTATAGGAAACTTTCGGGGAATTGGCCCAACCTGGGCCCATAAGCTTGGTCTGATAAGTTCAAAACTTAATTTTTTTTTCTTTCAACGCAAGATAATTAGAATTTAAAATCAACAACAAAGTAAAAGGATGAAAATATGTAACTTATGTATTAGAAGTTAATGAGTGATATGTCGTCATCCCGTGTTGTCAATATTTCAATAAACAGAACATAGAATATAAATTTAAAAATAAAGTATATATAAATGAACAATGTTCCATAAAAATGGTAGAATACCATATTAGTAAATGGGTACCATGAATATTTATAGTCATAAAACACTTACTTTGGGTAGAGTGGTAAAAAAAACCACTTGGTTTTGATTAAAAGTTTTTTACGGAGATTAGTGTGGACCCCATAAATGAGGGGTCTAAGTGCTAGATTATAAAAATTTTAAGTGGGCCAACTTTTATAGAGTGAGATTTGATTTGGATTCATAAAAATTGGCTTAATAATCTATGGGGTTATTAGGAAAGAATCAGGATCTTTTTAGGCATTGCCTCATAGAATTATTTGAATTGGACCCATGACGAGGCTGCACATGATTTTACTCCAGTTATTATCTATTTATTTATATGCGGTTAATCTCATGGTGGGACCAATTTCAATTAATGTGAAACTTAGTGCAGGGCTAGTGGGCTACTACATGAAAGTCTACATCTAGAGCATCTGGCATCACTACCAATTGGATTTTTGACCATTGATTTTTTATGCCATAAAATCTAACATATATTGAAATCAAATTATTATTATTTTTTATTTTTTATATAGATATATAGGTCTCGTTCACACCCATATTGGATTAATTTTGGATGTGTCCACACCCATGTAGTCAATGGGCGGAACCTGACTTTGGTCCATCCATTATACATGTCTTTTTATGTGGGTTTGGACTTGCATTTGGTTCACCCAAATTCATGTTTAGGGTAAAGCATATATAGAGAAGTGGGGCTAACGATTTTTCCAGATATTAATAGGAGTTGGTAGATATTAATAGGAAGTCGGGCTCACATGATTGGGAACATAGATTGAGGCTCACAATTCTCAGTCCTTCCAATTTTTGGTTTTTCTTGATTGGATAGAATTTTGATGGGATCGAAAGATATTAGATAGTTTTAGATTGTATTAAGAGTTTTTAGGATATTGCATGTGTTATCTATGACGATTGGTTGGAGTGTGCCACATGTCTCTATGAAAATCTAAGAGGGAGCGCCGCGTGTTGCTCTCTCACGAAGCGGGTGTTGCTTTAATATATACTAGTGCAGTAGGCTTGCGCTGGTAAAAAAATCATTAAAATTCCTAATTAGGAATATTTCTAAATATTTAAATAAATTATGGGTGAATATTAATATATAATTCATAATAAAGATGGAAACTCATTAGATAAATTTTAAGTAGCTGGAAATATTCAAGTAAAGATCAAGTAAATAGTAAATATTTTAGGACCTTGATTTGATTATATTTGTGCTTAGCCATAAATTGAGTGTCATTTCAAAATTAAATGTGGATTTTGAAATTAATTTGCTTCCACAATGGGACCCACATATTAATTAATCCTACCAAATATCCAAAAAATAAATAAATAAATAAGGAGAAACATATCCATAATGGGCCCCACAGATTGATTTTACTGAATACTGAAAGGAAAATAAAGAGAAAATAGTAGCAGAATACAGCCTATGAAGTGGCCCCCGCTCTGGTATTAAAAAAGATCTTCGTGTGTTGGTATTAAAAAAAAGTGGCCCCCGTAAATTGTGAGTTTGGAAAGAAAGAAGACTTGGATTTCATAATGGGACTCATAGATTTATTTGGTTAAATTCGTAAATATAAATGATAGTAAAAAATCGTGGTAAAGATGGAGACTCATGACAGAAGATTTACTTGGTTAAATTAGTAAATATAACTTATTATATATTAAGTGTGGGATTTGAAGTTAACTGGCTTCCACAATGGTTCCCACGGATTAACCATATCAAATACTGACATGAGGGTCTCACAAGTTGATATGTAATAACATTTAATACATACATGTTCATCGATCAATAAAATCATAGCCAAAGAGACTTTATTCTTTTTTTTTTTTTTGTTAGTTAATAATACGTGGGGCCCATTGAAGGTAACTAAAGAAAAATTATTATTGTATACTATGTTTTAGGGAGAATATAAGTATCTTATTTCAAGAATATTTTAGATTTACATTGAGATATTTTAGATGATGAGATTAGATGAGAAGAGGAATTTCAGAATGTAGCATTGCAAAAAGTCTGAGGATGCGCCACGTGTCATCCTCCAAGGAAGTCCCTTGCAGCCACATGTCGCTCTCCCACGAATTCACCTGCTGTCTTTTATTATTTAATACTAGTGCAATAGGCATGCGCCCAATGTAGGCCATAATTAAAAAAATTATCAAAATTTCTAATTAGAAATATTTCTAAATATTTAAATAAATTATAAATAAATATTAGTATATAATTCATAATAAAGATGGAAATTCATTAGAGAAGTTTTAGGTAGCTGGAAATATTTAGGAAAAGATCAAGAAAATAGTAAAGATTTTAGGACCTTGATTTGATTATATTTGTGCTTAGCCATAAATTGAGTGTCATTTTAGAATTAAATGTGGATTTTGGAATTAATTGACTTCCACAATGGGCCCCCACAGATCAATTAATCCTACCAAATATCCAAAGAAAAATAAAGAGAAATATGTTCATAATGGGCCCCACATATTAATCTTACGGAATATTGAAAGGAAAATAAATAGAAAAAGTAACAGAGTACAGACTATGAAAGTGGCCCCCGCTCTGTTATCAAAAATGCTCTTAGTGTGCTCGTATTAAAAAAAAGTGGCCCCCGTAAATTGCGAGTTTGAAAAGAAAGAAGACTTAGATGTCATAATGGGACTCATAGATTTATTTGATTAAATTAGTAAATATAAATGATAAAAAAAAAAAAAAAAACGTGATTAAGATGGAGACTCATGAGAGAAGATTTATTTCGTTATATTAGTAAAGATAAATGATTATATATATATATATATTAAGTCTGGATTTTAAAATTAACTTGCTTCCACAATGGTCCTTACAGATTAACCATACCAAATATTGAAAGAAAAAATAGGAAAAAATGTCGCAAAATACTGCCAAAGAAAGTGCCCCAAATTTCTGTAACTTGGATCTGACGTGAGGTCCGACAAATTGATATGCAACAACATTTAATACATACATATTCACCAATCACTAAAATCATAGCCACAAAGTCTTTATTTATTTATTTATTTTTTTGTTAGTTTAATAATACGTGGGGCCCATTGAAGGTAATTAAAGAGAAGTTATTATTGTATGCTACGTTTTAGGGAAGGGATAAGTATCTTATTTCAAGAATATCTTAGATTTGCATTGAGATATTTAAGATGATGAAGTATTGGAGAATTTGAGTTAGTTTGGTGAGATTAGATTAGAAGGGTAATTCTGGAATGTAGCATTGCAAAAAGTTTGAGGATACGTAATGTGTCGCTCCCTCACAAAAAAGCTGCTGTCCACCTGTCGCTCCTTCACAAAAAGGCCGCTGTGTTTTATTATATAATAATGCCATTCAACTAACGGTGATTGTTCCTCATCAACTTAACATATTTTATGACATGAACAATATTAAGGAAGCTGCTAATGCCATCACCCAAGCTTCTCTAAGCACAAGCCTTCTCTTTACACACCTCAAATAAGTGGTTTTTTTTTTTTTTTAATTTCTCTCTACACACCTATTGTTCCCAAAATACCCAAACCCCTCCACCCTCATTTTTTCAGTCCACTCCCCTTCTTCTCTTTCTCCCTACCGACAACCGCTGCCCTCTCCCTCCCTCTCCCTCTCCGTTTCCCCGTCTCTCTACCTCTCCCACTTTCTCCCTCCCTCTCCCTGCCACCGCTCTCTCTACCTCTCCCTATCGGTCCCTCTCCCCCTCCGGCAAGTGGGGGGACCTCGTGTGGGTGAGTGTAGAAAGAAGTTGGGAGGAAAAGACTTTTGGTAGATTTCCTTTTAGGTAATTTTACAACGGGATATATTAGTCATGAAAAAAGGGTTGTTCTCAGAGAAGCTTGGGCTATATCATTAGCAGCTCTCTATTATTAACTTGACAAAATAGGGTCTATTTACAAATAATGAAACCACATAGTCCTATTCACAAATATTACATATATATGGGAGATGCTCCTATCAGAGCATCTCTCACCTTACTATGAGAGATAAGGTGGGCCCCCCACCTTATATCTCATCTCTCACCTTACTACATAGGGAAAACATCAAAATACCTACATGTACTTTTGTCATTTTACAGAGTACCCTATGTACTTTGGTATTTTGTACTAAACCTAATTGTATTTTAAATCACATTGCAATAGAGACGGTGGTGATGGAAAATAGGAAATGACAAATTTACCCTTCCATATATAAGATGTCTCTTTGCATTTTTTTGGTCATTCTCCCCTCTTTCACTTGTAGCTAGGGTTCTTTTTCGCCACCCATCATCATCACCAAGGAAAGCCCAAATGTGCTCCGTAGCCACATCTTGGAGATCGGAACCGGCACTGACGTCTTGGAGATCGGCACCAGCACTGATCATCACCATGAACCCCATTTCCCATTTGGGTTCCCTCCCATCTACTTTGTGCTAGCTGCTTTCCCTTTTTTTTTTTTCTCTTTCCTTTTTCCTTCTTTTTTTCACTTTCCCCCCATAGAAATCTCTTGTTGCATTTGTTTGTTTGTTTGTTGTTTTTCTTTAGCTAATAGCCTAATAACCCCATTTGGATATAAGGGGTATTAATTGGGCGCAGTCTATCAACTATGACACGGCCTACATCATGATCATCTTCAACAGAGTTGGCGTATGGTAACTGCTTGCTGTAAAGCGATTCCAGGAGGTATATTTGTTAAAATCGTGAAGATGCATTTAAGGCTATATTCAATCTGATACTTTGCCATAGCCACATTTGTGGTGGGCAATTGCAAAACCAGTAAACATGAGTCAACTTAAAATTTGTGTTTCGGTTTTAGGCGGGCATAAGGACAAGAAATCAAGGTGGAAACCGGAAGCCTGGACTATAGTCTAAGTAGACGGTCAGTTGCTCGAGCAAAAGTCGTCAAACCCGTACCCAAGTACCTGCACCCCTCTTATATCTACCTGCACCATTTTTTCCTTTTTCTTTTCTTTCTTTTTTCAATTTTGTTTCCTTTTCCTTCTTATCTTTCTATCTTCTTCTTCCTTTCTAAAATGGGTTTTGGTTGTTTTCATGTCATTTCAAGTTCTTTCTTTGTACACAAAGCAATGAGAGGAGGCAAGGGTTAGATAGATGTTAATGTAGCTGATGTTATACTCTTCTTCTTTAAGAAATTCAATGTCTTTCATTATTTTTCATGTTATGTGCCCGATGGGTTAGGTTCAGGGGCAAATAAGTCTATTTGTGCGAGTAATTTGCCGCCAATATGCACCAGACACCATTTATACGACCTATGCTGTTAATACTAACATACTCCGTAAATTTTGCATGTTAATTAGAGCTACAGGTAGGTTTTAATTAGAGTCATATAAGATGAGACCATATATCAAGTTTGAAGTCAATGCCAAGTCTATAACCCCTTCATCCGTGGTCCACAAATTTAATGACTTTATATTAAAGGAAAATTTTGACCCTCAATCCAATAGTCCAATCCTTTCGAATTAATTAAAACTCAATTGATTCATTGTAATTTAGGGGGTTTTATGTGTGTGGACGATTTGGATGAATCATAAAGTGGCCCCACTATGTTTGATGCACATGAATATTTCCCTATATATATATGTCATAAGCTGCAGCTTAGCTTATTCTAAACTAAAATAATGCTGGTCTTACAAATCAAAGTTGATTATATCTATCTTTTGCATGATGGAACTAAAAATTTAGTTCTGATTGGATTTATATTGTAAAAAGAAACGATAATCGACTTTGATTTGTGGGACCAGCACTGTTTAAACTTAGAATAAGGTAAGCTTCACTTTATAATTAGATAAGCTCAAGTGTGTGGTGGGGCCCACTTGGGGACCCACATGGAGATGGGGATGGAAGGATTTCAAGGACTTCTTGGATCCTCCTCTCTGTAACAAATCAGTTTCAACTGTGAATTCTATAATCTCCATCTAGGATACAAAAGTTTAATGGTCAACAGTCTATTCAGATCGATACATAGTTGACCCAACGATCCAGTAAATTCGAATTTCCCCGAAACTTGGTGGACATGTGCAATTTGGGGGGATTATGTGTTTGATTCATTTGGATGGACCAAAGGGTGGGCCTCACAAGCATGAGGTTCCAAATTTTTATTCCAAGCTTGAGGCTTCGGAGAGCCTTGCGTGCGTGCGCTCTCTCTCTCTATATATAATATAGGGGGCTTTGGTCGGAGGTCTCTCAACTTTTGACTTTAATGCAAACAGTCCACAAAAAAAAGTCATACAGCCAAAGGTCCCTCACACACATTTCCATACCTAAAATGTCTTCTTTCTTTAAATCATATCCCATGATTGGTGGGATATCTCATCAATAATGGCCAACTACCAATTAATTGCCTACGATTAATGGAATCCTATTAATGAGATTTTCAAATAAATTCTAAAAACACATAAGTAAATTTCAAAATAACGTAAATAAATTTAAAAAATGCAATGTTTTTTTAAATAAGCAATAAGTTTCAAAAGAACACAGATAAATTTAAAAAGATGCAACTAAGTTTCAAAAAGATCTAAATTTCAGAAAATGTAAATAAATTTCAAAAGACTCAAATAAATCTCAAAAGATCCAAAGAAAATTAAAAAAATGCAAATAAATTTCAAAATAAAGCAAATAAATTTCAGAAGACCCAAATAAAATTAAAAAATGCAAACACATTTGCCAGAATCTTACAAATCATTTTTCAAATTTCTGAAAAAAATTTCCAAAAACAAAAGTATTTTGGCCAAAACTCACATAAATTTATTTCAAAAAAAGCAAATAAATTTGAAAAGACACAAATAAATTTCAAAAGACGCAAATAAAATTAAAAAACGCAAATCAATTTCAAAAAAGGTAAAAAAATTTGCTAAAGAACTTAGATAAATTCAAAAAAGGTAAATAAATTTCATAATAAAGTAAATAAATTTCAAAAGACGCAAATAAAATTCAAAAACACAAACACATTTGCCAAACTCAAATAAATCATTTTCCAAATTTTTCTGAGGAATTTGCCAAAAACTTAAGTATTTTTGCCAAAACTCAGTTAAATTTATTTCAAAAAGGGCAAATAAATTTGTAAAAACAGAAATAAATATCAAAAGACGCAATAAAATTAAAAAACGCAAATAGATTTCAAAAAACGTAAATAAATTTGCTAAATAATTTAGATAAATTAAAAAAAAAACTAAAATAAATTTGCCAAAAACACAAAGAAATATGACAGAAGAATTTCACAAAAACTCAGATAAATTTGACAAAAGGTCAGATAAATTTCACAAAACTCAGATAAATTTTTCAAAAAAACAAAGAGAAACATGACAGAAGACAGATAAATTTTACAAAAATTCAGATAAATCTGACAAAAGCTCAGATAAATTTGGTAGTAGGTTTGGGCTCTGGACTGGGCTTCCATAGTAGGGCTGCAACTCAAGGACCACAACTCTGTGCTCTGTCTTCTTCAACCACCTGCAACCGAAACTGGACCCAACCACTGATCTCGAGGTGGGCCACCGTAGGAGGAGTGTGATCGAAGGGCCGTGATTGAAGACGATCGAGGAAAAAGGCAACCCATTGGCTGCCGGTGGTTTGCTATCACCATCGTCGTCGTTCGGTCGGCGTAACTGTCCCACCGGAGAAATCGAAGAGGGAAGCGTTCTTTGCTATTAGTTCTTCTAGAGAAGAAGACGATTGAGAAATAATCTTGATCTCGAGTGGGCCACTTCTCTGCCCTAAAATAGGGGTCGATCTTCTCTATGGACCTGATCCCAGATCTACAAATCAATCAGCAGCGACGCTGACTGAAACCCAACGTCTGCAAGTCAAGGAACCCAACTCTGTACTCTATCTTCTTCAACCACCTACAACCGAAACCGATTTACACCCTGAATCCCATTTTTCTGCAGCAGTCGAACATGCCGGTCCACCTAGATCTATCGACTGCAAAAAACTCCTACGTTTTGGCGACTCCGGACGGAATCGACAAGTTCTTCTCAAGCGACTGGACTCTTGCTCTTTTCTCCAACGAAGGCGAAGTGCAGAAAAATCCGGATCAATCCTTGATCCGATCTGTCGAGTCATTTGAGAAGATTTAGGAAGGATGAAGGAGGGAAGATTTGAAATTCTATATTTCAAATTTATTCCTAAAACGGTTGAAATGGCAAATTAGTCTTGAAAAATGAAACTGTGTGGCTATAGGGACCTCTGGCTGCAAACAATCTAGCTGCTTGGACCAGAGCCCTTAAAAAGAATTTCCCTGAACTGGAGGCTGGACAGATTCAATTCTAGGGACCTTTTGCTAATTATTTCTATAATATATAGGAGAATATTCAAGTGCATCAATCCCTCACAATAGGGTGAGGGACACTTCCATAATTGAAAATTTTCATGTGCAAAAGAGGAAAAGTCATATATGGTCATATGCATAGAAGCAGTAATCATGTGCAAAAAAGGGAAAGTTCTCTCACCATATATATATATATATATATATATATATATATATGGGCATATTCCTGTGCATCATATGGTGAGGGACACACTTAATGGGGCCCACCTAGGGACTTTCTGATCATGGGACTTGTGAGGGATGGGAAGAGACACACTGGATGAGACCATATATCAAATTCGGGGTCAATCCCATGCCTCTAACCCCTTCATCCGTGGCCCACAAATTTAATGACTTAATATTAAAGGAAAAAAAGTGACCTTCGATCCAACTGTCGAATCCATTTAGATATGTGAGAATTCAATAGGTGTATTTAAAAGGGTTCCATGTGGGTGGACGGTTCAGATGTTTTATAAAGTCAACCTTACTATATTATCCCTCATCATATTGCTTTCCTTACATGCGTGCAGCTGAGGATAATAAGGGTTATAGCTAAGGAGAGCAACCATCTATATATATATATATATATAGAGGGTTGCGGCTGAGGACATCAGCAATAAATATATATATATATATATCTCGATATATAAACTCATTTGAAGAAAACGTCAGGTGCGCGACGTCTTCGACCCCAACTGCATCATCTGTTTCCTTTCATATCTCTCTCTAATTTGGAAACTTTGTCTTACCCTCCTCCTCCTTCAATTCTATTTTAATCCGATTTCCTCTTTCTTCATCTCCAAATCTTATTATGTTGTGATGTCTTCAACTCCTCTTCTAACTCTTCCCTTTATATATTCATTCAATCTCTTCTTTCTTGATCCCCTAATCTTTTTTTTTTCTCTCTGTTCTTTCTTGGCTCCTGTATTCATAGATCCTTTATCTTCTTTCCTGATCTCTAATTTATTTGTTACGTCTGATCTATCTATCTATCCGTTTCCATACATTATATTATATTTCTTATGGCTGCTAACTGGGTTGATCTTTCCTGGGATCTCTTAGAGAGAATTTCCAATTTTTGCATTATATATGATCACATTAGAATGCAGTATGTCTGCAAATCATGGTGGTCAATCTTGAAGAACACAAGTCATCAACTTCCATTGCTGATGATGCTTCCCAACAACAAAGAAGAAGAAGACGATCAGGACGCTCGTGATTTCTTTAGCCTCTCCAAGCAGAAGATCCACGCAGTTCATCTCCCGGAGATACGCGGCAAGCGCTGCTGTGGGTCTTTTAAGAATGGGTGGCTGATGATTATAGATGAGAAGTTGGATATCTTTCTCTTCCATCCCTGGTTTAAAAGAAGAATTGACCTCCCTCACTAGTCCACCTTCAAAGATCAGAACTATGCAGGCAGCACTGGGGAAGAGATCCGTGACCTTGAAATACTCAAGACCGCCTTATCAGATGATGGGAACATGGTGGTGATTGCCTACGGACTTGGATATTTGGCCTTTTGCAGAATTGGAGATGATGCTTATACTCACGTCGAAGACCTGATATCTGCAGCATATGTGATTTATCACAAGGGGAAGTTTTATGCACTCAGTCGGACAGCAGCCGTCTACCTTCTCCACGTTGATGAGGGCTCCCATCCCTATCTGGAAGAACTGACTGAAAACTTGATCAACGTTATCCCCTACCAAATCTTTGGATATTTGGTGCCTGATATATTGACTGATAGCATACTTGTGGTTATTAGAGATGTACAGTATATCCAAGAAGGCTTTGATATCAATGAAGAGGACCTTCCCCATAAAACCATGGGTGCTGACATTTTCATGCTCAATTTGGAAGAAGGGGAGCATGATAAAACATTGAAAAAGTACACGAAGGTGGAAAGCTTAGGCGATCGGGTACTGTTCTTGGGGCATAATTCTCCCATAGTAGTCATAGCTAGCCAATTCCCAGGTTTAAAGGGAAATCACATATATTTTGCAGACAATATGATGGAAACTTACGTATTTAGTCCATATGGATGCAGTGATATAGGTGTTTTAAGTCTTGAGGATGGGACTTTTGAACAACTTTTTGCTGATAGATTTCATCCTGTCCTGTCACCTCCTTTATGGATTGCAGCAACTCCTAATTCATCCTAGATAGATTTTGGAGAGAAGCTATTCTTGGAAGGACCACAGGTCAGCAGCTCTAGTAAGAGTCCCGAGTCCCCGAGTGTTTATGACAAAGTGCAAACAAACAAACAATGTTTCCTAACTTCTATATATATATTATTTCTCCCATTTTTCTCATAATTATTCATGATAGTTGTTGTAATGAATCCGTTATTGTTTTAAAAATTCACAATTTTTTTAGTTATTATTTTAGCTTTCATTGTTTCAGATGGCATTTGTTATATTTAGGCCTTGGAGATGTGGAAGTGTGGAACTCACATAGCCACTCCTAAATAAATGGGTAATCCTTAAATGTTGAGGATGCATATATGCAGCTTGTGGAATTAGTTCTAAAAAAGCGAAATGTTTATTAAACTGTGAGATCTCTTAATGGATATCTGCAATCTTAATGAGGTGTAGTTACTGTGTCTTTGATCTTTAAACTTGTTCTATATGCTCTCCTCTCGATGCTTAGCCTAATTGGTGTTCTTTCTTTTCAATGGTCTAACCAGTTTTTCTACCTTTTTGTTGTGTGTTCCATGATCTTAGTTATTCATTTTTGGCTTGGTTCAGTGGTGAATGATGGTTTTCCAGAATTATAAGACTACATGTGCAGAACATCTATGTTTTATCAGTTCACAACCATGTAAATATTATTTCTACCGTAGAGACATCTTACATTTTTCCTAGTTCTAATTTATTTCTCCAACAACTTGGCTAGAACACGATATACAAGTCGTAGTACTTTTGCCTCCTGTTTTCACTATTAACTATCTTCTTTTTATGAAGTAGATATGCCACACTTTGAGTTGTCTATTTGATTTGGAAGATAAGAATCATATGATTGTTAGTTCCTTCTTTTTATTATTTTCTAAATCCTAGACTAAGGGTGGGGTATACACTAATTGTAGAGTCTAACAGGATGCTTGATGGAAATAAGACAAAACCACTCTGATGCTGGTTTAATTTTAAGTCTTCAGATCATATGGCTGAATCTGACTTTTGAAAGTTTTATCTCTCATGTTTTACATGAATTATGTATAGCCTCTTTTGCAGATCCCAAGTCCATCATCTATGGTAATAAAAAATGGGAAGTTTGCTATGCCATCTTCCCGACCATTTAACAAATTATAAAACAACTAATCACAATGAAAATACTGTCCAATTAATGCCCTAGTTGGCGGTTGCTAGATCTAGGATCTTGCTTGCAAATCAAAATGATTGGACTTTGATACCCTTGTAGTCTCATATAATGAGCATGCTTACATATATTGGGTTAGAAATTCCTTGGGAGATGTGTGTAAAATGTAACTTTGATAAGTCTCTGTATGAGAAAAGAGTACGGATCCCTTGATGCAGAGCATCATATAACATTTTCACTTTCAATCCAAACATGTCTTTTAAATGAAGACGCTCTCTTTCTTTTTTCAAGTTACAAAAAATTCGTGTCTTTCTTGGTAAAGCTACTCATTTGTCACAGGCCAATGTATTTGAGGTGTAAGACTCCAAGCCCTTTTAAAGCCTGAGAACTGAGAAGCAAGGCACATGCATTGACACTAGACTCATCGCTAATACAAGAAATGGTTGCCCAACGTCCCAACCTCCTATACCTAGGGACTCTCTTGGTAATCGATCCCCAAGCCTCGTAACCATATATTAAGCAACAATTTTTCCCCCAAGTCCTACTCATCTTCTCCTGATCACTACCACCATTTTACTAAGAAAGCCAAATTATATTGCTTTAAGCTTCCCAATCCCAAACTCACGAAATGCTTGGCTTTTATAAGTCTCCATTGCATCACATACAATTTCTTTTTCTCACATTTGCCACCCCACAAGAAATCTCTTTGGATTCGGTCTAGCCTTTGTAACATAGCTTGACACATCTATTCAAGTAACATGTAATATGCTGGAATATGAAACTTCGTAGCTTCTGTTTACGTAATTTATCCCCCAAAAGAGAAGAATTGTCTCCTTTTTCTATTATCAATGTAACTTCTATTCAAGATTTCCTCCAGCACAGTCCTAAAAGGTTTTCAACCTTGTATTGCGGATTTGACTGGTAGCTGCCCGATCTTGGAATTAAGCCTATTAGCCAAGAGCCAGATAAGCTCTTGAAAACAGCCCACCCCCACCAGCACACTCTTAGGTGATTTTATCTTCAATCTTGAAGAGAAGTCAAAACATCTATTATATGTATATATTTGTAACTTTAGTTCTATGGAACTACATACAAAATTGTATCATCAATTAATTGAAGGTTTGAGAAGACTTCTCCATCATGTTCTACTTGAAATTTGAAAATCCTTTATGCGATTGAAATCCTTACTCTCTAATTAAGAGTCAATTATTATTTACTACTCTAATTAGTAGGTATAATCTCTAACTGAGAACCAAGATTGCTGGCCCCTACTCTATATAAAGGTTGTAAAAGTCCTCCCAATGATGGAGTAAATATCTTCCTCTCTTCCACTATTGAGTGAAATCAAACTCTCTTAGCATTGTATGAAGACTCCTAGGCAACTCCAATTCCTGAAGTCTCCCTTGGAATGGCTTCAAGATGCCCAAAGAGTACACATCTATTGCCCTTCATTGCTTGGTATTAGAGCGAGTAAATTAAATTTCACGCCTTAATTGTTTGTTTTCAAAAGTTATCCTCATTTTAGAAGTTGATTTGTTGGTCATTTTTTCACTGATTCCAAAGAAGGATGGAGCTGTTTTGGTTAAAGGCTACATGCCCATTAGTTTGATTTGGGAGTCTCTATAAGATCTTAGCTCAAGTTCTTACAAATCGGTTATGGAAGGTGCTCTCTGAGATTATTTGAGAACTTTTAGGTGCTTTTGTTGATAGTTGTCAGATTCTCCATAGGGTTCTCATTGCCCATGAGTGTATTGATTCGAGGAATCGACAACAATGTCCTATTTTAAATTGTAAGTTAGGCTTTGAGAAGGCTTATGATATGGTTGATTGGGGGTTTCTTCAATATATGAGGGATTTGGTATGAAATGGCTAGAATGGATTTATAGTTCTGTTTTGTCGTCTCACTTTTCAGTTTTGGTGAATTGATCTCCAGAAGGTTACTTTAAAAGTCCTAGAGAGGCCTTTGGCATGGAGATCCCTTATCTCCTATGCCTTTGTTATAGTGGCGGAAGCTTTGTCTGCATTAATGGAGAAAGCTAAATAAAGGAGTTCAATCATATGATTTGCCATTAATGATGACAGTTGTGAGGTAACCCATTTACAATTTGCAGATGATACTATTATTTTTTGTGATGCTTCTTTAATTCAGTTGAATCATTTGGCATTTATTCTAAATTGGTCTGAATTGTTATCGGGCTTGAAAATCAATTATGGAAAATGTGAATTGATTGGTGTTCGGATGGGACATGGTGATGTTGCTTGTTTGGCAAATGCTTTTGCCCATAAGGGATTGTTTGTTTGCACCCATTAACATTGTAATCAAGGAACATGTTTAATGGTGACGCATCAGTCATGTTTGTTTGCACTCATTTGCGTATGTAATGTGTAAAGGAGGTGTGTAAATGATATGAAAATGAGCCCCCAAATTTGATCACCTCATGAGATGGTCAATGAAAAAACACCCCCGACACATTTGTAAGCAAGGCATATAAAAACGGCAGACAATATTCTCGTTATGAGTAAGGTATGCATTTGATTCCCCTCTTCCTCAATTCTATCGTTTTTTTGTAATTTTTTTCCAATGGTACTTTCATTCTCTCCAAAAGTCTCTTGCTTTCGAGACCTGAAGTGCCAAACACTCTCCTGCTTGGCTGAAGACCCTACCCAATCGTTAGTGGTTTCTCCCTATAGGTGTTCTCTCCCACACCCTATCCTTTTTGGCTCTCTCTCTCTCTCTCTCTCTCTCTCTGCCAATGCATTTGTGGTCGGAGCCTCTGTTGCTGCCCACATTTCCATTGGTGCTTTGTCAGGAAATTATAATCTTTGATCAAGAATCTCCCCCCCCCCCCCGATGTTGCTCTCTCTCTCTCTCTTTGCTCTAGTTTTACAAAACCAGACAGCTCTAAAATTTCCCCCCAAAAATAGCAGCAATATGAAAGAGATAAAAATGATCTTGCACATAAGTTGTGAATGAAAATTTATTTTAGTACATATCCTTTTAGACCAGATTGTTAAAAAGAACAGACATACTTTGGATTATTGATAACCCAAATTTCACTTGAACTAGAGATTTTTCCACCATTGAACAGCAAGTATAAAAGACATGTGAGTCTGATGCTGGGCCTAACTTTGATTGCAACAAAAGTTTGGTCAGAGCCAATACAAAATGTCAGTGTATTTTTGAACCATTTGGTTAATAAGGTGGAAGCACCTAATTGGCTCAAGTAGTAAATTACTATAAATAAAACAGTACACCTCTTGCATATACAGCATGCAGGTAAATCAAATACATGAATTGTTGAGTTGTGGAGGTCTACCTGGGGAACAATTCTAACCATTTTATTCCAGTCTTTTAATTCAAATAATTGTAAGTTCTTAATCATCCAGATTTTGGTCATGAATTGGATGGTTTTGATTGTAACTTACATATATTGAGAATGGGGCTAAGGTTTTTGGTAACTTTTGTCTCTCTCTCTCTCTCTCTCTCTCTCATCCTATGGGTTTGACTAGAAGTTTCAAAATTAGGACATACTGGTAAGTGTAACTGAGAATTTGTAATCAACAGGCTGTCTTTTCTTATGTGGACTTTTTCAGTAACTGATATTTTTTGGAATGATGTGATACAATATGGGACGTCTAAGTTGTACGTACAGTAACAGTAAGATTAGACCCATTTCAACTTGCAGTAACAGTGAGATAAGGCTCAGTTGTTGTTGCAGTAACAGTGAGATAAGCAGAGTTGTTGCTTTAGTGGGAGTTTTCAAAGATTTTGATTGTTGGCTTTGTGTTTATGTTTCTTGGCCTTTTTATTAGTGAATCTGTTTACTTTCTAGAGTTATTTCTTTTTTGCCTTTTATTTTGTTGGTTTTGGTAGAGTTTTAACAAGAGTCTTATTATGTTCTTTTTTTGTTTTTGTTTTGGAGTGTTCAACATGAGTAGGCCGGATATTTATTTTTGACATAGTATATCTCTTTTTTGAATAGTATATTCTGTGGATGAAGCATAAGATGCCTTTGACATTTATGTGTCTGTGGAGTCCTTTGAAATATATTGAAATTGTTGAGATGGAGTATTTATGTGTCTATCCACGAAGCGCTTTTATTTTTTTTTTTTCTTTTTTTTTCGAAGGTGGAAGGTTCGGGGGGGGGGGGGGGGGGGGGATGACGGGTGTGGGTTGGGGTTTGGAAATAAATGGTACTCCATTTCTCTCTATGGCCATTTCACATAAAACTATTGGCTTGTATGGCTTACATGATGATGCACATTTTTTGGTTGATGTCCTAAATTCTTGACCAAATCAAGTGGGAGAGTTGGAGTTGACTCAAAAGGTCAGGGATGGAATTTGAAATGATACTCCATTACTCTCTATGGGCATTTCGCATAAAATTATTTGCTTGTATGGCTTACATGATGATGTGCATTTTTTGGTTGTTGTCCAAATTACTTCTTGAACAAATCAAGTGGGAGAGTTGGAGTTGATTCAAAAGGTCAGAGATGGAATTCGAAATCTTTTGGCAAATGTTATCCACATATCATGATCTGCATTTACACTTGATATTTGTTTTCTACATTGATGAGATAAGTAGGCCTACATTTTCTTGTAGGAGGGCCCAAGAACATTGATTTTACATGCTTGATTTTTGTTTGGATTAGCTTCTATATTGCATGATGCGGTCAGGTTTTTATAGGTTGATTTCTCACATGTTTGTGTTGGTTTGGATTTGCTTTTGTTGATCTGCATATTTCATGATCTAAGCATTTTTATACATGCTTACCCAAGCTACGGATAATTTTTTAGGGTGACTAGAGTGTCCTTGTGACAGACACGTCTGTGTAATTAATCCATATTTTCTAGTGGGCGACAGAAACATTTTACTTGTAGCATTTTCGAAAGATCAGAGTAGAGACAGATGCTGACCCAAATATTGTTTGGACAAGACTTTCTTGATCATCGTCGTCATTATTAAAGCCTTGTCCGAATTATATTGGGGTCAGCTATACGAATTCTGTTTCTCTATTCTTATCTATCTTGAGCCAAATTCTTAGATTAACTTAGACTTCTTCGTATCCATTTTTATGACCTCCATCTACATCCTCTTTGGCCTTCCCCTTGCTCTTGGCAGGCCATCAACCTTTACGACCAAACTTTTCCCTACATTGGACATGCCCAAACTATCTCAAATGGGTTTTTTTTTTTTTTATCTACTATTTTTGCTACCCTTAAATGCTCTTGCAAGCAACTCAATTTTAAACTTAAATGCTCTCGAAAATAACTCATTTTTAATTCTACCATTCTTAGTTTTACCATACATCCACCTCAAAGCGATTGGAAAATATTGTTTTGACATACCACAATGGATGATCACATATTGCAATGGATATGGCACTTTTAACAGTTTTCTTTGTTACAATCACTGTAATGGTAGGAGTGATTCTAGCTAAGTTGATTGATTAATGGGTATTGTGCCTGTGGTGCCCAATTCGTTGGAAGCCAACATTGGGTGGGAATTGAGCCATCTCAAGTTGGATTAGGTGCTGGCCCCTTTAAGGGCTCAATCTTGTGATCATATACCATGATTCTATGCTACAAAAGTTGTTATGACATAACACTCCATTGAAGTGGTCCAAAAGTTCACAATGGCCTTATGACAGAACACTCCAATATTTATGGGTATGATTACATTCATAGTGCCAATGTTGGGCCTATGTTTAATCCCATCGTAATAGAAACAAGAAATGTATTAGTCAAATACCTGTGACTATGTTCATCTCAAAAAACACATACACATCAAATTCCCATTCAGTGATAATAATGCAGCAAGGCAGCCAAGTACCTCTAAATGACCCAAATAACTCTATAAATAATTTTACTGATTGCCCAACCAATATAAAGGGTTCGAAATCTTCATTTCATAATAATAATAATAAGTCGTCATTTCATAATAATAATAATAAGCAACGAGAGTACTATAATATGAACTAGCATAGTAAAATAGAGCCTAAAATATCAAGATAGTAAAATAGAGTCTGAAATATCTGATATGCATCAGAAAAACAGCACAACTCCAGCATAGTTATAGCCTGCAAAATAAATAAATAAATAAATAAATAAATAAAATAGTGGGTCAGTTTTTAGATTATGAAAATAAGAGGGAGAAAAGGTTACCTCAATGATGATTCATCACATCGTCATGAAACACCTTCCTAATACTTGGTGACATGTGGTACAAGTGATGCTAACGTGTTTATGAATCATCCTAATATGATCTTTAATCCCGTTCAGCGTCTTGAATTTTGGTGGGGCTCTGGTATTGTTGTTTTTGCAGAATAAGCACAGCCTTTCATCCACCATTTGGCGGTGCAGTGCTCTCTCTTGATCCTGGTTCTGGGCCTGGTCCTGGTCCATTACTGGGTTTATTTTTGAAAAGAAAAAAAACATAAAAAAGAAGTGGTTACAGTAATATATAAGCACATTTCAATACCAATTAAGTTTAATGGTTTTAAAAGAGAGAGAGAGAGGCAAGAGTGACAGTGAGAGTGTGAATGGCAGTGTTGTTGATTCAATTCAATATATATATATATATATATATATATATATGAGGCCTGCTCCCCTCAGCTGCAGCCCCCCTTAATATCAGCTGCAGGTATGTGAGGGGAGCAGCTGCAACCCTCCTCACATGCCTGCAGCTGATATTAGAGGGAGGCTGCAGAGGAGAGTAGCAGCCTATATATATATATATATATATATATATATATATATATATATATATCAATCTTTGTAGTGGGTAACAGTACACAGAGGTACCTATTGGCGTAAAAAAAAAAGGGGGGAAAGTCCTACCAATTTCAGATTATCCAATTTTAACACATCATTCAAATAACATATACTTTCTAAATTATAATCAAACATTTATCTACTAATATGTGTACTAACAAAGTGGATCAGTTATTTTTAAATGTTTCAGCTGTACTAAAGACTGATTCAACATTTGGCTAAACTTTAGTCTTGACTACCTCAGATTCAAGTTTTATGGTCCTAATTTATCTATCAATTCATCATCACTCAGTTGCAACTATATATTTCAAATTAATCGATCCAAGAAAACAGATTCTTTGTGCCTCCACCCACACTTCCCATAAGCTGAATAAATTATATTTTTTTTATTAGAAAAGAAAATAGAAAAACAGAGAAGATCATTCAATCAATCATACTGACAAGAAGGAGAACAATGTTATTAATGTGGTTCCACAATACATCCACATTCTATGGGATGGACCTCTCGGTTTGATTTTATTGATAATTGGCGATATAAGACAATTTTAACTTCACTTGCGCAACAAAATAGTGGGAAATAAGAGGGTTTGTGTGTGCCCTTAAAAATTAGTTCTCAAGAATAGGAATCGAGTGTCTCTTGGGCTCAAGGCCAAACACTCTTGGGTTATAATAATAATAAAAAAAAAAAGGTAGCAAATAGATAATCTCATACCACCTATGCAGTTTCATACATGAGAAATAGGAATTTATGGATTAGGACTAAGCTTTCAATTGATTTAATAACACCGTAACATGGAAAACACTAACTCAGTCAATTTAATCAAATTGCTTGAATTGCTCAATGGCACATCTCAAGATGTTAGATTGTAATGAGATGAGCCCATCTGCAAATTCCCTATTATTCATGATACTTGAAATCCTGACATTTCCCAATCAACTAACGCAAACAACCACCAATGCAAACTACTGTGCAACTACAGGAATTTTTTACCAGGCCAATAGAGAGTATGAATATTTTCTTTGAAAACAAAACTCATGGAATCCAAATAGCTAGGTTGCACACCCATGACAAGCAAATGTTTCAATAAATTTTTAAAAGCAAACACATTAATGGATTTTAACAGAAATTAATGAAAGAAACTTTAGTTATGTTGATCTGTTACTTGGATTGATGAGAAAAAAAAAAAAAACTAATGCAACTATGCTAGATAAAGTTTAGAGATATACAGAGAAAGTTATATCTAGCCTTCCAATGTATTACTTCTTTTCTAAAGTTGAAAATGAAGAGATGATATAACACATTAATTCCCACATTTAAATATTGTTGTTGTGTTGACAGGTTGATCATGAGATTCTAGCTAATTTCTGTGGCTTGAAAGAGATGATGGAGTTGATGGCTCATGATAAAGATGCCTTGTCCAACTTTGACAGCTTATTGCTTTCATGCCAATTTCATTAGGTGCATGAGTTCTTTCTCTGTAAATACATTAAATTTCACTCCAATTTAATAATTGATATCATTCTGATCTACTTGAAATTTAGGTATTTAGGTAATGTATTAATAATCCATGGGCTCAGGGTTGAACTGTCTGTTGGACTATTAAGTGGTTGAACAACATTTTTTTTTTCTTTGGGGATTTTTTTTTTTTATTTGAAACATTGGCCATTGCTGCAAATCAAAGTAGAATCATTGTGTATATCGTGGTGAGGTCAACCTCATGGAAACTTGACTTCATATTTCAAACCTAATTAAATTAATCTAATGGTTAAACACTTTTATCATACTGAAAATTTCTCCCAAGGGAAGGAGAGGGTGAGAAGGCTATTTCCACCTGTTACCACCAAATTTGCGTGCTTGGAGGGAGGAGAAATTTGTGAGGCTTCTCAATGCATATTGCGAATTAAAAATCTAAACCACCCAAAATAATTTCTCTTAATTCTGGCTCTCACCATATTTCTCTTCAACATATGTTGAACCCATTATTGACCATTTATGAGATACATTAAATAAAAAATTATAGAGAATTTTAAGTGTTTTAAAGTGATCATTTTAGACGGAGAGGAAATTCCCCATTGGAGTGAAATTTTGTGAGAGACCATATTACATAGCATTGCAAATTTTAAACTCCGTTCCTTTATATGAGGTTGTTGTGCCATCGATAAGCCTTCCAATTAGATGGATGACAAGATAAAATCTACACCCCGGATTCTAGTGGGCACATTGCATGCATCGCAACTACGTAACTGTGTTAGATTGAATGTGGATAGGGGCCTGCTAAATTCAATCCAATCAAATGGTCACAGTTCTAAATTTCAGGGGCTCAAAATTTTGTAGCTATCTGAACATTAGCATGAATGATGGCCAATGTTGATTGGACCCATTCCATTTCAAAGTGTTTGAACTGGCTTGATATAGGTGGACCCTACATTCTGATCTACTTGCATCCAAACACTTCGATATCATGTCCAAATCAATGGTTAAGGACACCCACGTACCCTCTCCTTTAAATGTACACTATGTGGAAAAGCTCTTTAACAATTTGTGTATCATTACAGAGAAATGTTAAGATTAACACAGTGGCAAGGATGTCCATCTCACACGTAGATTGTCTCTTCAAATTAGGGTACTACTCACTCATCTAGCTTAAAATAATAAAAGATATCAAGTGTTTTGAGGTTATCTTTTGTGCTTCTCTAGCTGGGTCTTGTATGTTTAAACCTTTCTCTGGTTCTTATAATATGATCTTTTCACCCAGAAAAGAAAAAAAAAGATACCAAAAGTTTCTATTAATATCTTCATTTCCTACATCTGCCAGGGGCCAATTTGTAAACTTGATCCGGTAGAAGGACTTTAATCTAACTTCCATAAATATACAATAATTCTAAGAGATTAGCTGTGGCCCCCTTTAATCTATTAAGCCAATTACATTAGTTAGTTGATATGCATAAATGGGAAGCAGTGCGTGTCATGAGTGATGAGGTAAAACCCCATTGTGATCGTGTCACGGTCCACCACATCACCGTGGATAGCCTGCCATGCACGCTGGCAGCCTGCAATGCATCTGGACAGAGGCTGCCCGTGGTGACACGACGGACCCTAAGTGGTCCACTCACGGTCACCTTCCATAGAGCCACTCAGATGATCCCGATTTGCGTGTCATATTACCTTGGGTCGCATGGACCCACAAGAGGTCCACAGAGAGGGACGACCGAGAGGATGCCTAGATAAAAGTAATGACTAGCCTGTAACTGATTAATTATTAGTTGGGAACTTAGATAAAGAGCCCTTTTTTGTTCATGGTGTGTGTGTGTGTGTTTAGGTGTGATACTTCAACTTGAGAACCATAGATTGATCCCTCATAACTTATACAAAGTTTAACAATACATACATGTCCGAAGCAAAAATGTTCATGTTCACAGAAACCGAGCTCATAAACCATATAGAGGAGGACATGAGCTCATAAAAATGTTCAATGGTTTTTTTTTTTTTTCTAATTCATAAAGCACCATATAAAACATAGAGCACCCACCCCAGTTGAATTTTTTAACTTGCTAAGACTTGAAAACTAGCAACAAAGACCAGTGCTTAGTCCGGGCCCTATAATAAGAATCAACATTTCAGAGTTTATCTTATTATTTAATAGAAACTATGAGAGTACAGAGACACAGGGCAACACAACATTTGCACATAGATATTATATATAATAATGTAATATAAAAGAGTTCTTAAATTAACTGGGGTTAATATGACTTGATCAATTGGACATAGGATCAAGAGAAAGCACTGCACCGCCAAATGGTGGAGGAAAGGCTGTGCTTATTCTGTACAAAAAACAACCCCAGAGCCCCACCAAAATTCAGTACGCTGAACGGGCTTAAAGATCACAACAAGAGTGCCCATAAACACGTTAGCATCACTTGTACCACATGTCAGCAAGTGTTTGGGACCCACCCAGAGAAGGTGTTTCATTGAGGTAACCCTTTCTCCCTCTTATTTTCATAATCTAAAAAATGACTCACTATTTTCTATTTATTTTTATTTATTTATTTATTTATTTATTTTTGCAGGCTATAACTATGCTGGAGTTGTGCTGTTTTTCTGATGCATATCAGATATTTTAGACTCTATTTTACTATCTTGATATTTTAGGCTCTATTTTACTATGCTACTTCACATTATAGTACTCTCTTTGCTTATTATTATTATGATGATGAAATGAAGATTTTGAACCCTTTATATTGGTTGGGCAATCAGTATAATTATTTAAAGAGTTATTATTTGGGTCATTTAGAAGTACTTGGCATTTTAACATTGCCTTGCTGCATTATTATCACTGAATGGGAATAGGAATTTGATGTGTATGTTTTTGTTGTGTTTGTTGAGATCAACATAGTAACAAGTATTTGACTAGTAATATTTGATCGTATGTGTTTGTTCAGATCAACATAGTAACAGGTATTTGACTAATACATTTCCTGTTTATATTAAGATGAGATTAAACATAGGCCCAACATTGGCACTATGAATGAAATCATATGTTTAAAGGGTCCCCACTTTAATATTGGACCGTCATGTCATAAGGCCATTGTGAATTTTGGAACACTTCAATGCAGTGTTATGTCACAACAACTTTTGTCGCATACTAGTAGGGCCCGGCACGTGCCAGGCAGGTGCAGTGTTTAGACAAAGATCATATAATTAAGATCATCAAATCTACTGTTCCATTTAGAATAGAGCCCATGAACTGGAAGGTCTTGATACAAACTCATGCATGATAAATGTGCAGTAGTTATCAATGCTTTGTACAAAAAGAAGAAGAATTTTGCCTACCAGCTTCAATTTGTTGTTGATAGCTAAAAATGGATTATGTGTCTAAACCTGTAGACATGAAGCATATACAAATTAAAGGTCAGTGCAAATTCTTAATTAATGAAAGATGACAGCATCCGAGCAGTGAGCAATAACACAGGAGAAAACCAAGTATAAAAAATTATATTAGGCACAAGAAAGTAAAAAATTATGTTAGGCACAAGAAAGCTAATCATTTTATCATATGAAGTAAGTGAAGAACACTATTAGATTGTATATAGCCTCGAATAAATATTTTACCTTTAGGTCACGTTTGGCAACAAAATCTTTAGGGAAAGATTTTCGGTTTCCCTAAAGTTGTAGTAAACTCATGTTTGGCAATTGTAAATTTTCGAGGATTTGGACGAATAAAAATCTTCATTTGTTAGGATTTTTAGATCCGATCAACCCCCATAAGATTTAAAAAACCTCACTTAAATGGATTTGCACACCGAACTTTATTTTTATCAGTTATATGCATCGATACATACCAATATCAATGTAAAATCTTTAACTATACAAGTCCCTAGCGAGAAACCCTTGTTCTAGTGGTAGTGAAGAATTATCAGATCTATAGATTCCTTGGTTGTTACCAAACGTGCTCTTAGTCTTTAAACTTGTGCCGGCTTTGCTTGCAAAATTAAATACTACTAAATGCATGCCACACTCAATGTGTCCTGTCTGTGCAACCATCATATACATAATAATGTAACTATAATGATGCAAGAAGCCAAAACATTTTAATTCTATGTTTTAAAGAAATTATGTAAACCAAAATTTAAAGTCACATTCAAATCTTCCTCAACCATGTCAACTATACTTTCAAGTAAACATATACCATTTGCTTCAAGAGAGACGGGTCTGTCTGTTATTTCTACTAAAATTACAAATGTAATGTTTTCTCTTCTTCTAATATTGTTAATCATAATATTTATGTAATTCTTATAATGAGGACCATTTATCAGAAGCCTTGTAGTTCTTATGATTTTAGACCAGACTTGTATGGAGATGGTGAGAGTGGATGGATTGTTTTTGGAGGTGGTGGAGAAGATGGTGTTTATATGAGTTGTGTTAGTGAAGATTTTGTGATAACGTGGGAGATGCTGAAAGCATAATTGAAAAAAATTAAATTAATTTCCAAAAGAGTATAAAAAGAGAAGGAAAGAATACTCATTCAGTATTTGAAATTGATACAATCCAGTATCTTATTCATTAAATTGATTGAATATCACCCATGGCCAATGACTCGGAACTTGTATTGAAATGATTTTGTTAGAATAAGTGTATAAATTTGAAAGTGCCTATTTTAAATTTAAACAATGAACTTCAAAGCTTTTGTATACTATAATGGCTTCATAGCAACAGGAAGGGTGACCAATTCATTTCTAAGCATAGAAACAACATCCAACATAGATGGCCTATCCGATGGTCTATCTGATGTGGTTTCTTGAACACAAAGGAAAGCCAGATGAAGGTCCCTTCTGAGTTCAAATGTGATAGATTAATCAACTAATGATGGATCCATCAGCTCAATAATCAAATTGATTCAATTCACACCATAATTCATGTAAAATTGAATAGAAAACTAAAGTATTTGGAATAATTAAACAAGTCAAAAGTAAATTTCTTTTAGTCACATATCCAAAGGGATTCAATGATCTATCAAAATCATAAAAAGTGTGGGTTTTGTTGCCAGTCATGATATGAAACAAAAATACTCCAAGGCTATAGATGTCAAACCTCACTGAGAAAAAGCCCTCCATTGCATATTCCAGAGACATATAGCCACCTAATTCATATGTCATTAAACAAATATGTTTTAGGAAGTGAGATAAAGCAGAGTATCAGCAATCCCATCACTAATGTGAATGTGTTTTGGCCAGTCTAACAACTTCTTGGAAGGATCTAGCAGAAACAAAAATTTAGTTGAAAAGAGAGCGTCATTTGATGCAAGCATCAGGGTATATTGGTAACTGAAAAGTTGATGTGCATTTTCAATCTTCTGGTAAAATCCAAATATGCAAGATCATTGGGGCATTTTCATAAAAAGCAGTGTTGCCAAAAAATATCTCACCACATATAAAAAAGAAAAGCTGCCAAAGGAGATAAAATAAAACACCAAAGGCTGCAACTATAGTACATTACAAATTACTAATGGCAGTCCTAATTGATAAGAGTTTGTTCATATCCTAAATGCAAAGCTATGGATTATCAACGAAGAATTAAAAAGATAAAATAAAAAAGGTTGGACATCTTACAGGTATGTATTACCAGAGCTAACATGATTCAAGAGAGGAAAGCAAAGAGGCTCATTAAAAAAGAAGCCAAACAACTCTTGCATACAAGAGGAGCTAATGATCGCATCAGTTTTTCAATTTATTATTTTTAATAATTACAATTCGATGTTGAAAGAAGGTCCTGACATTTGTCAGAAACACAAAAGCAATGACCTTTCAAGAAGGCAGATTGCAAGAATTGGATAATATCACACAACCATGGAGATGGAAATTAAATAGAACAAGAATAGCAATTATTACAAGGTAAATGACCAGTACCATCTGTGATATTAAAGAAAAATGTATTTTGCCTGCAATCAATTAAGGATCCTTTTCAACCTGATAATAACTAAGAAGAAATCAAAACCCATCCATCTTAGTTCTATGCATTGTCTGTGGAAGTATAACTATTTAATTTTTTCACTTTAAGGGAAAACCAAGTTCCAACTTAAGCAGAAGATAATCATTTCCTTGTTTTCCAACATCATAGTCATGTTCTATAATACAAAGAGGGCAATTTCTGAATTTTGACAAAAGGAGGCATTTGGGACTATTAGTATGACTTCCACCTTGTAAATGATTACTTATTTCAAGTGTTTGATAATTACTTCCAATCAGAAATTCAGAAAATACATGCTTTCATCCACATCACAACTCTTATCAATAAGTTAATGAAAGATTCATTAGATGCTTCTAGCAAGAAAAAAGAAAAAACAGCTCATTACCATCAAACAACAAAAAGAGAAAAGACCATATGAAATCTCTATTGTACTTGTTTTATTCGAGTATGCCACTTCACCTGTTTGGGTCATTCTCAGGAAACATGAAGAGAGCAGCAGATATAAAGCATGTCTTGAAAACAAACTCCAACATATTCCTGCTGTTTTCTTCCTTTTGCCCCCTCTTTTTTTTCTAGGAAACAAGCAAGAATTCCGGCATGGATTTGCTACCACAAAAACTCATTTCAACCCAGAATTTTTTTTTTTCAAAAAAAAAAAAAAAAGAAAAGAAAAAAAGTACATTGTAAATGTCAATGAAAAAAAAAAAGAAAAAAGAAAAAAATTGAAAGAGTGTGTGTTCATGTGAGATACAAAAGATAAAAAGAAACATTCATGGGGATAGAAAATACTGAAATTCTCAGTGACCCCGTGCTATTGTTTCTTAGATCTTTTCCCTCCTATTTCTCTGGTCTTACTATCTGAGTACTTTTCATGGCCCCTCTCTCTCTCTCTCTCTCTCTCTCTTTTTTCTTGCGTTGATTCAATCATCAATAAAAAAAGAAGAGAGAGAAAGAGAGATTTTTTTTAAAATAGTATTTGAAAATAAAATTGTGTTCCCATTTGGCAACCAGTCTACTCGAATTAGATTAGTTTCAGCTCAAGTTTGCAAGAAGATTTGTAAAAATAAATTCAATCTCAACCTGATTCATTTGTTGATTCAAGGCACGTGCCTATAAGACCTGCAGCAGAGTCAATAGGCATCAACTTCAAGCTAAGATAAAACAAAATAGGATTAATTCCATTTCACAAGTATATGGTAGTGGAGTTTGTAACTACTATACATGTCAATTCAACTGCAAATGTGGAAGTGATCTGGTCGTATAATACCATCAACATGAGTTCCAAAATCCAACTTTATGACATCATCATACCAAAGTACAGTTTTATCACAGGAATTTGGAGTCCAATTTGCGGCAAACATGTAAAGTGAAAATTTAGCTGACAAAGATTGGTCAAAATACAGAGATAGTTAACCATATGGATTCTCAGAAAAGGAAGTACTAATTTAATCAGCATCCGGTTGGGAAGGCAATGCCGTTCTCTAATATTAACTTGAGAACTATATTTTCTAAGGTTTCACAGAGATTGGTGATTAAGATTCCAGGCTTTATTATACTTCTCATATATTTCCGAACTTGATCATAGGAAACCAAGAATTACAAACTGTGCCAGCTGGACTGCCAGGCAAACATGCTTCACTAATCACTACTAATTCATTAGAAGAATTATAGCTGTCAATATACACATCTATACCCATATACCAATGCAATGGAGCATTATATATGAGAAATCCCTGAAAAGAAGTAGTGTTAAAGAACAAGTAGCAAGGGAAGGGAGGTCATAAAAGGACTTAGAAGTAGTTAGGCATGACATGTTAGTCTACGTGGTTACAGAATAGAGCTCTAAAGAAGGAATGAAAGGTGTAACTCACAAAGCGAAATCAAAATGGATTGAGAAAGGCCACCAATCTCCAAAAAACAGTGAAAAAAGGATGGGACTATGATGATAATATGATGATCACTTAAGATAAGTTCAATCTCTAACTTGTCGATGAATTTCAAGAGCACAACGAACTGCATTATACATTGGCTTTTCAAGGTGCTCCACAGGTTACTACCAAGCATCCATCAACTTAAAGAGTCATACTCTGTGAAACAGAAACAGATTAAAATCAGCAAATTGAAAGCTATACAAAATGCTGAAAATGATTTGCACTACCAAACAATATTACTTAAGCGGTTTCCATTGGCCAAAAAAAAAAAAAAATCAATGACTGCTGATCAGAGTCATGCCCTCAACAAATGATATAGGTACAGAATGATTCCTACCCTTCAAAAACCAACTTGCACATCAATTAACCATCCATTCACACATGGCAGGCCACTAATAATGCACCCTTTCCAGAAGATCATAATAAGAAGACCTCTACAAATTTTAAAGTCCAGGTTTGCCCTTTACTTTCTGCTTGTATATATATTTTTTTTAATTGGTAAAAGGTTATTCTTGCAAGCAGAAGAAACACAGGTACAAAGTACAATAAAAGAAAAGAAACCAGAGTGGCATTAAAAAAAATAGGCTACCTCAAATAAAAGTTGCTTCACTCACGCATATCAAAATCCTCAAAAACCATCCTGCACAGATGATGCATCCAGAAATGTCAAGTCCTGGAATATGAAAAATAAAAGGAAATTGATATAGAAGACATGATAAGCCAATATTCAATGACAACATTAATGCCTAAAAGGTTGAAAATGACAGGAAAAGGAATTTCAGACCTTTAAAAAATTATACAAGTCATGTTGATACATACCTTAGAGCTTAAAAAGAATTAATAGCTTCATTTTATAGATTAAAAGATCTAGCAAAGAAGAAAGAATGGGTATTACAGAATTCGAAAATAAGGACATAAAATGTATATATATTATGTGCAATAGCAAAGCAAGTAAAGGACTCAGATGAAGTAAATAATTTTTTTTTGCAGGAAAAGTGGACGTGAAAATAAGACTGACCAGTTAAAAGGAAAGATTCTCATCAAATTATGTCAGATTAGTTTTAATGGATTATTCATAATAGATGCAAAAAATAACAATGTGTGCCATTGGGATTATTTCATAATAGAAATACGTCAGGGGGTGTGTGTGTGTGTAAATTCTAAGCCAGAAGAGGCATGCATAAGTTCATATTCCAAACATATGACATTCATTGCATTTGCTACCTTTCATTGGGTCCCCATGTTTCAGATTTATAAAGGAAAAAAATTGAGTTAGAAACAAATCTACCTTTGAGTTAGTGGTATCAAATCAACTTCAGCAATCTCAGCTCAAAATCGTTATGCAAAAACACGAAAATGCACAGAGAAAGTACTGAGATGTTCCAATTATTTTGGATTATAAATATAATATATACACTGATACATAAGAAATAATGTTCAAAAATCAATTACACACGAGTAGGACATTGAGAAGTTAATTATTTCTTTCCCCAACTTAAATCTGAAGGTCATCTACATCTATACATAGATCAGCAGTCAACAACTTCAGTTCTGCAATACACATCAAATGATATTAGAGCAGTATACATATTTTTTTTTATTGGAATGGAACATACACAGGTTATTTTAGGAGTTTCAAACGTGCTCTTATGTGTTACTATTATCTAATGCTAATTAATAAATAAAAGTAATTTGGCCGCTGAAATCAAAACAAATGAACATGTTGACAATCAGAAAAATGAAGAGGAGATTTAGCCTATGACAAAAAATGATCACACGTACAGAGCTAAAGAAGACATTCCCATTTTGTTTCAGAATATTCTCTTGTTTGAGGAAAAAGATAAATAATAGAAGCAGGCATTTGAGAAGCAGAAAGCTAAAGAAGATATTTCCACATACGCACAACGCATACAAATCATCAAAACAGTGAAAACGTGCTAGGCGACCTTTCTAGAGACGCTTGCAGCATGTAAAAAGCTAAGCAGAGATCAGAATTTGGAACTCCAAATGTCCGTACAAAAACACGAACATGCAAAGAGAAAAAAGATAATTTTTCAACTAACTGAATAGATCTCAACAAATTTCCTTAACAATTTCACTATAAAATTTGTATGTGACTGTGACTTGAATGCTTTACTTCTCTATGGAGAACATATTTGGCCCTTAAATATATATGTACACGTTGATGGCATCCTGTTTCTCCTTTCTGATAATCTGAATTTCCCAAAGTGGGTTAATAGGGCCTGGAAGATTACATCAATCCTTTGGTAGCCTTGTTTACAGTTTAGTGCTCATATCAAATGGTTCAAATCACCAAGCCATTCATCCCATTCTATAATGTTCCAAACTTGAGGATCCTCCCTGATTGATTGCCTTTTGCTCAGGCCTGGCATGTTTGAGGTGGGTTGGTGTTTAAGTTAAATTTTCTACACATGAAAATCTCAATTGGGATCTCTCATATATTTTGAATTCTTGCAGCAAATGTAAAAGTTCTTCAAACACAACCCTTTTCATGAAAATTGAGCTAAGCATTTCATCAAACATCTTATTCATCATGTAAATCAAGCAACTATTTAAAAGGCATAAATACATAGCCAAATCAATGAGCAATGCTAGAAAAATATGATGAAATCCTCATATTTAAGAAATACTACAATGTATTGAGATTATCATCACTGCAACAATATGGTAATAATTTATTTAAAAGGCATAAATACATAGCCAAATCAATGAGCAATGCTAGCAAAATATGATGATATTCTCATATTTTAGAAATACTACAGTATTTGAGATTATCATCACTTCCAACAATATGACAATAATTTATTTAAAAGGCATAACTACATAGCCAAATCAATGAGCAATGCTAGCAAAATATGATGATATTCTCATATTTTAGAAATACTATAGTATATTGAGGTTATCATCACTTGCAACAATATGACAATAATTTGATATGGAGGCTTCCAGACATTATTGGACTACACCGAGGATTAGTTGGGCCCTGTTTTGCCATCCAGAGGTTTGACAAAGATATGCCTCATATTGGATGTTAGATTTCCAGATGATGTAGCTCATATTGGAGGTCAGACTCCCAAGCAGAACAATCAAAACAACAATAAACTATGAGAAAATGTGATATTTACCAGGAACAACCGAGGGAGGAAAGGAAGAGGCAAAACTGGTCTCCTATGAAGAGTCCAGAAACGAAGTTTGCTTGAGTTTTCCGTTTTGGGCTTTCCATCTCCACATGTCCCTCATCCCTCCACATGTCCCTTAACCAACCGAGCCATTGAGCCAACATCCATGCAAATGAGGCATTTATTTTGGGCTTTCCGTTTCCCCATGTCCCTCATCCCTCCTCCATTTGTCCCTTAACCAACTGAGCCAACTAACAACATCCATGCAAGGTGTAATGGCTGTGTAGAGAAATAGTTTAAAGTGGGGTCCACTATGTGTAGAGAAATTTGCACAAGCAGCTTAAGCACGACACTATCCTCGCTTTTATTATAAGGGTAATAGATATAGAATCATGGTATATAATCACAAGACTAAGCCTTTAAAGGGGCTAGCACCTAATCCAACGTGAGATGGCTCAATTCCCACCCATAGTCGGCTTCAAACGAATTGGGCACCACAGGCACAATACCCATTAATCAATCAACTTAGCTAGAATCACTCCTACCATTACATTGATTGTATCAAAGAAAACTATTAAAGTGGCATATCCATTGCAATATGTGATCATCCATTGTGGTATGTCAAAACAATCTTTTCCAATCACTTTGAGGTGGATGTATGGTAAAACTAAGAACGATAGAATTAAAAATGAGTTATTTTTTAGAGCATTTAAGTTTTAAAATGAGTTGCTTTCGAGAACATTTAAGGGTAGTAAAAATAGGAGATAAAAGAAAACCATTTGAGATGGTTTGAGCATGTCCAATATAGAGAAAAGTTTGGTCGTAAAGGGTGATGGCCTACCAAGAGCAAGGGGTAGGCCAAAAAGGATGTAGATGGAGGTCATAAAAATGGAAACGAAGAAGTCTATGTTATCTAAGAATTTGGCTCAAGATAAATAAGAATAGAGAAACAGAATTCATACAGCCGACCCCAACTTAATTAGGACAAGTCTTTGATGATGATGATGATCAAGAAAGTCTTGTCCAAACAATATTTGGGTCAGCTTCTGTCTCTACTCTGATCTTTCGAAAATGCTACAAGTAAAATGTTCACGTCGCCCACTAGAAAATATGGATTAATTACACAAATGTGTCTATCACAAGGACACTCTAGTCACCCTAAAAAATGATCCGTAGCTTGGGTAAGCATGTATAAAAATGCTTAGATCATGAAATATGCAGATCAACAAAAGCAAATCCAAACCAACACAAACATGTGAGATATCAACCTATAAAAACCTGACCGCATCACGCAATATAGAAGCTATTCCAAACAAAAATCAAGCATGTGAAATCAATGTTCTTGGGCCCTCCTACAAGAAAATGTAGGCCTACTTATCTCATCGATGTAGAAAACAAATATCAACTGTAAATGCAGATCATGATATGTGGATAACATTTACCAAAAGATTTCAAATCCCATCTCTGACCTTTTGAATCAACTCCAACTCTCCCACTTGATTTGTTCAAGAATTAATTAGGACAACAACCAAAAAATGCACATCATCATGTAAGCCATACAAGCAAATAATTTTATGAGAAATGCCCATCGAGAGTAATGGAGTATCATTTCAAATTCCATCCCTGACCTTTTGAGTCAACTCCAACTCTCCCACTTGATTTGGTCAAGAATTTAGGACATCAACCAAAAAATGTGCATCATCATGTAAGCCATACAAGCCAATACAATAGTTTTATGTGAAATGGCCATAGAGAGCAATGGAGTATCATTTATTTCCAAACCCCCCCCCCCCCCCCCCCCCAAAAAAAAAAACACACGCACACAAAAAATAAAATAAAAACTAAAAAGGCTTCGTGGATAGATTTCCTGGAATTGACTCAAGATAAAAAAGTAACAAAATATTGACCTCTTCATAAGCAATAGATTACAGGCGTGACTGTATATTTTCCACATCTTCCCATTCGACTCTTAACCCTCTTTTCAACTCCAGCAGCTTTGTAATGCTTTGAAATCAATTAATGTTTTTCTATGAGCACTATCTCACAGTGGCTTGCTTTTGCATGGAACTGCATCACTTTTGTGTTTGCATTTCTAACTGGTAGCCTACCAAGAAAGAGGGGCAGGCCGAATAGGATATAGATGTAAATAGTAAGGTTAAATCTAAAGAAGTGCAATTTATCTAAGGATTTGGCCGAGGATCAACCTGAATGGAGAAACTGAAATTTATATAGCAATTGGAACGAGGCTCTAATGATGATGACGACTTCTAATTGCAGCTTTGGCGTCATGTAAGTGATCTTCAAGTCATTTTTCTTCTTCTACCAAAAGACCTTTTTTATTTTTCTTAACTTCCACTTGCCATCGTTCATACCCTACCAAGGCAAATCATTGTGTATCTTTCAAAAAGAAATTGCTTAAGCAATGAGATCAAAATGCAAGGAGAAAAGATTCAATGGAATGATAAGATACAAAACCACACACCTCAACACTTCAATACTTGATACTCTTTTTGTTATCATTCCGAGTTTTTAGAAAGATCATCTACTCTTTTTCTAGTGTTTCTGTCATTTTCTTATTCCCTGAAAGATAAATACAGTCAGCAACTGACCACCATTTCCATTTGCTCACTAGATTTTCAAAATACAGAAAAGGGACTAGATGCTTTTTATTCTACTCTAGGAGAGAGGGAAATAGGTTGGAACGTATTTTCATTTTGCCAAATTTAGTTTTTAATTGAAATTTTGTCCCGACTTCATGCGTTTAGTTTCAGAAACTTATACTTGGTGATAATGTTAGTGATATTCAACAAGGATGAAAATAGCGGTAGCATCGGGCCGCTATGTAGCGGCGTATCGGTGCGATTTGGAAAAATCGTCAAAAAATTATGAAAAAATTGTAGAAAATCTAGAATATTGGAAAATGAGAGAAAATGTATTTTTTTTTTTTGCAAAAGTAACTAAGATAAGGGGGCATAGCGGTCCCCTCATTGTATGATGTCCTGTATCGCTGTATAATATAAACAGAAAATAATAGTAATGATCATATTGTTTCACATGTGTTCATGTTGCTTAGTTATTCTAACTTAGAAACTAATGAAAGGCTCATAAAAGAAAAAACTATGTCATGAAGTCAAGACTTAAGAGTACCTAGAGAAAAAAATACATCTACCAAAGGGGGTGTCTAATAGGATGTACTTAGAGAAGAATCCTTGAGAAGAACTCTCTGTATCAATTGTAATTCGGCAAGATCATGCGCTTTTTTGTGTTCTTTTAAACATAAAAGGGTAGAAAAGTTGTGTAGAAATGTTATTTGGAGAGAAGAATAAAAAAAAATAAGTCTTATTATGCATTTTTTTAAAAAATTGGAAAGTAGAAATTTTTCTCACTTCGTAGCGGCCCTGTAGCGCCCGCTACGGGTGCGACGGGCGATAAATCGGCCGTAGCGTGGCGGTGGCCACCGCTACGGCCGATATATCGTATAATGGCCGATATTTTCATCCATGATATTCAAGTCACTCAAACACAAAGGCTCCTCGAATTAATCATTTTATCTTCAAGTTTTCTTCTTGAAATGTGATGCACCAAAGTTATTGTCAGTAGGTTTGGATGCACACCAAGATGTAGTTCAGAAGCCCAATCGGGTTTCACCTTGCAGAGTAGTACTCCATAAGCTATAAAATAGGTCACCTCATGTAGTCATGTTTGAGGGGACCACCGGCCACGTCAACTACAACACAAGGGAAGGTTTACACCGACAGATCTATGCCAATAAAATGAAAAGGTTCGTGTAAAACTATATTGGAGGGATGGGGCAACTGATTTGCACCCAACTTAATTTCTGTTATAAGTCATATTAGGGAGTTTTATGTAATAAGTAATTACTACATGTGTTTTTTTATAAAGACAGAATTAAGTTTTCAATAAATAAGTATGGTTGTTTAACCTAAAAAGGTTACGATTAATACTTCTTGACTCTCTCTATGACGTGTGTTTGTGTGTGTTGCGTCGTGTGTGGAAGGTCCTATGAGGACCGACCTCACTTCTTGATATAAGGACTAATCCACGGCACCATGTCGTTCGTTTAAAGGCGTGATCCAACGGTCTAGGCGGGTTCTTTAAAAGTCATTAGAGGGAAATGAAAATAAGAAAACAACAAAACCCGGCCCTAAATTCCCCCAACGAAAGAGGAACCCAAAGCAAAGGGCGATCGCCTTCTCCGGCCTTCCTTCTTCAAGTCTCTCTCCTTCGACAGCCTATTATGCATTCTCTTCACTTCTCCGGTCACGATACGGCCTCTTCCTTCGGCAGGGAGCTCTCTCTCTCTCACCCAGTGCCATCTCCCACACTCCCCCTCAACGATCTCGTACTTGGAGCTCCGAGTTCGCCATGGCACGGCCTCTTACTCGACAGGAAGTTCTCTTTCTCTCTCTTTCCACATATATATATATATATATATCCAAAAATGCCCCTTTTCAGCCCTTCTTTTTTTTGGCATGACCAACCTTGGGTCAATCTAGTCTTTTCACACACACTAATCCACTATGAATAGTCACAAGTCCAAATTTAACACTCATCCAGCTTTTCCTCACCATTGGATTATAATCATAAGAAAATGAAGCCTCTAAAACCATTAAAGTTTAGGGCCATGGATCAAAGGGTTAGGATGATCTTACGGAGTCTAAGTTTTGCACATAGGTAGGTCTCATATAAATCTTTCCATCCAACGAGCTTCCATGATCATCATGCATCACAGTGGGTCCTACGAGTACGTGCATTTTTCTCCTAAAAACCCCGGCGTTTTCTAGTGCTACCCTAAATATATATATATATTCTTTTTTCTCTTCATCCATTAATCTTTTCTGTATTTTCTCATTAAACCCTAGATCTATACTTATCTAGGATCCTAACTTGATATCAAAGCATAAAATAAAGAAGAAAAAGGCATACATAGAGATCTACTAGTCCATATTTGAGGTTTCTTGAAGGTTAAAGAGGTATAAACCTGAGCCGAATAAGAGTACATGTTTGGTTGGCTCGTCCAAGTACGGTGAAGAGTCGATGGCTGAGTTGACTAGGTGCAATACCGGAAGGAGTCTGAAATCAATCTCTTAGGGTTAGAGATTGATGATTCTAATTGTCAATTAGGGTTATTGACAATCTTTTTTTTTATAATCACAGTAAGGGTTCTAGACAATTCTTTTGAAGAATCCCAAAAGAACAGCCAACCTTCCACTCTACCATGGGAGGCAGACAGAATATTATAAAAGGACTTAACCAAGAATTGACCTTTAACATCAGGTTTCCAAACTCTATCATCCGATGTACCAATAGACAAATAAACCTTGTCAAGTATGCCAAGCATATCTGCAAGGTTAGAAACTTCATTATTAGTCAGGTTCCTTTGGAAAGAAGAATCTCAAACTACATTACCACCCACATTTCAAAAGATTCTAACAAAAGCTTGTTTTCTCCGATCCAACAAAAACAGGTTAGGAAACTGATTAGACCACACCATTCCTCATACCAAAATCTAACCCGTCAACCATCACAAATCCTATAATGAATACAACGAGGAAATTCCACTGTAAAAGAAAGAATAGACTTACAAGAACCAAACATCTTGTAACCTGGCTTGGAATATGCCAACAATCATTTTCCAACTTGTAAGTAACTTATATTTATGAAGTAAAACGCTCCTCCACAACCGTTGGCCACCCCTACCCTCAATAACCACTTTCCCAGCAAAGGCTTTGTGAACCTCATCGATAGAACGAATGCCCAAACCACCTTAAACTAAAGGTTTACACACTAAGTCAGGTTTACACACTAAGTCCCATTGAACCAAATGATATTTCCCTTTATCAACAGAATTATTCCAAAGGGAATACCGTTGAACTTTTTAAATCCTTCACAAAACACTTTTAGGGCATTAGAAACAAGATATGAAATAAATAGGGATGCTTGACTGAACTGATTTGATTACAACACCACGACCTCTGATAGACAAATACCTTTCCTTCTATGAACTTAATTTGGGCATGTAAGCTTCACGCATATGTTTTTATTTACACTGTTTGTCCACTAGCACCATTTTCACGTTATTTACGCATGTTCTCCATTTTGCCTCTTTTTTTTACGACATGAGTAAATGTGATAAACTCAATTTTGTAAATAATATTTAAATAGATTTGAATTCAATATTTAAAAGAACACTTTCAATGTATTTAAATTCCATACAAAGTTACAAACAGACAAGTCCATTTCAACAATTTCAATATATTTCAAAGGCAGCATACTCCACAGACACATAAATTTCAAAGGCATCTTATACTTCATCCACAGAATATACTATTCAAAAAAGAGATATACTATGTCAAAAATAAATATCCGGCCTACTCATGTTGAACACTCCAAAACAAAAACAAAAAAAGAACATAATAAGACTCTCGTTCAAACTCTACCAAAACCAACAAAATAAAAGGCAAAAAAGAAATAACTCTAGAAAGTAAACAGATTCACTAATAAAAAGGTCAAGAAACATAAATACAAAGCCAACAATCAAAATCTTTGAAAACTCCCACTAAAGCAACAACTCTGCTTATCTCACTGTTACTGCAACAAAAACTAAGCCTTATCTCACTGTTATTGCAAGTTGAAATGGGTCTAATCTTACTGTTACTGCACGTACAACTTAGCCGTCCCATACTGTATCACATCATTCTAAAAAATATCAGTTACTGAAAAAGTCCACATAAGAAAAGACAGCCTGTTGATTATAAATTCTCAGTTACACTTACCAGTATGTCCTAATTTTGAAACTTCTAGTCAAACCCGTAGGATGAGAGAGAGAGAGAGAGAGAGCGCCAAAAGAGAGAGAGAGCGCCAAAAGTTACCAAAAACCTTAGCCCCATTCTCAATATATGTAAGTTACAATCAAAACCATCCAATTCATGACCAAAATCTGGATGATTAAGAACTTACAATTATTTGAATTAAAAGACTGGAAACAAATGGTTAGAATTGTTCACCAGGTAGACCTCCACAACTCAACAATTCATGTATTTGATTTACCTGCATGCTGTATATGCAAGAGGTGTACTGTTTTATTTATAGTAATTTACTACTTGAACCAATTAGGTGCTCCCACCTTATTAACCAAATGGTTCAAAAATACACTGACGTTTTGTATTGGCTCTGACCAAACTTTTGTTGCTATCAAAGTTAGGCCCAGCATCAGACTCACATGTCTTCTATAATTGCTATTCAATGGTGGATAAATCTCTGGTTCAAGTGAAATTTGGGTTATCAATAATCCAAAGTATGTCTGTTCTTTCTAACAATCTAGTCTAAAAGGATATGTACTAAAATAAATTTTCATTCACAACTTATGTGCAAGATCATTTTTATCTCTTTCATATTGTTGCTATTTTTGGGGCGAAAAATTAGAGCTGTCTGGTTTTGTAAAACTAGAGCAAAAGGAGAGAGAGAGAGAGAGAGAGAGAGAGAGAGAGAGAGAGAGAGCCAAACAGGATAGGGTGTGGGAGAGAACACCTATAGGGAGAAACCACTAACGATTGGGTAGGGTCTTCTGCCGAGCAGGAGAGTGTTTGGCACTTCAGGTTTCAAAAGCGAAGAGACTTTTGGAGAGAATGAAAGTACCATTGGAAATAACTTACAAAAAACCGAGAGAATTGGGGAAGAGGGGAATCAAATGTATACCTTACTCGTAATGGGAACATTGTCTGCCGTTTTTATATGCCTTCCTTACAAATGTGTCGGGGGTGTTTTTTCATTGACCATCTCATGAGGTGATCAAATTTGGGGGCTCATTTTCATATCATTTACACACCTCCTTTACACATTACATATGTAAATGAGCACAGACAAACATGATTGATGCGTCACAATTAAACATGTTCCTTGATTACAATGTTAATGGGTGCAAACAAACAATCCCTTATGGGCAAAAGCATTTGCCAAACAAGCAACATCACCATGTCCCATCCGAACACCAATCAATTCACATTTTCCATAATTGATTTTCAAGCCCGATAACAATTCAGACCAATTTAGAATAAATGTCAAATTATTCACCTGAATTAAAGAAGCATCACAAAAAATAATAGCATCATCTGCAAATTGTAAATGGGTTACCTCACAACTGTCATCATTAATGGCAAATCATGTGATTGAACTCCTTTATTTAGCTTTCTCAGCTTTCTCCATTAATGTAGAGAAAGCTTCCGCCACTATAACAAAGGCATAGGAGGTAAGGGATCTCCATGCCAAAGGCCTCTCTAGAACTTTTAAAGTAACCTTTTGGAGATCTATTCACCAAAACGGAAAAGTGAGACGACAAAACACAACTATAAATCCATTCTAGCCATTTCATACCAAATCCCTCATATATTGAAGAAACCCCCCATCCACCATATCATAAGCATTCTCAAAACCTAACTAACAATTTAAAATAGGACATTGTTGTCGATTCCTCGAATCAATACACTCATGGGCAATGAGAACCCTGTGGAGAATCTGACAACTAGCAACAAAAGCACCTAAAATTTCTCAAATAATCTTAGAAAGCACCTTCCATAACCAATTTGTAAGAAATTTAGCTAAGAGATCTTATAGAGACTCCCAAATCAAACTAATGGGCATGTAGCCTTTAACCAAAACAGCTCCATCCTTCTTTGGAATCAGTGAAAAAATGACCAACAAATCAATTTCTAAAATGAGTATAACTTATGAAAACAAACAATTAAGGAGCGAAATGGAACTTACTCGCTCTAATACCAAAGCAATGAAGGGCAATAGATGTGTACTCTTTGGGCATCTTGAAGCCATTCCAAGGGAGACTTCAGGAATTGGAGTTGCCTAGGAGTCTTCATACAATGCTAAGAGAGTTTAATTTCCCTCAATATTAGAAGAGAGGAAGATATTTACTCCATCATTGGGAGAACTTTTACAACCTCTATATAGAGTAGGGGCCAGCAATCTTGGCTTTCAGTAAGAGATTATACCTACTAATTAGAGTAATAAATAATATTTGACTCTTAATTAGAGAGTAAGGATTTCAATCGCATAAGGGATTTTCAAATTTCAAGTAGAACATGATGGAGAAGTCTTCTCAAACCTTTAATTAATAGATGATACAATTTTGTATGTAGTTTTATAGAACTAAAGTTACAAATATATATATGGGAGATGCTCCTATGAGAGATGCTCTCACCTTACGATGAGAGATAAGGTGGGGGCCCTTACATCCATATCCAATGCCAACTACTTAAATGTGAGGGCCCCCACTCCTATCTCTCATATAAGGTGAGAGATATCTCTCATAGGAGCATCTCCCTATATATATATAACAGATGTTTTGACTTCTCTTCAAGATTGAAGATAAAATTACCTAAGAGTGTGCATTGGCATCTTACACCTCAAATACATTGGCCAGTGACAAATGAGTAGCTTTACCAAGAAAGACATGAATTTTTTGTAACTTGAAAAAAGAAAGAGAGCGTCTTCATTTAAAAGGCATGTTTGGATTGAAAGTGAAAATGTTATATGATGCTCTGCATCAAGGGATCCGTACTCTTTTCTCATACAGAGACTTATCAAAGTTACATGTTACACACATGACCCAAGGAATTTCTAACCCAATATATGTAAGCATGCTCATTATGAGACTACAAGGAAGGGTATCAAAGTCCAATCATTTTGATTTGCAAGCAAGATCCTAGATCTAGCAACTGCCAACTAGGGAATTAATTGGACAGTATTTTCATTGTGATTAGTTGTTTTATAATTTGTTAAATGGACGGGAAGATGGCATAGCAAACTTCCCATTTTTTATTACCATAGATGATGGACTTGGGATCTGCAAAAGAGGCTATACATAATTCATGTAAAACATGAGAGATAAAACTTTCAAAAGTCAGATTCAGCCATATGATCTGAAGACTTAAAATTAAACCAGCATCAGAGTGGTTTTGTCTTATTTCCATCAAGCATCCTGTTAGACTCTACAATTAGTGTATACCCCACCCTTAGTCTAGGATTTAGAAAATAATAAAAAGAAGGAACTAACAATCATATGATTCTTATCTTCCAAATCAAATAGACAACTCAAAGTGTGGCATATCTACTTTATAAAAAGAAGATAGTTAATAGTGAAAACAGGAGGCAAAAGTACTACGACTTGTATATCGTGTTCTAGCCAAGCTGTTGGAGAAATAAATTAGAACTAGGAAAAATGTAAGATGTCTCTACGGTAGAAATAATATTTACATGATTGTGAACTGATAAAACATAGATGTTCTGCACATGTAGTCTTATAATTCTGGAAAACCATCATTCACCACTGAACCAAGCCAAAAATGAATAACTAAAATCATGGAACACACAACAAAAAGGTAGAAAAACTGGTTAGACCATTGAAAAGAAAGAACACAAATTAGGCTAAGCATCGAGAGGAGAGCATATAGAACAAGTTTAAAGATCAAAGACACAGTAACTACACCTCATTAAGATTGCAGATATCCATTAAGAGATCTCACAGTTTAATAAACATTTCGCTTTTTTAGAACTAATTCCACAAGCTGCATATATGCATCCTCAACATTTAAGCATTACCCATTTATTTAGGAGTGGCTATGTGAGTTCCACACTTCCACATCTCCAAGGCCTAAATATAACAAATGCCATCTGAAACAATGAAAGCTAAAATAATAACTAAAAAATTTGTGAATTTTTAAAACAATAACGGATTCATTACAACAACTATCATGAATAATTATGAGAAAAATGGGAGAAACAATATATATAGAAGTTAGGAAACATTGTTTGTTTGTTTGCACTTTAACATAAACACTCGGGGACTCGGGACTCTTACTAGAGCTGCTGACCTGTGGTCCTTCCAAGAATAGCTTCTCTCCAAAATCTATCTAGGATGAATAAGGAGTTGCTGCAATCCATAAAGGAGGTGACAGGACAGGATGAAATCTATCAGCAAAAAGTTCTTCAAAAGTCCCATCCTCAAGACTTAAAATACCTATATCACTGCATCCATATGGACTAAATACATAAGTTTCCATCATATTGTCTGCAAAATATATGTGATTTCCCTTTAAGCCTGGGAATTGGCAAGCCATGACTACCATGGGAGAATTATACCCCAAGAACAGTACCCGGTCGCCTAAGCTTTCCACCTTCATGTACTTTTTCAACGTTTTATCATGCTCCCCTTCTTCCAAATTGAGCATGAAAATGTCAGCACCCATTGTTTTATGGGGAAGGTCCTCTTCATTGATATCAAAGCCTTCTTGGATATGCTGTACATCTCTAATAACCACAAGCAAGCTATCAGTCAATATATCAGGTACCAAATATCCAAAGATTTGGTAGGGGATAACGTTGATCAAGTTTTCAGTCAGTTCTTCCAGATAAGGATGGGAGCCCTCATCAACGTGGAGAAGGTAGACGGCTGCTGCCCGACAGAGTGCATAAAACTTCCCCTTGTGATATATCACATCTGCTGCATATACCTGCAGGTCTTCGACGTGAGTATAAGCGTCATCTCCAATTCCGCAAAAGGCCAAATATCCAAGTCCGTAGACGATCACCACCATGTTCCCATCATCTGATAAGGCGGTCTTGATTATTTCAAGGTCACGGATCTCTTCCCCAGTGCTGCCTGCATAGTTCTGATCTTTGAAGGTGGACTGGTGAGGGAGGTCAATTCTTCTTTTAAACCAGGGATGGAAGAGAAAGATATCCAACTTCTCATCTATAATCATCAGCCACCCGTTCTTAAAAGACCCACAGCAGCGCTTGCCGCGTATCTCCGGGAGATGAACTGCGTGGATCTTCTGCTTGGAGAGGCTAAAGAAATCACGAGCGTCCTGATCGTCTTCTTCTTCTTTGCTGTTGGGAAGCATCATCAGCAATGGAAGTTGATGACTTGTGTTCTTCAAGATTGACCACCATGATTTGCAGACATACTGCATTCTAATGTGATCATATATAATGCAAAAATTGGAAATTCTCTCTAAGAGATCCCAGGAAAGATCAACCCAGTTAGCAACCATAAGAAATATAATGTATGGAAACGGATAGATAGATAGATCAGACGTAACAAATAAATTAGAGATCAGGAAAAGAAGATAACGGATCAATGAATACAGGAGACAAGAAAGAACAGAGAAAACTAAAGAAGAAGGATTAGGCGATCAAGAAAGAAGAAATTGAATGAATATATAAAGGGAAGAATTAGAAGAGGAGTTGAAGACATCACACGTAATAAGATTTGGAGATGAAGAAAGAAGAAATCGGATTAAAATAGAATACGAGGGGGTAAAAGAAAGTTACCAAATTAGAGATATGAAAGGAAACGGATGATGCAGTTTGGGTTGAAGAGGGCTTGAAGACGTCACTCTCAACCAGATCCGCTGACAGTTTTTTTGAATGAGTTTTTATTTGTAGAGAATTGATCAGGTGCGTCGAAATGAGTCGCCTTTTCCCACGCCTGTTTTTATTAAACAGCACGTTTGGTGAGGCCCGGTTTCCCCCTTCCTCTTGTAAGCCTTGCATCTTCCTCTTGCGTACGCCTCTTCCTAACACCCCCACCCTTTTTTTTTCCATTTCCCTTTTTCAACCCCCTCCTCTCTCCGTACCGCCATCTCTCTCTCTCCCTCCGTTATCAAAGTCGAAGAATCGGACCTTGTCATTATGGATTCGTGAGTTTTTTTATTTTGTGATTTATATGGATTTTTTATTCTCTTTTTTAAAGTTACTCATGACACTTAATTTGTATACATTTGAAAATACATTTTATTATACCATGAAATATGGAGAGATACCTAGAACACGTTATCTGAGAAGGTGTTTGAAATTCCTGGAGGGTCGATAATCACAAACCTTAAAAGATAATAACAATCCCAAAAACAAATAAGAATATGGAAGTAAATAAAGCGATAACCTAAGTTATTCAATCAATCAACCAAGAAGATGGACACACAATATTTTACGTGGAAAATTCTGAATAGGGAATAAATCACGGGATCTCACACTAGTCCAAAAAGATCAAGCACTAATAAACCAAATGTTATAAGAGAAACTCACTACCCTTTACAGTTGAACTCAACCTAAGGACCGCAGTGATTCTTGCTGACGACTACGCCGTTCACCTTCTCTAGCACTTCGATCTCCACGCCTTAAACAAGATGAATCAACTTAGAACATGGATGATGAATCTCAAGATGCAGAAAATTTCAGCACATTAATATCACAAAAAGGCTCTCTAGAGGGAAGTAATCTCTCTAGAAATATTCTAGGGTTTAGAACTATAAGAGATGCAATCTTTAATGAGACTAAACTCTTATATAGGCATTTAGAAACGTGTAGGAGAGATTGGGTTTGAATAGGAGAAGGAAAAGGAAAGATCCTAAAAAAACAGCTAAAATCCGCCGCTGTCTGATCAATCGGACTGTCTTTTAACTGGGAGCATTCCAAGTTCAATCGATCGGCCAGGGGGTCCGATCAATCGGTCTGACTTTTAACTGAGAGCATTCCAGGGCCGATTAATCAGCCAGGGGGTCCGATTAATCGAACTGACTTTTAACTGAGAGCTCATTAGGTCCGATTGATCGGTTAGTCGATATCCGATTGCGATGTGTCTTCTTTTTCTTGGTCTTCGGATTTCTTCCATGCAGATGCGGTCCAACTAAAAATTATAAAATTACATTAATTCTCATGTTTTGTCCATCCACATGAAGTAGCCAACACTCAAAAACTTACAATCTCCCCATTTGATAATTCATAGACAAAACATCCAATACATGAAATCTACCCATAAACTATCCCACACAAAAAAATCTCCAAGAATAAAAGCCTGCATTAACTAGCCTTGACGATATTTGTAAATCCTATCACAAGCAATCTTTGACAAAAGATCATGATCAAAATAATATGTAAAGAAAAACACACACATAAACCATAACCACTCTCCTCCTTTTTGAACATAAATTGGCAAGGATAAAAAAAAAAACTTAAATTAGCCAAATGATGCATATATAAATACAAAATTTGACGCATCAATAATAGTCCACAAAATAGTCAAACAAAGTAGAAGGAAAGTAAGAAACAAGTATCAGATAAGGCAAAGGATTAGAATAACATGTAGACAACAATAAGAAAACAAGGCAAGGTCAGACGGTCAGATGCCATGGACCGCTGAGGAGGGAAACGACAAATGAGAGTATCAAGCTTCCCCTCAATTTTGTGATTGCCAATGTTTAATTGCTCCATCTGAGCAAACACCTCCTGAAATTGAGAATCCATGCGATTTTCAAGCAATTCAATCTGAGTTGATTGATCAAATAGATGGTTCTCAAAGTCCTGAAAATAAGCTGGCATCTGTGGCTCATACTGAGGATCAAATTGAGGAGGAGCCTTTGTTGCAGCTTCACCTTGATCTGGATCGTCTTCACCGCAATCATCAACATGGGATGTTGACAGACTAATGGTGCGATAGGTAATTGGACCTCTCCCTTTCACAATGCTATCATTTGGTCCGATAGCAACCCCATATGAGAAAGTTTCCAATCACACTAATGAATATGGTAGCCTTCTTTAATGAAATTTTCCAATCATATAGTAGCTATCACAGATACTCGTAGGTAGTCCTGATCCTCCGGTCATATATATATATATATTTTGTTATTTTATGCCATAAGAGAAAATCTGGAATTATGCAATCAAACCATAACCATCAAACTGTGAGTTTTTCAGTGCAGAGAAATATGAATCTTGAACTTGGCAAAAAATTCAATGAATCACAAGCTAGAAAATCAATAATGAACAATGAATGATAGCACTAGTAAAAATCAAGGGTATGAACAAATACCTAGGGACTTACGGAGGCAGTCAAACCTAGTAGAGTCCAAGGGTTTTGTCAGTATATCAGCCAATTGATTTTTTGTAGAGACATGCTCCAAGCATATTATTTTCTCTTCGACCAATTCTCTGATGAAATGATGTCGGATGTCTATTTGTTTGTTTCTGGAATGTTGTACCGGGTTTTTAAAGATGTCAATAGCACTTTTGTTATCACAATAAACTACCATTATGGTTTGATCAATGCTGTAGTCAAATAGCATTTGTTTCATCCACAGTAATTGTGTGCAACAGCTTCTGGTGGCAATGTATTCTGCATCAGCTGTAGATAAAGAGGTAGAAGTTTGTTTTTTGTTGTGCCATGCAACCAAATTATTACCAATAAAAAAACAGCCTTCAGATGTGCCTTTTCTTTTTTTATCATTAACACAACATGCCCAGTCAGCATAGGAGAAACCTACAACATTCATGTTAGTACCTTTGGAAAGATGTTAGTACCTTTGGAAAGCCACATTCCAAATTTAGTGGTGCCACTAACATATTTTAGAATCCTCTTTACAGCTTGGACGTGAGACTCTTTAAGTCTTGCCTGATATCTAGCACAAACACAAACAATAAAAGAGATGTCTAATCAGTTAGCAGTTAGGTACAACAGACTGCCTATCATACTGCGATATAGTCTTTCATTAAAGTCTTTCCCGGAAGAGTCTAAGCTCAGCTTGACAGTGGTGCTCATAGGTGTACTTGAGTGGAGCATATTTGGTTTGATAAAGAAAACCACTGTCAACTACAAATTTGGTTCTATGAAGCAGAGTAATATGAAGTGGGATTAAAAGTTAAAAAGTGGTAAAGTAAACTAATCACTTTACTTGTATTTTATGAAATAAGGTTAGTGATGGTCTAGTAAAGTAGAACATTACTTTTTTACTCACTATGACCGACAAGATATGAAATTGTATTTTTTTTTTTTTTTTTTTTTTTTTTTTTTGCAGTTTTAACTATGATTTTTACTTTATCACATGAAAACACAAGTAAATTTTGAGGAGATCCCGTAAAAAGAAAGAGTTAATTTTTAGGTCGTAGGTAGGCCTTCTTATTTAAAATTCAATCGAATTTTTAGTTTATACCACCTGATGTGTCAAATATTTGTGAATAGACCACTATGGTTTCTGCACTTATATATAGGTCCCTGTCCAAAATCTTTCAAATTGGCTCTAATGAGAAAACAAAGTTAAGATTTAAAGCATTTTAACATTTTTACCATTTTCTTTATCCTTTTTTTTTTTTTTTTTTTTTTTTTTTTGCATTATTTCCATTAAGGCTATCACCAACACCATCCACATCCCTAAAAACAGTTCTTACCTTTATACTTTGCCTTTATTTTATTTATTTATTTATTTTTCTGTCATGGCTTTCTTCTTTCACCCACCCTAGCGGACACCACCTATAAATGGGCAAAGTTTTTAATGATTGGCCAATTAATGATGTCCTCCTTTTAAGTAAAATTTTATTTTATCTACTTATTAAAATATGTATTTACAAATGAGTAGTGATGTCTGGATAAATTTTTTTCACCAGAATCCTGGACAACCTCTGTGATATGGCTTGAAAATTTTTTTCACCAGAATCCTGGACCTATGATATGGTATTTGTAAAAATTTTTGTTTACAAATACCATAAACTTAGGGGCATATGTGTAACTTTTTCCAAAGTCAGCAGATCCAGACGTGAACTCCTCTTCTAATAACCCTTACAGCGTCATCTGATCGCCTAATCTATTGATCCGTCATCTTCTTCTTCTACTGATCTCTAATTTATTTGTTAGTTCTGATCTATTGTTTCCATATTTATACTTCTTATGGCCGCTAACTGGGTTGATCTTCCCGGGGATCTCTTAGAGAGAATTTCCAATTTTTGCATTATACATGATCAGATTCGAATGCAGTCTGTCTGCAAATCATGGTCTTCAATCTTGAAGAACACAAGTCGTGAACTTCCATTGCTGATGATGCTTCCCAACAACAAGGAAGAAGATCCGGACGCTCGTGATTTCTTTAGTCTCTCCAAGCAGAGGATCCACACCGTTCATCTCCCGGAGATGCGCGGCAAGCGCTGCTGTGGGTCTTTCCAGAACGGGTGGCTGATGATTGAGGACGACAAGTTGGATATCTTTCTCTTCCATCCCGGGTCTAAAAAGAAAATCAACCTCCCTCACTCGTCTACATTGGAAATACAGATCTATAAAAATCCACTCTACTCCAACGAAGACATCCGTGACATGGAAATAATCAAGGCCGACATATCAGATGATGGCAAGGTGGTGGTAATTGTGTACGGAGTTGGATTCGTGGCCTATTGCAGAATTGGAGATGAAGCTTATACCCATGTCGATGACACGACGGGGATGGGGTGGATGGAGGATGTGAGATATCACAAGGGGAAATTCTACCTAGTAGATGGGCTTGCATGCGTCTACCTTCTCCATATTGAGGATGACTCCTGTCCCTATATAGAAAGACTGACTGTTAAATTGAGAGACGATTTTGATATCCCCTACACCATCTATGGATATTTGGTACTGGATATATTGACTGATAGCATCTTTGTGATTACTAGAAATGCAGACAGATACATCGGAGAAGAAGATGATACTAAAGAAGAAGAAGAAGAAGAAGTAGTAGGAGAAGAAGAAGGAGAAGGAGGAGGAGGAGAAGGAGATGATACTCACGATGATAGGAACACGGAAGAACAAGAAGAGCGCCTTCCCCACAAAACAACCCATTTTGACATCTTTAGGGTCACTTTGGAAGACAGTAAAACACTGAAAAGGTTTACGAAGGTGGAAAGCTTGGGTGATCGGGTAGTGTTTTTGGGGCATAATTCTTCCATTGTTGTCCTGGCTAGCCAATTCCCTGGCTTTAAAGGAAATCGCATATATTTCGCAGACAATTTGATGGAAAAATATCACTATCATACACATGGATGCCGCGATTCAGGTGTTTTCAGTCTTGAGGATGGGACAGTTGAAGAACTTTTTGCTGATAGATTTCATCCTACCATGGCTCCTCCTTTATGGATTGCAACCCCTCCTTATTCATGTCAGAGAGATTTTTGAGGAGGGAAGCTATGTTTGGAACTACCACATCTTGTTTCTACTTATCAATCTTTATTTATAACTAGATCGGATGATGGATACTTGCAATCTTATTGAGGTACAGTTGTTGTGGCTTTGATCTTTAAACTTGTTCTATATGCTCTCATTTCGATGCTTAGCCTAATTGGTGTTCTTTCTTCTTTTTTTTTGGGTGCTCTATGATTTTAGTTTTTCATTCCTGACTTGGTTATTTAGTAGTGAATGATGGGTTTTCATAGCTATACAACTACGTGTACATTTTATCAGTTCACAACATTGTAAGTATCATTTTTACCGCAACTGCATCTTACCTTTTATTTATTTCCCTTTGTCTTCTAATTTATTCATCCAACATCATGGCTGGACATGTCATAGTACTCCTGCCTCCTGTTTTCACAGTTAACTAGCTTATTTTTATAAAGTAGATATTCCACACTTTAACTTCTCTTTTTTGCTTTGGAAGATAAGAACCAAATGATTATTGGTTTTCTTTCTTTTTTCTTTTTTCTTTTTTTTTTTTTTAAATCCTATACTAAGGGTAGGATATACACTTACTAAAGAGTTTATCAAGATGCATGACGGAAATAAGACATAACCAACCTGATGCCAGTTTAATTTTAAGGCATTCTATCATATGGCTGAAACCGACTGTTGAAAGTTTTCTCTCTCATGTTTTACATGCATTATGTAGCCTCTTTTACATATCTCATGTCCATCATCTATGGTCATCTACAGTGGGAAATTTGTTCTGCCATCTTCCCAACCATTTAACAAAATTTAAAGCAATGAATCACAATGAAAAATATTGTCCGCAAGAATCAAATTAACACCTTAGGTTTTAGTTGTTGTACCTAGGATCTTGCTTGCAATTCTAATTAAGAGTCAAATATATATGACTACTCTAAGTTATTAGGTATAATCCCTAACTAAGAGCCAAGAATACTGGCCCCTAACTATGTAAAGATTGTAAAGGTTCTCCCAAGAGTGGAATAAATATTTTCCTCTCTTTAAATATTGATTGGAATCAAACTCTCTTAGCCTTGTATGAAGACTCCAAGGGCAACTCCAATTACTGAAGACTCCATTGGAATGGCTTTAAGATGTGTGAAGACTCTACAGCTATTGCATCTCCATTTAGGGTCAGTTTTAAGCCCTTATCTCTTTGCACCTGATTATGGCGAGTTAACTGCTCATATTTTATAGGAGGAACCATGGTATATGTTGTTTGTAGATGATATGTGTTGGTGGATAAATCAAGGGATGAGAGATGGGAGGCTTGGAATCCATGGGCTTAAAAAAAGTCATACAAAGCCATAATATATATGGATTGCAACTTCATTGGGTTGTAACCAACCCCAACATAGTTGGGACGAGGGTTTGATAACGATGAGGATGATGAGTGGTATTTAAGATTTAAGCATTTTAAGTAAATTGTAAGCTGCAACCTATATGTAGTTCTCTACTTTTTTTTTTTACTAAGTGACACCATCAGCACTCTGCTGAGATTTTTCTTAATTTGCAGATTTCAATTTTCTAATGAAATGAAGATTGTTGGACGTTTTTCCTCTGATTTGGCTATGCTTGGGAACTAATTTTTCTTAGTTTAGGACCTGGAATGCTGTTAGCCTGCTATAATAGTAGTCTTCAGTGTATAGATACTGTTGGAGGAGCTGCCTATATCAACTTTGGCATCCAAGTCTCCGTCTTCGAATCTTTGTATCCAATGCTTCCTGACATCCACATTGCCAATGGAGGCCGATGGAGGAGACAAGAAGACGAATAGGAAGAGCATGTCTATCCAAGCGAGGCAAGATTTGAAATAATTGAGACAACTATGAGTTATAACCCAGTAACTCATCAATTTGGCAGCTAGAGAAGAACCATGACTCCAGCAATGACAACAGGTATGATGGGAGTTCAGTTAATCCCTTTTTTTCAGAAAAAAATGGTCAGTAAGATCATCAATGGAGGAATAAATTTGTTAGACATGGTAAAAGATAGAAAGATCTCCATATTAAGATTGTGATTCATGAATACCACAGCAACTTGACGTTCCTTGAATGGATTGAGATGGTGGAATATATTTTTGTTACAAGAAGGTGTAAGACAAATGGACTGGATTTGGAGTTGTTTTTCCTTAGTCCACTTTTCTATTTTGGTGTATGGTTTGCCAAAAGGCTACTTCAAGGGTTCGAGAGGCCTTCGTCAAGGAGATCCTCTTTCACCTATGCTTTTGTTATAGTGGCAGAAGCTTTGCATGCCTTAATGGAGAAAGCTAAGCAGAACAATCTAATTAAAGGTTTTGCAGTGGAGAATGCCAATATTGAGGTAACTCATTTACAGTTTGCTGATGATACCATTATTTTGTGATGCTTTGTTGGACCAATTGGAAAATCTTAAATGTATTTTGAAATGGTTTGAATTCCTTTCAGGTTTGAAGATTAACTATGATAAGTGTGAATTGATTGGTGTTTGTATGGAGCATAGTGGTGTGAATTTTTTGGCACAGTTTTTTGGATGTAAAGTAGGTAAACTTCCTTCTAAATATTTGGTGCTTCCTTTTTGTCTGGGAATGCCAAAGAAACACCTTTGGGTTCCAGTTGTAGAGAGTATAGAAAAGAAATTGAGTTCTTGAAAGAGTAGATATTTGTCTATGGGAGGTCGTGTTATTCTAATTAAATATGTTCTATCTAGTATTCCAATATCCTGTCTTTCTTGCTCTCATTGCCCTAAAAATGTTTTAATGAGGATAGAAAGACTTCGGTGGGATTTTCTTTGGAATGATTCTTTTGTAAAGAAAAGGTATCATTTGGTCCAATGGGAGAATGTATGTAAGCCACTGTCTCAAGGTGTTTTGGGTATCTGCTCTGTGGAAAAAGTCAATAAAGCCTTATTGGGAAAGTGGCTATAGAGAGTGGGAGAAGCAGGACAAGAGTTGTGGCCGCAACTTATTATATGTAAATATAAATTGGGTAACAATGGCTGGTGTGTTCCGATCCAAGCTAATAGGATTTCCGGTTTGCAGAGGTCTGTTCTACTTGTGCAGGTGTAGATTGCGCATTGGGTTCGGTATAAGGTCTACGATGGTCTTTGGGCCAAATTTTGGCATGGTGAATGGTGTAGGCAGTCGGTGTTGTCTAATCAATTCCCGAATCTTTTTTTGTTGGATAATAGACATCAAGGTTATGTTGCAGACAATTTTTGTATTGAAGGTGGACATGTAGTTTGGGATTTTTCTTTCCGAAGACATTTGACAGATATTGAGATCTTTGATTTTGCTACCTTGTTGGGTATGCTCAAAAAGATGTACTCGTCACTTGTCAGTTGATAAGTCTGATATAAGAATTTGGAAACCAGATGCCAAAGGGAAGTTCTCAGTTAAGTCTTTCTATAATGCTTTGAATAACAGGATTGGACTTATGGCTGGTTGGAATTCTTATTGGGATTCCTCAGTTCCACCTAGAGTATTAGCTTTTCCTTGGGTGGCAAGGAAGCATAAGATTTTGATAATTGATAAGTTGAGGAAAAGAAATCATGTTATAGTCAATGCTTGCCCTATATGCTTAAATGATGAGGAATCCGTGCACCATTTGTTTATTCATTGCCCCGTTTGCATGCAAAGTTTGATATTTTTGCTTGACTGTTTTGATATGAAATGGGTGATGCCAAAGACAGTGGAAGACCTTTTCCTGCAACGACGCTAAGGTATTAAGGGTGTGGGGCAGAATTTTGTGGAAGTTAGTTTATTTGCTACAGTTTGGAAGATTTGGCTGGAAACAAATAGAAGAGTGTTTAGAAATATCAGCAAATTCGTTGAGGAGATTATTCAATCCATTGTTTGGAATGTGTCCGAGTGGGCCTGTAACAAAAAGAAGTTTGAAGGAATCTTTTTGACAGATCTTAATCGATCTTGGGGGCGGTGGTGTTTAAAAGTGGTGCATAGAGTTGAGTGGATATGTCCTCTTGGAACTTTAAAATTGAATTTCGATGGCAGTTTTCTATGGAGCACTAATCAAGGAGGTATTGGCGGTGTCATCAGAAATTGGGATGGAAATGTTTGAAATTATTCTGGGCCTGTGGCCTCCATGCATGCTAATAAAGCTGGAGTATATGCTCTTTTGATTGGTTGTTGGAGTTGGAAAAGATAGGAGGTTCTCATCCTATTATTGAAGGAGATTCTACTTTAGCAATCCAATGGGCCTCAGGGAACGCTACTTATCCTTGGAGGATTGTGGATTGGATGGAGGAAGTGCAAGATTTATCTAGAAAAATGGGTGCTTTGTTTCGTCACATTTTACAAGAGGCGAATTCAATGGTGGATGGTCTTGCCGGGGAAGGAGTTTCTAGACTTTCTATCTTATTTGATGTATAATTTTTTTTTACTTCTAGTTTTTCTTTGTAATTGGGGACTTTTTCATTTTGTACTCTTTTTTTTTTGGCGGAATAAAATAAATTTAACCGTTATAAAAAAAAAAAGGTGTTAAACAAAAGGAAGGTGAAGCTAGTGGCCTTGAAACTTCAAAGGAGGAGCCTCAACTTGGTGTGAGCAAATTAAAGCGCGCAAGAAAGGCAAGGAACATCCAAGGTGAGAACTTGAAAGAAGATTAAAAGTCTCCTTATGGAAGCCTTCTTTCCTATCGATCATGTGCAATAACACTTCATGCGATTGCAACACATTCGACAGGGGGATCGAATGGTTGAAGATTACACCGAATAATAATGAATTACTTTACATCTTAACAACGCGTTCAAGTAATTTCCAACATTCCAAAATAAAATTCCCAAATAAATATTATTAATTAGTTTTCTAAAACACTTGTTTGCCTTGGTTATGACAACTTATTGTAAGATATCCAGAATGGCATGCACTCCTTGATCTGTGTACTAGTCAAATATACCCTTATACTAAAAGGCAGCATAATGTTGTGCTTGCTTGACGATTTCTCTACACCCTCCAGCCTACTTGATCCGGAAGTTAGCACTTTCTCTACACATCTTACCAGGCCCCATTTGCATGCATGTCAACATGTGGCTTAGATGGTAAGCGACATGTGGCTTAGATGATAAGCGACATGTGGGCTACACTAAAATCTCGAACATTCCAAAATGGGACGGCCAAAAGGCAAAGCGCAGTTTCGCTTCTCAGCTTTCCGTCTCTCCTCATGTGATCTTCTTCTCCTTCTCCGACTCCTGCTGCGAGGCATCTCTCTATCTCTTTCTCTCTCCTTGAATCAATCCCGATCCCATTTCCTTCTCAATCTCGGAACTGATACAAAGAGCTACTTTAGGGCACGATTGTTCTTCCATTTTATACTCAGTAAAATTGCATAATAAAGATGACTGGGATGAGTGGAATGAGACAGGAAACAAAAAATGGCTGTGAAGTTCTCTCTGCTTCTTCCTCTGCTGCTCTTCTTCTCTGCAATCTCTGCACAAACCAATGAAGACCCAACAACGAGAACCATGGAAGAGTTCTCAGGATACCCTTCTGAACCCCATTCTTGCATCTCAGACTCCTTATCTTTATCAGTGGATAAGGATAGCTTAGAGCAAGTGATTTGGAACATGAAAAATAACTTAGTTGTTGTTTGTTACTATAGTAGAAAGTACACAATTGAAACTTTATGATGTTCTTGATTATTTATTTATTTTTTGAGATGGGGTTTGTAATTCTAAGGATTTTTTGTGGTGGGTAATTAGTTTGGTTTTAGGATGGGGTGTGAAAGGAGAGGTTTTTCCCAATTAGACCCATTTCAGATGTTTCATGCTTGTAAGAAAAAAGGGGTGGAAGAGATCTGAGTATTTGTTTTAACTTGTTAGATAATAATAGGACTAAAAGGTTGAAGTTCTAAAATTTTGGTTTCTGCTTTTGAGATTGTTTTATAGGAAGGCAGTGGTTTTTTATTTTGATTTTTAATTTTTGGGTTGTAGAGTTGTTATTATGTGGAATTCATGTAGTGGGGATTTACAGTTTTCCTCTTTTTATGTTTTCTTTCTTTTCTTTCTTCTTCTTTTTTTTTTTTAAAAAGTTCTGGGAGTTTCAGTTTGTGTCCATTTTAGTCTTGGGGTGTGTTTGGTAAGTGGGGATTCTTTCTCATTGGGTTTCTTTTCCAGTATTTTGATGTAGTGTTGCGGAATGGGTTATTGAGTCAATTTTCTTTTGATTACTGGAACATCTGAAGATTGGCTTCTATTGTCTGCTCTGTAGATCGATGAACTTTCACCCTTCTCTATTACCCCAGCTCGATCGGTGACTCGGATCTTGTACAGTGACAAGGATGTAATTGCTCGGAGGTATTGGGATTTTTCCAGTTTATTTCATATCTGTGTAGAACTGATCTGATCATTAGTTGAAGGGTATCATAACCATCTACATGTTCGCTCTAGTTAATTTTAGCTGCAAATTAAATAATCATCTAATAAAATATAAATTAAATACTTAAAATGTGTCTAAATAATAAAATGATATTATTTGGAATTAATGATGGTCTAATTCTACTACATTGAACAAAAGGGAATCAATGATGGTTAGATGCCCCTGGAGCAGTGATTCATGCAAGAATCCTTTCGGGCTATAACTAGCTTTTCTCTTTGCTATTCTATTTTCAGTTTCAATTTGATTTGATAGTGTTATTTCACTGGTGACTCAGTAGTTGAAGTGTTGAAAAAACACGCTTCGCTTATATGCCCAAATATGAGCTAAAGATTGTAAAAGTTCTCATAACAAAGATTTGAATTAGTTTTCCCGTTAAATAATTTTAATTATTAGGTTCTTATTCAGAACATTAAGTTAATCAAATCACTTATTGCCAAAATATGATAGATTCCTCTCACTGTAACACATTGCCTGGCTTGCACCATAATAAAAATGTGAAGTATTATAGCGCATTTTGTTCTTATTAAGAAGATATTTTACAAGGTTCTGGAAAAAAAAATTTTTTTTTACTCACCCCAGCAACCTTCTTGAAATAACCAACACAATTACAGTCCTAAACTGTATTAAGATAACTTTCGTACATGTGACGTGCTAGAACAACTCCATTTCAAGGCATTTGTCATAAGCCTTGGGATCACAACAACTGACACAAGTACGGTAGGTCTGTATTTTGCAACCAATCTATGAAAACGAACATACTGATTGTCTGTCATTTGGAAATTGGAACATGCATCATTTGCATATGTATAGGGTTGGCTGAAATAACAATAATTTTGAGGAATAAGAACAGAAGTACCTTGCAGGCCTCCCAGGTGAAGTAAATACAACAATGACTGCGGCCTTGACTTCAATTGCAGCACGCATCTTCAGTATAAACAGTTGCAAATGGAAATCGCATTAGCCTGCATATTATATTTTACCTATGCTTTATGAGAAAAATAAAAAATAACTCAAGGGATAATAAATACAGCCGATGAAGCAACAGATTCTGCATGCGACATGGGTTCTCCAACATTATTGGCTATTCTCTTCAAATTAAGAGGCTGTTTGTACACACTTTCACCCTACAAAGCGTAATAACCTTCTTGAGCTATACATATCACGCATGCAAATGGAAAATGATCTAGCGCATCCTGGTTGCACTTGGCTTCTTTTAAGGCCCAGCTGTGGGGAGTCCAAAGCCTTAATTAAAGCATTCCCCGTTGAATTTACATGTGCTTAATACTCAATGAATTGGGCTCTAATGGACTTAATTGCTTGAACAATCCAACAGTTGCCTCTTATTCTTGCTGATATTTATTTTCTCATTTTTTTCTTAAATGAAACTTACTTTTTTATGTTACAATGATACATTTTGCTGCTAACCAAAAAATTCAAATTTATGAAATGGAATCGTGGACTGATGTTTCATAAGGTGGTTTTGATTGTGGCTTGAGATTTGTTTTAATGCATGTGCTCTTCACTAGAAAGATGCTTTATTTTTCAAAGTATGTTTTTTTTTTTTAAAACCTTTTTCCAACTTTATTTGTGGGATAACATGATGGGAAGTTATGGATTGAATTTTTCATCTTGTTAAGTTAATATTTTCAGCTTTGATATGAAGCTATTTGTGTGTGTTAATGAAATGATAAAAATATTTTATTGTTTTTAAAATATAGGAATCATGAAGAAAATGAGAACAACCTTTATCGCAACAGGTGGAACATCTATTGGAGGGTTTTGATAATAACACTATAGAAAGTTTTTTATAATTAAAATTATTCTCTCCTAAATGTGTACATTTGCATTCAGTTTTTTTTTCCTTCCTATCATTTCCTTTCATTAGTGATTTTCATTGAAGTGGTTATGAGTGTGTTTACTTATGAACATTATTATAGTTGTCTATGTTTAGGTCTGACAAAATATTTAGCTACTGCAAAAGCAGAGAATGAAGATTCTTGCACTATTGTTGCATTCAATATTGTCTTTTATCCTAGGTCACTACATACACCTAAATCGAAGCTATTTGTGTGTGTCAATGAAATGACAAAAAAAAATTATCATTTTTTAAATTAGGAATCATGAAGAAAATGAGAACAACCTTTATCGCAACAAGTGGAACATCTGTTGGAGGGTTTTGGTAATAACACTCCAGAAAGATATTTAGAATCAAAACTATTATCTCCTAAATGTGTACATTTGCATTCAGTTTTTTTTTTTTTTTCCTTCCTATCATTTCCTTTCATGAGTGATTTTCATTGAAGTAGTTATAAGTGGGTTTACTTACGAACATTATTATGATTGTCTATGTTTAGGTCTGACATGAAGTATTTAGCTGCTACTAAAACAAAGAATGAAGAATCTTGCACTATTGTTGCGTTCAATATTGTATTTTATCCTATTCATTCGAATTGCGTACCATAACTCTTCCCACAGTGCTCTGGACTCAAACCATCAGCATATGTTCTGCTGAAAATAAAGAAAACCATGGATCTAGGTTTTTCTAATGATATGTTGCGACAAATATTTAAAAAAAAAAAAAGATTTTCATGCAAATGTAAGTACTAATTAAAATAAGACATGTACCATATATTTGCTACATGGTTGTATACCTGTAAGAATGATTCCATCAATTTGTTATATTTAACTCGTCCTATTTCTATGAATGTCTTAGCATTGGCTATTAGGATATTTCAGACATCTACTTTCCATGTTCCGCTTGATTGAATGGTAAGAATTTTAGTCTTTTTTTTTTTTACACCTTTACTTTCATTGTGGTTTAATTTGTATATTTTTGGTTTTTTGGTGGGTTTTTCTTGGACTTCGTGAATATGATGTGTTAATACCTACTATCAAACAACTAGGCAGTGACAAGCAACACCAAAGGTAGTTACCATTGGTCTATAAGATGCAAATATCTTGTTCTCTGAGAGGTCTAGGAAATCTATAGTTTCCCTCTTTCATTATGAAGCACTTATACACCCATTCTAGCTCCAATTGATCAAATTTTGCATAATAGCGAGATGGGGTATGTTCATTTTCCCTCTCTTTGTACGGGATTAATTTTGAAACCAGATATGATAATTATCATAGACTTTTCATGCTTTTATTCTTTTCTTTCTTGCAATGTGAATACTTCATTCAACAACAGTGTATTGTTATATTTTTACAGTATCTCAACTTGCTTGTCTTTTTATTTATTGTATTGAATACTTGATATAATTATTCACATTTAGTACCTTTTATCTTCCACCTCTCTTCCCTCTAATTTTTTTTTAAGATTTAGTTTGTGGCATGTAGATGCTTGATTTATATATGATGTGAGTTTTATCCTACAGATGTGGTTGGTAATTTTCCTATGATTGAAATTGCTGGTCACCCTCAAAATTCTTGTACTAAAAGTTTTAGAGGTAGCTTGAGTTGATCAATTGTACAAATAATGAGATGTAGAATTGTTTGTTGGTTGGTTCTTCTTTTCTGGGTTTCTCTTGTGCAACCAAATTCCTTTCTTCTGGGACTCACAAGTTTTTCTTTTAAATTTCTTGGTATTCGTAGTTCCATCCCCATTCGATTTTATTTTTCTTATTCACATACTGTTTTGGATTGACTTCACTACGCTATTTTCAATCACTTCTGAACATTGCACATGCCTTGCACCTGCAGAGCTACACTAGTGAAAAGGAAAAACTAACGACTCATTGCTTTTGTTTGGTGACTAGGTTAACTAGTAATGAGCGTATTTGACTAAATCTACAGAAAATTAAAGTCCGTCCGACATGGTCCGGGATTATTGGAATCCTATCCGTGTACCTGTGCTGTTTCAGTTTTAAGCATTAGGTACTAAGAGAAAGGGAACCACATAAATCCTGTGAATGAGTTACTTAAAAGGAGCATGTCAGGTCATATATTGGCATATATAAATCAGAATAAAGACTTGGATAAATGGAGACGTAGAACTCACAAAAAAAGCCGATGGGATACTGCATGCACATCATGATAGCAGATTTCATATTTCACAAACCAAGACACAATCTGATTTTGCTTAAAGCCAGTTGGTCTGCATGGTATTGAATTCGTAGAAGTACTAAGACATTTTTTCCCAGAAGTGGCTAAAATTGAAGAAACAAATGAGAAGATTTACAATTGGCCATCAAATAATTTCCCCTCCAATGGAAAGTGAATTAAGGGGAGATGGGAGATGTGCCATCACCCTAGTAAATCAAAGTCTAGGAAAGTTCAGGCTCTATCTACATTTTCACCTTTTATCCTTCAACCCATACCTCTTTGATAACCCGTTGTTGGAACCCATTTTCCCATGAATACCTAGAAATTCAGTTCCATACAAACAAATGGGCCCTTGGATAATCGGTTGGTTATTAAAGATGATACTGCATGAATTTTACAACATATATTGACATATAACCATTGTAGAATGGGGTTGCAAGTGTTCATGCATTTACATCAATAACAAACTGGGTTGCTCTAGATTCACCCTTTTTTTCTGAATTTCTCATGGAATCGATGAAAACAGTGTTGTGTTTCATGAGGAAGAAGAAATAGAGGAGAAATCAGGAAGGATTCACATGGGATTGTGGACAAAAACTAGGGATTGGGGAAACAGAGAGGGATTCACGTACCTGAGATGGAAGGAGTGCTGAGCATAATTATCTGCATACATCAATTATGTGTGGACTTTCAGTCTGATGGCTAACATGCCCAGTTACCTCTTTTTATGGTTATGTTCATCATCATTTCTCATCACAATACCTTAGGTAGTGTTTGGTTCGCCGGAATGGAGAGTGGAATTAGTTTGGAATGGAATGAGGCAGGAATGGTCATTTCCATTCCAACGTTTGGTTGTACTGAAAAATCAATCCAGTAATAAAATTCTTATTCCTGTTCTTGCGTTTGGTGCGTTGAAATGATGCCCGGAATGGATTAAAATTTATACAAAACTGACCAAAATACCCTTGTTAGAATTTTTTATGTTTAAGAATTTTCTTATTTCAAGCTACCCAAAATATAATTATTTACCTTTTTTTTATAGATTATCATTAAAACAACCACAAAATAACACACCTAAAACATCATTTACAATAGCTTAAACACCATCAAAATATCTAAATAACACATTACTAAACTTAAACATCACTTAAATCAGCTAAATAAAGTAATTAAGTTAACATTCATCAACAAGTTTAAAAATAATGTCCACATTTTGATGTGATAAAGGGGCATTTTGGTCTAAAGGAAAAATTATAAAGGAATGGAATGACCATTCCTCTACCTCCCCAGTTCAATGATGATTCCATTACATAAAGGAATGGTGATTTCGGAAGTAATGGTCATTCCGCCACTTTTTTGCGAACCAAACGCACGCGGAAATGATCATTTCGTTGGAATTACCATTCCATTCCGACCTTCATTACAACGAACCAAATGCTACCTTAGTGTTTAGTGCCACCTTATGAACTTTCATAAACCATGCAACTAGTAGTGGCACTTCTCTTAAAATTGTCAATGTGGCAACCTTAGCAGCAACTCATTCCACTCAGTTGAAATTGAACCATAAATTTATTGTATCAAATGTGAGCCCAAGCACTGAATTAATTTTCCTAGTCGTCATCTATATTGAAATTGTACTATGGTATACTGCACAGATGAATGATTACGCTGCTTTTGTGTTAGTGAGCTCTTATTGCATTTGAAAATACATCACTGAGTTCTGATGGACTATTTGTGGATTCTCATACTGGGAAGGCACTAATGGTTTTCCATTTTGTGAATAAGAAATTCATGATCATTGCCAAACTGTCTGATGGATCTGTTGATAGGGAGCAGCTGTTGATTTTATTGTATAAGAGTTTTTTTTTTTCCAATTAGAAAATGCGCGAACAATCATTGTCGGCAAAGTTTTTTTGTCGAATTTATTGCATGACCCTTATTTGCGAAGTGACTTTCCATCTATCCTAAATGCAATGATAGGAATGCATCTAAGTGGGCTCATGATCTGCAAAAGCACGGATTGCGGTCTGCTTGTAAGTGAAAATCTTGGACCCAAAATTTTACATTAAGCAGGTGCAGGTTTGGTGTAGAAAATAGGACCTGCATTTGGGAGGGGGCCTTGCATTTGGGCAGGACCGTTGCATAGTCTGGAAAACAATCCTGCACTTTTCTTGTTAAGATAAATGTACCAATTTTATTTATTTATTTATTTATTTTTCATTTTCTCTCTTTAGATTGTACAATTTCATTCATTAGAAGCTTATTCTATGGCAATTGGTAAACATGTCTTTCCTTAATGCAATTTGGTCTGGCCTAGATAAGGCTGATGTTAGAAACTTTTTCCCCCTTCTTTTGGCATGAAATAAGAACATATTGATTGATGGTATCCAATGTGAGCCAACTTTATTGAGCCCTGCTTGTGTGCCTACATTGCAACTCCGCATGTGTCTTAGAGTAGCATTGCATAATTCTATGAGAAAGAAGGAAATGCTTTTGTCCTTTTCTTCTCAATAATGTTAGGCGAATAATTTAGAACTTTGGTTAAGTTGTATGTAGAGGGAATGTACAGAGGATGGGAAATGCATTGATGGGATGTATGCATTGAAAGAGATTCTTCTCAGTGCCGACTAGCAGCTTGTCTCTGTATGTACAAAAGCACTTTGGCTTCTTTGTATTTTAAATTTAGCCCCCTTGCCAAATCTCTTGCTGGAAATATTATGATTTTCTTCATTTTCCTCCAGTAAACTGTCTAAAAAGCAATTGCGTTGGAGGTACTTTCTAGCTAATGCCCCCTTGTTTCTTATGAATGATCCATGTTTTTGCACCAGCTTGTGCGCTAAACTGTCTGTTAGTTCAATAACAGAAGTTCACATTATTGTTGGCGCACTTCAACATGTTGCTCAAACTATTGATATGAAATGTCTAACCTTTGAATTGAGGCCTTGGAAATGGTAATTAACTTTCATTTATTTGCAACGCTTGGAAAGGGTGTGTCAATGGTGGGTGAGGAAAATGACCACAGGTCAAATTTAAGTCGTTCGATCAATTTTCAGCACCTTATCCCCGTATCAGTGGTGCCTAAATGGATCATTAAATGGGGAAGGAAATAGGGATATGGCTTATCATATGTTTTTGGGGCCCAAGTTTTAAAACCTTTGGTGGTCTAGGAAGGGAAACTTTCGGCCTCCTCCCTCCTTCCTTTTCCTGCCATGGTTTGTGAATGCTAAAGATGGCAGTGGGAGGTGGAGAATATATGCAATGGTGTTGGCTTTGTTTTCTGCTTCCGTTAAAAGAGTAGTTATGGCTTGATATCTTTTTTCCATGCAGGTTGTGCGTTCACATTGTTGATGGTGGAGGGCCAATGAAATGAAATAGAGCACAAAACTGTGGACCATTGGGCCTATTTGTTTGATAGAGTGGTGAGTAAAATTGGAATAAAGGATCACATCATGAATAAACTAAAGAGAGAGTAAAAATCAGTACAGGATAAATTTGTACTCCACACCACTTTATTAGAAAGAAAGTTGAAAAAAGGGGTTAGAGTGACTATTTTATGTCATATCTACACGTTACTATCCTCTTCCCTTTTTTATCCTCAAACAACCAAGCTAAATTTTTGTCACGTAAGTGTTTAAAGTGGAGAGTATTACTTCTTCCAGAAGAATAATGGTTAGTCAGGGACAAGGTTGTCTTTAATAAAGTGCTTCTTGAAAAGTTTGGGAGATTATTTTCATAGAACTGCTGCTTGAAATGTCCAAAAAAGCTAAATTTGGAAGAAAAAATAAGGTGATTCTGGCCTTTTTCCCCTTGTTCCGACTTTGGTATCCATGTTATCAATTGTGCGGCTCTTCAACCCATCATATGAAAGGGGAATTGTTGATTAGAAATCTGACAAAAATTCAAATTGATGGATTGTACCTGATGACCCGTCCAAAGCCCTTTAAATTGATGATTAAAATTGAAACTGTTTATTCATTTTATTACCGACCATTCCTTTCGAGATTTTAAATTTGAACAGCATTCAATCCATCTAATCTTTTTTGGTAATGACTAATCAAAGACTTTTCATGAAAATTTTAGCATTCATTCCAATTCATGAAAGTCCTAAAGCCCTTACATCAGCTACTAATTGTAACAAGAAAGAAACTATTACATTTTTTTTTTTATTTTGAGGGCATGTGTGGCTAGGTGACTGCGTCTAAGGTGATTTTTCTAGCAAAATCCTCTAATCTCTTAATGACCTCCCACGAGGATACTCTAGAACTGACGAGTGCTTTGTTTAACAATTCTTACAACTAAGTTTTTAATTTTATCAATTATGTCAGAACCATTCTGTACGGTGTGATGGAGATCGGAGAAGTCCCTGGAATATGCACGATTATGAAATAAATCTCTCTTATGGGTGGTAATCTAGGAATCTCTTTTGGAAAAACATCCGGAAATTCACAAACTACTGAAATTTCCTCTATCTTTTCGGACCATTTATCCTCCATGATAAACGCCATATAACATTCACATCGACTTCTCAAAAGTCTACATGTTGTCATCGTTGAAATGATTTTGGTCTCACCCTTCATCTTGGGCCCTTCGAACAAAATACTTTCTGCTATCTCATTAACCCTGAAGTTTATCCTTATATGGAAGCAATCCATTGTGGCATGATGTCCCGCTAGTCAATCTATTTCTAAAATGACGTCAAAGTCATGCATATCTAACAATAGAGTTGTAACTCTTTTAAATTTCATTTGAGTATTTTGTGTATACCCGCTAAAGTGTCTAATATTTGCGAATAGACATCTATGGTTTCTGTACTTGTAAATAGGCCCCCGCTTTGGCATATTTTCATGTCGAAAAACCTATCAAATTGGCTCTAATGAGATAACAACGTTGGGGTTTAAAGCATTTTAACATATTTACCATTGTCTTCTTAAAAATATATATGTTTTTACTATTGTGTTTATCCTATGTGCATAATTTCCATAATGCCATCACCAAAACCGTTCACATTCTAAACACAACTTTTACCTTTTTACTTTACGTTTTTCTTTCATGGCTTTCTTCTTCCCCGACTCTAGTGACCACTTATAAATGGGAAATGTTGGTAATGATTGGCCAATCAATGATGTCCTTCTTTCAAGTAAAATTTTATTTTATCTACTTATTGAAATAGTTGGAAATATGAAATGTTGGACACTTAAGTATAGGCCCACTAAACATGTAAGATGTAATCTAATAAGATGTGTAATATGTGTAGAGATGAACTAATGGATTGGGTCTAGAGCCTTAACCCCGTGAGCCTGGAAAACCCTATGGTGAGACCCGTCAATTAAGGGTCTTGAAATTTGCAAACCTTATGAAACCCTTTTTTAGTCAATATAGGGGTCATTTCACTAAATCCAAACCAATAATAATGACAACAAATTCTCTTATAAATTATCAATCCATGCACTACCATTCAAGATTTAGGATGAAAGGTATTATAATATAGAGCTTTTTTATATACCCCCTTAAGATTAGTAGGATTTGTAAATAGGCTCCTGAGGTTCTAGTATTTATAAATAGGCTTTTGCTTTTTCTTTTTAATACATTTTATGTCCCAAAAATCAATATTCTTAACAAGAATAGCCAGCTACCATGAGATTTGTATTGGGTTGGTTTTTCTCAATAATTCTCTCATGCATATGATTAGGGGTGGACCTAGGCACAAGGGCCTGTGGACTAAATCCCCCACCCATATCTGAGAAAATTTTCAAACAACCACCACCCCCCCCCCCCCCCCCCGCCCCTGAAAATTTTAAAAATTAATATATATATATATACACATTTGCCCCTTTCCCCCAATATTTCTTTTACACAGAGCCAAAACTTCACACACCACTACATTGCAAAGAGCAAAACACAAAACTCTGCCATACACAGTAGGGTGAGAACACCACAACAGAGCAAAGCATGCACAAAACCGCATTGCTCTCCACCCGCAGAACTAGCACAAAGGAGGTTTCAAAACATAGCACTGCACTGCACAGAGAAATTAAGCTAGCCAGCATAGCCCGTCACAGGGGCACTGCCAGCACATGGTAGCAACCTGCACAACGAAGCTGAACAAGGCACAACCAAACAGCCAAACACAACTTTGAGAAGGCACCAAAACGCAGACAACAAATGAGCCCTGAATTGGTAAAAAGTAAACTTATGCAAGATTATTTTCTCCCACTAAGTGCAATTGTTAATGTTACATACTTTATAAAAAAAATTGAGTCCAAGCTTTTGAAATTATGCATATAAGGATAAAAGAGATGGATAAAAGTGTCATTTCGCCCTAAAAACCTATGATGGTCGGAAGATTATTGATTATAGGGACACAAAAGGTATTAAAATGAAAATGCAGGGGTTATATATGAAAGTCACAAGTGCCTATTTGATAATTTTAGAAACCTCAGTGTGTGTATACAAAAAGTTCTTCATAAATAATGACCAGAGCTTAATGTACATAAGTAAAAGCTTATCCTTTTCATAATCATATAAAAAAAAAAAAAAAAAAAAAAAATACCAGTCGTTGTTCATTAGCGTGGACATGTTTTAGGACATGAACCATATTAAATTGACAAAGTAGAGCCTATTTACAAATAATGAAATCACATGCATTTATTTACAAATATCAGAAACTTAGGGGTATACAGTATATGACAACATGGATACCAAAGTCAGCGGATCATCCGGCTAGATACAGAGTGACGTCATCTCCTCTTCCAACCCTAACTGCGACATCCTTTTCGTTCCAGGTCTCTAATTTTGGCAACTTTACTTTACCGTGCTTGTATTGTATCCTATTTTCATCCGAGTTCGTATTCCTTGATCTCCTAATCTTATTCTAACTGATGTTTTTCACTGTCTTCTGCTAACTCTTCTTTGTATATTCATCCAGTCTTTCTTTCTTGATCATCGCCTAATCTATTGATCCGTCATCTTCTTCTACTGATCTCTAATTTATTTGTTAGTTCTGATCTATTGTTTCCATATTTATACTTGTTATGGCCGCTAACTGGGTTGATCTTCCCGGGGATCTCTTAGAGAGGATTTCCAATTTTTGCATTGTACATGATCAGATTCGAATGCAGTATGTCTGCAAATCATGGTCTTCAATCTTGAAGAACACAAGTCGTGAACTTCCATTGCTGATGATGCTTCCCAGCAACAAGGAAGAAGATCCGGACGCTCGTGATTTCTTTAGTCTCTCCAAGCAGAGGATCCACACCGTTCATCTCCCGGAGATGCGCGGCAAGCGCTGCTGTGGGTCTTTCCAGAATGGGTGGCTGATTATTATGGACGACAAGTTGGATATCTTTCTCTTCCATCCCGGATCTAAAAAGAAAATCAACCTCCCTCACCAGTCCACTTTCGAAATACACGACTTTAAAAATCCAATCTACTCCAATGAAGACATCCGTGACATGGAAATAATCAAGGCCGCCATATCAGATGATGGCAAGGTGGTGGTGATCGTCTATGGAGCTGGAGTCGTGGCGTATTGCAGAATTGGAGATGACTCGTATACCCATGTGGATGACACGGCGGCGCTGTCATGGATGGAGGATGTGAGATATCACAAGGGGAAATTCTACCTCGTAGATGGGGTTGCATGCGTCTACCTTCTCCATATTGAGGATGACTCCTGTCCCTATATAGAAAGACTGACTGTTAAATTGAAAGACGATTTTGATATCCCCTACACCATCTATGGATATTTGGTACTGGATATATTGACTGATAGCATCTTTGTGATTACTAGAAATGTAAAGTTCATTGGAGAAGGCGATGATGATACGAAAGAAGAAGAAGGAGAAGAAGAAGAAGAAGCAGAAGAAGAAGAAGAAGAAGAAGAGGAGGAGGAGGAGGAAGAGGAAAAGGAAGAAGATGCATCAGTAGGAGGAGAAGGAGAAGGAGAAAGAGGAGGTGGAGGAGGAGAAGAAGAGTACCTTCCTCACAAAACAATCCATTTTGACATCTTTAGGGTCACTTTGGAAGAGAGTAAAACATTGAAAAGGTTTACGAAGGTGGAAAGCTTGGGCGATCGGGCAGTGTTTTTGGGGTATAATTCTTCCATTGTTGTCCTGGCTAGCCAATTCCCTGGCTTTAAAGGAAATCGCATATATTTCGCAGACAATATAAAGGAAAGATATTACCATAGTCCACATGGATGCCGTGATTCAGGTGTTTTCAGTCTCGAGGATGGGACCGTCGAAGAACTTTTTGCTGATAGATTTCATCCTTCCCTGGCACCTCCTTTATGGATTGCAACCCCTCCTTATTTATCCCAGAGAGATTATTGAGTGAGAAGTTATGCTTGGAAGTACCGCATCTTGTTTGTACTTATCAATCTTTATTTATAACTAGATCAGATGGTGGTTCTGCAATAGGACAGCAGCTCTAGTAAGAGTCCATGTGTTTATGTCCAAGTGCCAACAGACGAACAATGTTTGCTAGCTTCTATTTATATTGTTTCTCCCATTGTTTTCCGCTTGCAATTTTATTTCATTCGTCCTCTAATATATTATGTTTGGCATTCCTAAGTATTCTTGAATCTTTGATAGTGGTTGTGATGAATTTGTTATTTTTTTAAATATTTGTGTTGGTTCATTGCAAAAAAAATTAAATTATTATTTATCTTTTATTGACTTAGTTGAGACTTGCTATATTTAGGGCTTAGAGATGTGGAACTCACATAGCAACTCCTAGATAGATGGATAATGCTAAAATGTTGTGGATACAGATATTCAGGTTCTAGAATTGGTTCTAAAACGACAATTTTTTTTTTTTTGGTGAGATTTCATGATGGACACTTGCAATCTTCTTGAGGTACCATTGTTGTGGCTTTGATCTTTATACTTGTTCTATATGCTCTCATTTTTTATGCTTATTAACCTAATTGGCGTTCTTTTTTGTAAATGGTCTCGCCAGTCTTCCTACCTTTGTGTTGTGTTGCTTGGGTTTTTTGGTTGTCTATGATTTTAGTTTTTCAATCCTGGCTTGATTTTGTGGTGAATGATGGGTTTCCATAGCTATACAACGTGTACACAACCTCTACATTTTATCAGTTCACAACCATGTAAGTATCATTTCTACCGCAGTGACATCTTACCTTTTTATTAATTTCCCTTTGTCTTCTAATTTATTTCTCCAACATCATGGCTAGAACACGACATACATGTCATACTGTCATAGTACTCTTGCCTCCTGTTTTCATGGTTAACTAGCTTCTTTTTATATAGTAGATATGCCACACTTTGAGTTCTCTATTTGCTTTCGAAGATGAGAATCATATGATTATTGGTTCCTTTTTTTTACTTTTTAAATCCTTGACTAAGGGCCGGAGCCGGACATACACTAACTAAAGAGTTTATCAAGATGCTTGATGGAAATAAGACATAATTAATTTTATGCTGGTTTAATTTTAAGGCTTTCTATCATATGGCTGAAACCAATTATTGAAAGTTTTCTCTCTCATGTTTAGATGCATTATGTAGCCTCTTTTACATTTCTCATGTCCATCATCTATGGTCATCTACACTGAGAAATTTGCGCTGCCATCTTCCCAACCATTTAACAAAACTTAAAGCAATAAATCACAATGAAAATATTGTCCGCAAGAATCAAATTAACAGCCTACGTTGTAGTTGTTGTACCTAGGATCTTGCTTGCAATTCTAATTAAGAGTCAATATATATGACTACTCTGAGTTGGTATAATCCCTAACTAAGAGCCAAGAATATTGGCCCCTTACTATATTAAGGTTGTAAAGGTTCTCCCAAGAGTGGATTAAATATTTTCCTCTCTTTAAATATTGAGTGAAATCAAACTCTCTTGGCCTTGTATGAAGACTCCGAGGGCAACTCCAATTCCCGAAGACTCCATTGGAATGGCTTTAAGATGTGCGAAGACTCTACATCTACTGCATCTCCATTTAGGGGTCAGCTTTAAGTCCTTATCTCATTGCACTTGATTATGGCAAGTTAACTGCTCAGATTTTATAGGAGGTACCACGGTATATGTTGTTTGTATATGATATAGTGTTGATGGATGAATCAAGGGATGCCGTGAAGCGAAACTTGAGAGATGGGAGGCTTAGAATCCAAGGGCTTAAAAAAAATAAAATCGTACAGAGCCATAATATATATGGATTGCAACTTCAGTGAGGATGTAACTGAATCTCAAGAAATAGCGCAAAGAGATTCATTCTGAAACCTTAGCTCAATAATTAATAAGGTAAACTGGAATAGAGAAATAAAATTCATGTAACCAAATCCGACGTAGTTGGGACAAGGGTTTGATATCGATGAGGATGATGAGTGGTATTTAAGATTTAAGCATTTTAAGTGAATTGTAAGCTGCAATCTATAGGTTGTTCTTTACTCTCTTTTTTAAGCTAAGTGACAGCATCAGCACTCTGCTGAGATTTTTCTTAATTTGCAGATTGCAATTTTCTAATGAAATGAAGATTGTTGGTTAAGTTGAGTAGCTTTTCCTCTGATTTGGCTATGCTTGGGAACTAATTTTGCTTAGTTTAGAACCTGGAATGCTGTCAGCCATCTAAAATAGTAGTCTAAGTGTATAGATACTGTTGGAGGAGCTGCCTATATCAACTTTGGCATCCAAGTCTTCGTCTTCGAATCTTTGTATCCAATGCTTCCTGACATCCACATTGCCACATGATCACAGTGGAGGCCGATGGAGGAGACAGGAAGATGAAGAAGAAGAGTATGTCTTTCCAAGCAAGGCAAGATTTGAAATAATCGAGACAACTGCGAGTTATAACCAGTAACTCATCAATTTGGCAGCTAGGGAAGATTCATGACTCCAGTAATCACAACGGGGTCTGAAGGGAGTTCAGTTAATACCTTTTTTTTCAGAAAAAATGGTCAGTAAGTTCATCAATGCAGGAATAGATTTGTTAGACATGGTAAAAGATAGAAAGATCTCCATATTAAAATTGTGATTCATGAATACCGTGGCAACTTGACGTTCCTTGAATGGATGGATATGGTGGAATGCATTTTTTTTACCAAAAGGTGTAAGACAAATGGAGTGGATTAGGTCTTGTGTTTCCTCAGGCCACTTTTCTATTTTGGCGAATGGTACTCCAAAAGGCTACTTCAAGGGTTCGAGAGGCCTTCGTCAAGGAGATCCTCTTTCACCTATGCCTTTTGTTATAGTGGCAGAAGCTATGCATGCTTTAATAGAGAAAGCTAAGCCGAACAATCTAATTAAAGGTTTTGTAGTGGAGAATGCCAATATTGAGGTAACTCATATACAGTTTGCGGATGATACCATTATATTTTGTAATGCTTCATTGGACCAATTGGAAAATCTTAAGTGTATTTTGAAATGGTTTGAATTCCTTTTGGGTTTGAAGATTAACTATGATAAGTGTGAGTTGATTGGTGTTTGTATGGAGGATAGTGGTGTGGATTTTTTGGCAAAGTTTTTTGGGTGTAAAGTTGGTAAGCTTCCTTCTAAATATTTGGCGCTTCCTTTATGTTTGGGAATGCCAAAGAAACACCTTTGGGATCCAGTTGTAGAGTAGATGGAAAAGAAATTGAGTTCTTGGAAGAGTAGATAATTGTCTATGGGTCATGTTACTCTAATTAAATTTTTTCTATCCAGTATTCCAATATACTGTCTTTCTTGCTTTCATTGCCCTAAAAATGCTTTAAGGAGGATAGAAAGACTTCAGTGGGATTTTCTTTGGAATGATTTTGTTGTAAGGAAAAAGTATCATTTGGTCCAATGGGAGAATGTATGTAAACCACTGTCCCAAGGCAGTTTGGGTATCCACTCCGTGAAAAAATCAATAAAGCCTTATTGGGAAAGTGGCTATGGAGAGTGGGAGAACCAGGAGTGGAAAAAGTCAATAAAGCCTTATTGAGAAAGTGGCTATGGAGAGTGGGAGAACCAGGACAACGATTGTGGCAGCAACTTATTATCTGTAAATCGAAATTGGGTGACGATGGCTGGTGTGTTCCAATCCAAGCTAATAGGATTTCTGGTTTGTGGAGGTCCGTTCTACTTGTGCAGGTGGAGTTTGCGCATTGGGTTTGGTATAATGTCCACGATGGTCTTCGGGTCGAATTTTGGCATGATGAATGGTGTGGGCAATCGGTGTTGTTTAATCATTTCTCGAATCTTTTTTATTTTATTTTTTATGTTGGATAATAGACATCAAGGCTATGTTGTAGACAATTTTTCTATTGAAGGTGGACATGTAGTTTGGGATTTTTCTTTCCAAAGACATTTGATAGATATTGAGATCTTTGATTTTGCTACCTTGTTGGGTATGCTCAATGAGATCTACTTGTCACTTGATAAGTTATATAAGAATTTGGAAACCAAATGCCAAAGGGAAGTTCTCAGTTAAGTCTTTCTATAATGCTTTGAATGACAACATTGGACTTATGGCTGGTTGGAATTTTTTTTTGGGACTCCTTAGTTCCACCTAGAGTATTAGCTTTTTGTTGGGTGGCAAGGAAACATAAAATTTTGACAATTGGTAAGTTGAGGAAAAGAAATCACGTTATAGTCAATTCTTGCCCTATGCGCTTAAATGATGAGGAATCTGTGCACCATTTGTTTATTCATTGCCAGTTTGCATGCAAAGTTTTGTATTTTGTGCTTGACTTTTTTTATATGAAATGGGTGATGCTAAAGACAGTAGAAGACCTTTTTCTGCAATGGAGCTTCGGTATTATGGGTGTGGGGCAGAATTTTGTGGAAGTTAGTTTTATATGCTACAGTTTGGAAGATTTGTCTAGAAAGAGATAGAAGAGTGTTTAGAAATATCAGCAAATCCGTTGAGGAGATAATTGAATCCATTGTTTGGAATGTTTCAGAGTGGGGCTGTAACAAAAAGGAGATAGGAGGAATTTCTTTGACAGATCTTAATCGATCTTGGGCGTTTGATATTGAAGGGCAGTGGTGTTAAAAAGTTGTGCATAGAGTTGAGTGGATATATCCTCCTGGAACTTTAAAATTGAATTTTGATGGCAGTTTTCTACAGAGCACTAATCAAGGAGGTATTGGCGGTGTCATCAGAAATTGGAATGCAGATGTTGTTCGACATTATTCTGGGCCTGTGGCCTCCATGGATGCTAATGAAGCTGAAGTGTATGCAATTTTGATTGGTTGTCGTGAGTTGGAAAAGATAAGGAAGTCTACTTATCCTTGGAGGATTGTGGATTGGATGGAGGAAGTGCAAGATTTATCTAGCAAAATGGGTGCTTTGTTTCATCAAATTTTACGGGAGGCTAATTCAATGGCGGATGGTCTTGCCAGGGAAGGAGTTTCTAGACTTTCTATCTTATTTGTTGTATAATTTTTTTACTTCTAGTTTTTCTTTGTAATTGGGGAGTTTTCCAGTTTGTTCTCTTTTATTGGTGGAATAAAATAAATGTAACCGTTATAAGAAAAGGTGCAAGACAGAAGGAAGGTGAAGCTAGTGGCCTTGAAACTCCAAAGGAAGAGCCTCAACTTGGTGGGAGCAAATTAAAGTGGCACAAGAAAGGCAAGGAGCATCCAAGGTGAGAACTTTGAAGAAGATTAAAAGTCTCCTTACGGAAGCCTTCTTTTCAATCGATCATGTGCAATAACTCTCCATGCGATTGCAACACATTCGACAGGGGGATCGAATGGTTGAAGATTACACCGAATAATAATGAATTACTTTACGTCTTAACAACGCATTCAATTAATTTCCAACATTCCAAAATAAAATTCCCAAATAAATATTATTAATTAGTTTTCTAGAACACTTGTTTGCCTTGGTTATGGCAACTTACTGTCAGATATCCAGAATAGCATTCCTTGGTCTGTGTACTAGTCAAATGAAAAGGAAAAACCAACAACTCATTGCTTTTGTTAGGTGACTAGGATAACTGGTAATGAGTGTATTTGACTAAATCTACAGAAAATTAAAGGCTGTCTGACATGGTCTGGACTTGGAATTGCTGGAATCCTATCCGTGTACCGGTGATGTTTCAGTTTTAAGCATTAGGTACTAAGAGAAAGGGAACCACGTAAAGCCTGCGAATGAGTTACTCAAAAGGATCATGTCAGGTCATATATTGACATGTATAAATCGGAATAAACACTTGGACGAATGGAGACGTAGAACTCACAAAAAATAGCCGTTGGGATAATGCATCAACATCATGACAGCAGGTTTCATATTTCACAAACAAAGACACAATCTGATTTTGCTTAAAGCAGATTTCGTATATTGACATGTATAAACTGGAATAAAGACTTGGACGAATGGAGATATAGAACTCACAAAAACAGCCGATGGGATAATGCATCAACATCATGACAGCAGATTTCGTATTTCACAAACCAAGACACAATCTGATTTTGCTTAAAGGCAGTTGGTCTGCATGGTATTGAATTCCTGGAAGTACTAAGACATGTTTTCCCAGAAGTGGCTAAAATTGAAAAAACAAATGCGAAGATTTATAATTGGCCATCAAATAATCTCCCCTCCAATGGAAAGTGAATTAAGTGGAGATGGGAGATGTGCCATCACCCTAGTAAATGAAATTCTAGGAAAGTTCAGGCTCTATCTACATTTTCACCTTATATCCTTCAACCCATACCTCTTTGATAACCCTTTGTTGGAACCCATTTTCCCATGAATACCTAGGAATTCAATTCCATACAAACAAATGGGCCCTTGGATAATCAGTTGGTTATCAAAGCTGACACTGCATGGATTTTATAACGTAGATTGACAATGGGGTTGCAAGTGTTCATGCATTTACATCAATAATAAACCGGGTCGCTCTAGATTTCAGCCTTTTTTCTGAATTTCTCGTGGAATCAATGAAAACGGTGCTGTGTTTCATGAGAAAAAAGAAATAGAGGAGAAATCAGGAACATGATAAAGACACCGATTCAACATGGGATTGTGGACAGAAACTAGAGTTTGGGGAAACAGAGATGGATTCACATACCTGAGATGGAAGGAGTGCTAAGCATAATTATCTGCATACATCAATTATGCGTGGACTTTCTGTCTGATGGCTAACATGTCCAGTTACCTGGTTTTATGGTCATGTTCCATCATCATTTCTCATCACAATACCTTAGTGTTTAGTGCCACCTCATTAACTTTCATAAACCATGCAAGTAGTAGTGTCACTTCTCTTAAAATTGTCACTGTGGCAACCTTAGCAGCAACTCATTCCACTCTGTTGAAATAGAACCATAAATTTATTGTATCAAATGTGAGCCCAATCACTGAATTAATTTTCCTACTCCTCATCTATATTGAATTTTTACTATGGTATACTGCACAGATGAATGATTACACTGCTTTTGTCTTAGTGAGCTCTTATTGCATTTGCAGATACATCACTAAGTTCTGATGGACTATTTGTGAATTCTCATGCTGGGAAGGCACTAATGTTTTTCCATTTTGTGAATAAGAAATTCATGATTGTTGTCAAACTGCCTGATGGATCTGTTGATAGGAAGCAACTGTTGATTTTATCGTATAATAAGTGTTTTTTTTTTTTTTTTCAATTAGAAAATGCGTGAACAATCGTTGTCAGCAAAGTTTTTTGTCGAATTTATTGCATGGCCCTTATTTGCGAAGTGACCATCCATGCATCTAAGTGGGCTCATGATCTGGTCCGCAAAAGCATGGATTGCGGTCTGCTTGTAGTTGCAAATCTTGGACCCGAAATTTTACATTAAGCAGATGCAGGTTTGGTGTAGAAAATAGGACCTGCATTTGGGAGGGGCCCTTGCATTTGGGCAGGACCGTTGCATAGTCTGGAAAACAATCCTGCACTTTTCTTGTTAAGATAGATATACCAATTTTTTTTATTTTTTATTTTTCATTTTCTCTCTTTAGATTGTACAATTTCATTCATTAGAAGCTTATTCTATGGCAATTGGTAAACATGTCTTTCCTTAATGCAACTTGGTCCCCACCCCCCACCCCCCTCCCCCTCCCGCTCTTCTAAACGCTCTCTCTCGGCATGAAATAAGAACAATTGATGGTATCCAGTGTGAGCCAACTTGGTTGGGCTGCTGCTCCTTGGTGCTATCCATTCCATCTCATGGGGATGGCGGAGGCTGCAGACTTTGTCTATCTCTGTGACACAAGGAATGACTATGACAAGCAAGAGATCTATTTCTTTGGTGAGATCTCTGGTGTCTCTTTCAGCCCCAACACAGTCTCTCTTCGTTGGAGTTTGGGACTGCACATATGGTATTCTCGTCCAGTATTAGTCAGAATCAGAGCCTTTCATACCTCGACTCCCTATTTCAAGGTAATCATGCATCTCTTCTTCAACCTTTTTTTTTTCTACATGGGCATGACTCGCATGGATGAGCTCTGCTTGAGTGCCTACATTGCAACTCTGCATGTGTCTTAGGGTAGCATTGCATAATTCTAGACGAAAGAAGTAAATGCTTTTGTCCTTTTCTTCTCAATAATGTTTGATGGATATTTTAGAACTTTGGGGACATTGGTTTAGTTGTATATAGAGCATGGATTGAAATATCGGCCGCCACGTAGCGTGGCGGCCGATATATCGGCCGTGGCGGGCGATACCGCCACGCCACGGCCGAAATATCGGCCGTCACGTGCGTGGCGGCCCGTATCGGCCGCTACGCAAGCGTGGCGGCCGATACAGGCCGCCACGGTTCGTGGCGGCCGTTACGTGGCGGGGGGTTTATAAAAACCCCCCCTTTTGACGAAAATGGGTTTCAAACCCATTTCTTCTTCCCCAAGTTGCTGTTTTCCCCCATTTCTTCCTCCAAAGTGGTCCCAAGTGTCCCCTAAGTGCATTTTTTCAAGATTTCTTGTCTCCAAATCAACAACATACAACTAATCAAAGGATTTTAAAGATTCTAAATAAGAATCTTCATCTAGGTATGCAATTTTTTTTCAACTTTTGAGATTTTCACTCTCTAACTACTATGAATCACAATATAATGGCATCATTGGCTTGTTTTATTGTAGATCCATGCTTCCTTTTGATCTTGCATGCATATCTTTTGGTTTTTTTTTCAATATTGTTATTTTTATTTTCGGATTTATGTTATTTAAAAAAAAAAAAACCATTATCACTTTTGGAAAACTCATGAAACAACTTGAAAATAGCTTCATATTGTTAGATCTATGTTTCCCATAGATCATTCCAACATGTAATGCTTGTTTTTCAATTTTTTTCTTTTTTTATTTTCGGATTTTTTTATTTTTGTTAAAAAAAAATATTTTTAGTAATTGAATGCCATTCAAATGTCTTGAAAAGGGCTCCTAGATTATAGATCTATGTTTCCCATAGATCATTCCAACATGTAATGCTTGTTTTACAATTTTTTTCCTTTTTTTTATTTTCGGATTTTTTTTATTTTTGTAAAAAAAAATTATTTTTAGTAATTGAATGCCATTCAAATGTCTTGAAAATGGCTCCTAGATTATAGATCTATGTTTCCCATAGATCATTCCAACATGTAATGCTTTTTTTACAATTTTTTTCATTTTTTTATTTTAGGATTTTTTTTATTTTGTAAAAAAAAAATTATTTTTAGTAATTGAATGCCATTCAAATGTCTTGAAAATGGCTCCTAGATTATAGATCTATGTTTCCCATAGATCATTCCAACATGTAATGCTTGTTTTACAATTTTTTTATTTTTTTATTTTCGGATTTTTTTATTTTTATAAAAAAAATTTAATTTTAGTAATTGAATGCCAATCAAATGTCTTGAAAAGGGCTCCTAGATTATAGATCTATGTTTCCCATAGATCATTCCAACATGTAATGCTTGTTTTTCAATTTTTTTCTTTTTTTTTATTTTCGGATTTTTTTATTTTTGTAAAAAAAAAATTATTTTTAGTAATTGAATGCCAATCAAATGTTAAGAGAATGATTCTTAAGTGTTAGATATATATTTCCTCTAACATGTTTTTCTGTTTTTTTAATTTTTAACATACTACTTGTTCATATTTATAGGTATTCAGTCTTCTATTGTGCATTTGTGTTTGCCAATTGATTTTTGAAGATGCCTCGTGATATTGATCCCGCATGGAACTATAGTGAGGTAGTTGAGAACAACAGGTTGAAAATCAAATGCAAGTTTTGTGGGAAAGTGACCAATGGGGGCATTACAAGATTCAAGCACCATTTGGGCCACATTTCTGGCAATGTTGCGGGCTGTACCGAAGTACCAAGGGAAATCAGGGAACAAATGAAAGCTTTGGTTGGCCAAAACAAAGCTAGAAAAATAGAGATAAAAGAAAAGAGGCAGCAAGATGTTGATGCTGCCCGTTATGATGTATTTGGGGATGAAGGTTTTGATGATGAGGATGCACAGATGGAGGCTGCACGCCGAGAGTCCTTTATGAGTCACCAAGAAGAATACGAACGTCGTGCATTTGCTGGAAGCAGCAAATATTATGATGCAGGGGGCTCATCTGCTGTGCCAAGCAGGGGCAAGGGCATTGCGGGGGCCATGCGTAGGGCATTTAGCACCCGGGAAAGGGATGTTGATGTAGAAATTATTTCTACTAGAAGAGCAGTTCCTCCCTCTATTGATCCTCTAGCACATAGAAAAGAGGGGGCCAAACAACCAAATATATCAAGTGTTATGAAAGGGGTGATGAAGGGTGCAAGAGATAGATTAGCCAAAGCTACAGCAAAATGGCTAATTCACAAGAACATACCGCCTACAGCAATAGATTCCCCATATTTCCAAACAATTCTTGATGTTGCCGCCGAAGCTGACCGAGGAATACAGTCGCCCTCTGTTTATGATGTGGGCACTAAGTATCTCGAAGAAGAATATAAAGAAATAAAGGTATGGGTGGAGAACTTTAGGCCCATGTGGCAACAGAATGGGGTTACTATTATGTGTGATGGGTGGACCAGCGGCACACAAACACAATTAATAAACTTTTTGGTACAATCAGTTGCTGGGTGTGTCTTTGTGAAGTCCGTGGATGCATCTGAACATAGACGGACAGCTAAATATATATACACTCTTATGGATAAGGTTGTAGATAGTGTGGGAGAGGAGAATGTTGTACAGATAGTTACAGATAATGGCGCCAATTTCAAGGCAGCCGGTAGGATGTTGGAGAATAAAAGACCTCATCTGTTTTGGACTCCATGTGCAGCACACTGTATAGATCTCATTATGGAAGATATTGGAAAGAAGAAGAAAATTGCTGAAGTTATCAAGGCATGTAGAGGCATTACCAGATTTATTTATGATCATTCATGGCTTTTGAGCTTGATGAAAAGATTCACAAATAACCATGCCTTGATACGTCCGGGAACAACTAGGTTTGCCACCCATTTCATTGCGATGGAGAGCCTTGTAAGGTTTAGAACAGAGCTTATTCAGATGTTTGCATCAGAGGAATGGCTTCGTTCGAAATGGGGCAATGCAACAAGTGGTCCGGAATTTGAGATCCCTAACTTGATGAGGGACAATAAATTTTGGAAAAAAGTATCTAATTTATTAAAGGTTTATGAGCCTTTAGTTAAAGTGTTGCGGCTTGTAGATGGTGACAAGCCAACAATGGGATATATATACGAAGCAATGGATCGGGCTAAGCAAGCTATCATGGAAAATGTTAGATATCATGAAGATTATATAAAAATTATTGATGCCCGGTGGAATGACCAGCTGCACCATCCATTGCATGCTGCAGGTACTCAATAACAATATCACTATTTGATGCTTTTAAATCTATCTAGTTCTCTTTGATTGACGTTTAATCAATTAATCATTATGCATTTCAACTGTTTTCAATGTAGGCTATTTCCTTAATCCCGAATTCTACTACCCCAATGCCCAACAGCACAGCGATACAATAGACACAGAGTTGAGGGTAGGATTAAGGGAAGTGTTGAAAAAATTGTTGGGAGTTGATGATTCAATCGAAGCCATCCAAGAGGTGAGTTCGTGATTGGGAATTTTATATTTAAGTCTTGAGATGACAAATGTATATGCTTGAGATAGGTCTTAAACATGTATGGTTTATTAATTTATTCCGAATTTTCACATTGTAGATATCTACATACACACAAAGGAAAGGAGGCTTCGCAGACCCTCTTGCAATGAGGGCGATTGGAAAGATGCCACCTGGTACCCAATCACCAGACCTATTAGGCTTTTGTTATTTATCTTTCAATTGATTGGAACTTGGAAGGACCTAAGGAATATCTAATTTTATTTGTTTACATTGAATTTCAGCTGATTGGTGGACGAATTTTGGAGAAGACACTCCAATGCTAAGGAAAGCGGCTGTTCGCATCCTTAGTCAAGTTACAACTTCATCAAACTGCGAAAGGAATTGGAGCACTTTCTCTTTGATCCACACAAAGTCCAGAAATCGGCTTACCATGCAAAAACTCAACAAACTTGTATATTGCCATTACAATTTGAAGTTGAAAAACAGAACAAGAGAAAGGAGGGCAAGGGATAATCCGAACTATTGTCCTATTAGTTTGGATCACATATTTAGAGAGGACGATCCCTTGCTCCCATGGATAGCCGAGATAGAGGATCCATTGCTAGATTCAGATCCGGACTTTCAGGAGGAGGTTAGAGATTTGCTTGATGAAGATATAGGCGGGGCAGAGGGTGCCCCATTGGGAGGAGAAGGCTCAAGTGCACAGCCGCAAGGCCCGCAACCACAACCAAGAGGGAAAGAACCTGCTCATGCTATGTCATCTTCTGAGAAGACGAGTACCACCGTCTCTTCGAGTAGCCATGGTGGAGGAGATGGGGGAGATGGAGCGGGAGACACTAGTGGGACAGGTGCTACTAGTGAATACTACCAACATGATCAGGAAGATGTCATTCCTATAGAGGAGGTACACGACTTTCCGGAAAGAATGGAAGGAACCATTGGTTATCAACGGCGTCGGAGACCACCTGCTCCTGGAGGTAGTAATGAACAAGGTGGAGGTAATGGAGGCCAACAAGCAGCATCATGGGCTGAATCGTGGAACCCTAGTTACAGTGGACAAGGACCCTCACAGTATTTTGACTATTTTCCATATGGTCAGCCAGGTCAAGTACGACAAGAAGAAGAACAGTCTTCAACTTCAGGGTCCTACTCATATGGTGACTATGGTGAAACCCAATATAGTAGATATCCACCTCCTCCACCTCCTCCAAGTTCTTTTGATGCGGGTGCGGCTGCCTTCTTTGGATTTGTGGATCCCAATGCTCATCAATATCAAATTCCATATGGTGCCACTAGAAATGATAACAATGATGGGGATGAGGATAGTCATAGCCCCTTGAATCTTGGTAGACGCTCGTTTTGGTGGTGATTAAGGTAATCTTATTTCCTTCACTAACTCTATTATTTGTCATTTCTAAATTGGCGTTGAACGTTGATTGTTGATCACTTCATGCTTCATAGTTCATCCACTTGATTGAATTTGAACCTTGAATGTTGAAGTATTTATATTTGATTGTTTAATGTTCATTAATGAGTAATGAGTAATGAGTCTAATGACTAATGACCTAAGTACCTAACCTAAGTACCTAACTCTTAAGTCTTTTTAATTCTTATGCCTTTATTTCATGTTCTATTTTTTTTTATGAGCTTTCCATTACTTTTTAAGTTAACATGACTAAGAAAAATGAAAACATGTGAAAAAACTCATCATTACTATTATTTTCTATTTATACAGCGATACAGGACCTCATGTATTGAGGGCACCGCTACGCCCCCTTTTCTTACTTACTTTTGCAAAAGAACTACATTTTCTTTCATTTTACAATTTTCTGGATTTTCTGGAATTTTTTCAGATTTTTTTGGCGATTTTTTCAAATCGCACCGCTACGCCGCTACGTATCCCCGCTACGCTACGTATCGCCCGCTTCGTATCGTTTTGGCGGCGGGCCGCTACGCCCGCCGCCACCGCTATTTTCATCCTTGATATAGAGGGAATGTACAGAGGATGGGAAATGCATGGGATGTATGCATTGAAAGAGATTCTTCTCAGTGCTGACTAGCAGCTTGTCTCTGTATGTACAAAAGCACTTTGGCTTCATTGTATTTTAAATTTAGCCCCCTTGCCAAATCTCTTGCTGGAAATATTATGATTTTCTTCCTTTTCCTCCAGTAAACTGTCTCAAAAGTAATTGCATTGGAGGTACTTTCTATCAAATGCCCCCTAGCTTGTTTCTTATGAATGATCCATGTTTTGCACCAATTACAGCTTGTGCGCTAAACTGTCTGTTAGTTCAACAACAGAAGTTCACATTATTGGGGGCGCACTTCAATTTGTTGCTCTAACTATTGACATCTAAGGTCCACCCTTTGAATTGCGTCCTTGGAAATGGTAATTATCTTTCATTTATTTGCAACGGTGGGAAATGGTGTGGCAATGGTGGGTGGGGAAAATGATCACAGGTCAAATTTAAATTGTTCGATTAATTTTCAGCACTTTATCACCCTATCAGAACGGTGCCTAAATGGATCATTAAATAGGGAAGGTAATAGGATATGGCTTATCAAATCAAGTTTTAAAACCTTTGGGGGTCTAGGAAGGATAACTTTCGGCCTCCTCTCTCGTTCCTTTTCCTGCCATGGTTTGCGAATGCTAAAGATGGTAGTGAGAGGTGGAGAATGTATGAAAATGTGTTGGCTTTGATTGCTGCTTCTGTTAAAAGAGTAGCTGTGGCTTGATAGCTTTTTTCCATGGAGGCTGTTCGTTCACATTGTTGATGGCGGGCCAATGAAATGAAATAGAGCACAAAACTGTGGACCATGGGCCTGTTTGTTTCATGCGTCTCCTCCCGCATCCGCTTGTTCCATCCGCATCTCCAAACCTCTTTGGTGAGTCTTGTTCCCCTGTCTCTTCTTTCTCCCTACTACTCTTGGCCTGCAACTCTCCATCCCTCTCCCTCTCTCACTGCCATCATGTTTGACGACCTACTTCCTCCTTTTGTTTTCCTTTTCTTCTCCCCTCTCTCCTATCCCCCACCCAGCCACCCGACAGAATCCCTCCCTCTCTCTCTCTCTATATATATATATATATTTCTCCCGTACCCCTACCACCTCTTCTTCCTCCTTTGTCTCTTCTTTTCTTTTCTTTCTTTTCCCCATCCTATTTCCTATCTCCTCTACCCACCCAGCCCCGCATATTATCCCTCTCTCTGTTTTTTTTTTTTATTGCTCATATTCCTTTTCTTCCTTCTTTTCTATCTTTTTTCTCTTCATCTTTGTCTTTCTCTGCTCACTCTCTCATCCCTTAATGGATTGCCCGACCCTTTCCCTTCTATCTATTGCCCAAACCACACAAACCCCATGTTTGTATTTTTTATTTTAGTCTTTTATGATTTGAGTCATATTAGATGTTTGTTTATATCTTTTGATGGTTGAGTAATTTATTTAATGATTTCTCTGCAGTTGTTGTTTTTTGCCATTTGATTGTTTGTTCATAATTGGTAATTGTTCATATATGATGGTTTAATTGGCACAAACAAAATGTAGATTGGCATGAATGATAAGATAGATTAATTAGGAGAGTTCAATGGAGGAAACCAGCAAGTAGTCCTAGTAGTAGAGAATCAAGAGTATTTAAAATGGATACTTGATGAAAGATGATGATAGATTGTAGAGTTTACAAGTTCAAGAAAGGATTTACATAAGAGATAGAAAGAGATATTTGAAAGGATATTTGATATATATTTGAATCAGAGATAGAAACCCCTTCGGACAAACACATAAGAGAGTGATGCAATCGTAGGGTTACGATCGCAAGTGCCGGGGCAAAATTAGGATTCCCACGGGAACAATCACACGAAGAAGACAACTCTCCAACGATAACCCATGAAGGGAAAATTTATTAACTCCAAATCTCTAAGATTTTTAATCTCTACAATGTCTTATATATAATAAAAGAAACTTAGGGGCTAAGAAATCAATCCTAATCAAACTAGGAAATCAAATAATAATCCTATCCAAATTAGAAATTAATCCTAATTAAACTCTTTACTAAAAATAAAACTAATAACAATTAAAAATCATAATTTCATGGGTCCCACATATGGCCCACGAGCCTGGTTGTAACGATGTGGTATTGTTGCTGCATCAGAGAGAGAAACCCATACTTAGAAAGGGTTTACAAGTTAAATAAACTATAAATTTACTAATGTAGGCAGGGAAGACCAATAAAGACCTTGATTTTCATGAAGAAAAACATGAAAGATTGTAGAGTTAATGAAGCATGACTTCAGAAGTGTTGAGCTGAAAAGTAAAACTCACAAATATGATCCAAGATACATGAGACAAGTCTATTATCAGTATTTAAACCATCCCTGTCATCCAACCAGGGCACAAGCTCACATGACCATATATTGCTCCGGGTTTATATTTGGAAAAAAAAAGAGAAAAAGAAAAGTGCACCCCATTTCAGATCCATACCACTAAAATTCTACTTAAGATCATCACCACACCCCCACACACCGACCCACCTCTTCTCACTTGTGCTTGCTCATGAGTTCACAGCTATTACCCACATGTAAGTGCATATATAGTTGGGACATGATGAAATATATGATAATGAAACTTCGGTGTCTAGCATAATATGTAATATCAAAATCAATGTTGCATGAAATAAAACCAGAATACCGTATCAGCCAACAGGGATTGAGACGATGGCATTTAGTGATGGTATTCAGAATGTGATTCCCTTGTCCATTATCCACTATTAACTGCAAATGTGGTTACACCCTGTTAACCCAATACTTTCATTTTCATTTGGGATTTAATATTTCTATTTGAATTCCGATTCAAACCATTTCTGAACCTTTATAATCAATGCAGAATTTCATGTATTCATCTACAGGAACACCTAGGAGAAAAAAAGGCCCCAACAGTAGGAAAAAAATAGGTGTGATGATGCTTGCTTATATAACAGACCTTGTAGTAGTAAAATCTCTATTTTGCCTATATACAACAATCTACTTTTACAAGAATATATCCTAAAAGGAGTATCAACTAATTTTTATTGCATATTTTGGCATTAGGAGTTACATTTAGTAACAAATGACAAGTTGAAGTGCGCACAATTATAACCTAGAAGAATCTATTAGTTAAGTAATGCATCTAACTGCTCAACTACAGCAATGCTTACAGCACAAAGGCCAAATTCTGAACTACCGAAGCCATATAAACAAAGCACAAAACGTATATAAATCCAATTTATACTTATTCATTTAGTATAGTCTTATACTTTTCCATTGTCTTAATGAAGTAAATGTTGCCAATACAGAAGATAGAAACAAACATAAAATCAAAAAATGCAAATCCTTTTTCCTCTTCATTTCATGGATAATTTCACTTTATGTGGTTAATAAATGGATAATTCAGAATTCAGAGTAAGGATGGAAATGGGCTGGACTGATGGTAGATCCATTTGTATCACATCTCTGCTTCTCATAATCTTTCATACAACAAAAGAAATATGTTATCATTTTGCATCCATTAATTCAATACCCCTACATATAGTTTCCATTCCCTTCTCCACGCACACAACACACACTGAAACTCATGGCTCCCCCATCTCTATATATTTATTGAAAAATCTTCTATAATTTTAGTGAAAATTGTTGTTATTTTTGTTATAAGGGTAGGGCTTTTCTGCTAGAACTTCTTTCATTGGCAATAGAGATTTTTCTGAAGTATAAGTCAATATGTATCTATATTTTGAATTTCACTTCATCAATATATGCATTTATAACTACTAAAATTGTAAACAGATTTTTGTAACCAATCAAGAGGGGTTATGATCAGGTTACCGTAAATTAATTTAGAGTGAATGCCAGGTTCAGAAATAACACAACTTTGTTTGTGGAGAGCTCCCAAAAATGAGCATACAGCGAAGCAACTTAATCTCCTTATCTGACTATCCCAGATATGTATTAGTTTTTGGCTAGTGGATTTTGATGATGTATGACTACAACATAATTTGATGGAACCAACCATTTGTTTTTCAAGGACTAGACATTGCTGAGTTTAGTAGAATCTCATGTTGTTTAAGTATTGTCAGCACCTGTGTTATTCTGAGGTGCACTTCAAAAAAACATTTTTTTTTTTGGCTTGTGTAGGCATATGTGAGTTTTGGTTATACTAAATGGAATCTTAAAATTGTCCTTATTTATCCATTGTTATGACTTGTGCATATGCTTTGAGGTTTACTTTACAGTATTGAATTAGAGGCGAGCTTCACTCATCACTTCTATGAGCAAACTTAGCCATGTACATGATCTGAAATTTTTATTTTCAATTGAACATGGTATTTTGTGAACATCTGCTTATAGTTTTAAACATGTCAAGGATTAGCTAGTGACCTCTGTAAAGCAAAGATCTTCTTTAAGTACATTTATTGTAAGGTTTAGCTAGTGATAAACATACTGACACAATAAATAAGACTAGTGCTAATGGCTAAAACACTATTCAGTACAACCTCATTAAGATAACACTACGCCAATGCCATCTTATATCTTTATGGTCTATGCAAGCATCATGGTTTAGCACCTCTGATGTTCCTTGTTTCATGGAGTTTTTTTATAATTCAGTTTAGACATCCAAGAATGTACATACATGTACATACCCTATAGTTTTTCAAATTAGGTCCTTTTCCTTTAGTTACAACCATTGTTTCTGAATAACAGCTCTTTAACTTGTTGGGTATATATATATATATATATATATATATATATATAGGGAGATGCTCCTATGAGAGCATCTCTCACCTTACTATGAGAGATAAGGTGGGGGCCCTCACATCTATATCCAATACCAACAACTTAAATGTGAGGGCCCCCACCTTATCTCTTATAGTAAGGTGAGAGATGCTCTCATAGGAGCATCTCCCATATATATATAGATATATATATATATATATATATATATAGATATCATTCTCTTGAGCTAATCTCAAAAACTACTAAGGCCTGAATTTGATTAAGTTAATTGTTCAGCTGGTTATAAAACTTTTTTTTTTTTTTTTGTTACAACCATTATCTTTTAAGAATTATAATAGAAATGTCTGAGGTGCACTTCAGAATTTTCTTTGTGTTTTTTCAGAATGTCTGCGGTATATATATCATTGTAAAACCATTGTTAATTCTGAAGGGCGCCTCAGAAATGTCTTCATGCTCAATCCATTGTTAATTGTTATCTTTTAAGAATTATTCTAAGGTGCACTTCATGGGTTTTTTTTTTTTTTTTTTTTTTTTTTTTTTTTTTTTTTTTTCTGATCATATAATTGCTAAGAATTTCAATATTTTGTTTAGGCTTTTGTCAACTAATTTTTTAAGTGAAGTGCACGTGCAACCACACTGCTTACATCTCTGAAACTTTGTAATGATGTGCTTTCTCCTACTTGGCATTTACACCATTGTTTTGTGAACTACTGCATCACCACTTTTGCATAGGAGTGTCCTCAATCTAACGATTATTTTGTTGTATACAATACATTAGAATTAAATGAGTAGAAGTTCATGATCCTAGTGGTGAATGGAACTTCAAGTATGTAACAATGGTAGGTTGTTTTGTGTTTGTATCATGTTTTGAGAATCTAATTTTTTAAACTTTTCTTTGAATATTAGATGACAACTATTAATGAAAAAGATGAGTCAATTGTAGTACATGCAAAATGGAGATATACAGACGAGAAAATTCTAGTAGGGCTAACGGTTGATCGGGTTAAGAAAGGAAACAAGCCGACTATGACTTTCTCACCCAAGGCATGGCATGAGATAATGAGTAAGTCTCATAAAAAAAGGCAATAAATATGAAAGGCAACAATTCAAGACCAAATTTAATAAGATGAGGCGAGTATATAGGGAGTTTGAGAAGCTTCGTGATATTCCAACTGGGTTTTGTTGAGACCCTAATACAAAAACTATCATAGCTCCAGATGATGTCTAGGTTGATTATATAAAGTGCTTTATTCCATTTCAACATTTACAAAAATTATCAATATACTAATTTTTATACAACGACCCCTAAAGGATGTTAGATACTCAATTGTGCAGATCAATAAAGAGGCAAATAATTTAGGACCAAAGGTTGTCCTTTGTTTGATGAACTGGAGATTATATATGGCGATACTATTGTTAGGGGTGAAAATGCTGGAGCTTCAACTCAAGGAGAAGTAGACACCGGTGATGAGAATGATGGTGTATCACTCAGAAGCCAAATTAGTCCAGATCTGAACGATGATGAGGACTTTGTGGAGGAGACTAGCATTCGGGCTCGATTGAGGACTCCTTGTCACATACATGGACAGAAAGGGGCAAGTTCTTTTGACCAAGCCTATGCCAATCTCACAAAGTATTATGAGAACAAAGTCGCTAATGAAAGCAATCATAATGAGGATAATGACAAATTCTCTATTGAAAAATCATTGCATTGTTATCTACCATTCCGAATGTCAGTTGGGAAATCTACTTGAAGGCATCCCATGTCATTGGTTCGAACCAGGCTTGCAAGCGGATGCCCAGTTACCCATTTACCTGGGATTTCTGACCTGACAGGAAACGGGTTTGGAACCTAAAATAGGTTCCGTTTTTATTTCAGATCCGGAATTAGAACCTATTTCTGGACTTCGAACAAAATCGGGTCCGGTTCTACCGTTCTAGATATTTGATGTCCCTACCTGCGGACCCGCTAAATTTACTAGGGTTTTTTAATTTTTTTTTATATAACCTCCTTCCCAAGCGAAGTCAAACCTCTTTCATTACTTATTCTTTTCCTCTAAAATCCTCCCAAACTCGTCTCACGCCCGGCAACTGTAGAAGAGAGCCCCAATCTCTCTCTCTCTCTCTCTCTCTCTCTCTCTCTCTCTCTCTCTCTCGGTATCTCGGACGAGTGCAACAAACACCCCATCTTGTTAGTGCAGACTGCAGAGGTATATCAAATGCATCTTTAGTTCTTCGTTTTGCATGGCTTTTTTATTGTGTAGATGATGATGCTAGTAATATTGCAATGATGACTTATCTATTGTTTCAATGAGATGAGTGATTGCATCCATTAGTTGTAGTAAGATTGATTAAAGAGAGATTTGGAATAGCCTAAATACCATTTGCTTTTTGAAGTACTTGTATCAATGTTGTAATATGAAGTGAATGCCTTTTTTTTCCCCCAAATATTGTCTCAAATCTGCCACTTTTAATTTAGATTTTATCTCAAATCTGCCTTTAACGGTTTAACCCCTTTAATAAAACCAAAGTGTTGGAGTAATTAATGAATCAGCCTATATAATGATAATTAATTATATTGATGATATAAATAAAGCTGAATGTAATACTAATTCATTAATTACTCCAATACCTTTATTTATATAAATAAAACCGTACAGATTTATTTATATCACATCTTATATTATCAATATAATTATATTGAATGCAACAATTGTGATATGTTTTGTAATCTCTTAAATTGCAGGTCATTTCAAAATGCCTAAACGGATTCATATTGATGATGAAAAAACTAACGAGGAAGTTGTAGTTACGGCAACTTCTTCAAAAAAGTGAACTCAAATCTCTGGTCTGGATAGATTTCCATAGAATTACTGAAAATGGGAAAAAAATAGCACAGGGTAAACATTGCAACAAATTATTGAATGGAGATAGTAAGGATGGTACATCCCATTTGAAGAAACACTTGGACCATTGTTTCTCATTTAAGAGATCAAAGAAAGGTCAGTTAGATGTAGGACAACAAATGATAAAGATGAGTGAAGTGCAAGAAGATGGTAGCTGTGCGTTACAAAACTTCAAATTTGATCAAGAAAATAGTAGGATTGATCTTGCACGTATGATTATTTTGCATGAGCTTCCATTTCGTTTTGTTGAGTATGAAGGTTTTCTAAATTATGTAAAGGGGCTTCAACCAATGTTTAAAATGATTTCTCGCACTACTGTCAAATCTGATTGTATGAAAATTTTCCATGAGGAAAAGAAAAAATTATCTAATTTGCTGGACAATCTAAAGTGTCGAGTTAGTTTGACATCTGATATGTGGAGTTCAAACAGAATCTTGGATATATATCTTTGACATGTCACTAAATTGATGGTGAGTGGAATATGCAGAAGGGAATCCTTGTGTTTAGCTCTCTTAAAGCTCCCCACACTGGAGAAGCAATTAGCAATTGCATTTTGGATAACTTGTATAGTTGGAACATTGACAAGAAATTGTATAGCATTGTTCTAGACAATTGTTCTACAAATGATATCGTAGTAGCTCATGAGCTCATGTCAAAGCTTGTAACAAAGGGACTGCTCTTGTCAAAGGGATATTTGTTCCATGCGCGTTGTTGTGCACATATTCTGAATTTAATAGTTCAAGATGGATTAGACTCAATCCATGAGATGATTTTCAAAATACGTGAAAGCGTCAAATATATTAATCACTCACAAGAAAGAGAGCAGAAATTCAATGAGATAGCACGACAGGTACGGGCTCCACAAAAAAAAAAAAAAGTCCTAATAATCCAACTAGATGGAACTCCACTCATGAGATGTTGGAATTTGCCTTACAATTTAGAGAGGCATTTGAACGTTTAAGCGATCACGACCGTTCATACAAATTTACCCCAAGTGATGAGGAATGGAAGAATGCAAAATTTATATGCAAATGATTAAAGATTTTTTATGACATCACAGATCTTTTTTCCAGCACAAAGTATCCAACATCAAATTTATTTTTTCCTCAAGTTTGTAGGCGAAATTTATATTTAAAAGATTTGTGTAATAGTCTAGTCTTCAATCCATGGCCTCAAAAATGATGGTCAAGTTTGAAAAATATTGGAATATCACTTGCATACCTCTACCAATGGCTGCAATATTTGATCCGTGGTTGAAATATAAATTACTTGAGTATTACTTCCCATTACTATTTAGTGATGATTCAAATGCAAGGATTAAAGAGGTTAAGCAAGATTTGATGAACCTGTATACTAAATATACGGTTGGCTCTACAAACGATCCTTTTGATAAAGGATTTTTCTTGGAATGATGAGAGCAACAGTAGGGCTATGAGATCATTGAATGTTCCTTCTACGGATGAAGCTACAATGGAATGGGATGATGGATTAGATTTGTTTATTCAAGAAAGTTCATCTTTTGAAAAAAAGTCTGATTTGGATTTATATTTGGAGGAAGCAACTCATCCAATGAGAAAGGGCAAAGGTTTTGATGTCTTGCTTGGTGGAGACTGAATGCACCCAAATATTGTGATGTTGCATGAATGGCTCGTGACATTTTGGCTATTCCCGCATCCACTGTTGCATCGGAGTCTGCATTTAGTATAGGTGGCAAAACAATTGACGATTATCGGAGTAAATTACTCCCTGAAACAGTGGAGAGCTTAATATGCACTCAAGATTGGTTGAGAAATGAAAAAAAAAAAGGGGTAATCATGTACTTATTCTTATTTAATTTCTTCATGAACTTTATTTAGCCTTCTAATATTTTAGTTAAATTTTCAGATATTCAATCATACCTCTATACTGTCACGAATGCCACCGAAGTTGAAGTTGCAGATAAAAAAAAGCGTGATAACAAATCATGTTGAGAATTTAGAATAAATTGTGAGTGGTTTGCCTTTTCTTTACGACAATTATTATTTTCCTTATAAATTACACAATTTTTATATGCATTAAACTAATGTTCCTTATCAATTAGATCTCAAATTTTATTCTTTTTTTTTTTTTTTAATCTCCATTTGCAGATAATTTAATGAGTTTGTATTTTACGGGTTTTATGCTTCTTGAGTTTATGTAATTACAGTTTTACGATTCTCCTTGGAGGTAATCCAACTTTACTGATGATGGTTTTGAATTGACAATTTATATGCAGAATTTTACTAAATGATACTTTCTTTGTTTTTAGGCAATGAATAACAAAGCGTGGACAACTTCTAAGTTGATGAACAAGAAAAAGCATGGATTTAGATCCTTATTATTCAACATTATTATTATTATTGGCAAATTTATTATTGATCCTTTATTTTGAGTATATTAATTGACTCTTCCTTTTAGGTGATGAATAAGATGGCATTGATTACTTATGTGAGTTGAGTAAGGTTCAGTTTGGCAACTCTATTCAATCCCTCTATTTAACTTAAAACTTTTTGAAACCACATATAGCTCGTTTGGGAAGTTTTTTAGGGGGACCGTTTCAATCCACTTTAAGGTGAAACACCTCTGTTTCAAAAATGTTCATAAAATGGGATAATTGGAATATATCAATTTGTCTGAAGCGGAAAGACAGCCCATGAACATTTTTGGACACGTTTGCCATCATATTTTTTTTATAATGACAAGTTTACCCATGCATAAGGGTCATTTTCTCAACTTCCTTTTCTCAAATTCGATTCTGTTTCTTACGGAAGGAAAAGCTCTCCTTTTTCCGGTGAACAAGGAAAAAGAGCCTTCATCTCTTCCTTGCTTCCCCACACAATAGAAGAAAGGATTCAAAGGTTTTTGAAAAGCTCTTGAGGTTTCCTCATCTTCAAATACTTGTCTCTCTTTCCAGGTACGAATTCAAACATTTTTTACAAACTTCCCTCATCTAGGGTTTTGATTCCGAATTACAAATGAAATTATTTTGTTTATGGAGATGCCTTGAATTGACACTGCTTGTTCTTTGTGCATTTTGGTTTGCTTGTGAGCTTTTTGAATGTGTCCCAATGTGTTCTTAAAACTATGTGAATCATATATTGCTAAAGCTTGAGATATTTTTCTTTCTTTCTCCTTCTCCACGAAAAGAGAGTAGTAACTTGATTTGCTGGGTGGGTCCAAAGGTTGGTTTTTGGGTCCGTGAATGATGCTTCTTGAAGGTTTTGTTTGGGGACAATCATCATCCTTGAAGGGGCCAGCATTTGGACAGTCCAGATGATCAGATGAAGCCCTGCATTGGCTAGAGGTACATTCATAGCAGAGTAACAATATAATTCCAAAGGGGTTGTTTGGATATTAGGAAATCAATCATCTTTATTTTCACATTGATTTCATTTCTAGGGTAAACTGAGAATTGATGCAGATTTCAGATTTTCATTTCCTGGGATGGCTTGTTTCTATGGTAAAACATTTTCTACATTTGAAAGTGTTTCTCCTTCTTGTGTGAGACTGAATGGTTTTTGGGTTTTAATCTGATTTCTACAAGATTGTGGAGAATGATTTTATCTCAAAATTTCATGAACTGTGGAAAATGTTGACATGGAGTGATGGAAAATCATTCTTTCTTGAAAACCATTTTCATTTTCTTTGGAAATTGCTCTGTACAAATGTGAGGAGCATGTAATTTGGATTACCAAATGCAGGTAATTCAAGTCTTATGTAACTAAAATTTTTATGTAATTTGATTATAGGCCAATTGAATTAAAAGTACATATACAGGGGCACAGAAAGGAGTTTCCTGTTCATGAACACATTCCCTTGCTCATGGCCTGAGTTAAGTTTGAAACCATGGATAGTACTGTGGTTGGAGCAGGACCCAAGATCAATGCATGTACTATGTTTAGTATCTCCAAGGAAAGAGAGTCAAGAAATGCTTTTGAAGATGTTTTGGACTTTTGGAGTCATAAATAAAAATCCTCGGCCAGCCTCTAAATAAAGCATGAAAGTGTTCTTAGGAGAAGGGGATGCCCATAGATTGAAGACTCTGAATGAAGCAGTGAAAAGATATGTGAAGTTACAGACAACTATCCAAAAGAAAAAAAGGAATTGTGAAGTTACAGAGAGTCAGAGATGAGAGATGATGATTTTAAATAAAGTTGAGCATAAAAGTAGAACTTGCAGGGAAATTATAGATTGAATGGGATGGAGCATTTACGATACTGAGATTTGGGATTGTCAGAAAGGTAGGCTTAAGCATAGGAGAATCTAAAACTTTAATAGGTTTTGCCTGAATGTACTACTCAATTACTTGGAAATTCTAGCTAACAGTGCCAATTTTGACAGCCCTCAATGGTAATCGTATTGAAGTGTTTTATCTTTTTCTACTAGAGACTCAAACTTATGCACCCTAGTAGAGCACACTACTTGATTTTCCTAATCAGTTGAGCTACAGCCAGGGACCATTTTTCTGTGAGTTTTTGTTGGACAATAAGGCCTGAATGAGCTTTTGAGATTTTTTTCATTTTAAGTAGCCTTTTCTAATACTTATCTAATGCATATATAAGCCATAATTTTTTTTAGCATTCTTGATGTTTTGATCATTTTCCTTTTTTATTTTATTTTTCATGGTGTTCTCCTCTCAATGGCCTAGGAAAAACTGTTGTGATCAACATATTAGCTAGATTTCTAAATGCCAAGGGAACAACTGTACTTGTATTTTTTTTAGGATATAGCTAGTTACGTACATGTGTTAGCATAGGCTCTACTTTACCATTTTGAGGTCTCCATCTGAATGTTTGACTAGTGTGAAGTATTTGTGAAATCATGACTAATAAACACAAATTTTTTTTAGGGACACTTAGATGGCCGAAAGACTGGCTCCATCTCATAAGGGTAAGGAAAAAGCTGAGACAAGTAGGGCTGTTTAGTCAGAAAATATGAAGAAAATTTTCTTGGATCAATGTATTGAAGAAGTATTGCAAGGTGGAAGGCCAAGGTCAAATTTTAGAGCACAATCATAGACAAAGATTATCAAGGGTTTTAAGGTGAAAACCAGGCTATTTTATGGACAAATCACAAAAGCAATTAAAGAATCAATGGGATCTAATGAGAAACTAGTACAATGCTTGGACAACCTTATGTGGGAAAACTGGTGTAGGATATAACGAAGCAACTCAGACAATTACAAGGGAACCTAAGAGATGGGACGAATATCTAAAGGTAATATATTTTTACATTTTATAGAATTTATAGTATGTAAAATCCTTTTTTATATTAATTAACTAAATTTATATCATTTGATGTAGGGACACCCTGATGCAAAGATATTTAGAACTAAGTCTGTCATCTCCCCTATGAAATGACGACCCTCTTTGGTGGAACCCAAGTTAGGGGAGAAGATGCTTGGACACCGTCTTCAGGTTCTTTTCCAGAAGATTTGAGTATGCAAATGGCCTCTCTTTTACCTGATATAGGCAATACTCAGAATGTTGTTGAACAAGAGACTTATGAGGATGTCAAAATGGAAAAGCTTATGGCCTTATGCTAATGTCAAATGTGAGGAGAAAACGACCTGGTCCTTCACGAAGTAGGAAGAATGTTAAGATCAGTAAGTTTGATGAGAGGCTTGAGCGTATAGTCATTATACTTGAAGGAGAGAAGAATGAAGATATGAGGATGTCGAAATACTGCTAATGTCAATGCGAGGAGAAAACGACCTGGTCCTTCACGAAGCAGGAAGAATGTTAAGATCAGTAAGTTTGACAAGAGTCTTGAGCGTATAGTCATTATACTTGAAGGAGAGAAGAATGAAGAAGAGAGGAAAGAAAAAGAAAGGAAAGAAGAAGAGATGAAAGAGAAAGAGAAAGAGAGGAAAGATGAAGAAAGAAAGGAAGAAGAGAGAAAAGAGAGAGGAAAGAAGAAGAGATGAAAGAGAAAGAGAGGAAAGATGAAGAAAGGAAGGAAGAAGAGAGAAGAGAGAGAGGAAAGAAGAAGAGATGAAAGAAAAAGTTAAAGAGAGGAAAGTGGAAAAGATGAAGCAAGGTCCTACAATGCAAGAATGTATTGCTACTTTAAAACTGATACCAAATATCAAAGAGACCTTAGAGTTGTAATTTTTTTGGAACAAGGGCATTTAAGGATAAGGACAATAGAAAAAATTTTCATGTCGTTTGAGAGTGATTATGCTCGCATCTATAGTTTGAATATGATACTGAAACATGGGCCTTGATAAGTTTTATTTGAATATAGTGGGATTTTTGGAGGAGTATGGAATCACTTTTGGATGTAAGAACTTAAGACTCATCGCTTTTGAATACATTGAATGTAAGAACTTATGACTCGTCACTTTTGAATATATATAGAATGTAAGAACTTATGACTCTTGACTTTTGGAGAAGTATCTCTTTTTAGGAGTATAGAATCAATGTAAGAACCCCACCAATTGTTTTGATGTGGGATGGAATGGATATATGAACTTGGCTTTCTTTCTTATTGTGAGATACCAAATGGATGCAAGAAGTTTATTTTTTTTTTCTTTAATTATGGGATGAAATTAATGAATGAACTTGTGATATTTTTTATTATTGTGGGATGGAATGAATGTAGGAACTTACGGTTTTTTTTTTTTTTTTTTTAATTACGAGTAGATTTAATCTAGGACCTTAATCTAGGAACTTATGATTTTCTTTTGTGGGATGGAATAAAATTATGAAATTTGGTTCTCTTTTTTTTTTTTTTTTTTTTTTCTTTATTGTGGGATGGAATGAATGCAAGAAACTATGACACCAAGGAGGCGAAGATTGATAGCATTTCTCACTTTTTTACTTCTAAAGAAGCGAGGGATGTACATATCCAAGGAGCCATGCAGGACTTCAATTCTATCAGGTCATGTTTTTGTTCAAGGCATTTTGGAGGGTAATAGAACAGTATGTTTGGAGCTATTGTGTATGGAGAAACATGTCTTACGATTGTGTATGGTATTATGACGGAAGAGTCTACTTGAAGACAGCCGATATGTCTCCTTAGAGGAGCAAGTGGCTATATTTTTAATGACAATTGGGCAAAATCATAGGAATAGGATCTTGCAAGATAGATTTCAACACTCAGGTGAAACTATCCATCGTCACTTTCATGCAGTTTTAGTAGCAATGATTGACCTCTCGATGGACATTATGAAGCCCCCTTCATACGACCAAACACCAACGGAGATATTGCATAACCCTCGATTTCATCCATATTTCAAGGTATAATCTCATAATCATATTTGCAAGTACTTCCCCCAATGAAATTAACTTTACTTTTTTAAATCTTGTCTTTTTCTGAAGGATTGTATTGGGGCAATAGATGTTGTGATTTCCGTTGAGAACCAGGTGCCTTATAGGGGAAGAAAAGGAGAATGCCAACAAAATGTTTTAGCAGCTTGCTCATTTGATATGCAATTTACTTTCGTTATTGCTGGGTGGGAAGGAATGCACATGATTTACGCATCTTATTGGATACTATTTATAAACCACAAATGAATTTCCCACATGCCCCTCCAAGTACCTATGATTAGTAAATTATGAATCAAATCTCATTTTCTATCATGATATTAATTTTTTCTATTTTCAGGTAAATATTACATTGTTGATGTTGGGTTTACGAATATGCATGGTTTTCTTGCTCCATACCGTAATGTTCGGTATTGGCTATCAGATTTTTGGGGTGGCGGTCATCTTCGTGATAGGAAGGAGCAGTTCAATTGTGTTCAGTCATCATTAAGAAATGTAATAGAGCGTTCTTTTGGAGTATTGAATGCTCGTTTTCCGATTTTGAAAATGATGCCTCCCTACCCATTCCCTGTACAAAGGAGTATAGTAGTTGCTGCAATGACTGTGCACAACTTTAACAGAAAAGAAGCTATTGCAGACGCACTCTTTCAATAGTATGAGAATGAAAATATATCTTTAGAGGCGAGTAACGATGATAACAATGGTACCTCTGACACTGATACAGCAGTAGATATTGTAGAAAAGATGGAGATGTCAGAAGTTAGAAATGCAATAGTAGATGCCCTCTTTCAATCATGATTTTATGTGTTTTTATTCTTTTTTTTTTTTTTTCTTTTTTTGGTAAAGACTTTAAGTAACAAATTATATTGTGCTTGATAGTTGGGATTTTAATTAGGCTCTTTGGAGAGTTATCAGTAGTATCAATAAACATTCAGCAAAAGTTTTTAGTCCATTGGTCTAATATAATATAGGAGAATTTTTTGCATTTTCCTGGCTCTTTGTATAGATGTTTCTTGATTTGAAAATAATTTGCCAGTATCTCAGCATGGAGGCTGACAAGATGAAGAAAGAGAATGATAGTATGGAGATCCAACTAAGGCTCTATCTATTTCCTCGACAGCCCTTGCTCTTGCTCTTTACGTCTCAAGTAAGCTCCATCCCCCTCTCTCATGATAATGAAGATTTTTCTTATCTCTCTTTTTGTTTCTGTTGAATAATTGATAATATGTTTCTCTAGGATTGTAATGTTGTTAATACTGCTTGTGGGTAAAGAGGTGGTCTGATATTTACCTGTGTATTGTTATCCACATGGCAACAGGAGCCAAGGTGGCCTATATGAGAAATAAGGGCTGTTGCCAAGGCAGAGCCCACCATATAGATGTTTTGGATCAGAAGATGGTTGGAGATCTTTGGTCCATAATGATATCGGCCAGCCTCAATGGGTTTTAGCCCTCCTGGGTTATTATAGTCCTGGCAATGTTGTGAAGTGAATTACTAATTTCTTCTCCTTTTCTTTTTGGGGTGTGTGCGATCAGCAACTTGGCAGCAGAGGGTCTTTTCCTGGAAGAGATGTCCAACGATGATGAGGACGAGGGAGGGTATGTTTGATGACATGGACATGTGATGGATGAAGTAGTTGCTCCGCAATTTGTGTACTGACTTGAGCTATCCAACCAATGGTTGGTTGTATCATAGTTACAATGTTCTGTATGTAATAGTTAGGCACCCACTTTACTGTATGAACCTGCATGATTGCTTCTTCTATTGATGATCTCTCTCTGTAGGTAATTTTCCTTTACTGGTCTCCATGGATTGGGCTTGATGGCCAAATCTGGCCGTATTTTTAGTGTAGTACAAAAGGCTCAAGTTTTTTTTTTTTTATTTGCCCAGGTGAATTGGGCAAGTGGAATTTGATGTGCCTAGTAAGACCCAGTATTCAGACGGACTAAAAGTAAAAATTCAGACCATTTTAACACTGGTCAAGAGCATTTTAATGGCTAGGTGAGGTGCTGGGATCCAGTGCTTCTCCAAGCCAAACTTTTAAAAACTGGTCTAGACTTGCATATGGTGGTCATCAGTTTCTACCCCTTGGTTTCCCATTCTCAGGCCACTGAGATGGGTTCAGATGCATCAATTTTCTTATGTTCGCATTTCAAAAGAAGAGGCTCTTGTTGTAAGCGGGAATGCCACAAAAACATGCGCATGGCAAACCAGCACACAAATTCCTGTTATCAGGCTTATCCTGGATTATGCAACTTGGTATTACCAATCACCATCCAAATAATTCTTATTGATTGCCCCAGGAACATATACTCTTTTTATATCCTTTTATCATGTAAGATTTTCTTCTTAAGATGCACTGACCATTGGAGTTCAGACCTGCGTTTTCAGAAGTATGGTTTGGATGGCTGGGATTGTTTGATGAGTGGTTTGCTTCTCATCAGTCCAAAATATGAGCGGCTTGGCCTACTGGCATGATGTGTATCAGTTGTGCCATGTGCTGCTGCTTGTTCTCAATCCATATTAAATTTGCTTAAATCACTGAACAGGATGTGAAGAGCTGCATGCCAGTTCAAAATTGGATTATGTGAAGCTGGATCTGCATGTGCATTAAATTCAAGGCCAACTTGATGTAAAGTCCATTCCAGATCCTGGGAACTTGGTTATGCTGCACTCAATTTTTGCCTTTCCAAATTACCTCTTTTAACTCTTCTTTACAAGTAACTGGTTATGACAGTGAACCAACCTCACATGCAAACCCAGTTAAATGGAATGATACAACCCTCGCATGTAGCCCAAGTTACCTGCACTAGGTTTACGAGGAGTTTTCACATTTTACCTATCAAGCTATGGGCCAGGACCTGAATGTTATAATGTCTATCTTAGGCACCCAAAAGTCAGCAGTGGGATCAGCCAACCTGAAATTGGCCAAATCTGGTAGTTGGCAGGCCTAGTTCAAGTGTGCATTTTAGGAACTCTATCCCTCAGTTTGTAATGTGTCATTTTGCTTTACTAAATTGCTTATAACAGCAAAGATACAAAAGACCATGAACTTCTTTTCCTTAAGCATCCTGTATCCATACCCCAATATATATTTTCATGTCATAGAACGTAGATACCCCAATATATATTTTCATGTTAAAGAAGGTCTAAGAATGGTGTTGAATAGGAAATCGGGCCATAAATATTCATGGAATGGAACCAAATTTTGTGTCTGAATGAAAGTTAGAATTCATTTTTTTTTTTGAGTTTTACATTGCCTCGATGAGATAAAAAATAATTTATAATGGATGTCAAGTTGAATTTCTATTATAAATTACTCTTTTTTTTAAGACAAAAAATGCCCCTGTAATAAGCTCTTATTTGAAAGTTTACCAAACATATTTTTTCACATAAATCTATTTAAATTAGATATATTGCATGTATTACCAAACGGTCTATTTGATATCTCACAGATCTATTTCTCGCAGATTTGTTTGAGCCAGATCTATTTCAAACATATAAGATTTGCCAAACAGGCCCTAAAAGTTGTATTTTTTTTATTTTGATATCACAGACAACGATTTACTATCTATTTTTTTTATTTAAAGATTCATTGAATGTGCAAATGTGTGAATGGTGTTGTGCCCATGAATAAAATGTTTGCAGCATTAATAAGCTTAAGTTTTGCTAGCCTCAGAAGAGTCCTAAGAAGTGCTAGCCTTCATCAGATAGGTTTACCCAATAGGATATATAAACACAACTCTGAACTTTTCCTCCTTGTATTGTGGTGCTATATAGACTACCTGGGCCATTGACTTAATTCATTTTTTTTATTTTTTTTTCAGTAGGAGTCTAGCTAATGTAAATTATAATTGGGTCTAAGTGTTTCTGGAACCGAACCCGGAACCGGACCCAAACTCGGACATGAGTCAGAACCGGAACCAGTTCCAGTTCCGGATCTCTAGCTTCTTGGCAGAACCGAGGACACAGGTTCCGGTTCCTTCATTTACATACCGGGTCCGGATTCGGGTCCAGTATGGTTCCGGACTGAACCCGACCCGTTTGCAACCCTAATTCGAACCGTAGTTGGAGAGTCCTTTTTATGTCTGCACATGAAGATGTAAGTCATTCATGTTTCATCTATCTGATTTTGACAGTTACTAATAGTATTATTACTTCGACTGACATGGTTTTTTAAAAAAAATAAAGTTATGTTTAATTTTTTTTCTTAGGAATATTTATTTGGATTTAGTTTAAATTTGTGTCATTCTATTTAGACCATTGTTTAGCGGTATTATGACATTGTTAAATACGATCTTTATTGAAATGAAGGTTTATTGAATTTATTTTGTTGTTGCGTATGGCTTTTATTTAAGATTGATGTGGGTTCTGATTTATTATAATGTTTCGCTTGAGTAATTTTGATCCATGTATAATGAATATATCTTGTTCAGATTAAATGGATCAACGTAGGAATGGGAGAGTCAGCAACAAGAAAAACTTTAATATCTTTATTTTTGTAATGATTGGTTTATACCAATCACGTATATCTAGATAGGTCATTAGGGATAAGGGTAAACCTGGATATGAATTTGTAAATAAGGTCATGCACGGACACGAGGAAAGATGTTACGATCTATTTCATATGGAAAAGCATGTTTTCGTAACTTATGTAATGCATTGAAGACTAGAAACCTATTACATGATTCAAAATTTTTATCTGTTGAGCAACGAGTGGCCATATTTTTTTATGACCATTGGTCAGAATGTTCTGAATAGAATGGTGGTAGATAGATTCAAGCGAGACCATTAGTGGACGTGGACGATGACCAACAAAAAAAAAAAGAGTTATTTAATTATTATCAATCATCATTGCGGAATGTCATTGAGCGTTGCTTTGGCATGTTGAATGCAAAGTTTCCTATCCGTACGCTCATGCCACTGTATTTTTAACGAAAACAGAGGCAAATTGTGATTACTATATGCACCCTCCGTAACTTCATAAAAATGAAAATGCGAAGTGATATGGTGAAAATAATAAAAATAATGGTCACTGTAAACCTTTAGAGTTAGGAGCGACACAAGGAAGGCAAGGCTAGATGTCATGCAAATAAGGCTCGCAAAAGGGCCAGGTCGGGCTAACCCGCTTAACCTGCAATAAATATAGGTCAGGTTAGGTCAGCCTGGCCTGACCTGTGTCGCTCATCTTTAACTAATTTTGAGTCTTGTAAAAAAAGTTAGGCCCACGAGAATCAAACACAAGATCCTCTATATTTCAAATGACAACTTAACCACTACACCAACCCACTACTCTATATATTGTTTGATAAAGAAATCATATAAATAGAAGAAGAAAGGATGCTAGTGACTACACATTAAATCCTGTAGTTGTAGAGAAACCTGAAAACCGTGAGTTGAGTTTTGAAGATGCAAAACTGTAACCTCTACAGGAGACGTGCAAAGAAGAATATATTTGTAGCAAGAAGGATTTGTAGCCCGAAGGATTTTTTAGAGATTAAGATTTGCTAATTGCTAATAATGAAAACTGCTAATTATCAAAAAAGTAGGAAACTAGAACGTCAAGATTGCATACCTTTCTTGATTTTTTTTTCGCTAAAATCAAGGAAAGTCATTAAGATTTGAAATGGAAAAGCTCTACATATTTCTCAAGCCGATAAGAGTTAAGTTAAATGAGTCAACCAGGTTAGGCGGGCCAACCCTAACCTGACCCGTTCCGTATATGTGGCGGGTAGGGCTTGGCGGCCACAATCGGGTCGGGTCATCGGGTAGAGCCATATTTTGCCAGCTCTTCATAGAAATGAGATGAAATTGCAGATGCAAGCTTTTCACATCATGTTGCATTAGAAGAATGATTTGTATTAAATTTTAATGAATAAGAATAATTATTTTCTCTTCCAAATTTGTTATGTCATAAATGTATGAATATTCTTAATTAACTCAATTTTAGTGGCCATTTGGAAATTGAAAAATGAAGCTCTTATTTTATATTTTAGAGCTTATTTACATATTAATATTTTGACTTCTAAATTAATTAGCTAAGGGTGCTACTTATTTTAGTCTAGCTTTTCATATAAAAAGAATAGAGATGGATTGTGACTTGACTGCTTCCCACTCTCTGAAGATGGACCTCGTACTCATCGGGATGTCGCATCAGGGTTTTAGGGTGGGATTTGATATATAAGGTTCAACACTAAACAAGGACATGTTAGAGAGTCTGGATGGTGTTCATTTTTGCAACCGGGCAATGGGCTTGTTTGGGAATTTACTATTAAAGTAAACGTAATGTAAAGCCCTATATAACTATTGAGGAAGAGGTCTTGAGCTTAGGTTGGGATCTGAGCTCGGATATTAATGAGACCAAAAGCATTATTCTCGTCGTGCTGAGGGCTACCCAATCATGTGATTCTAAGGCATCATCTTGATCTTGAATAAAATCTGACTTTGCAGGGCAAGCTTTGTGATGGTTTTCACTCTTTTGACCCCTGCAGGTTTCATCTAGTGCTGGAATTGGAAAAACAAAAGGTTCTTCTTATTGTGATGTCAGCCATTCAATGGTGAGGCTTTCACACAATGGATAGTCACATATCAAAATTTTGACTTGTGGGACCCACCTTTGATCAAGTTGAAGGCTTTGATCAATTAGCAATTTATCATTAATGGGACCTTTTTTTTTTTCTCAGGTCAACAAAGAGAAATCGAAATATAGAGTTAAAAAGGAGTTGAACCCCACATTGGGTTCAACCTATTGTAATATGAGCAGTTCATAATAATACTCTCTTATTTGGGGTATCCTCCAATTTTAAATCAATTCCCACCATTAGATGAAAGGACTATCAAGGGGCAAGGACAACAAAAAGTCAAGAAAGACTCAAGTGACTAGGTGGACGGATTAATTACTCTTTCTAACTAACTTTAGTAATTAATAACTAATCAAGTATTAAGGGTGTTTCATTTCAAAAAGTAGAGGTGGGTTTAGTAAACGGGCAAAAGAGGTTGAATACGGATTCAGAAAGATGTGTTCAAGATGGACCCATGTGAGCCAACTTGGGGACGGCTCGGCTCATAGGTCTTAGCCCATGCCTAATCCATGCATGGCGGTGGTACATGGCCTTGGTTAGCTTGGGTGGGGAGCCAAAAAGGGTTAGGTTAGTGGATCCCTATAAGATTGAAAAACCTTAATTGCACATGTCCACTAACTTTCGGTCAGATCCGAATGGACTGTTGACCATTAAATTTTTTGGACCCATATGGAGATGATAGAAATCACGATTATGGCTGATTTTTTATAGAGAGGAGGATCCCAAGGAGTTCTTGAAATCACCCCATCTCCATATCCATGTGGGTCCCCAGGTGGGCCCCACCACATACTTGAGCTTAGGAGAGCTAGCCCATATATATATATATATATATATATATGGTGTATGCGCAACATTTACGTCAATTCTCACCGTTTGATTGACCTTTTAATGAAGATGTGATAATGGATACGCCAAAAATCACAACCCAAAATTGTAAATAAAGGAAGTATCAACCCAAAATTGTAAATAAAGGAAGTATCAAGGGCAAGGGCAAGGGCATCAGAGTGGATTAAAGGGTCAGTTATTGGATGATTCATGATAATTTAAGTTTGTAAGTTTAGAAGTGGATGAACATGGCAGCAAACGGTGTTGAGGGGCATGGAAGGTAAAACTACAGGACACAAAAAAGAACACCCACTAATTCTTATAACCTAAATAATTCCTCTTTTATACAAAGCTTGGAAAAGAAATCAGAAACAAAGCCCAATATTGCAAGTACATAATATTTCTAGATATTCAATCTTGAGCCAGATCTACAATTGTCATGTATTAGGTTATGAACAAAAGTTATAAAAGATAAAACACGGGCACAAGAAGTGGAGACATCATTCCACACTCTGCCAAAAAGTTTGTCCAAGTAGACTTTTTGACTATAAAAATCCAACAAAGCTAATCCCGGACCATGTCGGACAGCTTTTAATTTTCTGTAGATTTAGTCAAATACACTCATTACCAGTTAATCTAGTCACCTAACAAAAGCAATGAGTTGTTGGTTTTTTCCCTTTCATTTGACTAGTACACAGACCAAGGAATGCATGCCATTCTGGATATCTTACAATAATTTGTCATAACCAAGGCAAACAAGTGTTTTAGAAAACTAATTAATAATATTTATTTGGGAATTTTATTTTGGAATGTTGGAAATTATTTGAATGCGTTGTTAAGATGTAAAGTAATTCATGATTATTCGGTGTAATCTTCAACCATTCGATCCCCCCGTCGAATGTGTTGCAATCGCATGAAGTGTTATTGCACATGATCGATTGGAAAGAAGGCTTCCGTAATGAGACTTTTAATCTTTTTTCAAGTTCTCACCTTGGATGTTCCTTGCCTTTCTTGTGCCACTTTATTTTGCTCCCACCAAGTTGAGGCTACTCCATTGGAGTTTGAAGGCCACTAGCTTCACCTTCCTTCTGTCTAACAACTTTTTCTTATTTATAATGGTTAAATTTATTTATTCCACCAATAAAAGAGAACAAACTGAAAAACTCCCCAATTACAAAGAAAAACTAGAAGTAAAAAAAATTATACATCAAATAAGATAGAAAGTCTAGAAATTCCTTCCTTGGCAAGACCATCCACCATTGAATTAGCCTCCTGTAAAATGTGATGAAACGAAGCACCCATTTTGCTAGATAAATCTTGCACTTCCTCCATCCAATCCGCAATCCTCCAAGGATAAGTAGAGTTCCCTGAGGCCCATTGAATTGCTGAAGTAGAATCACCTTCAATAATAGGATGAGAACCTCCTATCTTTTCCAACGACAACGAATCAAAAGAGCACATACTTCAGCTTTATTAGCATCCATCGAGACCACAAGCCCAGAATAATTTCGAACATCTCCATTCCAATTTCTGATGACACCGCCAATACCTCTTTGATTAGTGCTCCATAGAAAACTGCCATCAAAATTCAATTTTAAAGTTCCAAGAGGACATATCCACTGATCTCTATGCACCACTTTTGAACACCACCGCCCCCAAGATCGATTAAGATCTGTCAAAAAGATTCCTTCAAACTCCTTTTTGTTACAGGCCCACTCGGACACATTCCAAACAATGGATTGAATAATTTCCTCGACAAATTTGCTGATATTTCTAGACAGTCTTCTATTTCTTTCCAGCCAAACCTTCCAAACTGTAGCATATAAAACTAACAGCCAAATCTTCCAAACTGTAGCAAATAAAACTTTCACAAAATTCTGCCCCACACCCTTAATACCTTAGCGCCGTTGCAGAAAAAGGTCTTCCACTGTCTTTGGCATCACCCATTTCATATCAAAACAATCAAGCAAAAAATATCAAACTTTGCATGCAGACGGGCAATGAATAAACAAATGGTGCACAGATTCCTCATCATTTAAGCATATAGGGAAAGCATTGACTAAAACATGATTTCTTTTCCTCAACTTATCAATTGTCAAAATCTTATGCTTCTAATTTGCGACCCAACAATAAGCTAAATACTCTAGGTGGAACGGAGGAGTCCCAAAAAGAATTCCAACCAGCCATAAGTCCAATCCTGTCATTCAAAGCATTATAGAAAGACTTAACTGAGAACTTCCCTTTGGCATCTAGTTTCCAAATTCTTCTATCAGACTTATCAACTGACAAGTAGATCTTATTGAGCATACCCAACAAGCTAGCAAAATCAAAGATCTCAATATCGGTCAAATGTCTTTGGAAAGAAAAATCTCAAACTACATGTCCACCTTCAATACAAAAATTTTCTGCAACATAACCTTGATGTCTATTATCCAACAAAAAAGGATTCGGGAATTGATTAGACAGCACCGATTGCCTACACCATTCACCATGCCAAAATTTGACCTAAAGACCATCATAGACCTTATACCGAACCCAATGCGCAATCTCCACCTGCACAGGTAGAACAGACCTCCACAAACCGGAAATCCTATTAGCTTGGATTGGAACACACCGGCCATTGTTGCCCAATTTATATTTACAGATAATACGTTGTTGCCACAATCCTTGTCCTGGTTCTCCCACTCTCTATAGCCACTTTCCCAATAAGGCTTTATTGACTTTATCCAAAAGCGGATACCCAAACCACCTTGAGACAGTGGTTTACATACATTCTCCCATTGGACCAAATGATACCTTTTCTTTACAAAAGAATCATTCCAAAGAAAATCCTGCTGAAATCTTTCTATCCTCATTAAAACATTTTTAGGGCAATGAGAGCAAGCAAGATAGTATATGGGAATACTAGATAGAACATATTTACTTAGAGTAACATGACCTCCCATAGAAAAATATCTACTCTTCCAAGAACTCAATTTCTTTTCTATACTCTCTACAACTGGATCCCAAAGGTGTTTCTTTGGCATTCCCAGACATAAAGGAAGCACCCAATATTTAGAAGGAAATTTACCGACTTTACATCAAAAAAACTATGCCAAAAAATTCACACCACTATGCTCCGTACAAACACCAATCAACTCACACTTATCATTGTTAATCTTCAAACCCGAAAGGAATTCAAACCATTTCAAAATACACTTAAGATTTTCCTATTGGTCCAACGAAGCATCACAAAATATAATGGTGTCATCCACAAACTGTAAATGAGTTACCTCAATATTGGCGCTCTCCACTGCAAAACCTTTAATTAGATTGTTCTGCTTAGCTTTCTCCATTAAGGCATGCAAAGTTTCTGCCACTATAACAAAAGGCATAGGTGAAAGAGGATCTCCCTGACAAAGGCCTCTCGAACCCTTGAAGTAGCCTTTTGGCGAACCATACACCAAAATAGAAAAGTGGGCTGAGGAAACACAACACCGAATCCAGTCCATTCGTCTTACACCTTCTTGTAACAAAAATACATGCCACCATCTCCATCCATTCAAGGAACGTCAAGTTGCAGCGGTATTCATGAATCACAATCTTAATATGGAGATCTTTCTATCTTTTACCATGTCTAACAAATCTATTCCTCCATTGATGATCTTACTGACCATTTTTTCTGAAAAAAGGGATTAACTGAACTCCCATCAGACCTGTTGTCATTGCTGGAGTCATGGTTCTTCTCTAGCTGCCAAATTGATGAGTTACTGGGTTATAACTCACAGTTGTCTTGATTATTTCAAATCTTGCCTTGCTTGGACAGACATGCTCTTCCTCTTCGGCTTCTTGTCTCCTCCATCGGCCTCCATTGGCAATGTAGATGTCAGGAAGCATTGGATACAAAGATTCAAAAACGAAGACTTGGATGCCAAAGTTGACATAGGCAGCTCCTCCAATAGTATCTATACACTTAGACTACTATTATAGCAGGCTGACAGCATTCCAGGTCCTAAACTAAGCAAAATTAGTTCCCAAGCATAGCCAAATCAGAGGAAAAACATCCAACAATCTTCATTTCATTAGAAAATTGAAATCTGCAAATTAAGAAAAATTTCAGCAGAGTGCTGATGTTGTCACTTAATAAAAAAAAAAAAGAAGAAAGAAAAAAGTAAAGAACTACATATAGGTTGCAGCTTACAATTTACTTAAAATACTTAAATCTTAAATACCACTCATCATCCTCATCGTTATCAAACCCCCATCCCAACTACGTTGGGGTTGGTTACAACCCACAGAAGTTGCAATCCATATATATTATGGCTTTGAATGACATTTTTTAAGCCCTTGGATTCTAAGCCTCCCATCTCTCGAGTTTCACTTTCACATCATCCCTTGATTTATCCACCAACACATATCATCTACAAACAACATATACCATAGTACCTCCTATAAAATATGCGCAGTTAACTCGCCATAATCAAGTGCAAAGAGATAAGGGCTTAAAGCTGACCCCTAAATGGAGATGCAATAGATGTAGAGTCTTAGCACATCTTAAAGCCATTCCAATCGAGTCTTCAATAATTGGAGTTGCCCTCGGAGTCTTCATACAAGGCTAAGTGAGTTTGATTCCACTCAATATTTAAAGAGAGGAAAATATTTATTCCACTCTTGGGAGAACCTTTACAACCTTTATATAGTAAGGGGCCAGTATTCTTGGCTTTTAGTTAGAGATTATACCTACTAATTTAGAGTAGTCATATATATTTGACTCTTAATTAGAATTGCAAGCAAGATCCTAGGTACAACAACTAAAACCTAGGGTGTTAATTTGATTCTTGCGGACAATATTTTTCACTGTGATTCATTGCTTTAAATTTTGTTAAATGGTTGGGAAGATGGCAGGGCAAATTTCCCACTATAGATGGCCACAGATGATGGACATGAGATATGTAAAAGAGGCTACATAATGCATGTAAAACATGAAAGAGAAAACTTTCAATAGTCAGTTTCAACCATATGATTGAAAGCCTTAAAATTAAACCGGCATCAAATTGGTTATGTCTTATTTCCATCAAGCATCTTGATAAACTCTTCAGTTAGTGTATATCCTACCCTTAGTATAGGATTTAAAAAATAAAAAGAAAAATAAAAAAGAAAACCAATAATCATTTGGTTCTTATCTTCCAAAGCAAATAGAGAATTTAAAAGTGTGGAATATCTACTTTATAAAAATAAGCTAGTTAACTGTGAAAACAGGAGGCAGGAGTACTATGACATGTATGTCGTGTTCTAGCCATGATGTTGGAGGAATAAATTAGAAGACAAAGGGAAATTAATAAAAGGTAAGATGCAATTGCGGTAAAAATGATACTTACAATGTTGTGAACTGATAAAATGTACACGTAGTTGTATAGCTATGAAAACCCATCATTCACCACTAAACCAAGCCATGAATGAAAAACTAAAATCATAGAGCACCAAAAAAAAAAAAAAAAGCAACACAACAAAAGATAGGAAGACTGGTTAGACCATTTACAAGAAAGAACACCGATTAGGCTAAGCATCGAAATGAGAGCATATAGAACAAGTTTAAAGAACAAAGCCGCAATAATTGTACCTCAATAAGATTGAAAGTATCCAATCTAGTTATAAATAAAGATTGATATGTAGAAACAAGATGTGGTAGTTCCAAACATAGCTTCCCTCCTCAAAAATCTCTCTGGCATGAATAAGGAGGGGTTGCAATCCATAAAGGAGGTGCCACGGTAGGATGAAATCTATCAGCAAAAAGTTCTTCAACTGTCCCATTCTCGAGACTGAAAACACCTGAATCGCGGCATCCATGTGTATGATAGTGATATTTTTCCATCATATTGTCTGTGAAATATATGTGATTTCCTTTAAAGCCTGGGAATTGGCTAGCCAGGACAACAATGGAAGAATTATGCCCCAAAAACACTACCCGATCGCCCAAGCTTTCCACCTTCGTAAACCTTTTCAGTGTTTTACTGTCTTCCAAAGTGACCCTAAAGATGTCAAAATGGGTTGTTTTGTGGGGAAGGCGCTCTTCTTCTTCCGTGTTCCTATCATCTTCAGTATCATCTCCTTCTCCTTCTCCTTCTTCTTCTCCTACTTCTTCTTCTCCTACTTCTTCTTCTTCTACCCCTTCTTCTTCTTTAGTATCATCGTCTTCTCCGATGTATCTGTCTGCATTTCTAGTGATCACAAAGATGCTATCAGTCAATATATCCAGTACCAAATATCCATAGATGGTGTAGGGGATATCAAAATCGTCTTTCAATTCAACAGTCAGTCTTTCTAAATAGGGACAGAAGTCATCCTCAATATGGAGAAGGTAGACGCATGCAACCCCATCTACGAGGTAGAATTTCCCCTTGTGATATCTCACATCCTCCATCCATGACATCCCCGTCGTGTCATCGACATGTGTATAAGCTTCATCTCCAATTCTGCAATAGGCCACGAATCCAAGTCCATACACAATTACCACCGCCTTGCCATCATCTGATATGGCGGCCTTGATTATTTCCATGTCACGGATGTTTTCGTTGGAGTAGATTGGATTTGTATAGTTCTGTCTTTTCAAAGTGGACTGGTGAGGGAGGTTGATTTTCTTTTTAGACCCGGGATGGAAGAGAAAGATATCCAACTTGTCGTCCATAATAATCAGCCACCCATTCTGGAAAGACCCACAGCAGCGCTTGCCGCGCATCTCCGGGAGATGAACGGTGTGGATCCTCTGCTTGGAGAGACTAAAGAAATCACGAGCGTCCGGATCTTCTTCCTTGTTGCTGGGAAGCATCATCAGCAATGGAAGTTCACGACTTGTGTTCTTCAAGATTGAAGACCATGATTTGCAGACATACTGCATTCGAATATGATCATGTACAATGCAAAAATTGGAAATTCTTTCTAAGAGATCCCCGGGAAGATCAACCCAGTTAGCGGCCATAAGAAGTATAAATATGGAAACAATAGATCAGAAGTAACAAATAAATTAGAGATCAGTAGAAGAAGAATGACGGATCAACAGATTAGGCGATGATCAAGAAAGCCGAGACTGGATGAATATATATATATGAAGGAAGCGTTAGCAGAAGAGTGTGCAAAACATTAGTTAGAATAAGATTAGGAGATAGATGAAGAAAGAAGACATCGGACGAAAATAGGAATAGGATACAAGGAGGGTAAAATAAAGTTGCCAAATTAGAGACCTGAAAGGAAACAGATGCCGAGGTTAGGGTTGGAAGAGGAGTTGGCGTCACTCTGTTTCTAGCTGGATCTGCTGACTTTGGAAAAAGTTATACATATACCCTCTAAGTTTCTGGTATTTGTAAATACATATTTCAATAAATAGATAAAATAAAAGTTTACTTGAAAGGAGGACATCGTTGATTGGCCAATCATTAGAAACTTTGCCCATTTATAGGTGGTGGTCACTAGGGTGGGTGAAGAAGAAAGCCAAGAGAGAGAGAGAGAGAAAAAAAAAAAAAGGCAAAGTAAATAGGTAATAACTGTTTTTGGAATGTGGATGGTTTTGGTGACAGCCTTATGGAAATAATGCAAAAAAAAAAAAAAAAAAGGATAAAGACAATGGCAAAAATGTTAAAATGCTTTAAATCCTAACTCTGTTTTCTCATTAGAGCCAATTTGAAAGATTTTTGGACAGGGGCCTATATATAAGTGCAAAAACCATGGAGGTCTATTCACAAATATTAGACACCTCAAGGGGTATATACAAAAAATTCGATTGAAATTTAAATAAGAAGGCCTACTTATGGACTAAAAATTAACTCTTTTTTTTTATGGGATATCCTTAAAATTTACTTGTGCTTTCATGTGATAAAGTAAAAAATCATGGTTAAAACTGCAAAAAAAAAAAAAAAAAAATTACAATTTCATATCTTGTCGGTCTTAGTGAGTAAAAAAAGTAATGTTTTACTTTACTAGACCATCACTAACCTTATTTCATAAAATACAAGTAAGGTGATTAGTTTACTTTACCACTTGTTAACTTTTAATCCCACTTCATATTACTCTGCCTCATAGAACCAAATTTGCAATTTACTTTATCAAAAAATTTACTTCACCTTTGCCTAACCATTAGCTTTCCCGCTTATTTGACATTTCCTTTTATTTGCTTTATACGTAAATAAAGCAAATACGCTCTAATAGTAGTCGGTCCAACTTGTTATAAAAAAAAAAAAATGGGAACCAGTACCCTGCCTTAGGATATCCCAATTTTTACTCCCAACAAGAGATGTTCTCACAATAGGATTAGGGGCGGACCCAAGTGTGAGCACGTGGGTGCGGTTCCACCTGTCAAACTAAGGTGCGCGGGCGGGCTTCGGTTTGTCTCCAAAACCAAACTACCTATTAGAGTTCACACCCCTCAAGCGCCTATGTGATAATTTTAGAAATCTCAGTGTGTTTATACGAAAAAAAGTTCTTTATAAATAATGACTAGTGCTTAATGTACATCAGTAAAAACTTATCCTTCTCAAAAAAACAAAAAAAACTAGTAGTTGTTCATTACCGTGGACATGTTTTAGGACATGAACCACATTAATTTGACAAAGTAGGACCTATTTACAAATAATGAAATCATATGCGTTTATTTACGAATATCAGAAACTTAGGGGTATACCGTATATGACAACATGGATACCAAAGTCAGCGGATCATCCGGCTAGATACAGAGTGACGTCAACTCCTCTTCCAACCCTAACTGCGGCATCTTTTTCCTTCCATGTCTCTAATTTGGCAACTTCCGTGCTTGTATTGTATCCTATTTGCATCCCCTTGATCTTCTAATCTTATTATTTGTGGTAAATTAAATCTGTTCCAACTCTTTTTTTATACATTCTTGGATCTTTTTATTCTGCTGATCTTTTCTTCTTGTATCCATTGATTCATTATGTTCTCTTCCTTATTTCTAATTTATTTGTTATTTCTTTATGGTTGCTAACTGGGTTGATCTTCCTTGGGATCTCTTGGAGAGAATTACCAGTTTTTGCATTATACATGATCACATTCGAATGCAGTATGTCTGCAAATCATGGTCTTCCATATTGAAGAAGAAAAGTTGTGAGCCTCCATTGCTAATGATGCTTCGCAACAAGAAGGAAGAAGATCCGGACGCTTAAGTTTCTTTAGCTAACCAAGCCATTCTTATTAAAACCTCCAGGGCATTAGTAGAGATACTAAAAGTATTGTAGAACCCACATCTCAACACCCTCATTCTAGTAGTTGGAACCCATTTTTTTTACTTTTCACTGACAATATTTGGAGCCATTTGGACTCGAGATCAACAATCATCAAATGATAACATGGAGTGCAGCACAAGCTCTCTCTACTTTTTTGTGTACATGATATTTTATGTTGTCTTTGTTGTCTTTTGCTTGCTTCATTGCTCCTGTTTTGTGTTTTCTGCTTTTGGTGAATAGATTTCTTCCTTTTGAGTAGGCATGTCTGTCAACCTCGCTATGAGACAAGGAATCGGCCCGGCTCGACCCTCAAAAAGCCCTTTAAATGAGGGCTTTTGTTTCTAAGGAAAAGCCCTAGTACCCTGAATTTTGAGGGTCATGCTTGGACAGTACCGACCCAACCGACCTTGGCCATGACCATCCTACTTTTATTTATTTTATATAATATATATTTAAATATGTGTATATATAAGGGGGACATTCATGTGCATCCATCCCTTATCATATGGTGAGAGACAAACTTAATGGGCCCACCTAGGGCCCAACTGATCATAGAACTACTTTTTTTTTTTTTTTTGGGGGGGGGGTTGGGGGGGGGGGGGAGGAGGTAGAGAAAGAGACATCTTGGATGGGCCCATATATCAAATTTGAGTCCAATCCCATGCCTCTAACCCATTCAACCATGCCCCACAAATTTAATGACTTTAGATTAAAGAAAAAACTTGAACCTCCGATCCAATAGTCCACCCCATTCAAGATATGTGAAAACTCGATGGATCTAGTGTAACTCATGGGGTCCCATGTGTGTAGATGGTTTGGATGTATCATAAAGTTGGCCCACCATCTTGTTCCTCACCATAATATGATGAGGGATTGAACGCACATGAATATTTCCCATATATTTAAATATGTGTTGTGTGTATACTCGAATACTTGGATAAGCCCAATATATCTGTGGCGAATCAATACGACACTTGTATTGGTACCTGATATTGCATTGATACTTGTAGGGAACAAGTTTAATATATCCTACTTATAAAGTCCATTATTTTATATAGTTCTTTTAATATTTTTAATTTTCAACATAATAAAATCCTAGAAAGTGATGAAAACAATGACAATTTCATTCATTCAAAAGTGATCTAAAGAAAGAATTAGGATACCTATATCCTTATCCGCATCCTAAATTTTCCAAAGTGAGGTGTTGTGTCCCCAATCCCCGTATCAGTTTTCGTATACATAGCCATATCTGGGCATCATTGTATATATATATATATATTAAAATGCCCTTATCACAATCACTTAGTAGTAATAAAAAGGGGATATGTAGGCAATTTCATACCCAGATACCCATTACAAAATGTCCTAAAAACCCTTACACACACACTTGGCTCATTTCATTTATATTTAATCATTTAAGTTATGTATTGTACTTAATATAAGAGGATTAAGCGTTGCGCGGTTGCTTCTAATCCTTTTCTTCTAGTTGTATTCTTCTTATTTAGGCTTTATATATTATTTTAAAATATTCTAATCAGTGCAAAAGCGGGTGTACTCTTTACTATTCATAAAGAAAAACTTATTTCTCTATAGGGTTACTTGGGATGCCAACCAATTCATAGAGATAGTTTGAATGTGCATGAAACTTTTAAGGATATGGGGTGATCCAAACATCCTTTTAATTAGATAATTATAACTCTCGATTTTTATAAGTCTAAAATGGAAGTAATTTTTAAGTGCATTTATTTGTGTGATTGAAATCCAACGACGCTTAATAGTCAGATCAGTGTTAAATTGAAAATAATGTCGATTGATAAAAGATATTTTTGAATGTAAATCGTTTAATATTTTTTAAAGATAAGACACTAGTGTTGGAATGATTTTATAAGTGAAAATTCTGGTGGAAGGTGTGAAATAGATCATACTCTATAACCATTTTCCTCTTCAACAAAATAAATAAAACCATATGTCTAGAACCCAAGTCACCAAAGTGCGTATGACCTTTTTATATAAAAGAAAGCTTTTTCGAGATAATTTTTAATTCTCCAAATATTTTCTTAATGGTTCCTTCACAATTTACGTTAGACAAGATAATACATGCTCAAAAATAAAATAAAAAAATAATGATTTTCTTTTCTTTAGGCCATCCTGGCCCTAACTTTATGATGATCTGAATCCAGTTCCAATAGAACTCATCCTATTCCACTATCCATTACAGAAGAATTCATCTCTCCTGCGATGGAGATCTCATTCTCTGCTGATTTTCCGCCGCTTTCGGTCCTCGCAACTGCGAAGATTGCTGGCATTTCGCTGGTGACTGACTCTAGCTTGCCTGCGGGATCGCCTCTTGTTCTTCAATTCTCCTCACGTGATGGGTAATTTCGATGCTCTCTCTTGTTGAATTCATGCACAAGTTTCTGTAGGTTATGAGAACATAATGCTTTTTTTTACTGAATTCTTCTGTAATTGATAGTGGAATAGGATGAATTTTACTGGAACTGGATTCAGATCATCATAAAGTTAGGGAGATGAGAGGGTTAACTTGTGGATTATGGTTTGGCTAAATATCACTCTAATCAGATCATTCTGACACTTGATTTTAGGGCTGCAAACGTCAATCGTCAATCTTTGCGAAATGATGTCAGTTTGGTAGGAGTAGCGATTTACAGTGGTGGGTGTGCTTGAGAGGGTTCGATTGGTCATAGGCGGTATGGAATAGGAATAATCTTTGCTTTTTGAAAAGCATACCTGGGTGTTTTAGAGTTTTTGATTCTTGGATTATTAAGGGTTTGTTTGGATGAGGGGAAATGGTGGGGAATACTGTGGTGCTGTTCAAATTTGTACCATGCAGCACTTTTCTCCACCTTTTTTAATGTGCCTTCTCTCATAATCCAAATGACCCTGTAAAGAAAACAGGTAGAGACAATGAGTGGATGAAACTGTTCCATGGTACAAGGTTGAACTTTTTTACAGTTTCTCCAGCTTTTCTACTCATTCAAATTCCATCAGATGTAGAGGCCCATTGTGGAATTCTACTAGGCGGAGAAATGATGAAAGATTTAGAAGGTGTAATTGGTTATTGTTTAACCTTTTCTGATTCCCACGTACACCACATGGTTTTATTCAGGTTACTTGAGTTTTGTTCCTGTAGTAATTGTTCAACATTGATTTGTCTTCTAGATTGAAATTGCATGGAACCAATGTAATTCTTCGTTATCTTGGTCGCAAAGCAGGTCTTTATGGGTGCGATGAACTTGAAGCTGCACAGGTCTTTTTCATTATTTATTTATTTATTGTTTTATAGTATTTTACTTCTTGTTTGGCTTTCTGAAAGTACTCCAAATTGTTAATTGCAATATTGCTAGTGCCTTTTTTTTTTCTCTAATGCTTTTGCAAACATATATTCCTTTTCAGATTGATGAATGGCTAGAGTACGCATGTATCTTCTCATCTGGTTCTAAATTTGAGACTGCCTGTGGTTATGTGGATGACTATCTGTTACCAAGGACATTTCTGGTTGGCTACAGTTTGTCAATTGCAGATATTGCAATCTGGTCGGGTCTTGCAGGTAATCAATTTTCTTCTGCTGGCCTGCTTTTTCTGCTCATTGTTTGACCTTTCTTTCTATCAGTTTCTTCTCTCTCTCTCTCTCTCTCTCTCTCTCTTTCTCTTTCTCTCTCTCCTGTTTAGAAACTTTTGGTAGACTTGTTGCAGTATTATTTGGTTCATTCTTGTAGTACTAATGTGCTTAGTTTTGTAGGCACTGGACAAAGATGGGAAAGTTTGAGGAAGTCAAAAAAATACCAGAATCTCGTTCGCTGGTTCAACTCAAATGCAACAGAATATGGTACACTTTTAAATGAGGTCACCTCAGCATATGTTGGGAAAAGAGGGTTAGGAAAACCAGTTACCAGCAAACCAAAGGAAAGGGAACAGAGTAACAATCAACCATCAATGGGAAATGAAAAGGCTGTGGCAAATAGGGAGATTAATGCTGCATCTTTTGAAGTAGACCTTCCTGGTGCCAAAATTGGAGGAGTATGCCTACGGTTTGCGCCTGAGCCCAGTGGATATCTCCACATTGGGCATTCAAAGGCTGCACTTTTGAACAAGTATTTTGCTCAGAGATACCAAGGACAGTTGATTGTTCGTTTTGATGACACAAATCCTGCCAAGGAAAGCAATGAGTTTGTGGAGAATCTATTGATAGACATTGAGACTTTGGGTATCAAGTATGACCGTGTGACTTATACTTCAGATTACTTTCCTCAGTTGATGGAAATGGGAGAAAGGCTTATAAGTGAAGGGAAAGCATATGTTGATGATACTCCACGGGAGCAAATGCAGAAGGAAAGGATGAATGGCATTGAATCAAAATGTCGAAATAATAGTGTCGATCAAAATTTGGCATTATGGAAAGAAATGATTGCAGCGTCTGAAAGAGGCCTGCAGTGCTGTGTTCGAGGTAAGCTAGACATGCAGGCTCCTAATAAGTCACTTCGGGATCCAGTTTATTATCGCTGCAATCCGATTTCTCATCATCGTATTGGATCAAAGTATAAGTTGTATCCAACATATGATTTTGCATGTCCATTTGTTGATGCTTACGAAGGTGTGACACATGCTCTCCGATCAAGTGAATATCATGATCGTAATGACCAGTATTACATGATCCTTGGGGATATGGGATTGCGGAAAGTCCAAATTTATGAATTTAGTCGCTTGAATATGGTATATACTCTTTTGAGCAAGCGTAAGCTTCTATGGTTTGTGCAAAATGGCAAAGTTGATGGGTGGGATGATCCTCGTTTCCCGACCGTGCAAGGAATTGTACGTAGAGGGCTGCAAATTGATGCCCTGAAACAATTCATCCTTCAACAGGTATGGTTTTATTCTTAGCATGCTCCAAATGCTTCTACTGGTTTAACTATTGGCCCTGGAGTGGCTTTTTTTTTTTTTTTTGTCTCGTGTGTTTTTTCACTTCTTTTTTTTTTCCCTTCTAGGGAGCTTCAAAAAACCTCAACCTAATGGAATGGGATAAGCTGTGGACTATCAATAAGAAGATAATTGATCCAATTTGTCCAAGGCACACAGCTGTCCTTCAAGAACGGCGTGTATTGTTGACCCTAACTGATGGGCCGGAGAAGCCATTTGTCCGTATTGTTCCCAGACACAAAAAGTATGAGGGTGCCGGAAAAAAGGCCACAACGTACACAAAGAATATATGGATAGACTATGCTGATGCTGCTTCTGTTTCAGTAGGAGAGGAAATTACCCTAATGGATTGGGGTAATTCTATAATTAAAGAGATCAAGAAGGATCAGGATGGAAACATTACGCATTTGATGGGGGCTTTGCATCTTGAAGGTTCTGTTAAAACTACAAAGTTGAAAATCACATGGCTTCCTGAAACAGATGAGCTGGTTAATCTTTCATTGGTTGAATTTGATTACCTGATCACGAAGAAAAAGGTACAGTCTTCTCAATTTCTATTTCACATAGATGCCAACCTTTTCTCTCATTTATCGAAGGATAGATGAACAAAAAAGAAGTATCTACTTATTTGTCATGTTTTACTTTTATAAGATCTTTTCTAATCCTATTAGGTAATATTTTTATGTACAATGGTTTTTTTATTTTGAAATAATTGAATATAATGGAAAGAGGACAGTCCAAATTTTACATATGTAACCGAGTGCAAACAAACAACCCCTAATAAGGCTTGTAAAAATCTTGAAAAATCCAAAATAAAAAGGAGAAAAGAAGAATAGAAACAAGTAAAAATGTGCAAAATAAGCTATTTAAGTGGTATTTCATCTCAATTATAGATGTGTTTAGTCTTGTTGAACATTGAGTTGCTGACATGTTGCTCATTACTTCATGATGTAATAAACCATATACCAACCCAAAAGCTTAAGCTCATAGGTGGAAGGCCTATACAGGTATATTAAGACATGACAAGCCTATTACTTAGGCGATGTGGGATGTGGGACTTCCCAACACTCCCCCTCACGTGCAGGCCCAACAGATTTCATGAACGGGTCTGTCACGTGGGCTACACAAGAACAACGGGATCGGAACCCGCTCTGATACCATGAAATAATGTGGAAATAGAGAATGAAGAGAGAGATAAGAGCTTGGAGAAAACTTGATACCTCAATAGGAGGATCGTCAGTATATTTATAATCACATTATACCCTAATCAAGGGCTCTAATCAATACAATCAGAATCAATCTCCTAATCTATACAAGGAAATAAATAAGAGAGAAATCAGTGATACAATCTACATAATCTAAGAAAGATCCCACACGTGGGATTTTATATATATACTTTGATGGGCTGGGCTGGGCCTAGTGGGCCTAGGCCACCTTATCTTCTACACTCCCCCTCAAATTGATGTGGTAATGCAGAAAACATCAATTTGCTAGTAAGATCATGATGGCGCGGTTTGGGAAGGGCTTTGGTGAAGATATCCGCCAACTGGTCGTGAGTAGAGACATGAGGCAAAGTTATCTTCTCAGTGACAACATGCTGACGAATGAAATGACAATCAATTTCAATGTGCTTCGTCCGTTCATGAAAAACTGGATTATTAGCAATTCGAGTAGCACTGGTATTATCCCCATGAAGAGGTGTAGAACCACCAACAATGACACCCAATTCACAGAGAAGACGGCGGAGCCAGATGATTTCAGCACTTGCGGATGACATTGCCCGATATTCAGCCTCAGCAGAAGACTTTGACACAGTGATTTGCTTCTTGCATTTCCACGAAATCAGAGAGTCGCCAAGAAACATACACTAGCCAGTAGTAGATCTCCGAGAATCAGGGCAACCAGCCCAGTCGGCATCGGCATACGCTGATAATCGCAAAGAAGTATTAGAAGGGTAGAATAGACCATGAGAAAGAGTGCCTTTAACATAACGGAGAATGCGCAAAGCAGCAGCAAGGTGGGGTTTGTGCGGATTGCTCACAAATTGGCTAACTGTATGAACTGTATGAGAAATATCAGGTCGAGTCATAGTTAAGTAGAGCAAACTACCAACTATCCGCCGAAAAATAAAGGGATCATTCAAGGGAGGGCCATCCTCCGTACTGAGTTTGGTGTTTAATTCCATCGGCGTATCAAAAGTGTGAGCATCATCAAGTCTCGCTGAGGTGATTAAATCGGTAGCATATTTACGCTGATGGACCCGAATGCCCGATTTGGTACGTGAAACTCAAGGCCCAGAAAGTAGGTGAGAGAACCAAGATCCTTCATTTTGAAGTGGCGAGTGAGATGGTCCTTGAGAGCCGTAATGCCGGAAATATCATTGCCACTGATGATCATATCATCAACATAGACTAAAAGGAATGTGTAACCCTTCGATGTCCAGCGAAGAAATAGTGAACTGTCAGAATGACTCTGATGAAACCCAGCTTGAAGAATTGCTGCCCGGAATTTATCAAACCAAGCCCTGGGAGCCTGCTTAAGTCCATAAAGAGATTTACGCAACTTGCAAACATGCTGAGGAGGACAAGCATATCCCGGAGGAGGTTTCAAGTAGACAGTTTCTTTCAAATCACCATGAAGAAAGGCATTTTTGACATCCATTTGCCATAGAGGCCAGTTGCGGGCTACAGCAACACAAAGAAGAGTTCGAACGGTGGTCATTTTAGCCACTGGTGCAAATGTCTCCTCATAGTCAATGCCATACTCCTGCTTGTAACCTTGAGCAACCAATCTGGCTTTGTAGCGATCAAGACTTCCATCAGAGTGAACTTTAACAGAATAGATCCATTTGCTGCCAATCACAGAGGCTCCTTCAGGAGTCGGTACCAAGTCCCATGTGTTGTTCGCTTCACGAGCAAGCAACTCCTCAGTCATAGCATCCTGCCAGTATGCAATCTTTGAAGCCTGTGAATAAGAGGTGGGTATAGGAGCACTATCCAAAGAAGTGAAAAGAGCAGGAAAGCCATATTTGTCAGGAGCAACAGAAGGGCGACTTGAGCGTCGCAAGGATATGACAGTATCAGGAGAGGAAGTATTAATACCTAAGGGTGCAGGAGGCAGCACTGGGATAGGATCGGGAGAAGGAGGCCCCACAAGAGGAACTGTGTTACGCCAAACATAGACATTGGTAATAGGTGGTGGAGAAGTAGCTATAGGGAATTGTGGCAGATAAGATACAGCAATAGGATGAGTATCTAAATGCAAGGAAAAGAAAGGAATGTGTTCCAAGAAAATCACATTACGAGATATTCGCATGCGTTTCTCAGAGTGTTCATAACACAGAAATCCCTTGTGTTCAGTACTGTATCCTAGGAAGATACATTTGGCAGCTTGTGGTGACAACTTAGTACGCTCTGTCGGGGGAAGATGGACAAAGCACAAGCAACCAAAAACACGTAAGTGAGAATATGAAGGGGTATGACCAAAGAGAGCTTCATATGGAGTAGTCTTTCCTAGAACGGAGCTAGGATGACGATTGAGGAGATACACAGCAGTCTGTGCAGCATCACACCAAAAATTTGGAGGAACTAACGATGCAAGTAGGAGAGTACGAACAGTTTCAAGAATATGCCTGTTCTTCCTCTCTGCAACACCATTCTGTTGTGGAGTATGTGGGCATGATTTTTGGTGAAAAATGCCTTTATCAGAAAGGAAGGCAGAAAAATCATGGGACATGTATTCTCCACCGGAGTCAGACCGAAGAATTTTTATATTTTTCTGAAATTGGGTTTGAACCATATTATAAAATTTTTGGAAAAGAGAAAATACTTCAGATTTGAAACGCATGAAATAAATCCAAGTGAATCGAGAATGGTCGTCAATAAAGGTCACATAATACTTAAACCCTGTCCTGCTCAATGTGGGTGCAATTCCCCAAACATCAGTGTGAATAATATCAAAAGATGATAATGCACGAGAGCGATGAATAGGAAACGGCAAAATATGGCTCTTACTCAAACAACACGTTTCACACTTTGATTGAAGTAAAGAGGACATCATTTTATTATCAATAGGGGATTCTAAACAACCAAGTTTAAACAAAGAAAGTAAATAAGCATTGTTCACATGACCAAGACGACTATGCCACATAGTCCACAATTTATTGAAATTAGGAGAAGAAGAAGAAAATAGGGAACGATGTCCAATGTCAAGCAGAAACAGTCGACCATGTTTACTCCCCGTTGCGATCACCTTCCCAGTTTGCCGCCCCCTATATGACACAACCAGTGGAAGAAAAGTTAATATGGTATCCATCATCAATAAGTTGCCCGACAGAAAGTAAATTGGCTGATAATTTGGGAACAAAGTAAACATTGGAAAGTTGGAGGGACTGGCCAGAGACACTAGATAAAGTAACGGTACCAATTCCAGAAATAAGTAATTGGTCTCCATTAGCAGTGGTGATTTTGTCTTTGCCAAGGTAAGGGTGAGAGGCGGTAAAGCTACTTTCCACAGAAGTCATGTGGTTTGATGCTCCTGAATCTAGAAACCAGGTAGATGGGGTGATGGAGGAAGACAGAGAGATTGAAGAATGAAAAGCAGGAAATGCTAGAGGAGGATGAGTTTGATACCGACCACTGTTAAAACCCATAGATGCATATGCAGAGGTCACCGTGTTCTGAATAAGTTCTTGAATTTGGGCTGGAGTCATAGATACAGCCCCAGAAGAAGTGCTTTCCGTATCAAGGAGAGGTGCTTGAACTTGGAATGCAGCTGTAGCATTTTGTCTGGGCATGGTGGAAGGATTTTGCTTCTGCTGAGACCCATTCTTTCGCTGTAAGCTGCGACAGTCATCAATAAGATGGCCAGAGCGTTTGCAATATCTGCAAACCAATTTCTTGCGACAGTTCTTGTCCAGGTTACCGAATCCTTTGCACTCGTAGCATTGAGTAGGCTTCTGATTGGGGGCTGCCAGGAGAGCAGAATCAGCCGGGAGAGGGGCTAGGAAGGCCTTTGGTTCTTCAAAAATGCCACGCTGAGAGTTGAGGCGAAGTTCTTCGCGAAGAACTTCTTGGAAGCATGTATCCAGGTTTGCAGAAACTTCTCTATTCATGAGAGCAGACCGAACAGATTCGAATTCGGGTCTGAGATTCATCAGGAACTGACTGATGTGGGTTTCCTCTTGTAATTTAAGAGCCTCAGGAAGAAACCCAGCAGAAACAGTTTGAATAATCATAGCATCCCTCTCAGTCCATAAGGTGAGAAATCCATTGAAGTACGCCTGTACAGATTTATCACCTTGATTGAATTTTGCAATTTCACTATCTAATTGAAATTTGCGAGCTTTATTTGTTTGATGATAAACATTTTTAAGATGACCCCACATATCAGATGCGGCAGTATATGCTTGAAGAGCAATGGCAAGAGAAGGGTCAATGGAGTTAAGAATCCAAGTGATGACCTTAGCATTTTCTTTAGACCAGGTGGGTAATGCTTTTGTGTCAGTAGTGCTAGCAGTGGGTTTAGTTATCGATCCATCCAGATAACCAAACAGTCCTTGGCCTTCGACAAAATTCCTCAGATGAAAAGACCAAGCCATATAATTATTCCCATTAAATTTAACAGGAATAACATCATACTTGTCCATAGTAGAGAGGAGGTAGCAACAATACTAACAGCAGAAAATATCAACCAAGGATAGCAAACAGGAACAGCAGCAACAGTGTACTAACAGTGCAAAGATAGCAACAGAACAGCAACAGAACTGTCAATAACTCAAAAACAGCACTAACAGTGTACTAATAGTGCAGTAATCAGCACTGATCAGCCATTAATCAGCCTTAATCTATAGCAAGAAGCTTCCTCAGCATGCAACAGCAATCAGTTTGATAAATAGAAGAAGAAGACAACAGTAGACAGCACACAGTGCACTTTTCTTCAAAAAAAAACAGGGCCAGACGAACTGGAAGAATGGGTCTGGATCTGTGCGTGGGCCCCACAAGTTGGTCTAATCACAGATTAGGTTGGATCTCCTTAAAGGGGATCAAAATTACTTCCTTCAGTCCAAATTTGATGAGATTTGGATAAGGATCCACAAATCTGGACGATCTTGATGAAAACTATCTGACAGAAATTTACTAAAACCGACAGATGAAGAAGTTGATAAAAACTACCTCAATGGTGATGAAAAAATTCCAGAAAAATCCTTAGAAAGATCCTCAAGGATGGTCGATCACAGATGTGGAGGTCTCTTGGAGATACAAAGATGATCTGTGGTGGGCCACTTTTGATCAGTGACACTAACAGAGAAGATGTCCACCTTAGGAAGAAGATCCACACCAGAGAGACTTAGTGGATCAATGAGAGAAGAAGATTGATCAATGATAGAAGATGATTGATCATAACCAGAGCTCTGATACCATGTAATAAACCATATACCAACCCAAAAGCTTAAGCTCATAGGTGGAAGGCCCATACAGGTATATTAAGACATGACAAGCCTATTACTTAGGCGATGTGGGATGTGGGACTTCCCAACACATGAAGCTAATTATTAAACACTCACATAATGCTTTGTTTGTTCATTAGAAAACCCATTAATCGAAAACTCAAAAAACATGCCTCATCTAGAAAGCCTCAAAGCTCTCCTTTGATTCCTCATGTTTTTCAAGTCTACATTTCAATAAAACTTGAAATCTTGATTTCTAGCTCAGAATCGGTAGATCTGAGCCTAGAAGCCTCTAGAGTGAGAAATAAGGGGTAGGAAGGTAGAATGTGAAGAATGCGAAAATGCAATTAGAGTAGTTTCTAGGACAGAATGACCTCTAGGGGCCGAGGAGAGTAAATAAGGAAAGAAAGCAAAACAATGCTTGCGAATAGGCCAAAAGAAGCTTGGGTTTTCAAACCTGTGCCCAACGTTGTGACTTGATGACTGATAGAGGCAACTTGATGACTCGTCTGACTTATTCTGTACCAGTTGATTCTAGACAAGTTAGGACGAGTTGGCCAGACTTATTCGAAACTGAACAAGAAGGGGTTGTATTCCTTTTACTAGAGTTTGACTTGTTTTTGAACCGACCAGCACTAAGTTGATTCGAATGAGTCAACCTGGTAACTGAGTCAATTTGAATAATGCAATCTGGTGCAGATGAATTGAGAACCATGTAAAGTGGTTTCTGAGTAGAAAGATTAGCCTTGTTGCGAAAGAAATGTGGTGTTTATCGGTTGGCTATTGGGTTTTGAATCCAGAATGCTTGAATTTTTTGTAGTTTATATATGTATATCTATGTACATTTGTGGTTGCCACATAACATTTGTAAGAACTAAGAACTATGTCCTTTTTTTAATCACTTATTACTAATTTCAATGTTATTTCCACACCAATGAAATTACATCTTTTCTGGTTCATTAACTACTACAAGAGTCCCATATATGATTAAAAAATTAAAATAGCATGCAAATCCAAAACAGTAGAATGTATACTATAACTGATGGTGGTTATATGATTATCTAATGTAAAATCTACATTCATAACTTAAACGAGGTAAACAACGACTATCAAATTACTTGATGCAATTCATACTCCATAATCCATTATTAAAAAATTAGAAAAAATAAAGATCTATGAGAGAGAGTATAATGAGTGTCTTGAGTGCTCATGTTTTCAATTAAATCTTTGGTTGCAAGTTGCAACCTTTTGCCTCTACTATGTTTCTTGTGCCAAATCATGAGCTTTATTTTGATGGCTCTCTCACACGAGATCACAACTCACAATTTAGATTACATTACAAAGCATACTTTGACTGCTTATGTAGCATGCATGTAGTGAAAACTTACCTGATTTATTTTTTCCTTTTTATACTTAAGCTGGAAGAAGGGGAAGATTTTTTGGATGTTCTGAATCCCTGTACTAGGCGTGAAACTTTAGCGCTTGGGGACGCCAATATGCATAATCTGAAATATGGGGAGATACTGCAGCTGGAGAGGAAGGGATATTTCAGGTGTGACGTTCCTTTTCTTAGAGCTTCAAGGCCCATAGTTCTCTTTGCAATCCCAGATGGCAGACAACAGACATCATCACGGTGATGTCACTATCTGTTATATCCTTTCCATGGGATTCTCATGATTTCATGTTTGAGGAACTCCTATTGATACACACCTATCGACAGTTGGAACTTTACATGCTTGCTTGAGTTAGATATTAATTGTTAAGTACGTTTTTTCCCATGGTTCTTAGAGGCACCGATGTGCTTCTGCTTCTGTGAGCATTGAGATTGATGTTCTATCTTCTTGTTCATTGAATAGTAGTGAGCAATTTAAGTGAATATGACGATATGACGAGAAGTTTCCTCCTCTTTTTTTTTGAAAAATATTAATGAACTTGTAAGTTAGTTTTTTTTTTTTTTCCTTAGATAGATGTAACTTGTTATTTTTAAATGGATGTTTTTTTTGGGTATATTAAGTTTGTAAGTATGAGAAAGAAAACAAAGGAACAAAGCTTGGGATTTAGTTTGAGCTTGTGATTTGGAGGTTTTAGCTTGAATTGAATCAAAGAGGAGATTAGAGTGGAAAAGCACCAAATTAAGGCAAGTAATGAGCAATTATTAATATATGCATGTGAATTATCATTGATTGAATAATGAGGTTTAATTGTGTATTTAGATTTAGCATCTTTCCTTCAATTTGATTAATATTGGGATGGGTGTGTGTGTCTTGACTTGAATTAGTAGTTAGAATTGGTAATTTGATGAATGGTGTATGGTTTCTGTAATTTGGGAGCAAGTAGGTTCATTTTATGCAAGTTTTGGCTTCCCAAAGGGGCATTTTTAGCCGGTTTCGTGCCTTACATGATGTTCACTCGAGCCAGGCCATTGGGTGGCTCAAGTGGATTAGTTTCTGCAAAACTGGCGCAATATGCTGTTAGCTTTGGGCCCACAGTGCCAACTTCGTATGGCCATAAATATTAAGACTTTAATCCACACTTACATTGGGCAGAATTTTCTTATTTTATAAGATAAAATTAAAATTGAGTCAAAACGTAAAACCGATGATATAAAATTACTATTTACTAAATAAGTAATAAAAAAATGATTAGGTTAGTTTAATTTAGAATGCAATTTTTAAATAAGAAATCAACATACCTTACCTTTTTCCTATGCTATGCATTCTTGATAAATATAAGATAAATATATTATGAATGCAATTGGAGAAAAATAAATTCATAAATAGTTTTATAATTTATTTCAGAATGAAAGTTATTGAGAATGTTCACAAGGACAAGGTAAAAACTCGAAATAATATCAGTGTAAATTGAAAATAAAACTAAACGTCAAAATAAACAAAAATATATTCAAATGACTTTTCATCTCTAGAATTCATTTAAACAAATTTCATTATTCGTCAAAAATATATTCCATCAATAAGCCAAATTCGGGCCACATTTGTGTCCTTATGTAAATTTTGATTTACTTATTGTAGAAATGGAGAAGCCTAAGTCCCACTTTTTTAAGAAAATTCATATACTTTAATTTAAATCTAAATTATGTGGATAACTAAATTGGTTAAAAAGTACAAGAGAATTATAGAGAAATCCCTTTTATATTATATAAGTATTAAGCGATTTGTTATTTTCTTAGAATATGTACAAAATTTATTACATGCATAAAAAGAAGAAGTAAAAGTAAAACCTTTGAAATGAAAGTTGTCATAGTTTATAGAGAGGTGCTACATGTCCCGGGTTTTGTCCCGGTTCTTCAACGGTCCCAGGGGGACAGTTTGTCCATGTCCCGGGACAAAACCCGGGACATGGAGCTTTTTCCTAGTTTATATAGGTTCCAATGTAGACTCACGCACCAACAGCTTCAGCCGACTCAACTTGTTAAGGCAACGTGACAATAATAACTTTTTAAGAAAATGAAATAAAATGCATGTGAGAGTTGGACACCAATACTTGAAAAATTGGAGGATACCCCATGTAACTAGAGGGCGGCTCATATTACAATAGTTTGACTCCAACGTGGGTTCCAATCCCTTTTAACTCTGGATTTCTCTTTTGTTGATATGAGAAGAAAAAAAAGTTCCCATGAATGATAAATTACTAATTGATGAAAGCCTTCCGCTTGATCAAAGGTGGGTCCCACAAGTCAAAATTTTTATATGTGACTATCCATTGTGTCAAAGCCTCACCATTGAATTTTGCTGACATCACAATAAGAAGAAACTTTGAATTTTGCTAACATCACAATAAGAAGAAACTTTTAATGAACCTGCAGGGCCCAAAAGAGTGGGAACCATCACAAAGCTTGCCTGGCAAAATCAGATTTTGTTCAAGATGAAGATGATGCCTTAAAATCACATCATTGGGTAGCCCTCAGCACGACGAGAATAATGCTTTTGGTCTCATCAAAATCCGAGAGCTCAGATCGAGTCATATGAGTTAAAATAGTGTAAATAATCACAAGGTGGGCCCCACAAAGTGAGATGATGATCCGGGTTCACTTGATACCTCAAATCCTTCCCATTGAATTGCACTTATTAGTCTCATCGCATTCAAGCTCCGAATGAGGTTAAAAGAGCCATAAACAAGGCTAAGGCCATGAAATGGGCTCCACAAATGGGTCCCACCCGTCACATAAGCAGGACCGCTGGTGCCCACATGAAAACATATCATCATGATGCAGCAATTCAAGTCCACACAAAGGTCCAAGTCAACATCCAAACTAACCTAACCCATTTTGTCTCCCCACCCAAGCTAACCAAAACCATGGACCAACCCCATGCATGGGTTAGGCATGGGCTAAGACTTATGGGTCGTTCCCATGTTGGCTCACATGGGTCCATCTTGAACCCATCTTTCTGGATCCGAATTCAACCTCTTTAGCCCATTTACTAAACCCACCTCTACTTTTAATGGAGTTACTAGAATGAAGCCCAAGCCCTTGTGTATCGTACAGGTTAAGTTCTGAATAATATATTAAAATTAAGATCACATTCTTATAAATCTATTTATAACAAACTAATTAAAAAATTCAAATCAACCAAAAAATTATGAAAACCTAACCTTTTATCGCTTAATCCGCGCCAGCATACACAAAATAAAGGATTCATATGCATTTATGCTCATTTTGAATACTAAATAAAAACTTTAAAATAACCTTAATTTATAGAATTGAAAGGCATCCATTTGAATTGGGTTACATCCACACAAATGGGTATAAAAGACATTTTATTGAAAAAGCACATATTTAGCCCAAGAGACACCTTTTATAGAAATGGCACATGTTATGTGTTTTTGAAAAAATACATCCACAAATAGGCCTCAGTAACCTGATGTGGGTTCTCCTAAAGTCAGAATTGAGGAGGTTTTTTTTTTTTTTTTGTAACCAACATTCAGCTTTAAAAAAAAAAAAGAATGGAGAGGACTTGATTAAAAGAATTGTGAAAAACTTTTATATCTTTTTGAAATATTCAAATCTTTATGTACTTTTTTAAAATCAGCCAATACTTTTATATCTTTTTGAAAATCTCCATTTTTATAACTGTTCCCATTCATTTTTCATTTAAAGGCCATCCCTACATGGCTCCAACCACCTAATCTCTACATTCCCCCATTCTCTCGCCCACCCAACCCGGGTCCAACCCAACCCAACTAACCCGTTTAAAGCTCATATGAGGGATAAACGTCTCTTCTCACCTATAAATACCCTCCATGCTTCCTCCATTTTCTATCAAGTACATATCAAGTCTACACCAAGTCCCAAGGCCTAAAATCCCAACCTAAGCTCAAGACCTCTTCCTCAATAGTTATATAGGGCTTTACATTAACTTTACTTTAATAGTAAATTTCCAAATGGGCCCATAAGCTCCTGGGACTCCGTCTTCTCCAGCAAACCAAGGTGAGGAAGAAAACCATGGCAATTTGGCTGTTTTGTTCCAAGTAATTTTTATATTTTCTTTTAATAAAGGAAGGAGCCCAAGTGTAAAAAAAGACTATTAAAGGAATGGTTGGATGAATCATGCCCATGCATTGCATGATTTGTGTCCGGCCAACAAATCCGGATTAAGGCCCCAAAATAGCATGAAGTAAAATCAAAACAAAATAGAATGAAATGAAATGAAGAGAATTTATGAAAATTGTGTCATTTTCTCTATTTTTCCCATTTAGTGTATTCTTCTCTCCATTTCTACTTTCTTTATTTGCAGAGTTAAGGCCACAGAGGATTTGAGGTTGCTCTTCAGAAAAGATTTATACTCAATTTTTGCTCTTATAAACCCACCCAACTTAAGTTCCTGTCAATTAAGTGGACTAAACTGGGGGAAGGGAATATTTTGATTATGATTTGGTCAAATGTATGTTGATTTTTAGTGATTGTGAATGTGGAATAGAGGAGGTGAGTGCTTGTTTATGCACTGGGTCAATTCCCCCTTTCACTGGGTCAAACACTACTCCAGGTGGGGTTGGGTGCAATCCTACTAAAACCCAACCCAATGACCCATTCATTAACCCATTTTGATCAAGTTCTACAAAAACCTACCCATTGTCATGTCACCCATAACTAGGGGTGTAAAGGTCCACGCAGTCACGGGTTGTGTCGGGCTGGGTCGGTCCAATGCAGTCGTGCCGTGCTGGGTCATGCCTAACTACAACTCACATGCCCATCCTAATTTTTTTTATATAAATTGAAAGAGACTTTATGGACTTTTAAGGTTTTCAAATTTAAAATAAGGTTGAAATTACTAAAATAAATACACAAACATTGATCCTAATCTACAAATGAAAAATAAAAATAAGTTTTTGAAGTTTTGTTTTTCATTTATATAAAAAGTTAGCGTTCATTTTATACAAAGATCAGACCGGGCCGGGCCACAGACCAAGGCACTCTGGCCCGGCTCAATTTACACCCCTACCCATAATCACCCTTCCACTGCCTCCAAAAAGAGCCGAAAAGGAGGTCGGTCCTACATCGGTCGACCGACCCATTTGTCGATCGATCGACCCAAATGGCGACCCCAATCCAATCCATTTGACCCATCTAGCAACCCATGTAGGAAGTAACTACCCCATTCACCTTTTTTTTTTAACTATGTCTTTAAGCCCACATCCAGTATCCAAGTTCTAGGCCTCTCCCTCTCCTTAGCCACTTTCCAAGTTCGGACAATTTTCCAGCAAGACAAGGTGAAGAAGAAAATGGTCAGTAGGGCCTCATAAATTTTTTTATATCAATGTATTTTTGTTTAAAATTCATAATTAGCCCTCTTTGTAATCATGACCATTGAAGGACTGAATGGCCAAAGGAATTAGGATCACAAAAGATCTTATTTGTATTTGGCAATCTGAACATTGGTTCCTCAATTGTTTGATATGTATACAATGTAAAACTCAAGGAAATAAAGTTGGATGGTGTAAATATACCTTGTCATTTCCCTTTATATCTTTATTTTTTGCATTTGCAATTATTAGGGTGTTGCTGACCCAAAAATATATAGTCGGAATAAAGCTTTGATGATTGTGATGAATAATTATTAGGGTGTTCTACATTGAAAAAAAAAAAAGTCATCAACATAAATTTATTGAAAACATCAACATCATAATTGGTGAAAATCCATCCAAAAAATCAAAAAGAGAAACAACAACTTACAATTTTTTCAAAAATTCAGTCTCAATGTCCATTCATACAACTTTCTTATTTTTATTTCATCTAGTGATTTTCATAGTCGTATTAATCTCGACTACTTTATTGACTATTAGATTGTTCACATGCAAAAAAACTGTATGTGGGTATTATATATGAATTGAGGATTTGGGCTGAACTTTTTTAAAAATGACAGATTTACCTTTTTATCCATTAAAAAATGGGTATATTATTATTTAAAAAAAATACCATTATTTTTCCAAGTCCCAAGGGCCTCTCTCAATAACTTTTTAATGAACATGAAGCCTAATTATGTATTTTGAAGTTTTCATCAATCGAATGAGAGTTAGTGCATGGATTGGATCAATTATAACTAATTATCAGTACATGTGTGGATTGTCATTATGATCAATTTAGATTTAATGAAAAAGGCTCTATATTGATAACAATAGATTCATGTATGATTATTCTCTCCCACTAAATATAATTATTAATGTTACAAGATTTAGAGAAAAATAAGTTCAAGCTTTTGAGTTTATGCATATAGTGATAAATAAATGGGTAAAAGTGTCATTTCACTAAAAAAACTTTTAGTGGTTTGAAAGCTACTGATTTTGGGGACACAGAAAGTACTAAAATGAAAATACAAGAGTCTATTTACAAAGACTAAAGTCAAAGGGTCCTATTTACAAATCCTAAAAACATTGGGGGGGATATGCAAAAAGCTCAAATCTTAATATGGGTGTCAAGAAAATGAACCTATGTATGCAAAGTTACCTCTTAGACTTGTCATTGCTGTCATAGGCCCATAGTTGTCAATCTCGTTTCAGACCCAATTTCAGTCTAACCTCTAAACCAAGATTTTTCAGTCATTTCGGAATTTCGGAGAAATATTTCGGAGTTCTAACTGTGTAAATAAAAATAAAATATATATAGTTAAAAAGATTAAAAATATATAGTTATAAATTTTAAAGATAAAGGTGGCCCATGCTTCAATCCTTTTATTAAACCCAAACCTATGACCGACCCCAACCCCACCCAAAGTAAGCCTAGTCCTATGATCAGCCCAGCTTTGCCCTATACCTCTTTCTACTTTTTTTTTCTAGAATACTCCACCAGTCTGTCTCGTTGCCTCAGTCAGTCACACCAAGTCCAGAACACATCTCAATGAGAACAAGAAAAAAATCGAGAAGAAACAGAGAAGTAGAAAAAGAAGAAGAAGAAGGGGGGAGAGAGAAGAAGAGGAGGAGGAAGAGATGGGAGGAGTGGATGGCGGCGGCAAGGCGTCAACGAGGCGGCCACTGAGCAAAGTTACTGTTGGAAATACTACAGAATGCTATCAAACAGAATTTAAATTAAAACAATTGTACCCGATTGTTGAAGATTACAACTGTAATTTGTGGAAGACAAAGAGCAGCAACGACAGTAGAACTGTAGTCGAGGCACGTCTGATGACGCTCTCTATAGGATAAGTTCCGCCCCTTCTGATGAAATCCAGGTGCGAAAAGTTCTCAGCAGAACTGCCCCCATGAAACAACGGTCAATCTTCATGTCCGATTACACAAGCAGCATGAAGTCTAGACCCCTTTGTTGGATTGCTCAGAAGAAAAACAGTGGAACACAGCGATAAAGAAAATCGTTTTTTCTGTGTATGACAAACGATGATGGAGATGCCCTAATATAAACAAATACAATCTGTTCCGTTGGGTCTTTAATTCGTAATGTTAAGCCATATTTAATCCTCAACGTTAAATGTTAAAAATAACCCAACGTTCCAATGTTAAAAGCAAAATTAAAAATCAATTTATTTTAATGAAAAAAATGGCAAAAGGCTGGCATTACTATATCAGTAGATGGGTCCCCTCAAGGCCACCTGGACTGGATCTACACCCCCCCTACGCGCGATATACACGCATGATGAGCGTCGCCGACACATGCCCGATTAAACATTTTTTGGACCAGCCACCCCAGGTTAAGCCCGACTCGTGCCCGCGCATAGGGCCCATGACAAAATGCTCCAAAAGTCTTTAGTAAGTATAGGAATGAAAACACTTATAAAGCCTCTTCAAAAGTTGGATTTTAGCAATGTGGGATGGTTTGTTTTCAACAACCTACACTACCCATAAAAAAAAAAAGGTAAAAGAGCAAAAGGACAAAACACCTTTTACAAAAAACACTTTTAGAATTTTTGAAACAAACAAAAAACTCAACAATCTCCCATTTGTTTCAAAATATTCAATGAGCATCTCACTGGTAAGGTGATTGAGCTTGAACCGCACCGTCATGACATAATTTCAAACCTTTAGGAGTTGGAGTAAACAAAGTCTTGAACTTCAACTCTTTATATCGGTTCAGAATTATGTCAAGATTTGATCTAGGAGTCATAAGGTCAGTACTTTACGGCCATGTGCTATATCCCGGATTTCATGAGTACTCTAGAGAATCTGCCCAAATTCTCATGGGAAGCGGCCCCACTTCCGCACTCATATAGGTGAGTCTATCAAGAGTGTTCCTGTAGCTGTGCACCCCACCATATAGGCTATAGATCTCATTAAGGATTAAATTCAACCTGATTCGCTACAGGTAATATACCAACCATCAAGTAATCTCACACAACAGGGATGAGTACAGAGTAAACATACTCTACTTGTCAGTACTTCACATCATTTGGATAGCTTGTTTTTCCCATTGAACCTATTTCTCGGGATCTCTGGTCATTAGGTTAGGTTCCCGTTATTGATGATTTATGGATTTAAGACCCATCCCTTTCGTTGTTTCTTTTATTTTCTCCCTTGCAAGGCTTTTTGTTAAAGGATCTGCGAGATATTCTTTTGATCTCACATAATCAATTGAAATTACTCCTCCACCGAGTAATTGTCTCACATAGCTATGTTGTAGTCGCACTTGTCTAGACTTTCCATTATACGTAGCATTGTTTGCAGTAATAATTGCTACAGTGTTATCACAATGAATAATAACAAGAGAAATTAGTCCACAAAGGAATATCAAATAATAAATTTCCAATCCATTCAGATTCCATCGCAGTAGCTCCTAGAGCCAGGAACTCTATATCTTTAGTGGAATGAGAAATTACAGTTTGTTTCTTTGATTTCCAAGATATTGCAGCACCTCCCAAAGTGAAAATATATCCACTTGTAGACTTAGAATCATCTAAGTCTAAATTCCAGTCAATATCTTTGTAACGCTCAACTACAGGTGGATAATCAGAATAACACAATGCATGGTCTATAGTATTCTTTAAATACTTAAGTACTCTAGATACAGCATTCCAATGTTCTACACCAGGGTTACTGATATATCTACTCAATTTACTGATTGCATAAGCTATATCAGGACGAGTACAATTCATAGTATACATTAAGCTACCAATTATACTAGCATATTCAAGTTGAGATACACATTCGCCATCATTTTTCACTAATTTAATACTTGGATCAAATGGAGTAGACACGGGTTTACAATCAAAATAATTATATTTTCTCAATATTTTTTCAATGTAATGTGATTGGGATAATTTAATTCTAGAATCATCTCTTATAATTTTTATTTACAATATAACATTTGCTTCTCCCGAGTCTTTCATATCAAAGTTATGAGAGAGAAGACTCTTTGTTTCTTCTATGCTTTCAATGTCAGATCCAAATATTAGTAAATCATCAACATATAAGCATATTATTATTGCTGAACAACCATTAGATTTATAATAAATACATTTTTCAACCTCATTTATTTGAATCCATTAGATAGAATTACCTCATCAAATTTCATATGCCACTATTTAAGTGCTTGTTTTAGCCCATATAAGGACTTTATTAATTTACACACCTTATGTTCTTGTCCTTTTATGACATAGCCTTTTGGTTGTTACATATAAATTTCCTTTCCAAATTTCCATTTAGAAAAGCAGTTTTTACATCCATTTGATGAATTATCAAATCATGAATGCAAAAATAGCCATCAATATCCTAATAAAACGGATTCTAGATACAGGTGAATAAGTATCAAAGAAGTCTATTCCCTCTTTTTGTCTGAAGCCTTTGACTACTAGCCTGGTTTTATATTTCTCTGTTGACCCATCTGGCCTACATTTTTTCTTAAGAACTTACTTGCACCCTAAAGGTTTACTACCTAGTGGTAAGTCAGTTAATTTCCATGTATTATTAGCTAAAATGGATTCAATCTCATCATCTAATGCTTCCTTCCAAAAGGCAGCATCATGGGCAAACATAGCTTCCTGAAAAGTATATGGATCTTCCTCTACTAGATAGGTGTCAAAATCAGGACCAAAACTAATAGCAGTCCCAAGTCTCTTACTCCTTCTACGTTGAGTTTCCTCTAATTCAGGAGTTCCTAAAACTCTTTTGGGTGAAGAAGGTTCTGATGTAAACTTAACCCATGTTTGGCATCTCTATTTCATGCCTCTATTTCTCTAAATGTCTAAATCGGATAGAGGTTTGAACAATTAGAGCGTTTGGCATAAAATTCTAGACTCTGTCTGCTTTAGACATTTAGAGGCATATCCTCTAAAATCCAAATGCTCCAAAAGTGGGCAAATGAGAAATAGAGCTTTTGGGACTTAAAATATAGAGGCGGGGTATTTAAAATAGATTGTGCGTTGCCAAACGCGTTTTTTTTTTTCATTCTAGCCTCTTTTTTTTATGGCTCTTTTTTTAATTGCTCTATTTTAGATGGATCTATAAAAAAAAAGAGTAGAGATACCAAACAAGCCCTTAGTCTTAAAGAAAAAAAGTCTTTAAAAAAATCTGCATCTCTAGACTCAATTAGACTTAGGTCGTCTAATTTAATGAGTCTGTAGGTAGCACTATCTTGAGCATAACCTATGAAAACACACTCCCATGAGTGGGGTCCTAATTTAGGCCTTTTTGGATCTACCATCCTAACATGTGCTAAACACTCCCAAACTTTAAAATATCTAAGGCTAGGCTTTCTCCCTTCCGAAATCTCAAATGGTGTTCTATTAATTTTAGAATGTAAAACTCTATTTAAAATGTAACATGCAATCAACAGAGCTTCACCCCATAAGTTTTTAGGACTACCAGATGCTATTAACATAGAGTTAACCATTTCAATCAAAGTCCTATTTTTCCTTTCTGCTATACCATTCTGTTGGGGTGTATAAGGGGCAGTACAAATTCTCTTAATTCCTTTAGATTCACAATAGTCTAAAAAATCTTTTGAGGTGTTTTCACCGCCTCTATCACTTATGAATGTCACAACCTTTCTATTCAATTTATTTTCAACTTCAATCACATAAATCTTAAATTTAGATAGTGCTTCATCTTTAGTTCTTAGTAAGTATACATAAGTATATCTCGAACAGTCATCAATAAAATTAATAAAGTAATATTTACCACCTCTAGTCATAGTATTACTTAGATCACATATATCAGAATGAACCAACTGAAGTAATATAGATTCCCTTTCTACATGCTTAAAAGGTTTCTGCGTAATCTTAGATTGAGAACATATTACACATTTCTCATATTCACCATCATATTTATCAATTAGTCCATTATTACTCATATTTTCCATAGTTCTGAAATTTATATGACCTAATCTACCATGCCATTCATCAACTGAAGCAATAATATAAGCAGAAGAATATGCAATATTATTATTGACAACATTCAATTTAAACATACCCTTACATGCATAACCCTTACCGACAAATACACCTTTCTTGGTGATTACAAACTGGTCGGATTCTATTACTTGTTTAAATCCGGCCTTATTCAGAAGATAACCAGACACAAGGTTCTTTCTCAATTCTGGTGCATGGAACACGTTCAGCAAGGTCATTGTCTTCCCAAAAGTGAACTAAATTTTAACCTTCCCTTTACCGATTACTTGAGTAGTAACGGTAGTTCCCAGAGTGAGCTTACAATCATTAGTGACCTTCTCATAGGTCTTGAATACTCCTCTATCAAAGGTGACATGAGTGGTTGCACCAGTGTCAATCCACCATCCTTCGCTCTTTCCTGTGCTGACGGCATTTACCTTAGAAATAACATCAACAAATTGATCCTCTTCAGTAACATTAGCTTGAGGATTAGTTGTATGAGATTGTTGCGAACATTTCTTTCGGTAACGACATTCCCTTGCGAAGTGTCCCAGTTTGCCACAAACAAAGCAACTGCCTTTAGCATGTGGCTTGACAGTCCATTGATTTTTATTGAACCTTTTGTTCTGGTTTTGCTTCGGATTCTTCATCTTAAAGGACGGATTATTCTTTTTATTCCTGCCTAGATGTTGATCAAACTTCCCTTTCTTTTCATTATCAACTTGAGATTTAGATTCAGCTAAGTTGATCTTACCACCATTCTCAGCCAAATCCTTTTGATCACTAATCCAGGCTTCTTCCTCAATTTTCAAGTAGCGCTGAAGGCGCTCCAAGGAATACTCCTTTCTCTTGTGACGAAGGGTTTTTTGTATGTCCTTCCAAGTGGATGGTAATTTTTCAATGACTGTAGCCACTTGGAACTGTTTATCAATTCGGATCCCTTCTTTAACAATTTCATTAACAATGGTTTGTAATCATGTACTTGAGGAAGAATGGCTTGTCATCTACCATCTTAAAATTCAAATAGCGACCGACTGTATACTTCTTAGCCTCAAACTCCTCTGTTTTATATTTTCTGTCAAGAGCTCTCCAGAGTTCTTTAGCAGATCGGGCTTCAGAATACATGTTGTAAATATTATCTGCCACTAGGTTCAGAATGTGGCCTTTGCACAAGTAATCATGCTCTTTCCATTTCTTCCGTGCATAAGAGCCTCCTGGTCCTTCTTCACGTTCAGGGCATGATTCGGTAAGGACATAAGCAATTTTCAAAATGTCAGTAGAAATAAAACTTTCTGCTGCCAACGTCGAAAATTAGATTCGTCAAAACTGTCCAACCGAACTAGGTCCTGATGCATGAATTTGACAGCGGAAGTAGCCATGGTATTCGTCCTAAAATTGTTGGAAATACTACAGAATGCTATCAAACAGAATTTAAATTAAAACAATTATACCCGATTGTTGAAGACTGCAACTGTAATTTGTGGAAGACAAAGAACAGCAATGGCAGTAGAACTGTAGCCGAGGCACGTCTGATGACGCTCTCCCTAGGACGAGTTCCGCTCCTTCGGATGAAATCCATGTGCAAAAGGTTCTCAACAAAACTGCCCCTAGGATACAACGGCCAATCTTAAGGTCCGATCGCACAAGAAGCCTGAAGTCTAGACTCCTTTTTTGGATTGCTCTGAAGAAAAACAGAGGAGCACAGCGAGAAAGAAAATTGTTTTTTCTGTGCATGACAAACGATGATGGAGATGCCCTAATATAAACAGATACAATCTGTTACGTTGGGTCTTTAATCCTTAACGTTAAAAACATTAAGGCCATATTTAATCCTCAACGTTAAAACTAACCCAACGAGCATTACTATATCAGTAGGATGGGTCCCCTCAAGGCCACCTGGCCTGGATCTGCACCCCCCCTACGCGCGATATACACACAGGATGTGCGTCGCAGACACATGCTCGGTTAAACGTTTTCTGGACCAGCCACCCCGGGGTTAAGCCCAACTCGCTTGCGCGCATAAGGCCCATGGCAAAATGCTCCAAAAGTCTTTAGTAAGTATAGGAATGAAAACACTTATAAAACCTCTTCAAAAGTTGGATTTTAGCAATGTGGGATGGTTTGTTTTCAACAACCTACACTACCCATAAAAAAAAAAAGGCAAAAGAGCAAAAGGACAAAACACCTTTTACAAAAAACACTTTTAGAATTTTTGAAACAAACAAAAAACCCAATAGTTACTCTTGCCTCTTTCTTTCTTTGTTTTTTTCCTAGCAACTGAAGTATTGAATACTCTCCATCTCCTCTTCTCCTCCTTGCTCTTCTTTTCTTTTTCTTTTTTCCTATTATTTTTTTTACCACCGGAAATAGATTTCTCTATGAAAAAGCGAAATGAAAATCCAGATTTTAGTCATTTCGCCAGAAATGCATGATTTTCAATTGAAATCTCTGAAATAGTTCGAAATCTTGACCGAAAAATTTTACAATGTGTTTCGTTTCGGTGGCATGGCGAAAATGAATTTTTTCGTCCATTTCGGCCGAAACGAAACGAGATTAACAACTATAACCATAGCCATTACATGAAATCGATCTTTCCCTTCTACCTGTATACGTTGCCCCAGCCCATCTAAAACTACTTTTGACAAAAAAGATTTCAATGAATTCTTAAATGAAAATTTTATGCAGTGTGGTGGGTATAGTTTTAATATTTTTTTTTCCAAAAAATTCATGTATGATGAATTGCTATTGGGTACTTCTCATATACATAAGGGGGTGTTTGGAAACGAGATATTTTAAGATATTTTTCTATATTATCTTCTAGTTTAGAATGTAAAGGATAACTTAGAAAGTATCTTATAATATCTCACTTTCTTCCAAAAACCTTCATATTACATTATTCACGGATATGCCGTATAAAATCATCTTTAAAAAATCTTTTCTAAATACAAATGGAGAGTTTAAGTAAAAACCATTGGAGAGTTCATGAGCAACCAATAATTATAATGTCCTACTATAAGTTTTAACATATATGGGTCCTACTATTATATTGGCCCCACAGTGCTTACAAATTTAATGTGGGGTCCTATAGCCATATCACAACTACATAGACCTTATTAATTATTAATATTAGGTGGGTCTTACAAATGTGATGCTTGCGGCTTTCAATGTGATTACCAACATTAGGTGGGTCCCATGCTACCAGAATTAGTCGGGTCCCATGATTACCAAGACTAAATTGTATGATTGAAATTATCAGTTTGCCATCATTAAATGGGTCCCACTATTTAATAGCTCTCCTAGTATTAATATGACTACCAACATCAAATGAGTCCTACAATGATTTCTCATAAAAAACCTAAATAGGGTCATTTGTGATAATCACCATTAGATGTATTATAGTATGGTTACCAATGTTTGGTGAATCCACCTTAATAATAAAACAATATTGCTTGGATCTTATGATTTAAATTTAATCTTATATTTTTTTAACAATAGTTGGGTCCTACCATGATTATTAACGACTGTGATTACTAATTAGTGGGCCCTGTGTTGGGTTAATTGATTATATTCTCTCTATTTCTTATTTGGTACATCATCTTGTGAGTTTTTTTATAGGGTAAATTAGCCAAAGGTCCCTAAGTAGTGTCCTTTAAGGCCTCTAATCCACATGACTGATTTGCCCTTCTAACCATTTGAAGTTATGTCACGCGTTTAATCCCTAATTTTAAGCTCCTTAACATGATATTTAATGGTTGATTTGCCCCTTTAAACATATCAACCTCTCTAACGAATTTTATTTGTTAGTTTTGGATCAAGTTATGAAACTCAAATAAGATGAAATATATCAAGTTTCAAAATTCAAATGGGAGGTAACGATTCAAAGCCTCCTATACCAATGTACGATTCGTTGCAAAGGCACTACTTGCAGAAGCTTTCATAGATTTTCTTTCCAATCATCAAATAACCATGCCCTAAGATCTGATCATCAGCCTATTATTTTTCCAACCAATCTTTGCCCCACCTCATTGTTGAGGAGTTTATGTGATTGGGAGTTTCTGTTATCATTGCCCCACAAGACATATGAGAAGAATTGCACCAAGACATATCAGAAGTATTGAATTGATCTTTGCCCTACACAAGATCAGTATTAACTTCTTTTAATGGGTTCATTCTAGTCGTGTGCGATCAAATAAGTAAGGAGATAATTTTTTTTCCAAGCCACAGATTGGTCATATGGCTTGGACTGACATCGACCAAAATTGATCTTATGGCTTAGGCCAAAAATTGGCTTGAACCTGAATATATGCATTGGACCCAATATGACATGGTTGCAAAGAATCAGCTTGAACCCCTATTAATCATATTAATTGGCCCTGTCAATCTAAGACAGTTTGACGAGACCCATGAAATTCATTAGGTATGGTACATGGAACGACTCCATGCTATATAGTGGTTGCCGATGGTGGGCTTGATAGAGGGTCCGGTAGCTAAATGGATTTAGGCCCATCTATGTATAAGTGGGCTCAATGCATTCTTGGGTTTACGCCCATATAATCATGACCCGCAACAAGGGTCTTGTGCCCAATAGAAGTTTGATAATTTTTTATGCCAACACTTCTTTGATCTTCTGTATTTTTTTCCTCACGTGGCTATTATATATCCTTTCTTTTTTTCTTTTATTGTGAGTTTCTTCGAAAAAATATATGAGTTTATCTTAGGTTTTTTTAAAAGGTTTTTGTTTCAAACTCGGATAAATTTATATGAACTTCTCACAAAAATCAAATAAATTTATCTGAGTTTTGAACAAATTTGTTTAAATTTGGACCAAATTTATCTGAGTTGGGAACAAATTTATCTGAGTTTGAAAAAAATTTATTTGAGTTTTGCCCAGTCCGATGTGCAGATTTTCTAGATGATTTTCCATTCTCAGATAAATTTATCTGAGTTTTGCCTAGTTCTATGTGCAGATTTTCTAGATGATTTCTCCTTCAATGAATCAGTTTTTCCCATTTTCTTTCTCTTATCTGTCGTAGTCCTTGATTTGTGCAATCAAATAATCTTCGTGAAATTGACGGGTTTTCTCTCCTTTTGTTTTCTCCAAATAAAATTATTTATGAAATCAGTTTTCCTTTTTTGTATACTGCACATAGTGTATTAAGAGGAGCACTCTGGACTTTTTAACCATTTAAAACTAGAAAAGGGACCTTTGGCTCCACGGAAAAAGAATGTGAACTATTTGCAATAATTTGGTTTGTCTGCACAATTTATTGAGAGTCCCTTTCATTATGTTTTTTGTTTACATACAACTAAAGCAAACTTATATATTGTTTACTATTATTTGATTGTTTTTTAGTTTGAAAACACCACCAAAGCTATTAAGGTGCATTTTCTCACTTTTTTTCTAGCACATTAGCTTAAGCAGTAACACTTTTAAAAGTAAAATCTATTTTTGTTAGAAATGTATTAAAACATATATAAATTTTAATTTTCTGATTTCTAATTTATAATCGTAATTAGTTATTTAACTATTATAAGTATCATTTACTGCTTGCACGAGCGCATCTTGCTAGTATTAGCATGATACTCACAATATATTTTCATCTTTGAACATATTCATGAAAATATTATGGTACGATCAAAACGATATCATTTTAAATAAACACTGCATTATATTAAAAATGAAATCTAAGTTGAGAGTAGAAAGAGAGGTAGTTTTGCTTGCTCATTTGTAATTTATTGTTTCACATTTTTTTCTTTCCATTTTCTTTACTGTACATTTCTTAAGTCTTTAATATATTTTACTATTATCGATAAAAAAAATGTTCAAAATGAAAAAAATAAAATAAATGAAGGATCAATGCATTTTTTAAAATCATGAAATTGAAAAAATGGCTCATATCTTAATTGTAAGAAAAGATTTATGATAGATGGGATCAGACTAAAAGCAGAGTTACATGGCAGAAAGACCAACTTTACTATAACACAGAATTTTCACATGTAAGGGTCTTGCACGTGTGATGAGCGGTTTCAAATCCCCACCCCCAAGTGGCATAGGCCCCATGCAATTTGGAGGTGGCAATCGAAAATCCGACATAACCAATGTAGGGCTCCCATAGTAGTCACCTGATGAATGACGATGATAAACATGCTCTTGACCAGGGTTGGCAATGGCTATTGCTCCAAGTACAATTAGGACAGGTCTTGGCTGGAACTTGGGGTAGGGTTCAAGCATATGGGCTTGGGGGTTAGGGCTAGGGCCAAAAGATGAGCTAGTTTATAATATATGAGCCATCTCAAGCTTTTATCTCAGAGACTATTTCATTGGTCAGCGTGGCAAAACAAACACATTATCGGTCCGTTTGTTTGTTTTTTTTTTTTTGGGTAAAATGGGTCCGTTTTGTTATTACCAAGGGTGACGAACCTACGTAAAAGCTTTTAGGGGCGGTGGGGTGGTCGCTCAATCGGATTTAGACTTAGTTTCACGCTTAGTGTCCAAAACCTCTTATCAGCCCTCTAAATCCTGCTTTGAAAATACGGATCGGCGCTTTCGGAGTGGATCCGTCTTTGGAGCGCGGTTCAATTATTTTCAGAGCGTGGTTTGACAATCTTCGTAGTGCGGTTCGACCGAATATGGAGTGAACCATGCAAAATTTTGATTTTTTTATGCATTTTTTTTTTCTGTAAGCTTGATATTTATTTTTTTAATGAAGAAAATTCTTTTGACTTATAATTATTGTCTATTTTATGTGATCAAATTGTAAAGTTAATTTTTATTTTCTATTTTTGATACTTAAATATATGAATAAGATATAGTTGTGCCTATTAGTTAATTATTTATAAACCCACAAGCATTATGTTATATAAGCGCTCCAGAGGCGCTCCGAATATATAATTATTTTGATAAAACTTAGCGTTTCACCAGCTCCTGCTCCACACTCTGGACACTTAGGTTTGACTTCTTATACTTCACATAAATTTCTTTTACTTTGCTTCTAAAATTCATATGAAAACCCCCTGTCATTTCCAAAATCCAACTGCCTGTTTGGCTTTATCCCTGCTCATGGGTTTCCCAAGTCCTGGCCCACCTGGTTGTTGACCCAAAAAACATTCAGCCCACAATGCCAAATGGGCAACCTACTTCCCACCTCCTCTCACATGCTTGTCAATCTCGATCCTCAGCTGCAAAAGAATGGCATTCTTGTAGTTTATGAAACCACAATGGATATTTATACTTCGGCATCTCATATAATTTCATCAACACCTGTCCCTATCTTTCCCATTGCTTGTTTCTTCGATCGCTTGTTTTCTATCGCTTGTTTTCCCTTTCTCGTTCGAGAACCGTCCGACTCCAATCTCTCGCAGCACGAGATCTAACCAGAAAGCAACGAAGAAGTTCGATCGATCTCTCTCAAAGGTCAGAAAAAAAAAACGCGATCTCATCTTTGTCATCCATAAACCTAGAAATCTCTCTTAACTTTTCCTCTCTCTCTCACTATCTTTATGTCCCCTTTGTCATTTGAATCTGTGATTTTGATTCTAGGGTTTTGATTTGGGCATGCTTTGATTTTGCAAGGGACATCCAAGCGGGGCCGTAGATCTATTTGTATTGCAGTTTCCTCCAATCTATATTTGCATTTTTAGGGTTTCGATGGTGGATTACATGTTTTGATTTTGATTACTTGGATTTTTTTAGGGTTTCGATACGTGATACGTGTTACGCGGTAGGTAGAGAACGCAGGAGTAGTATATCCCTTGTACCTAATTCAGATGGTTAAGTTAGTGTTGGAATTCTATTCGGTTTGATTACTTCGTGAGAGAGCATTTAGAGTTTTCTGATTGTGTTAGAAATGTCTCATTTTTTTTTTCATCCTATGTTTGAGATGATGAAAGCATGTCTTTTGTATGGTGATGATATGTTCAGCAACGGGCGTTAATGTCTGTCAACTTTGTTCAGTGTGTGCTATGGCAGGAATGGAATTCGCCGTGCTGATATGTTTATGGAATATGTTGCCAATTGAGATGGTTAAGTTAGAATTGAGAGAGCATGGGATTTGGTTACTTCCCTAGAGAGCGTTTAGAGTTTTTCTGGCTGATCTAGAAGTTGCTTGCTTTTGTCCCACATGTTTGAGATGATAAAGATGTGTTCTTTTTATGTTTGGTTTGGGGTTTCTGATATGGTGATGATGTGTTGACTGACGCTCAACTTTGTTCGGTATGTAGGATGGCTAGGGATAAGATAGATAGCTTTTCTTTTAATGTTTTCAATGGGTTAAAGGTCCCTTGTATGATGCATGCTTGTCGAGTAATGCTTAAGTGTGGTATTTAATATTGATTATCGAAAATATTCAAAAGAATATATTGATTATTGGACTTCTTATGTTGACTGCTGTTCAATTTTAATAGCCAAATGCCTTGGCACCTTATCAGTGGCATGCATGAATTTTAGCCTCTTTTTCAATGGTCCCATTTTTTTGTTTTTTGAAAACACAGTACGCGCATTTTTCATTTGTCTCTCATCTGCCTTGTTTATGTCCTCCTTTTGATTGTCTCATTTTTCTAAAGTTTTCAACACCTAATGATAGATTGGGAGAGTTTTGACATCAAGCAGGCAGGTGACGGTTAAAGTTGTCGAAGCAGACAAAGTTTACTTCTTTTTATGTGCCATTATCAACCTGTTCTGTTATGCTGTCTCTTGTTGCTGTGGGTGAATATGGGATTACCATATGGATGGAATATTGTGCACGATATGTTTCTTTCATATACTATATTAAAGAGATCATCGTCGTGTGTGTTATTTTGACATGCCTGCTAGGCTTTTTTCCTTTGTCTACAATAGTAACAAATGCTACAGTTTTCCTTAACAAATGCTACAATTTTCCTTTGTCTACAAAAGTAGCAAATGCTACAGTTAAACTTGTTTTTAGTATTTTGTTGTTTTGTGCTGACACATTAACTGCGAAAAAACTCATAAAGAGCCCCTAACTCTCATCTCTGAGGGTCCTATTTGTTTTAATCATGGCGGTTAAAGTCTTCTCTCCTGTTATAGAGCTTACTTTGTGTTGTAAGCGTGGTGGTTGAATATGCTGTTTACTCATTTGGCCCAAATATGTGTGATATGTTACTTTCCCATAATATACTAGGGACTAGGGAGGTGATGTAAATCAAATAAAGAAGTATTTTTAATAATTGAAACAATTAAACTATTGGTCGTAACCATCTGCCTTTCGGAGTTTAAATTAATAAAACATCTGTATTCTGCATTATCCAATGTATGGGACCAGATATGTCTCACTCAAACAATCCCTAATTTTAATTTAGGATTGCTTAAAAAATTGCTGGTAGGTCATTGTATCAACCTGATAAAAAATTCCAGTTTCCTTCACCAGACTGATAAATGAGATGGCTTATACCTGCAGCAAACCAAAATTCCATGCGAAAGAGTCAAGGCAAGGAAGAATACAGAGAGCGGGACCCCATTGTGAAAACATAATAGAGATTGAAGGCTTCAGTTATTTACATTGAATACCCAAAAAACCAGTTTCACATAGAAGCTTTGAAGAAAATAAGGTTAATGTAATTTGATCCCCAAAAAGCTTCCTAGCCAAATGCCTTACATGGCTATTTATTATGAATTACAAAAAATAACCTTACCTGTGGCTATTCTTATTCCTAAATTGTAGAGGCAACTCTATTCTTATTTCTTAGAGAGCCCCAATGAAAATTTTAAATGAAAAGGAGATTGAGCCCAAGATAGTAGGTTACCTTAAACCAAACCAAACCAAGCCTTTTCCCACTAGGTGGGGTCGACTATATGGATTTGACGACGCCAATCAAATTTGTTTAAGGCAGATTTGAGACCTAATGAAAGATAGTAGGTTACCTTGTTAAAAAAAAAAAAAAGTAGGTAACCTTTAAAGAGCCTTAGCGAATTAGAAAGCTAATGTGGGATTTGTACTGCTTAAGTTGGGTGCAAATCACCACAAAATATTTTCCTCTTCATAGGCCTCGCATGGAGTCCTTTGCACGCTCTGATTTCATCATCAGGTAATCGATATGCCATCTCTTTTGACATGTCTTCTAGTGGCTTCTGATGTCTTGGACAATTTTAATTTCTTTTGTGGCAATTTCTGTGGGCATATTGTCTTAAATGTTACTATTTATGTAGCAAAAACTCTCTGCATCCTTTTTTTTTTTTTTAACACATTTCTTCTAGAAAAAAAAAAAAAAAAAAACCATAAACTATCTCAGATAGTTACAATAGCAAAATTACGCATGTTCAATAAATTTTCCTTACAACTGATAATAGGGGGCATCTTCGTCCATCTTATTTTAATGAAACTGTTTTACGATTCCCTCCAATTTAAGTAGGTTTGGTGGAGGTTAAAGAGAGGAGGGTTTGCACATTCACCTTTATGCTGAAAAGATTCTGTGCAGTCACTTAAATGTTCCATGCAAGCAAATGACTTCTCAGGGGTGTCTCCACACGTGAGGAATTCCAAAATGAAAGAGTATTGCAAAAATACAATGACACTAATAACAAAATTTAAAAATCCAATGTATTGTTAGAAAAGTCCCTTCACAACATATTCACTAGGAATGGTTGACCACCTTACTGAGATTTTCCTTCAAACGCTAGTTCTAGTCGTGTTGCACGTTCTAGATGAGATGACAGTGACACTAAATACTTTATTCTAGTATTATACTTGAAGAAACGACTAAACAAATAATAAAAATCCTCCCTTCGGATGTGCAAGTGGGTCTTTTTGAATTTTCTTTCACTTAAGCATATGCTTGATTAGTCCTGTAACTGAAACGTGTCTCTTTAGCATGGTTGATTATAGGTTGAGGCTTAGCTCTCCTCTTGCTTACATTGTTCCATCGGTTGCATTAACTTTCTCTGTTTGAGAGAGCTCAATTACGGTGAGTAGATGGCTTAACATTGCTCGAAGATGTCTACTTGCCTTTCAAAGTTTTAATAGTCATGTGTTAACATGTGCTTTGGAGCTTGGTTGATGATTTCGCTTAACAAGTAACTTTTGATATCCTCCTGTTAACAAGGGAGCTTGGTCATTTCTAATAATAGTACAACTTGTATTCCTCCATATTTCAAGCTTCATCATGGTGAAACTTGGTGGTGAGCGCACAAGATACCTATTCTACTAACGGTATGGTGACTCCAGTTGGACTCGTTACTAGGCATCTGACATTTCTTTCTTTCCATAATGATGCAGTCTGATCAAATAATGGCTAGAAAGTATAATATGCGCAGAATCAAATTCATACCTCATATTGGATGAAACTATAATTGCCAAGATTCAAAATTCCTGTATTAGTCTTCTGCAGGAACCTGTGATTCCCCCAGCCATGAAAGAATTGCAAACCAAACTTTCTTTTCCACTTCAGAGTTGTGGAGAAATTATTAACAGTTTTCTCATCTCAGAGGCATAGAGTGCACACATTGACAATATGCTGTCTTGGGCATCAGCCCACCTTTTTAGGTGGGACCTTTGGAGGTGCAAAAATAGATAGGTTGGGCAAAGCATTTATTACATTTCACCATCATGAAGATACACGTAGGAAGACTTAACTACAAAATTGTCATTAATCGACCAATCCGTACGTCGGTATCATATCCCGATTGAGGGACAAAGACGTTTTGCAACATGTGCAGCATGGCAAGAACCTAATTAGTTTCTCCCTTTGTTAGCAGGGACGACACTGACTTAAATCCATAACCGTGCTGATAGTCGCTAATTGTTGCTTTCATATTTGAAGCTATTCTAAGTATACCGGGAAATCTACTTGCCAAAGGTTCTTCTCTCGTCCATAATGGTAAAAAAAAAAATGGATGCTATTCTGGTTTCCCAACATTTACTGGACATTTTAATCAAAGTGGGTATTGTCTAGATAAACCCCATCCATTGTGATTTTATAGTCTATTGACTGAACACGACTCCAAAATGCTGAAACAGCTAAAACGTTTCAGTTTGGAGTCAAACCAGAATGAGTCCAAAACAAAACTGCAGACATTGTGGCAGGGAAAACTGAAAACTGTGAACGTTGGAACAGGGTATATATCTAGCCATTCAATACAAGGATTTGCCTTTAGGATTGTTGATTTTGATTTCTTTCTGACACCAGAAGGTTATGACATTCTGATTGGTTATCATTGTTCCTCTTCCATACATATTTTACATGATTGCTTACGGATCTTTGCCTTTCAAAGAGATGTTTCATTTCATGCTGTTGATGCTAGAAAAGTTTGTGTGGCTTGCTTTATTGGTGACCATTAAGGTACCTGTTAATGCTATGGTTTTTTGTTTAATTGAAATATTACATGTTTTTAGCAGAGTAGATATTTGAGGGCTAGAACATGTCCCAGTACCAAGGGGACGAGATCGACTATATGGCAGAAGATTATGAAATGGCGGATGTTTATGATGACATAGATGAAGAATTCCATGGTAGAGGGATGGGTGACTCAGAATCAGATGATGAATACGATCACATGGTCTGTGTCAATTTCTTTAATTTTAGTCTAGCCTCTATTCTGGGCATGCTCATTTATTTGTCTGACTTCTCGATAGGGTTCCTAATCTGCATGGATTGATCTCAGTTGGATTCTCTGTGCTGCATAAAATATGTTGTATGCTACAGTGAGTCAATGTTAATGACTGGAATGCTCGGAGGATCACGCTGGATGAGCTAGGCACTAGTTACTAGCGAAAGAGAAAATGTTGAACTGTACAATTCTGCCTGTTTAATTGAACATCTCTTGTTTCCGACTATTCAATTGAGGGGATGGGATGCTAGTGTGGGCACAGCCTTGCCACATTAGTAGCATGTTCTCATGTCGTGGATTTCCCTTGGAACCTGTCGAGAAATCCATTGTACGACAATACATTATACATCCTCCTTTTTGACCAGTTCTATTTTTTGCTATCTTAGCTGTTTGTAAATTTGGTAGTCCAATTTTTTCCTCATTCAAGTTAATGAAGTAGCATTGGGATTCTTTATGGGGAAATTTAATTGCTTCAGGATGGTAAGATACGTGACACTTCTGCTGCGCAAGCAAGGAAGGGGATAGATATCCAGGGAATTCCGTGGAATAGGTTAAGCATCACCAGGGAGAAATACAGGCAGACTAGGCTCGAACAGTACAAAAATTATGAGAACATTCCTCAATCTGGAGAGGGGTCAGAGAAGGTATAGATTCTTACCCTTTTTTGTTAGAGAGGTATGTATTATTATTTGAGCAGTGTAAAGGTTTTAGCATTTCTATTCATATATTTCCACTTTTGCATCTAGGAATGCAAACCAACAAAGAAAGGGGGCATGTATTATGAATTTTGGCGCAATACAAGGTCTGTGAAATCTACAATCCTTCATTTCCAGGTAAGCATTCCAATCACAAAGTATTTTGACTGACGGAATTTTGGTTGCTTATGTTCTAAACTATTTGGATGGGATAAGGCTTAAATGATGGTGATGATGTTTTACACAATTTTTGGTTAATAATTAATGCTGTTCGGTGCTCAATTTAAGTTTTCTATCTTGCAATTGGGACCTTCTGGCATGAGCCGGCAAGTTGTTATAAATACCATGATACAAGATGTTATGAATATCATGGTATACATTTTTTGAAATAGTTAGTTAATAAAAGCTATACAGTATGAGAGGTATATACAGTACACATTGTTCTGAATGTTGAAATTGTATGGCAAATCATTCAAGGTGTTGATGGAATCTATCGGGAATTGTATCCGTTGCCCAATTTAATTCTTATATCTTGCAACTGGGACCTTCTGGCACGAGCCAGCAAGATGTTAGGAATATCATGAGATATATCTTTTGAAAATTACTTCGTTAATAAAAGCTATATAATATAAGAAATGTATACTATACACATTGTATTGAATATTGAAAATCATATCGCAAATCGTTCAATGTGTTGAATGGAATCTATTGGAAATTGTATTGTGAATTGTTGGAATTTTTTCTCTCTTAGAAACCTGAAAAATAATTAGAAAATTAAAAGAAAAGAAAGGGTTTGTTATTCATAACTCATCCATTTTCTATCTACAGCAACATAAATACAATGACAATTAAGACTATGATAGTCATATGAAGAACATCATTGACATATATTAATACATCATATATATAATAATGATACATGTAAATAGTTAAATGTGTTTAAGATATCAATGTTACTAGAAGAAAATAAACAAGTTACAAATAAAAAAAAAATTAAAATCATCAACCGTACATGGTTAGAATGTGTCCTTCAAAAATTGTTCATGTAAAAAATGAATACAGAACAAAATACCGGATGTATGGTCGAGCGCTTTAGTAATGTGCTTGTTTCTTTTTGTTAGCACTAATAACCTTTTAAAAGGAGAAAAGCTAAGTGGCGTAAAAGATCACTAACATCAGCCTCTTGATCGTGGTTATACCCGCTCATCCAAATCACTGGAATCATAAGTGATGAAACAAGTACCAAATCGTAAGATTTATTGATGAATCCTAAGGATTCTCCTCTAAATTGATTTTGTTCCTTAGACACAAATGTTTTCCTTAGGACTTGATACAACATAGGATTCTGACAACAATGATCATACATATTTCAACCCCAAGAAGAGGCTAAAGCAAAAGAAAACAGGAAAAAAAAAAAAAAAACCCGCCACCTATCACATGAATTTTGAGCACGATCATCAGAAGATACCATCAGAGTTGGGCGCTTCACTGTTCACTCCCTCTTTTCCTAGGTGACCTGCTGTAGAATTCACACTATGCTTTACATGTTGAAAATGAAACACCTATGCTTCATGCAAGATCCACCACTTTCTATGACACATTAACATGCTCACGAGGGGCCTCTGAGAGACTTGAAGCTACGAAAAAAGCCCTCTTAACCATGCTCTGCTGAAGTAGACCGGAGGCTTTAAGGAGACTGATCTTAAGAAGTAACAATTCTTCCTTATTTATATATATTTATAGAATAACCCCTAGTGGGACTGGAGAAGGATAATATGGGGGAATAAGCATTATCCTGAATAATTGAACCCATGTCGCCATGCCTAGCTTACCTTTAGCACTTTCATCAAATTTTAATTTCAGAAAACCTTATGGAGGTGGAGCCCACCTTGACACAATGCGAAAATCGAAAGGGGATGAAAATGTCACCTCATTTGAATTTCTGATAATCATTGCTATAGAAATACCCTGGAATTGAGGGAGGGTGGCCAACCCAAGATGCAACATAGAATTTGACTTTGTTGACCAATATTTGTTCATTGGAAGATTTGCCCTCAAGACACTGCATATTTCTTTCCTAAAAACAACCAAAATCGTAGCCAAGATAGTTCTACCCCTCAGACCCCACCCTTTTCCATTCCTCAAACAGGTGAATCTGAGAATGCGGAATTTGCCGACTATAATCAAACCACCCTTGAACATACCTCCATAGCAGTTGAGCAGTTAGAAATTGAGCAACAAATTGTGCACCATTTCAGCCTCTGCTAAGCACATAGTATAGACATCCACTTGCGTTTCCACAACTACGGTCATAATTTTTCCTCTGAAAAGTGCCATCCAACCAAAAGCAGCAATCCGTTGTGGAACCCGAACTTTCCACAAACTACCTTGTGGGCTAATGCCACCCTTCGTGGCTAAGGAAAAGGAAGTGACTGAACATAGTGCCCACAATACATGCCCATTAACTGACGCCGAGTAGTTATCCACCACCTCTCACTGATCATGGGCGCACTGCGATGATTTGGAAAGCTGGCTGTATCGGGCCAGAACAGACTCTTTCCTTTCCAACATGGAACCTATATTCCAGGAAAAGGCCTCCTCTATGGACAAGATGCCCTTCCAAAGACCCCGAATGCCAAGGAGAAGGCTCTCTCTCGTATCCCATCCGTTCTTAGTCACCCCATTATGAATATCATGGTAGTGCAATACAGTGAAACTTGAATTAAATTTTAGTGTTTTTAGAATTAGAATAGTACAGTTAATATTTTAGGAATTATGTCCCAACTGATGGGCCCATAGTACGGATGCAAGGTGCTCATTGTTGCAACCATGGGGTTGCGGTTCAAGTGATGAATACCTATCAGAAAATAAAATGTTTGGAGTTATGTAGCATTACTGTAAGACCATGACAAAACTTGTGGGTGCTTATTTTGTACAATGTTTGGACGGACAGAGCTCTAAAGATGTGGATGATGTTTTACACAATGTTCGGTAAATAACTTATGCAATTTGGTGTTCATGCAACTGGGATCTTCTGGCAGGAGTCTATAGCAAGACGTTGAATAAACACAAATATTTGTAGATTGAATTTGTGTCAGTAAATTGAAGTAAAGCCAAAGTGTAGTTCCAACAATTGTTATAAAAAAGAAACAAGGGATCCAACAAATGTCTAATCACGGCTCATGTAAGTTGTAACCTAATGAAGTTGCGATAGTTGCCTCTTTTATGGCTTTTAGCCCGCCCATGCCATTCCGATTAATGCTTGAGTTCTTGTTTATGGAGGACCTTTATCGTCAATGTTGTATACATTGTGTCTATGGAGGGTAGAATTTGTCCCGAGGTGTATATATGATGCTCTTGGAGGATAGGTTTTCTGTTTTGGTAATTTGTATTTTAGTCTCCTACAACATACTTCACTTTGCTCAGACCTAAAAGGTTCTTAGGCAGCACTTGTGTGTATATTATGTGGGCATGATGTGTTTGTGAGTCGTGACAACTCTCTGCAAGCCTGAAAATCACTAATAACCAAGTTGCCTTGAAGTTTTCTTCAGTTAAAGTTTCTTATGTTCACTTTTGGCAACCAAATCTTTGGGGAAAGATATTTTCTGCTTTACCCCAAAATCATGGAAAACCCACATTTGAAAATTGTAAATATCCCTAAGGATTTGGGCCAATGGAGATCCTCATTTTTGAAGGTTCACAAATCCGATTCACAAATCCGACAACCACCCCCAACCACCACCAACATTGGATGTGGAAATCCTCACCTAAAAAGGGAGAGACAGTATAAAATCCTCAAATCTGTAGAATCCTCATCTGGTACCAAACATGTGATGTAAGGAATCCTCAAGTGAGGAAAGTTTTTGTTTCAAGTGCAGTGAAGAACCCTCAAATCAGGGGATTCCTCACCTGTTCCCAAAAGTGCCCTTAATGAGTTTCAGTTAGAGTTTCTTTTTTTACCATTCGAAAAAAAAGGGTCAAGAGTTTCCTTTTTTTTCATGTATTTATTTTTTTACCATATCCCCCTTTATCTTTTGTGCCAATTCTAAATTGTTTTGAATGGTAGTTCTAAATAACCTCCTATTGTTTCTGAAGTTTAACTGTAGCCACTTCTGTTTGAAACAATTTGTAAAATAGCACCTGCCCGTTACTTCAGCAATTGGAAACACTAAGAAAACATCAAAAGACACTTAACCCCCCCCCCCCCCCCCCCCCCCCCTTTCGCTTGTAGACTTTGTTGTTAGCATTACATTTAAAAATAATTCCAACCTCGCTGAAAACCGTGAAATCAACATCTGAACCCATTTTTCAAGTCATATGTCCCTACACTTTACAAGTAGTTCAATAATTAAATACTTGCTTTAGAATTATGCTGCTTGAATTCTAACCTCGAGTCTTAGACACAATCGTCTCTCTTGAATTTGAAAAATCCATTTCATAGACCATATTTTATTAGATCTCAGCTCAATTTTTTTAGTTCTAAATGTCAAGTCCTGGCATCCATAAAACACAAATTCATACCTGAAATTCTGAGTTTGAATAGACTGTTTTTTTTTAATGGCAATTTTGAATAGACTGTCCATCAAACACTTACCAGACAATGTTCTTACCACCAATCCCATAACTAATACCAAGCCAAGAGACATCACAGATCACATTCCAAAGCTCAGATCTTAGCTTAAATCGTTATCACCAGCAGAGGCCCAATAGGAAACCGACTCTCTGTTGGTGTACCAGTAACCACCGTATCTCCATGTCAACGCTGCAGCTTCTAGCCATCTGCACATCTCTCTTTTTTTTTTCCATTTTCATTATAATTTTTTTTTGCTACACCAGGGATTTGAACTCATGCAGTCTACTCATATGCCCTGTTCCTAACTGGACTACAGCTGAGAGACGTCATCCATACATAATTTGCCATGCAAACCTTTGTTGCTGTCTCAGCACCTAGAACCAAACCCAGCCCAGTCTCAATTGTTATCAGCCCTGTCTTGTCACCGTCAAGAATCTTCTGTCAGGTCTCGACCCCTCAAATGCCATCACCACATGTCCCTACTCCCCACTCAACAACTCGGACTTAGAAACCTGTTCACACCTATTGCTTGCCCACGACCCCACATGCTATTATTCATTATCACAATCCCTTCTTCCTGTCAATCCCTGGCTCCCTACCCTCTTATCTCTTGCAGTTCTTTTCTCCTTCAGTCTTGTTTGACAAATGCAGAGGTGGCACTGTGAAATTTCAAAGCCAGCATATCAAAATTCCCATATAGAATTGAATGGCACTTTTGATAAGAAAAGAAGAAAATCTCTAATGAGAGAGAATGTAACAAGAGAGAATCCATTTCTGTGGTAGCATCTCTCTTCAAATGTATGAAAATCCAACTTACAGGCAACTTTGCCCTTTTTGATGTCCACCCAAAAGTCTCCAAAGATAAAATGTCTGAATAATCACCCATGATAATTTAGTTAAGGTTCACTGTTAGTGTCCAAGCATCCAACAGCCAAATCATTCCTGATCAAGTTGGATGTGCTTTCTTATTTTGGTTAAGACAATTATGATTTTCTTGAGGAAACACTAGAATCCATCTACCAAAGGTTATTTTTTCAAACATATATCAGTCATTGTTATCCAATTTATCAAAACAATATGATCTAATGGTTTGGCATTGAGCTTTGATATGAAAATCTAAATATTTTGTTCATGTGTGTAGATAGTTTGTTATATATTTATCTGATTTTAGAAATATGTGGTCAAATCTTAACCTAACCGTACACTGAAATCTTCAGTAACCGCAAATTGGGCTTTTTAAAACTACCAAAGGACAGAAGAAGTGCAATATTTTGATATTGAGAAATTATGTCCAGTGCTATTGAAATCTTGCATTATTAGGTGTATATATATTTTGTTCTACATGTATCCAAGCAGCACCTTATTTGGATAATATCAACTGACATCTTATGTTTGCTCCTTTGCAGTTGCGGAATTTGGTTTGGGCCACTTCAAAACATGATGTGTACCTCTTGTCACACTATTCTTTGATTCATTGGTCTGCAATAACTTGTAATAAGTCAGAAGTTCTTGATGTTTCGGGACATGTGGCACCATGCGAGGTGCATGTTTTTATCAATAAATTTGTCTGGGAACATCCACTCTTTTATTACTTCCGCTTGAGTTGTAATTTCTTAATGTCACAAAATGTGGTTCTTTGATTGTTTCATGTAGTGAATCTTGTCCTCTTTCTACTGACATCTTATACTTTCTAATACAGAAACACCCAGGAAATTTATTAGAAGGATTCACTCAGACACAAGTTAGTACATTGGCGGTAAAGGATAATTTACTTGTGGCAGGAGGATTTCAGGGCGAGCTTATTTGTAAGGTAGTATTTTCAATCTCATCGGCACTAATTTTTGAACAAGAAAGCTTACTAGCTTTCAGGAGGAGGATATGCATTCATGAAAATCTGTAACTCAATGCATCTGTAGTGCATCTATCCGTCTTCCATGTATGCATGCATTTACTTGTCATGCATGTGTGCTTATTTCTGCACATGCACAGAAGGTTGTATTTGTCTTCTCGGGCACTTCACACATGCACACACTCAGTTTAAATTTATTGCCTTGTCAGCAATCTCATCATTGTTAGAGCCTGATGCTTATGTGCACCCCCTGTTTGCATTATCTTACTAGTAAGAATGTTTACATGCACCCACAATTGCTGCTAATTGTGTGAAACCGCTTTCTTGAGAAATCAGCTTCCACTCCATATGTGCATCGTCTTTATCAAAGCCTAGTCCCAACTTTGTTGGGGTCGGCTACTTGAATTCTGTTTTAACATTTGCCATGAAATATTCTGATCCTTGTTATGGCAATAGGCCAAAAAAAAAAAAAAATTTGGAGAAGCAATATAGTAGTCATTCTAGGGAAATGTTTGCTTTTACTATGAAAGCCAACCTCCCATATGGGATAAGGCTGAGGATGATGGTGGTATTTACTTTGGAAGCATTCGTTTTTATTTTTTTATTTTAATTTAGCCTGCTAAAGCTGAATTTTCTCATACTTACCTCCCAATCTAGATGTTAAAGAGGTGGTGACGCAGTCCTGATTTGACACAATTGGACAAGCTGAATTTTCTCATACTTACCTCCAATCTAGATGTTAAAGAGGTGGTGACGCAGTCCTGATTTGACACAATCGGACTATTTAGGGCCTAGATAAACCAAAACCAGAAATATTCCAGCACCACACCAATATGCAGTGAAGGAACAGAAATCCAAAAACTCAATGGTGAAGGAACAATGCTGAAAAATCACTCACCTTAGAAGCCTTCCTCAATCTCTATGCATCATACGGTAAAACACAGCATAACAATCCTTTTTTTCATAGAATGAACCTGCTGACCAAGACTCCTTTTTTACTGTCGACTGCTACCATCTATACATAATGCTCAAAACCTACATAAAACCCTAAAATCTGCTCCTAAAATTATTTTCCTACTATCAATAGAATTCTTTAGCAAGAGTTTCCTACTCAAACATGCATGGAAATGGAAATCAACAAATAGAAACCTGCAGGATTTCCAGAATCTGGACGTCTTTGATATCTTGCAGTAGAATTGCTGTGGGGCCCACATGGCCCATCCTTTGACCAATCAAACCCAGCAATTTTATAGAAGAGACTGGGGCGACCCTATAGATGCTGTCATTCCTTGGATTGGGTCAATTTAGGCCCAGTAGCTGAGTGCCCACAAATCCAGTACGTGAGACACTTCTTCCGAGTTTTCTGAAGATTTGCAAATAAACCCATGTTTTCTATATTATTCTCCAAACAGCCCCTGAAATTCATATTTAAGCATAATTCCAAGCTGTGTGGGTCTAAGTTTTCAATCAAAACTTGTCGGGACCCTTGTGGGCCATCTTGGGATGCACCAATTGCTTCAAGTAGGTTTCAGCCATTACACAAATTACATCTTTATCAATTTCTGTGTCAGGTGGGGACCCCATTCGTAAAATGGAAACATCTGTAGGAGAAAATTACTCGCCTGTGAAAAAGCTTGAACAAGGATTATCGATAAAAGAACAAAAAAGTAACAGGGAAAAGGGAAACATGAGGCATGCCTTCATATTGTGCCAGTTTTTTTTTTTTAAATGTCAAAAGCTTGGATATATAGCATTTTTTATTTGGATGCTTACATATCTTGTACCAGGATTCTGCAAAATTACTGAGTTTTGCGTAGCTAAATGTATTTGCATATTACATTCATTTGAAGATTGTCTGCCTGACTGTCTTCTGCTTCCAGATTAGCAGAAACATACAGTGGCTGATGTTTTTTTTTTTTTCTCTCTATTATGTCAATTGCAGTATTTGGATCGTCCAGGAGTTACTTTCTGCCACAGAACGACCTATGATGATAATGCAATCACAAATGCTGTTGAGATTTATGATAGTCCCAGGTGTGCAGTTGTCTTTCAAAGTTTATTATGCCCTTCATTTGAATGCGTGGAAGCTAACTTAACCTGTACATTCTATTCAGTGGTGCTGTTCACTTTATGGCTTCAAATAATGATTGCGTTGTTAGAGATTTCGATATGGAGAGGTTCCAGCTTTCCAAGCAATTCCGCTTTACTTGGCCTGTGAATGTAAGTTACACAGATGACAATGAACTTGTGCGGACAGCTTAGATTCTATCATTCATTTCATTAACCACCATGCAAAAATTGTAATAGATGGATCAAACTGCCCTTAATTTTCATAGTTTGATGCCTTAAAGGCTATAGCTGCTCATCATCCTAAGGCTGTGAATGGGTCATGAGAAAAAAAAAAAAAAACTGGTTTATAAATCGGCTTTTTAATTACCTAAATCACAGTTGTAGGCTTATTGGATGAGAGAGCAAATTCATCCATTCAAGTCCTTGTGGTTCTATACAACCTATTGTGAGGTGTCAATTAACCCATTTTGTCCTGTGGAAGTTTCTGCCCCATCAATTCATCTCACTGGATCTGTGGTTTTAGTGTATCTTTTTTCACTTCACCCGGTCACTACAAATCTTCTAACCCCACAGTTAGATATGAGCAAGTTGACTGTTATAAGCCGTCCTTTTAAATTTGTGGTGAAGGTCAATTAGCAGTGGTACTTGCCCAAATATTACCTGTACCTGAGTGGTTCTTTATTTTATTGGAGGTGTACCTGAGTGATTCACTTCTTTTTTTTTTCCTTCTGTTTTTGACCGATAACATGACTTGAACCCATAACCTCATGGACAGCCAAGTGATTTGCCAGCTGAAAACTCAAATCTTATTCATTGGGGATTATGATACTGATTTGAACTCATTGCAAAATCCAGTGGCCTCAAACGTGCAAGGTTTTTGGACATTACTTCCAAACACTGGAAGGTAACTGGTAACAACTGTTTAGATGTGGGAGCATGTGGTTTATAAATGAAATTAACTAACAATTTTTTTTGATGAAATGGATAGGAGAACCATGGTTTTGATCGAACCATCTCAACCATGCAATGTTTGGGAGTAGTTTCATTGAATGGGGATGCCAGCAGGTTAGATTGATATTTGTCACGGTTAATTTACCTGGCCCCACTTACACCGGTCTTGCTCCATACTGCCCTGCCCCATGATGGCTTGTGTGTGAAACCAGACCCACCCATGATTGGTACCATTCGGGTTTGGTTTATTTCAGATTTTCATACTTTGAAGTGAGATAGAAGTTATATGTAAAATTTTTAAGAGAAGCTAGGAACATTGTTATCACTCTCTAAATTTTGTTTTACCTTTTATACACTAATTATTTGTTGACTTTCAAACTGATGGTTATAATGTGTCCAGTTACCTGGTTTTATGGTCACCTCTATTGTCACTTGTAATCACAATATGTCATTTCTATGTGTTGTGAGCTTTTTGGTGTCCTTCATGATGCATGCAACTTGTAGTGATACTTTTATTGAAATTGTCATTGTGGCAGCCTTGGCAATAGTCAATGACTATTTCCACTCAGTAGAAATAGAATCATATATTTATTGTATGGAATGTGGGCCTGACACCGAACTGATTTGCCGAGTCTGCATCTGTATTTGGTTTTTACTATGGTATACTGCACAAAGTGAATGAGTACGCTGCTATTTTTTTAATGAGCTCTTATTGCATTTGCAGCATACATCACTAAGTCCGGATGGAAAGCTTCTTGTCATAGTTGGAGACAACCCTAAGGGACTATTGGTGGATTCTCATACTGGGAAGGTACTAATCTTTTCCATTTTATGAATAAGAAATACATCATCATTACCGAACTATCTGATGATAAGGAGCTACTGTTGATTTTATGGTAGAACAGGTTTTTAAATATATATATATATATATATATATAAAATATGTGACCAATCGTTGTCAGCAAAGCTTTATATTGCTGCTCTCTTTAGTAGTAACTCAGGCAGCTGATGCAAACTTTGAAGAAGGTCTTCTGACATGAGCATCAAAACAACATTTGTCTGTCCTCTGCAGAAATCATCGTTAAAAATGCATTTGGGGTGTACGCAGGGAGAATCTGCTATGCATGTGCACTTTAGCTCTATGGGGCTCACTTGCCATCTTTTAATTCAAGGGCTGGGATAACCGGATGGGTTTTATTTTTTTGCATTACCCTTATCTGTAAAGAGACTTTTCACCTATCCTACCCCTGATGATGGGAATGCATCCAAGTGGGCCCCATGAGCTGGACTGCAAAAGCACAGTTTGCTGTCTGCTCGTGGGTATAAATCTTCCACCTGAAATTTTTTATGAAGTAGAAGCAAGTTTGGGTAGAAAATAGGACCTCCATTTGGGTGGGGGTATTTTGCATTTGGGTAGGACCTTTGCATTTCTACTCAGACCGGAAATTCAACTGTTAATTGATGAAAGTGATCCTGCACTTTTCTCGTAAAGATAACATACCTTTTTTTTTTAATCTAAATTGTACAATTTCTTTCATTAGAAGCTTAGTCTATGAAAACTGGTCAACTTATCTTGATGCAATTTGGTCTGGCCTAGATGAAGCTGGTGTTGGAAACTTCTTTTTTTGGGTATGAAATAAGAATATTTTGATTGATGGTATCTAGTGTGGGTGAAGTAAACTTGGTTGGCAACTGCTCCTCTCTGACTCCAAAATTCTGTGTGTGATAGAATGTCAACGTTTTTAGTTGGTGACTTCAACTTGGATATCCATATTTCAATCATATGGAGCCCATAGGATAATGAACTGCTGTCTAATCTTGTCTGTCCATCCCGCAGACCATAACTCATCTGTCTGGTCACCTGGACTTCTCGTTCGCTTCAGCATGGCACCCCAATGGCCATACCTTTGCAACTGGAAATCAGGACAAGACGTGCCGTATTTGGGATACCCGGAACCTCTCCCAATCAGTAGCTGTCCTCAAGGGAAACCTTGGTGCCATCCGCTCGATCCGATTCACGTCTGATGGGCAGTTCATGGCGATGGCGGAACCTGCAGACTTTGTCCATGTCTATGACACAAGGAATGGCTATGAAAAGGAGCAAGAGATTGATTTCTTCGGTGAGATATCTGGTGTTTCTTTCAGCCCTGACACCGAGTCACTCTTCATTGGAGTTTGGGACCGCACATATGGTAGCCTTCTTCAGTACAGTCGGAAACGGAGCCTTTCATACCTCGACTCCCTATTTTAAGGTAATCATAAAGCTTTATTTCATTTTTTTTTTTTTTTTTGGAACATGGGCGTGACTCGCATTGATTTGCTCTACTTGAGTGCCCTACATTGCAACCACTCTGCAGGTAGAGCAACATCATATAATTTTAGAAGAAAGAAGGAAATGCTCTCGTTCTTTTCTTCTCAATAATGTAAGATGGATATTTTAGTACTTTGGGGACATTGGTTTAAGTTGTATAAAGAGCGAATGTACAGATGATAGGAAATGCATTGATGAGATGCAGACATCGAAAAAGCTTCTTCTCTCAGTGCTGGGGCTATAGACTTTCTACAGGCAGCTGGCTTCTTTCTGTATGTACTCGAGCACTTTGGCTTCTTTGTATTTTAAATTTACCCCCTTGGCAAATCATTTGCTGGAAGTGTACTTTCTATGTAATGACCCCTTGTTTCCGGCAAATTATTCATGTTTTTGCATCAATTACAGCTTGTGCGCTATGCTGTTATTTAATTCAATAACAGAAGTTGACACAATTGAAAGGTCTATCCTTTGAATTGTGGCATTCGAAATGGCAATTAGTTTTCATTTACTCTCATTATTTCTCCTCTTTACTTAGAAGCGCGCACACTATTTCAGAATTAATTTTATGATGTGGAAGTTAAGAGGAGAAATGACATAAGCTAAAAATACATCTGGAGGGTTGGGAAGATAGTTGGCTGTTTAAATTGAAGACCCGAAAGACCTGGGATGATCAAACATGAGCTCCCAAAATCAATTGACCCAGAAGAAAGAAAGGATGGGTCTCAGATTCAACAGTGAGCTCAGTACATCCATTCAAAAGGGGTAAGTAGGGTTTTTTTTTTTTTTTTTTTTTTTTTTTTTTTTGTTTTGTTTTGCAGTCCTTTAATTTAGAAGGTCATGGAAATTCGGAAGAATCTTAACTTTCGTTCTACATTGGTCAAGGGAGCTTTAATTTTTCTCTTGTTTTTTTTTTTTTTTTTTTTTAAGTTTTTTAAAAATGTCAATTAAAAAGAGGGACTTAAATCCATTTCTAGTGTTGGAAGCTAATATGCTAGTGTGATGGCTGCTATTCATATCTCATATTGAGGAAAGGTTATTTGTAGATCATTTCTGGATTGTCATTTTTAATCACCCAGGACATGAATTCCTATCTATTTTATGCAAACAAACAATTCTACAAGACTCAATGTTTTAAATAATATTACAAAAATATCAGTTTGTTTTCAATTCATTTCTACATTATTCTTTAGAGAGAACTATAAAAAAAAAAGGACCCTAGAGGGCCATTAACCACAAAAAAAAAAAAAAAAAAAAAAAAAAGGCCACTTATTGCACAAGTGGTTCCCTATGACCACTTCTTCCTTCTTTATATATATATATATGGGAATATTCATGTGCATGTATCCCTCACCATAGGGTGAGGGGCATTTTTCCTTTTTGCACATGAAGACAAGGAAGTGTACATCATCCTATGTACTTGAAAATTCACTTTTGTACTTGAAAATTTTCATTTATGGAAGTATTCTTCACCCTATGGTGAGGAATAGATGCACATGAATGTTCCCCATAAATATATATATATATATATATTAAAGATTTAAATGTGCGATGATGTTGTCGCTTAACATCTCATTTAAACGTGTGACGTGTGACAATGACGTTGTTTAATATCCTATTTAAACATGTAATGACGTTGTCATTTAGTCACCGAAACTCCATTTTTCCCTTCTTCCTCCCGTCATTTTCCTCCCTTTTCTGGTGGTTTTTTGGTCCCCTTTCCCCCCTTTCTTAGACTAGCACTTTCTTTCAAACCCATGGTCTTAGTTACATTTGAATGGGATATTAGAGTAGAATGGGTTCTCAATTTGCACCTTTTCATAGGTGGGGGTAAAGAGGGGCGCCTTTTCATAAGGGGATCAGGTGGATGCCACATGCATAATTTCTCTTTTGATATACTTTTGATAAAAAAAAAAAAAAAAAAAAAAAAAAAAAAAAAAAAAACACAGAACACAACCAGTTTTTTCCTGCTTTTCTCTCAGATTTTCATTTGTCAATTATAATATCTTCTCCCACTCCATATTCATTGGATCTGCATTTGCACTTCCTCGTTCATTGATGGACATTTAAGACATTTGAATGTTACTCATTCTTTTTTTTTTTTTTTTTCTTTTTTTTTTCTTTTTTTAGTCTAAGAAAGGGGGAAATGAAACCACCAGAAAAAAGGGGAAAACGATGGGTGGAAAAAGTGAAAAATGGTGTTTCAAGCGATTAAGCGACGACGTCGTCACACATTTAAATCTTTAATAAAAAAAAAAAAAAGAAAGTGGTCACAGGGAACCACTTCCGTGCAATATTGTCTAGTGATCTATTTTTCGGTTAGTGGCCATCTAGGGTCCCCTTTTTTGTTTTTAGTTTTCTCTTATTCTTACATCACTAAAGAAATCTGTAATGTGAATTTAAGTATTAAAAAAAAAAAAAACCTTAAAAAGGAGAAATGGCCATTTCTTCCAACTCAAATGCTCCTCCAAGGCCAGAGGCAAAGTTTGAAAGCGTTCTGAAAATTTGCTGAAAAATGTAATATAACTTGTAAACCTCTGTTGCTAGTCACTCTCTTAAATGGACTTCAGGAAGCTGGAGGGTGAGCAGTAGTTTGATATAATATTGATCAAGGGGAAAATTGGATTCCACATCAACATAATTAATACCATTTTCTTACTTCAAGCCCTTAATTAGAGTGAGAATTGGACAGTACCTATCCACAGCAGTTTTGAGTAAAACTGGACGTGGCTCCTAGATATGTCTGACACAAGGTAGAATAGGATACGAGAAATATTCTCTAGCAGACTCTCCGACGAGCATGGTTTTGACTGTTTGCACCTTTTGATTCAATGGGTCTTGGCTTTCGAACATCCCTTCGAGTGAAAATCTTTCCATAGAATACCATCTTTTATACCTTGGAGCAAGTGAAAATCTTTCCATAGAATATCATCTTCTATACCTTGGAGCAGGAAGGGAGCTTCTCTCCTTTTTATGTGATATTGTGTTGAAGATTTAGGCCGAAGCCACAGCAACGAATTAATATCGTATGTGTCACTAGTGGGTCACTCTTTGCAAAATATCCATTTTACCTCTCTAGTAACAGGTGGTTCTCGCCTTGCTGTTCAGGGCCTTTTTTCATATTTGTGCTGGCATTTGTCTTCTCGTATGTATGTGGGTTCTCTCTTGAGTCTCAGTCCCCTTATTTGGGTTTACCTAAAAAAAAAAAAAAACGAAAGGAACTTGAGCTTATTGTCCTAAGTGACCCACCTAAGTTCCCTTGGCAGTGAAAAGATCCAATTGAAAGGGATTTCAACCTGAAGTTGACACAAGCGAGTGATTTACCTGATATTCAAAAAGTGGGCTGTCATATAAAGAAGATCCATATAAAGAAGGAAGTTCAAAGTGGGCTGTCATATTACTGCCTCAGTTGCAAAAAGATAAAAACCGAGTTACCCGCCGAGTTACCCACAAGCCACTCGCCTGAGTTGCAAAAAGAGTAAAGCCAGTTTCTCACAAGGGGAACACCCAATTTGGAAAAGAAAGAAGAAAAAATCCATTTTAGGAGGGAATAGAATTGGATTGTCAGTGGTTATGAAAGACTTGCCCGAGTCGCAAAAAGATTGAACTGAGTTGACTACTCAGTTTCAAGAAGGAAAAAAAAAAAAAAAAAAATCCGTGTGAACTGGGGTTTGAACCCGACGTGAATCGAACACGCAACCTTCTGATCTGGAGTCAGACGCGCTACCATTGCGCCACGGATCCTGGTGATTAAACAGCTGCATATTGATGTTGATATAACAAAACTAACTACAACGTGCTAGTTTTGATCCGATAAACAGATTGTGACCTTAAGACCAACTATTCTCATTAGATGCAGACCACTATTAGCCTTTCTGATTTCATCATCTATTTGTGGGCCATAGCAAAGCCCATTTAATTATTTTTGTCATTGGGGTTCTTGATTACTTGTTGATCCTTGATTGATCTCTCATTGGATGTCCAGTGATTATCACTCCCTTCAAATCAGGGAGATACCTTCAGGTTTTAACGGTTCCGATGCCTTAAGGTGGCCCATAAACAAAAGCATATCTAGCCCCCCTTTAAATGTTTAATTAATACAATTGCTCCTGCTGATAGAGGAGGGGGAAAATGCATATCTGCACTGAATTCATGATCTATCATGGGCTTGGTTGGGACCCATTTTTATCACTGGTGATTTTATTGTCAAGGATTGGACTATAAAATACAAAGACAAAATACAAAGCATAAAAATTTTTCTAGGGTAAAAAAAGACTGGCAACCATTGAAATAAAATGAGTAAATCAGATGGTTAGGATCATCCAATCGAAGTTATTTCTGGGTTTAACCATCCATAATATGGTCCACAATTTGGACAGTTTTGGATAAATGGGCTCATAGCAGGAGTCACAAGAGAAATCTCCGCCATAGTCTTCTTGTGTGCAAGACTAACAACATCACATGCCCTCATCATAAAGCAATGAAGATTTATTTCCATGTTGGATCCCTTTCCATGATATCTTATTCATTAGCCATAAGTCCCTTATCCATGTCCAACCAATGAAACCCACACAGAATCACCTTCCAAAGATTCTCCTCCATCCACATATCTCTCTTTCCTCACCACCAAATCCCTTCTCCTATTTCCCCATTCCATCTACAATCACTCCCATCAATCCATACCTTTCCAGACCTCCAAACTCCAAACACACACACACACACCCCCAACACCACCAAGCCATGGCCTCAACATTGTTCACAACACCCACATTCACACCCACCATCCAAAAACACAGCCAGCTTAACCCAATGCACCAATCCTTCAATGGGCTCAGGCCCATGAAGCCCACTGACTCCCTCTTCTCCCTAACCAGGCTCCCTCTTCGGGCCTCCTCTAAATCGATCAGGCCTGCCGCCGCTAAGCCCGGCGTTAGAGCCGAATTGAACACGTCGTTGGTGATCAGCCTGAGCACTGGGCTCTCACTCTTCCTGGGGAGGTTCGTCTTCTTCAACTTCCAACGTGAGAACGTGGCGAAGCAGGTGCCAGGGCAGAATGGGCTGACCCATTTCGAGGCCGGCGACACACGGGCCAAGGAGTATGTTGGGCTGTTGAAATCAAATGACCCAGTGGGCTTTAACATTGTTGATGTGCTTGCATGGGGCTCCATTGGTCACATAGTGGCTTACTACATCCTGGCCACCTCAAGCAATGGTTATGATCCTAAGTTCTTTGATTGAATGGAGTGTGTGGTCCATTTGTTTTCTGTGTAGATGTTTAAATACATGTGTGTTTCTACTCAATCATTTGCTTTTAAGGAACTTCTGTTGTTTTTCTATAGTTTTGAGTTTGGGCTTTTTACTACTACTTGTTGCTTCCAAATTCGAACTGTGCTGGGCTTCTTTGCATACAACAAGGTAATACAATTAGAGCTTGTGTTATTGTGAAACTACTATAAGAGTAGGCATTTAAGCCTGGACTGGGCCAGCCCATTTTGGCCTGGTAAGATCTTCTCTAGATAGATTGGTGTGATCTCATCATGATGATAGTTGCTATGTAGTTAATGATCCTAGTTATCTCTTGCTATCACTTTTCTGTTGATGAACAAACCATGTAATAAGTAGAGGGTTAAAAGGAGGGTAGAAATAAAAATAGATAATAATCCTTGTTTAACTGCATATATTTACCACTAAATTAAAAATTGCCGATGTAAAATCTATTTTTCAGAAACTAACGTTCAATGGTGGACCTAGGATTTTTGTTTAAATGGGGCTAAACTGATCTTACTCGACTTTGCGAACTTTTTTCACATTAACGATATCAAAAGATAAAAAAAAATCCATTTAAATAGGCACAACTTTTTTCCATGCTCAAATTTCCTGCCCAATTGAAAGGTCTTCCCCCTACCTCTCTTAAATTCAGGTGATCATCAATGCATCATCGTCAAAACAACCTAAGATAACATTTTCTTTAATCCTAGGTGTTTGGATGCCCTGAAACGGTAATTTGGGTGAGTACCCATTTACCCAATTTGAATTTCCAAAGGGATTTTATTTGGATATAAAGAATTTGATTGCTTACACTTACCTTAGCTATAAAAATAATTCCCTATAGTTGGTCATGGGCTCATGGCAAGGAAAAAAAACCTCCACTTAAATGTAGCTCAAGTTATCCAAACATATGAACCCTAATGCCTGATTTATATATGAATTGTAGTTTAAAGTATGCCCAATGGTGATTTGGTCATCTTCGGACTCGTAAATATTATGTGATTTAGGGCTTAGGGTTTGGATTAGGATTTGAGGATTGAAATTAGGATTTGGAAATTAAGGGTTCACATTCAGTTATAGCGTGATTGGGATTATACTACAACTGAAGAAGAATATTACTTTATTTAGGGTTATTTGGTGAGAGAGAGAGAGAGAGAGAGAGAGAGAGACTAACTATAAGATGGCCGGCGATGAAAAGCTCGATTGGCGCGAAGAGCATTTGTTTTCAACCTTTTCAGGTTTATAATGTGGGGGCGTTCGCAAGGTTTAGACGTGGGGCAACTGTTTATTAGATATATGTGGGAAATGTCTAGGCCCATTCGAATATCATGTAATTTTAAAATTAACATGGGGCTACCGCCCTAGGTCATTTATATCTAGTTCCGCCCAGGCTAATGTTTATACAAGACATCAAAACTAAAGGGAAAACAAGAATCCATAGCAAGAGATGACAATCCAATGATTCCATATTTAAAAAATTATATATAAACCAAATATCCCATTCCTTTTCATTTGTCAATGATGACAACCTCCATGGGCAATAAAATTTATTTTCATTCTATGGATAAACCTAAGATTCAATTTGGTATTATTTAATGAATTGTGGATCCAACTTACTAGTAAAAATGGACTTTGCACCAATTCTTGAACAGGGTTTTGCTCATTTTGACAAAAAGCATTCTATTATTTACCATATTTCAAACACATGCACGATACAATCATAAAAGAATGAAGTCTTCCTAAAGTAGGTTAAAAGTTTTTCATGTGGTAAAAAGCAATTTATCAAGGCTAGGCATGAAGTCAGAATTCAAAATATAGATAAAAAACTTACAGTGAAGTAAAATTTACTGCTAATCAAGTATATCCAGATACATGGAGAGATAGGTGATGTATTAATTACATCCGTATCTTTGCTATTAGTTACAGGTTTGTTTCATGTATCTTTTATTAGTGTATTTTGGTTGGGCAGCCTAGATTGTCCTCTAAGATGTGCCACTTGATGGAGAGAAACTCCTCCACTTTGGGCTACTGCAAAAAATCCATAATTTTGCTGAATTATACCAACAACCATCTCAGACATTCCAAAGAAGACCATATGCCATCTATTCGAGGTAGGCAAGTTGCACAAAAACTTACATATAATTCCCATGATTGATTGGGGTCAACAAGAAGACCAGGTGGAAAGGACACCTGCTGACTTCTCTTGTTCTCAGATGTGCATCTTGAAATGCACAGTTGGGCCTCTTGTTGCCATATGGAGTGCTAGCCCAAAAGTCATGCTTTATGCTGTCATAAAACCCATCTTTAGTGTACAATTTTATCAATAGAATGCAGCACACTCATATTTGGTTTGAAAATCAGGCAGGTTATATTGTTCCCTCATTATAGCAGTTGAGCTGTTACTGTTACCATTGCCCTTGGCTCCAGTGGATCCAATTACATTAACCCTCAGTACCAAAGTTTCTTTGGTACCATAATTTCAGGTCAAAGTTTTGTTCATATAACAAGTCAAAATCACAATGCTGAAATTTAAAGTAAAATTTTTTAGATCATTTTCAATTATTGCATTTGTAGTTCTAGTAGTTATGCAATGTAGGAAGTTGTGTATTTCAACTTTAGGCAGTTAGTTTCATGTTTGAATTAGAGAAGTAAAAAGTGGCTAGCAGTTATTTATAAACTAATTTCATGAGAATTTAGAAGGTTGGAGTTATTTATAGGCTAGTGTCAGATTCCACTTGGAGAAGCAAGTTGTTTGAGGACATGAAATCTTGTCATTCTCTTCACACCAACTCCATTAGCTTTGCCACTTGCTTCGAGAATTTTATTGCCTCCCAACTTAATTCGTTTGCTTTGATATAATAGGACAATCATGATAAGGAAAGCTACCCTTTTATGGAAGAACTACCCAGTGAAATAAACCTTAGACAATACAGCTGCACCTTGAAACAATTGTGACCACTCAACATTATCAGAGTCTTGCCCTGATTATCTTTGGCATTCCGGTTTATCCTGGGCTAAATCCTCGGATAGATTGTACGTACTTTCATTCATGTACTCTTTGGCCTATTCCTATTCCGTGAGGGGACATCACTAGCATAAAAAAAATTTCCTTAACTTGCACTATTGCAAGCTTGGATTGGACATGGACATGTCCAAACCATCTCAAATAAGTCTATCTTAATTTATCACCTATTAATGCTATCCTTTAATGCTCTTGAATGTGCTTATTTCTGATTATGCCTTTCCTAATTTTACTACATATCCATCTCAATGTTCTCATCTTTACTACACTTATGTTTTTCATTTGTTATCACCTTATTGGCCAGCATTCTGCTCTATAGGTCATAATTGGTCTAATCATTATCTTGCAAAACTTTTCGTTCAATTTCATTGCTATGTGTCAATTACAAAGTACTCAATAAGCAAATCTCCACTTCAGCCATCCAACTTTTATCTTATGTTGGATATTCCTTTTTAATCTCTTGATCATTATTATTTTATGGGCAAGGTACCAAAACGAATCTCTTTCTAGTGTCTCTTTTTTTCTTTTCTCACAAGAGTTATATCCTTTTGCATATCCTTTCTTAAGTTGCAATTAATATATTTGGTCTTTGTATGACTTACTTCCTTGGATTTAAAGGCTCTTGCATCCTCTCTCCTCTTGAATATAAGCAGCTAACTTGTTTATAATCATGAAAAAAGATAAGAGCTTAAAGCGGACACTTGCCACAAACCTAGTCACCGGAAACTCACATGTTACTCCATCAAAATAATCAACATGTAAACAAAAATAATTGGCACTGACGTAGGGGAACAAAGCACTGTAGCACCTTATTTACAAGCTTAAGATAATGGCTGTGAGAGTAGTTGCTTGGTGGTAAGGCCAACTGCAGTCATGCATTGTTGTTGGAGTGCTAGGCTTAGAGAAATGAAGAACGTTTTGTGGGCGAAGCAAGGCATGACTTGGGGTAAGCAGCAGTTGATTGAGTTTCAATTCCATGAGTTAAAAAATATGGATGGGCCAAGGGGTCATATGGCACGGCCTCTACTCAATATGGATTATGGGATTGGAGAAAAGAAAACTCCAAGAGAAGAGGCTGTGGAATCATTGGACTTGGAAAGTATGGCCATGAACCAATATGTTGTCCATCAACACCAATCACATCTTAAAAAAACATGCATAGACCACACATGTAGATGAGTGATTTGCTTAAATGACCCGATAAAAGGAAGTGGAAGAAAAACAATTATAGACAAAACCAATTAGATCCAAAAGAACTACTGCCAACAGCAAGCCAAGAAAATATCAAGAAACCATATTTGGCATGCAATGTATGAGCACAAAAATAAACTGGCAAAAGCTTGCTAAAAGTTGCAGCTATATCTGATGTTTGTAAAGTATGAATTAACTGACTGTCAAATGAAAAGGAGAATACCATTACAAATGACTTGATTTAGGCATGGTCCTGTGATCCTATGGTCATAACTTGAAGAAAGGAACATACAAAAAAGACACATTATGTCATCATCATCAACTTAGGTTTACCCATCAATCTCAGGCAAACCAATATTACAATTACAACTTAAATAGGTTTGTCAGAAGAGTAGAATTGTTATAAAAGAAAAATGCTGTCAAAGGAAACCATCATTGTTAAGTAGAAAAAGGTCAATTCATTTGTGATTGTCAAATAAAACAGACCAACAAACTCAACTTGTAGATTACACTTTTAAAATTCAATTGAAACTGGTGCTTACTTCTAAAATTACACAATATGGAAAAAAAAAAAAACCTGATTGCAGTCCTTTAATTTCATCAGCATCGGTCAAAATTATGGTGCTTCTCATTGCTACAGAACTTCTAACAACTACAAAAGAATATCATCAATAGATTTAATTGTTCTCTTGGCCACATGAAATCTACAGTAACTCCATAGCACTGTCAATCATGTAAAACAAACCGACATCAGATAAAGCTTCAACCAAATGTTTCCCTTACCAACAAAATTATAGCAAATCTCATGATATCAGCTCCACAGATTATGTGCAGGTCCTAAGCCCAGGCAGAGGAGAGTTGTATCAGACTACAGTTCGGCTATAAAAATTTTCCTTCTTCTAATAGGAACAACACTTGAAATAAGATTCTACCTTCCAACCAATAATTGAAGTTCAACACCATATAGGCCACAGCTCTTATTAGTTACAAACGTTAATTATCAGTGTCGAAGGAATAGAAGGAAAGAATTCTCAAGCCAATTAAATTAGAGGAATTGTACAATGGTCTTGAGCAAAACAGGTTCTTCAAGGCAAGCAGAAGTTACAGGCATGGCCTATTCTTTGTTTGATATTGCATCCAATGGGCTCAACCATGAATGGATCATGCCCCAAAACCAATATGAAAACCTTGGTGATATGGATGGTTATGGGACCCACCAGACGCTTGTTGGATTGCTGGAAGGTAGGCTATATAAAAATATATATATATATATATATATTGCAGTTTCTTTCAACCGACCTGCTCATATCACTGCAGAATCCATCCTAGCAAATATCAGCAATGATTCTCATCAGTTTTGCAGAACTTGTCCCTACAAACTCACCAGTAATCCCCACAAGAACACAATCCATCTCTGAAATGATGAAACCGATTGATATCTCTAACAATAATCTCCCTTGAAACAATTTTACATATGAACTTGAATGCAGTATGGCAATCCCCACAGACTTGAAAGTTTTTCTTAATTCTGATGGGAGCCCCAGTTGGAGTACTGATCAGTCCAAAAGCCACAGCAATTTTCTCACTGTGGTGGTAAAGAAGCTTTTCCTTCTCTGCTCGTTCTACGTCATGAAGATCAATATCTACCATGGGCACATACCCAGCTTTGCTCATAAGATCACTCAGTTCATCAAGTTTTGCATATATCTCTTCAGTTCTAGAGTGATTTCTATCCCCAACAATAAAAGCATGTACTTTATCTTTCACCTCAACCCAACTCATCCCAGGCTCCATTTTAACCCTGCCATCTTTCATTAGCTTTCTCACTTCAGCCACACTTTCCCACCTACCTGCTGCAGCATACATGTTTGCAAGCAGCACGTGTGTTCCTGATTTCTCAGGTTTAAGAATGAAAAGCATTTCAGCTGCTTGTCTACCCAATTCTAAATTCTTGTGAATTCTGGATGCACCAAGAAGTGCACCCCACACAGAAGCATTTGCTTTGAAAGGCATGCTATTTACAAGATCAACTGCCTCATTTAATTTCCCTGCACGCCCAAGAACATCAATCATACATGCATAATGTTCTTCCGTTGGTTCAATACCAAACAGCTCTTCCATTGATTCAAAATAGTTTTTGGCTTCTGTTACCAGGCCAGCATGGTTACATGCAGAAAGAACACTAAGTAAAGTTACATGATTCGGTGTCACTCCCTCTTTAAGCATCTGGTTGAATAAATCAAGCGACTTTTTTCCATATCCATGCTGAGCAAGCCCCCCGATCATTGCAGACCATGAGACAACCCCTCTCTCTGGTATCTCTGAGAAGGCACGACCAGCATCCTCTATGCTTCCACACTTGGCATACATGTTAACGAGAGCACGCCCAGCGAACACATCCAACATGAGCCCCGACTTCAAGACATGAACATGAATCTGTTTCCCTTGTTCATAAGCAGATAAATTGGCACAGGCATTAAGAAGGCTACTACAAACAAACCCGTCGGGCTTCAGCTCCTTATCAAGCATTTCACAGAAAAGCTTTGTAGCTTCCTCTCCTTGCCCGTGTTGAGAATAAGCAGTAATCATAGATGAAAAGGACACAACATCTCCAAATGGGCATATCTCAAAAACTCTCCTAGCATCCTCTACACAGCCACATTTCCCATAGGCATCAACAAGACTGTTAATAACATAAATATCAAATCCATAGCCTGATTTTTCAGCAAGAGAATGCAATTGTTTACTTCCACTGACAACCTGCATGCTAGCAGCTGATTTAAGGATTGCGGATAAAGTAGTTTGATTGAAGCTAAATCCTTCCTTTCGCATTTTGGAAAAGAGGAATATAGCGTCATTATCATACCCGTTTTGGGAATAACCACATATCATAGAGTTCCACAAAATCATATCCTGCTCAGGCATCGACTCAAAAATCATTTTTGCATCCTCTGTAAGATTGCATTTCGAGTACATATCTATGAGCCTAACACCCACAAACAAGTCACCAAAACCAGTCTTGATCACATGTGCGTTAATCTGCCTACCCAAATCCTTCATCTCCAACCCTGCACAAGCTTTAAGAATGCTGGATAAAGTGAACATATTTGGAGCTGTCCCCGACTCTTTCATATCACCGAATAGCTCCAATGCCCAATCATGGTACCCATGGAGAACACAACCTGCAATAACAGCACTCCACAAAACAATATCTGGTCGAGCAATTTTCTCAAAAACTGTCATCGCATCCTCAAGATCTCCGAGTTTCCCATACATATCAACAAGGGCATTAGCAGAGAATGAATCTGAATCATGCCCAAGCCGTATCAAGTACCCATGAATTCTCCTCCCTTGGCGCAAATCCTCTGACCCCGTACAAGCATTCAAGATAGTCGACAGACTGAACTCATTAGGTTTGATTCCACTCACAACCATCTCCAAAAAAAGCCGCAACGCCTCCCCCCAACATTCATTGTGGACATAACTAGAGATCAATGCGTTCCAAGACACGACATTCCGGTCAGGAATCTCATCAAACAGTTTCCGTGAATCCAAAATCAGCTCACATTTCGCATACATCACAACTAAAGTGTTTGCAACAAAGACATCTGATTCATACCCAGTAACAACAACAATCCCATGAATCTGCTGCCCCTGTCTCAAATCCCCAGTAATCGAGCACGCCTTAAGCACACTCGGGAAAGTGAACTCATTACACCCGACACCCGACAAACGCATTCGGCGAAAGGTGTAAAGGGCTTCTTCCCCGAGCCCATTCTGTGCATAATCAGAAATGATAGCGGTCCACGCCACAAAATCTGGGTCGGGAATTTCGTCCAATATCCGGTGGGCGTAATGAAAGACCCGGCATTTGGAGTAGAGCTTGATGAGATTGTTGCGGAGAGGAGGGTTTTGGGAGAACCCTGATTTGGTGATGTGGGCATGGATTTGCATGCCTTTGTTGAGGGATTTGGAGGCACTGCATTCTGCTAAGAGCTTGGAGTATGCAGTGGGTGTTAGAGAGAGGTCCCAATTGTGGAATAAGCTAAGAACAGCTCTGGATTTCTCACTGCTAATGTTAGTAGGAGATTGGCTCGAGATGGGTTTGTTGACAAGTGAGAAAAGGGATTTTGAAGAGATCGTTGGAAGATTTGGGGTTCGAAAAGCTTCATTACATTAAAAAATGGGCGCGCTTTGATTCTCTCTTACGTAGTCTTAGGGTCCGTTTTGGGAAAAGATAGGGAAGGGGAAGGAAAATTTGAGGGGGAAGGAAAATGAAGGGGAGGGGAGGGGAGGGAAAATTAATTTTACCTCCTCTTAGTGTTGGGAATCAAAAAAGTGGGGGGAAGGGAAAGTGAAAAAAGTGGGTTTTTGTTGTTTGTGAGATAAAGAGAAAATTAACCGTTTTGGCCCCTTACTTTTGTAAAAAATTTTAAAATGTTTTATTTACACAGAAAGGGCAATTTGGTAATTTCTCCTATTTTTCCCCCTCCTCTCCCCATTTCCCCCCCATTTTTGAGGGGAAAAGATTTTCTCTCCAATCCGCCCACCCCCCCCCCTCATTTTCCCTCCCCCTCTTTCCGCAAACAGCCCTTCAAAACCATTTTCCCCACTTTCCCCCCATTTTTTCCCTCCCCCCATCTCTCCCCCCCTTCCCAAACAGGGGGTTATTGTCCGGGGGGGGGGGATTTTTTTTTTTGCTAGAATTTTGGACAAACCCTAGACATATGTGTAAAGGGCTTTTTGATCAGAATTTTGGATAAACCCTGATTTGGCCAGAAAGTTTCTCCATGCAGCAGGACTCATTGTCCAAACGGCTAAAATGGAATAAGTAATTGCCCTTTGTCTCACTTTTTAAAAATTCTCATCAGAAGATCTTGATCGTTCATCGAGATCAAGAAATCGGTGGTTACGGAGGCTATATTTTGTAACTAACCAACAGGCCAAAAGTCTTGAGATTAATGGAACGCATCGAATTAAGTTCTATGATCATTTAGGACCGTAACATACCACCACGCTCACCTTAGCAGCAGATAACCATCTATACAGCGGCTTTTACTCAGGCGGCTGACTCTGATACCAAATGTTATGTAACTAACTAATATGCCAAAAGCCCAGAGCTAAAGGAACGCGTCAAGTTAAATCTTATAATGATTTAGAACCATAAAAGGCATCACACAAATCACCTCTAAAAATGAAAACCACACTCCCTTAAGTATGTAAAGAGGTAAGTCTCAGGCCTAAAGTATAAGGAACCTGAATGGTTCCAGTTTCAGACTCGAAGCTTACTTTGTTAGTTCCAAGTACATTTCAAAATCTGATTTGACCAGACTCCATTTCCAAAATAGGTTTGGACTTTTTTCTTTTGGGCCAAATATACACTGAAGCAGGGTTATGGGAGGCTCTAGATTTAATAGAAACTTGCAATATGACACAAATGTCTTTTACCATTGCACTGAAGCAATGACCCTTTTCATTTATATGTTCGGCATTCGACTCATAATAGTGCATCAAGACTAAACACAAAAAATGACCAACCAAAGTTGATTTTGATTTACAATTTAAAACATAAAAGACTTGTATGTCAAGTTCGAGGTGAGAATCTATATGGATTCGAGACTGGACCCATTTATCAATCATAACCTAAATTGGATTCCGACTTTTAAATCTGAGCATGTTTATGAATCAGAATCTAAAATATGGTCCAAACCGAGTTTTATTTTATATTTTTTACGGGTTAGAATCTCCAGGAAAAAACTTCCAAATAATCAGATAATCGGATACTCATTTATATCCCTACCCCTCCCCTTGGCAAAAATTCTGGCAATTTGCATTATATGGGATTGGGTTGTTTTTTTTCTGGATAATTAGGACTAATAATCCTAGGACTATCGTCAAGGGCTTGTTTGGAGGAAACAAAGTGCTAATAACTCTAGTAGCATGCCAAGGAGGGAATTAAGAGAAAAAAAAATCCTTGATTCAACTCCACGGTGCTTGTAATATTCCATTGATGGTCCCAAAAATTAAATAGAGGGTTAATGTCAAATTTACACTAGTACCCTAATAGTGGTGTAGAAAATGTTAAAAACTAAATTTTCTTTTCTTTAGGCCATGGGGGACCCTATTAAAGACCTGACCTGAGAACTCAAACTAAACCTGTAAAAAATTAAAATAGCAAGCTTACCACGAATTGTATAGGCAGCAATTGCAGGTTCTCCTTCAGTAAAAGAGGAGGAAAAGCTGCATTCGACTCAACTTGGTTTAACACGCAAAGCTTTAAAAAACAAAGCCCTTTACACTATAGGCAGCAACTGCAAGTTTTTCTCTCCCTCAAAAAGGAGGAAAACCTGCAATTAAAGGAAGCCTTAAAAAACCCTTTTTTCACTAAAAGCACCAATTGTAGGTTCCTTTTTCACTAAAAGCAATAATTGCAGGTTTTCCTCTAGTAAGAGTGGAGGAAAAGTTGTATTTGACTCCAACATGGGATTTAACTAGGACTGTCAATTGTATCGTGTTAACGAATTCAGGCTACGGGTTAACGAATTCATATTAAAATCACCTCTACCCGTACACAACTCGTTAACTTAACGGGTAAAAAAATTCAACCTGAGCACGACCCGTTAATTTAACGGGTTACACGACCCGACCCGTTAACCCTTTAAGTAATTAAGCCATTTCGAAAATTAAAAAAAAAATCTATACAAAAATATATAAGGAGAAAAATATATAAGTCACACGAAACTATAATTGAGTATCTCGAGTGGATTCCACCTAAAACTCCACTATAAAACAATAAATTTCAATTTCTTCTTTATGAATATAAATTAATTCTAGCTACACTTAGAGATTAAAAAAATTTTAGCGGATTGTTAATGGGTTACTGGTTTAATTCGTACACGACCCGTTAACTTAACGTATTAACCCATTAAAATCTCATCCAAACCCGTTAAAATACCATTTAATTCGTGTGGGTTCGTATCGTTTTAACGAATTTAATGGCATTTTGACAGCCCTAAAATTAACACCCCAAGCCTTAAATACCACCCGTTTTCACCCAAAACACACGACTAATTCTTTTTCCGGCCCTCCAAAGAGCAAGAGAGTGAGTGAGGGGATACAAGGAGGGAGAGGCCAGGATTGCAGCCTCAACCCCCCACACTCCTCTTGCAAGTTGAAAGTCAAACCAAGATTGGTATTGGTAGCTTTGTTATTTCCTTAAAATATGTGGTTATTCTCATCATTCTGTTGACCCGGGGGAAATAGTGTTTTATTTGAAACCTCTTGCCGTCCACGAATAAAATGATGTTCCAGTGGTCGGAGATTTTCTCTAAGAACGCTCGTGAAATGACATCAATACCCTCATACAGCTTTTTTTGGTTTTTGGCTAAAAACCTCGTACAGATTGTTAATGTTGACAAAGGTTGGTCAGAGTTCTGAAAATAGTTGAGAAAGATTGTTAACTGCACTTTTTCTCACTATACTCACAAAATTCTTTGCATTAAGCATTGTGGGATTTTCAATTCAATTATCTATGATAAAATTTTTCTAATTCAAAAGAAAATCTCAAACAACTATCATGTAGAACTCTCAAAGGAGTCAGCAACACTTATCAAACCCATTCTTTCTTGCATCAATTTAAACCTATGTTGCTAGTGCTCTTACCTAGGGCTATCATCAGGAAACTAACCCCCCCCCCCCCCCCCCCCCCCCCCCCCCACAAAAACACACACACACACACACAGAGGTTTTTGGAATATTTGGAAAATCCTAATACATGATTCAATGATCTAAAACGTTGGATGTTTTGTGATTCATGAGAGGTGTTTCTAATCTGAAGGTCAAACTCGATGAGAATGGAATGGCCCTCTGAGTGCAAATTTAACTTGAAGAAGTGAAGGAAAATAGGAAGTAAAACAAAGTGCAGATTTAACTTGAGGAAGAAAAGGAAGAGGAGAACAAATGCCTTTGACCTAGGTATGATTTTTTTTCTTCTGATTATATAGTTTTTTTTATAGTTTAGATTACATGAACTGCTAGACTGGACAATGGACATTGCTCTGATTCTCTCTCTTTGAGACCTACGTTTAGGATTTTTTTTTTATTATTATATGAATTTATATATTTCCTCTATAATTATATACAGACTTGCAGTAAATGATTTTTTTTCCTCTTTCTGTAGTCATCCAGAATTTTTGATAAAAGAATCCAATGCAAGTAACAAAACACAACAAAATGTCGATCCCCATAAACCAGTATATGAACCTGCCAATCACCATACCAACATTGTAAATGAACATTCCCCAATTACCACCGTGTGTTTATTGAGTTGTTTGATAAATGGTTCATATTTTGAGACAATGAATACTTTTTATTTGATTTTGGATATATAATAAAGACTTTTCTTTGCTTATATTTTGTAAAAGCTAAATAGATATTGATTTTGATTTTCATATAAAATTTAGTCTTGAATCGTAATATATTTTTCATGCTTGAACTTACAACTATGTCGATTTAAGTGATGATTTAGTCTTGTAACTATGATAGTTATATTTTAGCGAAACTCAAATGACTTAAGTGATGATTTAGCTAAAATGTCTTTTTCATAAATACTTTTTTTGGGGCTTGCATATAAGAGGCTCCAACTTTGACCAATCCAATCGATTCACACACACCGGACCTTTGATTGCAGCTGTTTCCATTTCACACTATTTCAACATTATTCACCTTTATAATTCATCAAAGGATTTCATAAAATGTATAGCTGTTAAACTCTAGAGACCTAAATCTAAGAGCTAGGATTAATCATTTTGATCAACTTGACATACATATTTTCCAAAATCCACATCCAATCTTTCCATCTCCATGCTAATCATCAAGCATTCAGTTGTGACCAACCTAACTTGAGTTGAGATAGTGAGATTCGCAAAGCATTCACTAATGGTGTTTTTTTTTTTTTTTTTCCTCATTTTCCATATAAGTAACATTTATTTGTTTCAACATGTGAATAGGACATCTTAGTAAAAATATAAAATACAAGAGCCTTTTTTGGGTTATCTCAAAACACGCGGGCCACTTCTATAGAAGAGATCAGAAGCATCACTTTTTGGAGACCACTCTAGCCCTCTTTATGCTTCCATTATGTGTACAAAAGGGGTGTGGGGGTCCATACAATTAGGGGTTGTCCCTAGACCATCTAGATAACCAACACCATGGTCTATTCCAAATCAATTTTGGCTGAGTTGTATCAGTATCAGGCACTCTAAATTTTTTTTTTTCCTTTTCATATGACTTGGTAGTTCTATTTGTCTTGAATTTTGATGACATTTGTATGTATTGTATAGTTGGTTTAGGACCACGGTTTGTACCCGAAGATTGTAGGTTCGAAACTATACTACCACGCTGGCGCTACAGAACATTTTACCCGGCTTCCCTCTAGGCCCGGAGAGATTAGTTTAACAGTAAAAGATTGGAAACCTTCAATACCAAAAATAAATAAATAAATAACTACGAAGTTGACCGAATTATACAAGGACTTGGTAGTGCACAAGTAGTAAAATCATGGTCACCTTGATGTTTACATGATCCAAACCATCGTTTACTTGTCACGAGACTCATGACCATGTCTGTGGATCTTTCCTCTTTCCACCCACCACATTGTACTTTTATCTAATTAAAGTAGGACTCAACTCAAACTTGGCCATTCCCCACCCATGTTTTTTCAAAGGATCTGGAAATTTCACATTTGGGGTACATTTGGTAACGAACACACATAAAATTCCTCTCATTTTCCTTGATAGCGAGGAAAATTCATAAAAAGTCTTACCGTATAAAATAGGAATCCCGAAAATACAAGAAAATGATCATTTCTAATGATTCCTCGGATCCTACCTCCCCAGGTCAAATTATGTGAATGAACAAAAGCACAGGATTGGAGACAAAAATGTGGTGCTATAGTATTTTGGATGATGGTAAGTTTAGGTTTACCAAATCCTGTTGTGAAACCCTACCTTATGGTTCATAAGGTTAAAATTCAATTGAAACTGGTGCTTCTAAAATTACACAATATGGAAAAAAAAAAAAAAACAAAACTGATTGCAGTCCTTTAATTTCATCAGCATCGGTCAAAATTATGCTGCTTCTCATTGCTACAGAACTTCTAACAATTACAAAAGAATATCATCAATAGATTTAATTGTTCTCTTGGCCACATGAAATCTACAGTAACTCCATAGCACTGTCAATCATGTTAAACAAACCGGCATCAGATAAAGCTTCAACCAAATGATTCCCTTACCAACAAAATCATAGTAAATCTCATGATATCAGCTCCACAGATTATGTGCAGGTCCTAAGCCCAGGCAGAGGAGAGTTGTATCAGACTACAGTTCGGCTATAAAAATTTTCCTTCTTTTAATAGGAACAACACTTGAAATAAGATTCTACCTTCCAACCAATAATTGAAGTTCAACACCATATAGGCCACAGCTCTTACTAGTTACAAACGTTAATTATCAGTGTCGAGGGAATAGAAGGAAAGAATTCTCAAGCCAATTAAATTAGAGGAATTGTACAATGGTCTTGAGCAAAACAGGTTCTTCAAGGCAAGCAGAAGTTACAGGCATGGCCTATTCTTTGTTTGATATTGCATCCAATGGGCTCGACCATGAATAGATCATGCCCCAAAACCAATATGAAAACCTTGGTGATATGGATGGTTATGGGACCCACCAGACGCTTGTTGGATTGCTGGAAGGTAGGCTATATAAAAATATATATATATTACAGTTTCTTTCAACCGACCTGCTCATATCACTGCAGAATCCGTCCTAGCAAATATCAGCAATGATTCTCATCAGTTTTGCAGAACTTGTCCCTACAAACTCACCAGTAATCCCCGCAAGAACACAATCCATCTCTGAAATGATGAAACCGATTGATATCTCTAACAATAATCTCCCTTGAAACAATTTTACATATGAACTTGAATGCAGTATGGCAATCCCCACAGACTTGAAAGTTTTTCTTAATTCTGATGGGAGCCCCAGTTGGAGTACTGATCAGTCCAAAAGCCACAGCAATTTTCTCACTGTGGTGGTAAAGAAGCTTTTCCTTCTCTGCTCGTTCTACGTCATGAAGATCAATATCTACCATGGGCACATACCCAGCTTTGCTCATAAGATCACTCAGTTCATCAAGTTTTGCATATATCTCTTCAGTTCTAGAGTGATTTCTATCCCCAACAATAAAAGCATGTACTTTATCTTTCACCTCAACCCAACTCATCCCAGGCTCCATTTTAACCCTGCCATCTTTCATTAGCTTTCTCACTTCAGCCACACTTTCCCACCTACCTGCTGCAGCATACATGTTTGCAAGCAGCACGTGTGTTCCTGATTTCTCAGGTTTAAGAATGAAAAGCATTTCAGCTGCTTGTCTACCCAATTCTAAATTCTTGTGAATTCTGGATGCACCAAGAAGTGCACCCCACACAGAAGCATTTGCTTTGAAAGGCATGCTATTTACAAGATCAACTGCCTCATTTAATTTCCCTGCACGCCCAAGAACATCAATCATACATGCATAATGTTCTTCCGTTGGTTCAATACCAAACAGCTCTTCCATTGATTCAAAATAGTTTTTGGCTTCCGTTACCAGGCCAGCATGGTTACATGCAGAAAGAACACTAACTAAAGTTACATGATTCGGTGTCACTCCCTCTTTAAGCATCTGGTTGAATAAATCAAGCGACTTTTTTCCATATCCATGCTGAGCAAGCCCCCCGATCATTGCAGACCATGAGACAACCCCTCTCTCTGGTATCTCTGAGAAGGCACGACCAGCATCCTCTATGCTTCCACACTTGGCATACATGTTAACGAGAGCACGCCCAGCGAACACATCCAACATGAGCCCCGACTTCAAGACATGAACATGAATCTGTTTCCCTTGTTCATAAGCAGATAAATTGGCACAGGCATTAAGAAGGCTACTACAAACAAACCCGTCGGGCTTCAGCTCCTTATCAAGCATTTCACAGAAAGGCTTTGTAGCTTCCTCTCCTTGCCCGTGTTGAGAATAAGCAGTAATCATAGATGAAAAGGACACAACATCTCCAAATGGGCATATCTCAAAAACTCTCCTAGCATCCTCTACACAGCCACATTTCCCATAGGCATCAACAAGACTGTTAATAACATAAATATCAAATCCATAGCCTGATTTTTCAGCAAGAGAATGCAATTGTTTACTTCCACTGACAACCTGCATGCTAGCAGCTGATTTAAGGATTGCGGATAAAGTAGTTTGATTGAAGCTAAATCCTTCCTTTCGCATTTTGGAAAAGAGGAATATAGCGTCATTATCATACCCGTTTTGGGAATAACCACATATCATAGAGTTCCACAAAATCATATCCTGCTCAGGCATCGACTCAAAAATCATTTTTGCATCCTCTGTAAGATTGCATTTCGAGTACATATCTATGAGCCTAACACCCACAAACAAGTCACCAAAACCAGTCTTGATCACATGTGCGTTAATCTGCCTACCCAAATCCTTCATCTCCAACCCTGCACAAGCTTTAAGAATGCTGGATAAAGTGAACATATTTGGAGCTGTCCCCGACTCTTTCATATCACCGAATAGCTCCAATGCCCAATCATGGTACCATGGAGAACACAACCTGCAATAACAGCACTCCACAAAACAATATCTGGTCGAGCAATTTTCTCAAAAACTGTCATCGCATCCTCAAGATCTCCGAGTTTCCCATACATATCAACAAGGGCATTAGCAGAGAATGAATCTGAATCATGCCCAAGCCGTATCAAGTACCCATGAATTCTCCTCCCTTGGCGCAAATCCTCTGACCCCGTACAAGCATTCAAGATAGTCGACAGACTGAACTCATTAGGTTTGATTCCACTCACAACCATCTCCAAAAAAAGCCGCAACGCCTCCCCCCAACATTCATTGTGGACATAACTAGAGATCAATGCGTTCCAAGACACGACATTCCGGTCAGGAATCTCATCAAACAGTTTCCGTGAATCCAAAATCAGCTCACATTTCGCATACATCACAACTAAAGTGTTTGCAACAAAGACATCTGATTCATACCCAGTAACAACAACAATCCCATGAATCTGCTGCCCCTGTCTCAAATCCCCAGTAATCGAGCACGCCTTAAGCACACTCGGGAAAGTGAACTCATTACACCCGACACCCGACAAACGCATTCGGCGAAAGGTGTAAAGGGCTTCTTCCCCGAGCCCATTCTGTGCATAATCAGAAATGATAGCGGTCCACGCCACAAAATCTGGGTCGGGAATTTCGTCCAATATCCGGTGGGCGTAATGAAAGACCCGGCATTTGGAGTAGAGCTTGATGAGATTGTTGCGGAGAGGAGGGTTTTGGGAGAACCCTGATTTGGTGATGTGGGCATGGATTTGCATGCCTTTGTTGAGGGATTTGGAGGCACTGCATTCTGCTAAGAGCTTGGAGTATGCAGTGGGTGTTAGAGAGAGGTCCCAATTGTGGAATAAGCTAAGAACAGCTCTGGATTTCTCACTGCTAATGTTAGTAGGAGATTGGCTCGAGATGGGTTTGTTGACAAGTGAGAAAAGGCGATTTTGAAGAGATCGTTGGAAGATTTGGGGTTCGAAAAGCTTCATTACATTAAAAAATTGGCGCGCTTTTGGATTCCTCTCTTACGTAGTCTTAGGGTCCGTTTGGGAAAATGAAGGGGGGGGAGGAAAAATCTTGAGGGAAGGGAAAATGAGGGGGAGGGGAGGGGAGGGAAAATTATTTTACCTCCTCTTGTTTTGGGAAGTCAAAAAGTGGGGAAGGATAGTGAAAGTAGGGTTTTGTTTGTTTGTGAGATAAAGAGAAAATTTACCGTTTTGCCCTTACTTTTGTAAAATTTTAAAATTTATTTACACAGAAAGGGCAATTTGGTAGATTTTCCTATTTTCCCCTCCTTCCATTTTCCCCCCATTTTTTGGGGGAAATTTTTCTCTCCAATTCCCCCCCCCCCCCTACCCCATTTTCCCTCCCCCTCTTTCCCAACACCTTCAAAACCATTTTCCCCCCACTTTCCCCCCATTTTTTCCTCCCCCATCTCTCCCCCCCTTCCCAAACAGGGGGTTATTGTCCGGGGGGGGGGGATTTTTTTTTTGCTAGAATTTTGGACAAACCCTAGACATATGTGTAAAGGGCTTTTTGATCAGAATTTTGGATAAACCCTGATTTGGCCAGAAAGTTTCTCCATGCAGCAGGACTCATTGTCCAAACGGCTAAAATGGAATAAGTAATTGCCCTTTGTCTCACTTTTTAAAAATTCTCATCAGAAGATCTTGATCGTTCATCGAGATCAAGAAATCGGTGGTTACGGAGGCTATATTTTGTAACTAACCAACAGGCCAAAAGTCTTGAGATTAATGGAACGCATCGAATTAAGTTCTATGATCATTTAGGACCGTAACATACCACCACGCTCACCTTAGCAGCAGATAACCATCTATACAGCGGCTTTTACTCAGGCGGCTGACTCTGATACCAAATGTTATGAAACTAACTAATATGCCAAAAGCCCAGAGCTAAAGGAACGCGTCAAGTTAAATCTTATAATGATTTAGAACCATAAAAGGCATCACACAAATCACCTCTAAAAATGAAAACCACACTCCCTTAAGTATGTAAAGAGGTAAGTCTCAGGCCTAAAGTATAAGGAACCTGAATGGTTCCAGTTTCAGACTCGAAGCTTACTTTGTTAGTTCCAAGTACATTTCAAAATCTGATTTGACCAGACTCCATTTCCAAAATAGGTTTGGACTTTTTTCTTTTGGGCCAAATATACACTGAAGCAGGGTTATGGGAGGCTCTAGATTTAATAGAAACTTGCAATATGACACAAATGTCTTTTACCATTGCACTGAAGCAATGACCCTTTTCATTTATATGTTCGGCATTCGACTCATAATAGTGCATCAAGACTAAACACAAAAAATGACCAACCAAAGTTGATTTTGATTTACAATTTAAAACATAAAAGACTTGTATGTCAAGTTCGAGGTGAGAATCTATATGGATTCGAGACTGGACCCATTTATCAATCATAACCTAAATTGGATTCCGACTTTTAAATCTGAGCATGTTTATGAATCAGAATCTAAAATATGGTCCAAACCGAGTTTTATTTTATATTTTTTACGGGTTAGAATCTCCAGGAAAAAACTTCCAAATAATCAGATAATCGGATACTCATTTATATCCCTACCCCTCCCCTTGGCAAAAATTCTGGCAATTTGCATTATATGGGATTGGGTTGTTTTTTTTCTGGATAATTAGGACTAATAATCCTAGGACTATCGTCAAGGGCTTGTTTGGAGGAAACAAAGTGCTAATAACTCTAGTAGCATGCCAAGGAGGGAATTAAGAGAAAAAAAAATCCTTGATTCAACTCCACGGTGCTTGTAATATTCCATTGATGGTCCCAAAAATTAAATAGAGGGTTAATGTCAAATTTACACTAGTACCCTAATAGTGGTGTAGAAAATGTTAAAAACTAAATTTTCTTTTCTTTAGGCCATGGGGGACCCTATTAAAGACCTGACCTGAGAACTCAAACTAAACCTGTAAAAAATTAAAATAGCAAGCTTACCACGAATTGTATAGGCAGCAATTGCAGGTTCTCCTTCAGTAAAAGAGGAGGAAAAGCTGCATTCGACTCAACTTGGTTTAACACGCAAAGCTTTAAAAAACAAAGCCCTTTACACTATAGGCAGCAACTGCAAGTTTTTCTCTCCCTCAAAAAGGAGGAAAACCTGCAATTAAAGGAAGCCTTAAAAAACCCTTTTTTCACTAAAAGCACCAATTGTAGGTTCCTTTTTCACTAAAAGCAATAATTGCAGGTTTTCCTCTAGTAAGAGTGGAGGAAAAGTTGTATTTGACTCCAACATGGGATTTAACTAGGACTGTCAATTGTATCGTGTTAACGAATTCAGGCTACGGGTTAACGAATTCATATTAAAATCACCTCTACCCGTACACAACTCGTTAACTTAACGGGTAAAAAAATTCAACCTGAGCACGACCCGTTAATTTAACGGGTTACACGACCCGACCCGTTAACCCTTTAAGTAATTAAGCCATTTCGAAAATTAAAAAAAAAATCTATACAAAAATATATAAGGAGAAAAATATATAAGTCACACGAAACTATAATTGAGTATCTCGAGTGGATTCCACCTAAAACTCCACTATAAAACAATAAATTTCAATTTCTTCTTTATGAATATAAATTAATTCTAGCTACACTTAGAGATTAAAAAAATTTTAGCGGATTGTTAATGGGTTACTGGTTTAATTCGTACACGACCCGTTAACTTAACGTATTAACCCATTAAAATCTCATCCAAACCCGTTAAAATACCATTTAATTCGTGTGGGTTCGTATCGTTTTAACGAATTTAATGGCATTTTGACAGCCCTAAAATTAACACCCCAAGCCTTAAATACCACCCGTTTTCACCCAAAACACACGACTAATTCTTTTTCCGGCCCTCCAAAGAGCAAGAGAGTGAGTGAGGGGATACAAGGAGGGAGAGGCCAGGATTGCAGCCTCAACCCCCCACACTCCTCTTGCAAGTTGAAAGTCAAACCAAGATTGGTATTGGTAGCTTTGTTATTTCCTTAAAATATGTGGTTATTCTCATCATTCTGTTGACCCGGGGGAAATAGTGTTTTATTTGAAACCTCTTGCCGTCCACGAATAAAATGATGTTCCATGGTCGGAGATTTTCTCTAAGAACGCTCGTGAAATGACATCAATACCCTCATACAGCTTTTTTTGGTTTTTGGCTAAAAACCTCGTACAGATTGTTAATGTTGACAAAGGTTGGTCAGAGTTCTGAAAATAGTTGAGAAAGATTGTTAACTGCACTTTTTCTCACTATACTCACAAAATTCTTTGCATTAAGCATTGTGGGATTTTCAATTCAATTATCTATGATAAAATTTTTCTAATTCAAAAGAAAATCTCAAACAACTATCATGTAGAACTCTCAAAGGAGTCAGCAACACTTATCAAACCCATTCTTTCTTGCATCAATTTAAACCTATGTTGCTAGTGCTCTTACCTAGGGCTATCATCAGGAAACTAACCCCCCCCCCCCCCCCCCCACCCCACAAAACACACACACACACACACAGAGGTTTTTGGAATATTTGGAAAATCCTAATACATGATTCAATGATCTAAAACGTTGGATGTTTTGTGATTCATGAGAGGTGTTTCTAATCTGAAGGTCAAACTCGATGAGAATGGCATGGCCCTCTGAGTGCAAATTTAACTTGAAGAAGTGAAGGAAAATAGGAAGTAAAACAAAGTGCAGATTTAACTTGAGGAAGAAAAGGAAGAGGAGAACAAATGCCTTTGACCTAGGTATGATTTTTTTTCTTCTGATTATATAGTTTTTTTTATAGTTTAGATTACATGAACTGCTAGACTGGACAATGGACATTGCTCTGATTCTCTCTCTTTGAGACCTACGTTTAGGATTTTTTTATTATTATTATATGAATTTATATATTTCCTCTATAATTATATACAGACTTGCAGTAAATGATTTTTTTTCCTCTTTCTGTAGTCATCCAGAATTTTTGATAAAAGAATCCAATGCAAGTAACAAAACACAACAAAATGTCGATCCCCATAAACCAGTATATGAACCTGCCAATCACCATACCAACATTGTAAATGAACATTCCCCAATTACCACCGTGTGTTTATTGAGTTGTTTGATAAATGGTTCATATTTTGAGACAATGAATACTTTTTATTTGATTTTGGATATATAATAAAGACTTTTCTTTGCTTATATTTTGTAAAAGCTAAATAGATATTGATTTTGATTTTCATATAAAATTTAGTCTTGAATCGTAATATATTTTTCATGCTTGAACTTACAACTATGTCGATTTAAGTGATGATTTAGTCTTGTAACTATGATAGTTATATTTTAGCGAAACTCAAATGACTTAAGTGATGATTTAGCTAAAATGTCTTTTTCATAAATACTTTTTTTGGGGCTTGCATATAAGAGGCTCCAACTTTGACCAATCCAATCGATTCACACACACCGGACCTTTGATTGCAGCTGTTTCCATTTCACACTATTTCAACATTATTCACCTTTATAATTCATCAAAGGATTTCATAAAATGTATAGCTGTTAAACTCTAGAGACCTAAATCTAAGAGCTAGGATTAATCATTTTGATCAACTTGACATACATATTTTCCAAAATCCACATCCAATCTTTCCATCTCCATGCTAATCATCAAGCATTCAGTTGTGACCAACCTAACTTGAGTTGAGATAGTGAGATTCGCAAAGCATTCACTAATGGTGTTTTTTTTTTTTTTTTTCCTCATTTTCCATATAAGTAACATTTATTTGTTTCAACATGTGAATAGGACATCTTAGTAAAAATATAAAATACAAGAGCCTTTTTTGGGTTATCTCAAAACACGCGGGCCACTTCTATAGAAGAGATCAGAAGCATCACTTTTTGGAGACCACTCTAGCCCTCTTTATGCTTCCATTATGTGTACAAAAGGGGTGTGGGGGTCCATACAATTAGGGGTTGTCCCTAGACCATCTAGATAACCAACACCATGGTCTATTCCAAATCAATTTTGGCTGAGTTGTATCAGTATCAGGCACTCTAAATTTTTTTTTTTTCCTTTTCATTTGACTTGGTAGTTCTATATGTCTTGAATTTTGATGACATTTGTATGTATTGTATAGTTGGTTTAGGACCACGGTTTGTACCCGAAAATTGTAAGTTCGAAACTATACTACCACGCTGGCGCTATAGAACATTTTACCCGGCTTCCCTCTAGGCCCGGAGAGATTAGTTTAACAGTAAAAGATTGGAAACCTTCAATACCAAAAATAAATAAATAAATAACTACGAAGTTGACCGAATTATACAAGGACTTGGTAGTGCACAAGTAGTAAAATCATGGTCACCTTGATGTTTACATGATCCAAACCATCGTTTACTTGTCACGAGACTCATGACCATGTCTGTGGATCTTTCCTCTTTCCACCCACCACATTGTACTTTTATCTAATTAAAGTAGGACTCAACTCAAACTTGGCCATTCCCCACCCATGTTTTTTCAAAGGATCTGGAAATTTCACATTTGGGGTACATTTGGTAACGAACACACATAAAATTCCTCTCATTTTCCTTGATAGCGAGGAAAATTCATAAAAAGTCTTACCGTATAAAATAGGAATCCCGAAAATACAAGAAAATGATCATTTCTAATGATTCCTCGGATCCTACCTCCCCAGGTCAAATTATGTGAATGAACAAAAGCACAGGATTGGAGACAAAAATGTGGTGTTATAGTATTTTGGATGATGGTAAGTTTAGGTTTACCAAATCCTGTTGTGAAACCCTACCTTATGGGTCATAAGGTTAAAATTCAATTGAAACTGGTGCTTCTAAAATTACACAATATGGAAAAAAAAAAAAAACTGATTGCAGTCGTTTAATTTCATCAGCATCGGTCAAAATTATGGTGCTTCTCATTGCTACAGAACTTCTAACAATTACAAAAGAATATCATCAATAGATTTAATTGTTCTCTTGGCCACATGAAATCTACAGTAACTCCATAGCACTGTCAATCATGTAAAACAAACCGGCATCAGATAAAGCTTCAACCAAATGATTCCCTTACCAACAAAATCATGGTAAATCTCATGATATCAGCTCCACAGATTATGTGCAGGTCCTAACCCCAGGCAGAGGAGAGTTGTATCAGACTACAGTTTGGGTATAAAAATTTTCCTTCTTTTAATAGGAACAACACTTGAAATAAGATTCTACCTTCCAACCAATAATTGAAGCTCAACACCATATAGGCCACAGCTCTTACTAGTTACAAACGTTAATTATCAGTGTCGAGGGAATAGAAGGAAAGAATTCTCAAGCCAATTAAATTAGAGGAATTGTACAATGGTCTTGAGCAAAACAGGTTCTTCAAGGCAAGCAGAAGTTACAGGCATGGCCTATTCTTTGTTTGATATTGCATCCAATGGGCTCGACCATGAATAGATCATGCCCCAAAACCAATATGAAAACCTTGGTGATATGGATGGTTATGGGACCCACCAGACGCTTGTTGGATTGCTGGAAGGTAGGCTATATAAAAATATATATATATTACAGTTTCTTTCAACCGACCTGCTCATATCACTGCAGAATCCGTCCTAGCAAATATCAGCAATGATTCTCATCAGTTTTGCAGAACTTGTCCCTACAAACTCACCAGTAATCCCCGCAAGAACACAATCCATCTCTGAAATGATGAAACCGATTGATATCTCTAACAATAATCTCCCTTGAAACAATTTTACATATGAACTTGAATGCAGTATGGCAATCCCCACAGACTCGAAGGTTTTTCTTAACTCTGATGGGAGCCCCAGTTGGAGTACTGATCAGTCCAAAAGCCACAGCAATTTTCTCACTGTGGTGGTAAAGAAGCTTTTCCTTCTCTGCTCGTTCTACGTCATGAAGATCAATATCTACCATGGGCACATACCCAGCTTTGCTCATAAGATCACTCAGTTCATCAAGTTTTGCATATATCTCTTCAGTTCTAGAGTGATTTCTATCCCCAACAATAAAAGCATGTACTTTATCTTTCACCTCAACCCAACTCATCCCAGGCTCCTTTTTAACCCTGCTATCTTTCATTAGCTTTCTCACTTCAGCCACACTTTCCCACCTACCTGCTGCAGCATACATGTTTGCAAGCAGCACGTGTGTTCCTGATTTCTCAGGTTCAAGAATGAACAGCATTTCAGCTGCTTGTCTACCCAATTCTAAATTCTTGTGAATTCTGGATGCACCAAGAAGTGCACCCCACACAGAAGCATTTGCTTTGAAAGGCATGCTATTTACAAGATCAACTGCCTCATTTAATTTCCCTGCACGCCCAAGAACATCAATCATACATGCATAATGTTCTTCCGTTGGTTCAATACCAAACAGCTCTTCCATTGATTCAAAATAGTTTTTGGCTTCTCTTACCAGGCCAGCATGGTTACATGCAGAAAGAACACTAACTAAAGTTACATGATTCGGTGTCACTCCCTCTTTAAGCATCTGGTTGAATAAATCAAGCGACTTTTTTCCATATCCATGCTGAGCAAGCCCCCCGATCATTGCAGACCAAGAGACAACCCCTCTCTCTGGTATCTCTGAGAAGGCACGACCAGCATCCTCTATGCTTCCACACTTGGCATACATGTTAACGAGAGCATTCCCAGCGAACACATCCAACATGAGCCCCAACTTCAAGACATGAACATGAATCTGTTTCCCTTGTTCATAAGCAGATAAATTGGCACACGCATTAAGAAGGCTACTACAAACAAACCGGTCGGGCTTCAGCTCCTTATCAAGCATTTCACAGAAAAGCTTTGTAGCTTCCTCTCCTTGCCCGTGTTGAGAATAAGCAGTAATCATAGATGTAAAGGACACAACATCTCCAAATGGGCATATCTCAAAAACTCTCCTAGCATCCTCTACACAGCCACACTTCCCATAGGCATCAACAAGACTGTTAATAACATAAATATCAAAACCATAGCCTGATTTTTCAGCAAGAGAATGCAATTGTTTACTTCCACTGACAATCTGCATGCTAGCAGCTGATTTAAGGATTGCGGATAAAGTAGTTTGATTGAAGCTAAATCCTTCCTTTCGCATTTTGGAAAAATGGAATATAGCGTCATTATCATACCCATTTTGAGAATAACCACAGATCATAGAGTTCCACAAAATCATATCCTGCTCAGGCATTGACTCAAAAATCATTTTTGCATCCTCTGTAAGATTGCATTTCGAGTACATATCTATGAGCCCAACACCCACAAACAAGTCATCAAAACCAGTCTTGATCACATGTGCGTTTATCTGCCTACCCAAATCCTTCATCTCCAACCCTGCACATGCTTTAAGAATGCTGGATAAAGTGAACATATTTGGAGCTGTCCCCGACTCTTTCATATCACCGAATAGCTCCAATGCCCAATCATGGTACCCATGGAGAACACAACCTGCAATAACAGCATTCCACGAAACAATATCGGGTCGAGCAATTTTCTCAAAAACTGCCATCGCATCCTCAAGATCTCCGAGTTTCCCATACATATCAACAAGGGCATTAGCAGAGAATGAATCTGAATCATGCCCAAGCCGTATCAAGTACCCATGAATTCTCCTCCCTTGGCGCAAATCCTCTGACCCCGTGCAAGCATTCAAGATAGTCGACAAACTGAACTCATCAGGTTTGATTCCACTCACAACCATCTCCCAAAAAAGCCGCAACGCCTCCCCACAACATTCATTGTGGACATAACTAGAGATCAATGCGTTCCAAGACACGACATTCCGGTCAGGAATCTCATCAAACAGTTTTCGTGAATCCAAAATCAGCCCACATTTCGCATACATCACAACTAAAGTGTTTGCAACAAAGACATCTGATTCATACCCAGTAACAACAACAATCCCATGAATCTGCTGCCCCTGTCTCAAATCCCCAGTAATCGAGCACGCCTTAAGCACACTCGGGAAAGTGAACTCATTACACCCGACACCCGACAAACGCATTCGGCGAAAGGTGTAAAGGGCTTCTTCCCCGAGCCCATTCTGTGCATACCCAGAAATGATAGCGGTCCACACCACAAAATCTGGGTCGGGAATTTCGTCGAACATCTGGTGGGCGTAACGAAAGACCCGGCATTTGGAGTAGAGATTGATGAGATTGTTGCGGAGAGGAGGGTTTTGGGAGAACCCTGATTTGGTGATGTGGGCATGGATTTGCATGCCTTTGTTGAGGGATTTGGAGGCACTGCATTCTGCTAAGAGCTTGGAGTATGCAGTGGGTGTTAGAGAGAGGTCCCAATTGTGGAATAAGCTAAGAACAGCTCTGGATTTCTCACTGCTACTGTTAGTAGGAGATTGGTTCGAGATGGGGATGTTGACAAGTGAAAAAAGGCGATTTTGAAGAGATCGTTGGAAGATTTGGGGTTCGAAAAGCTTCATTACATTACCGCACGAAGAAATTGGCGCGCTTTTGGATTCTGCTCTTACATAGTCTTATTGTCCAAAAGGCTCAAATGGAATACGTACGTAAATCGTCATTGCCCTTGGTCGCACTTTTAAAAATTCTCATCAGAAGATCTTGATCGTTCATCGAGATCAAGAAATCGGTGGTTATGGAGGCCATATTTTGTAACTAATCAATACGCGAAAAGTCCTTGGATTAATGGAATGTATCGAATTAAGTCTTAAAATCATTTAGGATCGTAACAAACCACCACGTTTACCTTGACGGTAGGTAACCCTCTCCGCAGCGGCTTTTAGTAAGGCGACTGACTCTGATACCAAATGTCATGTAACTAACCAATGCGCCAAAAGCCCAGAACTGAAGAAATGCATCAAATTAAATCTTATAATCATTTAGAACCGTAAAAAGCATCATACAAATCACCTCTAAAAATAAAGACCACACTCTCTTACGTATGTAAACAGGTCAATTTCAGGTCTAAAGTATAATGAACCCGAATGGTTCCAGTTTCAGACTCGAAGATACTTTGTTAGTTCCAATTACATTTCAAAATCTAATTTGACCAGACTCCATTTCCAAAATAGGTTTGGAATTTTTTCTTTTGGGCCAAATATACACTGAAGCAGGGTTCTGGGAGGCTCTAGGTATAAGAGAAACTTGCGATATGACACCGATGTCTTTTTACCATTGCACTAGAGCAATGAACCTTTTCATTTATATGTACGGCATTCGACTCATAATAGTACATCAAGACTAAACACAAAAAATGACCAACCAAAGTTGATTTTGATTTACAATTTAAAACATTAAAGACTTGTATGTCAAGTTCAAGGTTAGAATCTATATGGATTCGAAACCGGATCTGTTTATCAATCATAACCTAAATTAGATTCCGATTTTTAAATCTAAACATATTTATGAATCAGAACCTAAAATAGAGTCCAAACAGAGTTTTATTTTTTATTTTTTACGGGTTAGAATCTCAAAAAAAAAAAAAAAAAACTTTCAAATAATCAGAGAATCGGATACTCATTTATATCCCTAACCTTCCCCGTGGCAAAATTTCTAGCAATTTGCATTATATGGGATTGGGTTGGTTTTTTTTTTTTTGGATAATTAGGACTAATAATCCTAGGGCTATCATCAAGGGCTTGTTTGGAGGAAACAAAGTGCTAATAATTCTAGTAGCATGCCATGGAGGAAATTAAGAGAAAAAAAAAATTCCTTGATTCAACTCCATGGTGCTTGTAATATTCCATTGATGGTCCCAAAAATTAAATAGAGGGCTAATGTCAAATTTACACTAGTACCCTAATAGTGGTGTAGAAAATATTAAAAACTAGATTTTCTTCTCTTTAGGCCATTGGGGACCCTATTAAAGACTTGACCTGAGAACTCAAACTAAACCTGTAAAAAATTAGAATAGCAAGCTTACCACGAATTGTATAGGCAGCAACTGTAGGTTCTCCTCCAGTAAAAGATGAGGAAAAGCTGCAACCGACTCCAACTTGGTTTAACACCCAAAGCTTTAAAAAAAAAGCTCTTTACATTATAGGCAGCAACTACAAGTTTTCATCTCTCTCAAAAAGGAGGAAAACCTGCAGTTAAAGGAGGCCTTAAAAAAACATTTGTTCACTAAAAGCACCAATTGCAGGTTTTCCTCTAGTAAGAGTGGAGGAAAAGTTGCATCTGACTCCAACATGGGATTTAACTAGGGCTGTCAATCGTGTCGTGTTAACGAATTCGGGTTACGGGTTAACGAATTCGTATTAAAATCACATCAACCCATACACAACTCGTTAACTTAACAGGTAAAAAATTCCAACCCGAACACGACCCGTTAATTTAAGGGTTACACGACCCGACCCGTTAACCCATTAAGTAATTAAGTCATTTTGAAAATTAAAAAAAATCTATACAAAAATATATAAGGAGAAAAATATATAAGCCACACGAAACTGTAATTGAGGATCTCGAGTGGATTCCACCTAAAACCCCACTATAAAACAATAAATTTCAATTTCTTCTTTATGAATATAAATTAATTCTAACTACACTTAGAGACTAAAAAATTTTTAGCGGGTTGTTAACGGGTTACTGGTTTAATTTGTACACGGCCCGTTAACTTAACGTATTAACCCATTAAAATCTCATCCAAACCCGTTAGAATACCATTTAATTCGTGTAGATTCGTATCATGTTAACAAATCGTATGACATTTTGACAGCCCTAGATTTAACACCCCAGGCCTTAAATACCACCCCTTTTCACCCAAAACACACGACTAATTCTTTCTCCGGCCTTCCAAAGAGCTCGAGAGTGAGTGAGGGGATACAAGGAGGGAGAGGCCAGGATTGCAGCCACAACCCCACACTCCTCTTGCAAGTTGAAAGTCAAACCAAGATTGGTATTGGTAGCTCTGTTATTTCCTTAAAATATGTGGTTATTCTCATCATTCTGTTGACCTGGGGGAAATAGTGTTTTATTTGAAACCTCTTGCCGTCCACGAATAAAATGATGTTCCAGTGGTCGGAGATTTTCTCCAAGAACGCTCGTGAAATGACATCAATACCCTCATACAGCTTTTTTTTTTTTTTTTTTTGTTTTTGGCTAAAAACCTCATACAGATTGTTAATGTTGACAAAGGTTTGTCAGAGTACTGAAAATAGTTGAGAAAGATTGTTAACTGCACTTTTTCTCACTGTACTCACAAAATTCTTTGTATTAGACTTTTTGGGGCCGCAAGTCGTGCATAAGAGTGTTGTGGGATTTTCAATTCAATCATCTATGATAAAATTTTTCTAATTCAAAAGAAAATCTCATACAACTATCATGTAGAACTCTCAAAGGAGTCAGCAACCCTTATAAAACCCATTCTTTCTTGCATCAATTTAAACCTATGTTGCTTAACCACAACACCCCCCCCCCCCCCCCCCCCCCCACACACACACACACACAGAGAGAGAGAGAGAGAGAGAGAGGTTTTTGGAATTTTTTGAAAATCCTTATACATGATTCAATGATCTAAAACGTTGGATGTTTTGTGATTCATGAGAGGTGTTTCTAATCTGAAGGTCAAACTCGATGAGAATGGAATGGCCCTCTGAGTGCAAATTTAAGTTGAAGAAGTGAAGGAAAATAGGAAGTAAAACAAAGTCCAGATTTAACTTGAAGAAGTGAAGGAAAATAGGTGCAGATTTAACTTGAAGAAGTAAAAGAAAATAGGAAGTAAAACAAGAGGAGAGGAAAGGAGAACAAATGCCTTTGACCTAGGTATGATTTTTTTTTTTCTTTTGATTACATGGTTTTTTTTATAGTTTAGATTACATGAACTGCTAGTCTCTTTGAGACCTACATTTAGGATTTGTTTTTTGGATTATTATATGAATTTATATATTTTCACTACAATTACATATAGACTTGCAGTATATGATTTTTTTCCTCTTTCTGTAGTTATCCAGAATTTTTGATTAAAGAATCCAATGCAAGTAACAAAACACAACAAAATGCCGATCCCCATAAACCAGTATATGAACCTGCCAGTCACCATAACAACAGTGTAAATGAACATTCCCCAGTTACCACCGTGTGTTTGTTGAGTTGTTTGATAAATGGTTCATATTGTGAGACAATGAATACTTTTTATTTGATTTTGGACATATAATAAAGACTTCTCTTTCCTTATATTTTGTAAAAGCTGAATAGATACTGGTTTTAATTTTCATGTAAAATTTAGTCTTGAATCGTAATATATTTTTCATTCTTGAACTTACAACTATGTCGATTTAAGTGATGATTTAGTCTTGTAACTATGATAGTTATATTTTAGCGATTTTGCTAAAATGTCTTTTTCATAAATACTCCTTTTGGGGCTTGCATATAAGAGGCGCCACCTTTGACCAATCCAATTGATTCACACACATCGGACCTTTGATCGCAGCTGTTTCCATGTCACACTATTTCAACATTATTCACCTTTATAATTCATCAAAGGATTTCATAAAATGTATAGCTGTTAAACTCTAAAGACCTAAATCTAAGAGCTAGGATTAATCATTTTGATCAACTTGATATACATATTTTCCAAAATCCACATCCAATCTTTCCATTTCCATGCTAATCATCAAGCATTCGGTTGTGACCAACCTAACTTGAGTTGAGATAGTGAGATTCGCAAAGCATGCACTAATGGTGTTTTTTTTTCTTTCTTTTTTCTCATTTTCCATATAAGTAACATTTATTTGTTTCAACATGTGAATAGGACATCTTAGTAAAAATATAAAATACAAGAGCCTCTTTTAGGTTGTCTCAAAACACGCGGGCCACTTCTATAAAAGAGATCAGAAGCATCACTTTTTGGAGACCACTCTAGCCCTCTTTATGCTTCCATTATGTGTACAAAAGGGGTGTGGGGGTCCATACAATTAGGGGTTGTCCCTAGACCATCTAGATAACCAACACCATGGTCTATTCCAAATCAATTTTGGCTGAGTTGTATCAGCATCAGGCACTCTAATTTTTTTTTTTCCTTTTCATTTGACTTGGTAGTTCTATACGACTTGAATTTTGTGGAGATTTGCATGTACTGTATAATTGGTCTAGGACCACGGTTTGCGCCTAAAGGTTGTAGGTTCGAAACTGTACTACCACATTGGAGCTACAAAGTAGTTTATCCGGCTTTCTTCTGAGCCCGAAGGGATTAGTCCAGTCCAAAATATTGAAACCTCCGATACCAAAAATAAATAAATAAATATCTGCGAAGTTGACCAAATTATACAAGGACTTGGTAGTGCACAAGTCCTTGATCAATGTAGAGTAGTAAAATCATGGTCACCATGATGTTTACATGATCCAAACCATCGTGTACTTGTCACGAGACTCATGACCATGTCTGTGGATCTTTCCTCTTTCCACCCACCACATTGTACTTTATCTAATTAAAGTAGGACTCAACTAAAACTTGGCCATTCCCCACCCATGTTTTTTCAAAGGATTTGGAAATTTCACATTTGGGGTACATTTGGCAACGAAAACACATAAAATTCCTCTCATTTTCCTTGCAAGCGAGGAAAATTCATAAAAAGTCTTACCGTATGATAGGAATCCTGAAAATACAATAAAATGATCATTTCTAATGATTCCTCGGATCCTACCTCCCCAGGTCAAATTATGTGAATGAACAAAAGCACAGGATTGGAGACAAAAATGTGGTGTCATAGTATTTTGGATGGTGAGTTTAGGTTTACCAGATCCTGTTGTGAAACCCTACCTTATGGGTCATAAGGTTAAAATCCGAACCGTTAATCATGTTAAGAAGGTCAAAAATTGATATTTAGTCAGACATCAGCCATCGATTCCTCATATTTTGAGATATTTGTAAAATAAATTAGACCATTGGTCATGATTTCTTGACTTATGTGGGCCCTTCTGGAAAATTCTAGCCATTCAGTCTCTCCAGAAGGCCTAAAATGGCGGGGTCAAATTTAGCAACCTAATTCATCATGGATCATAAGAAAGTTACAAAAACTTCAAATCTATGATCATCCACCGTGAAAACAATATTGGAAACCGGATGAGCAATGGTTAGGCAGTGAATTGCATATACTGATTTTTATTGTGAAAACCTACCTTATGGGTCCCACTTTCAAGATATGAACTCTTAATTTTATTAAGAAGGTCCAAAACTTCGATGTGGTCAATGGCTCAGATTTTGCAAAGGGGCACATAGATGTACGGTTCATACCATTAATCTTGTTAAGGAGGTCCAAAATCGATGTAAAAAAAAAAAAAGTCAGACCGTTGATCATGATTTCTGGACTTCTATGGGGCCCTTTTGGAAAATCTGAGCCATCCATTCTCTTTAGAAGGCCTAAAACAACTACTAGCTCAAATTTGACAGCCTGAATCAACATGGATCGTCATAAAATTGCAAAAAAAAAAAAAGGGAACTGTTGATCATCCGTTGTGCACAAACTGCATTCGGAACCAGATGAACACTGTTTTGGTGTTGATTTACATGTACTCGTTTATGTTGTGGAACCCTACCTTATGGGTTCCACTTTCAAGATCTGAACCGTTTATCTTGTTAAGAAGGTCTAAACCGGCTATATGGTCAATTTTTAACCGTTGATTTATCATAAGTTTTTAGATATTTGTAAGAAAATGTACACACCCTTAAAAAAAAAAAATTTGTGGGACCCACAATGAAGACCCAAACCGTCCATCATCTATAAAAGGCCAAAAACAACTAGGACTTCAAGTCTTAAGGCTTGACTCGTTATGGATCGCGAGGACGTTGTGAAAAACTTGTGATCGTTGAATGTAGTATATATAAATCCATTGATTCATGGGTTGTATGCCAAACTTAGAACGCCATGAAGGTGCCTTTATAGAGAAATCCTCGGCGAGGATTGCACCATATAAGAAAAACAAAAGAATTCTCTTGACAGAAGACTCCTCTTTATTTACCAAACGTGCCCTTGGTAGTTATAAATTTCTGAGGATTTGGTCGGTAGAAATTCTCATTTGTGATGATTTTTATTGTCCAATCTCTTTTCATAGGATCCGAAAATCCTCACTCTCGGGAATTTATACACCAACACTAAATTTTTTAGATTTACATATAAATACACATCAATGAGGAATCCCCAACTCTACAGCAATGAGGAACCATCACATCTATTGAATTTCTAGCTGATTCCTCACTGTCACCAAAGTTGAGTCCTCCAAAATTCAAGGTCAAACCGTCAAAGCAACCTGTGTTACTCGCTCCACATTTTGCCATTGCGAGTCAATTCAAGTCTAGTTTTGGAAGAACCCATGGTCTAATGAATAATGAGGGATCATGGGTCCCTCAGCCCCCCTCAATGCTAATCAATGTGGCACCCAATAAATTGAAGGGTTAAATTGAAAGGACCCACTACACAAGGCAGAGAATTAAAAAATGAAGCATTAGAGACAGTACAGTGTAAGTCATCCTTCTGTGACTTTTCATGTTTAGGTCTCATATCAGTGTCATAATTTTTCCATTTTAGGAGATATTGAAAGATGTCCCATGTACCCCTTTGAATCCTTTTATTACATATTGGTATGGACAATCAGCAGTGGGCCCCATAATGAAGGAAATTGGCCTTTAAGTAATACACACTTCTTTAAAATGGTTACAAGAATTTCATTAAAAGGGAGCAGCAATACAAAGAGCAATGCCTCTAATCTAATTGTGTACTATATATTGCAAGACCTAAAATTTACAGTCTGCTTAAGCTAAATATTATTTATAGCTGGCTCCATCTTCCAAAGATCATGGCCATTAGTTTTTCAAATAAAAAAAAACAAAAATGATGCAACCTATAATTTAATTACTAAATTGCAAGTAATTACTGGGAGTGACTATGACTGAACATCCCATTTGCCAAAAATAAGGCCTTGTTTGTTTGCATTAAAATACAAATGAAGGGATACATAGGGTGGGTAAAAATGAAGAACAAAGGTGGATTTTCAAAAACGAACATGAAATAGCATCTTCTTTTGCATCTATTTTCCTTAAAGAAAATGTTATTTGGAATTCACCTTTGATCTTCATTTTAAACCATCCTATGTATTCAATTCCTTTATATTCTAATGTAAACAAACTTGCCCAATTGATTGAATATATGTTTTTACTTATTATTATTATTATTTTGTGTGTGTGTGTGTGTGGGGGGGGGGGGGGGGGGGGGGGGGGGGGGGGGGGTTGGTTTGTAATTTATTAAATCATTGTGGGAAATTTATAGAATTCAAAGTAAGGGCTAAATTTAAATTAAAAAAAAAAACCAACATATAGTTCATTGGTAACTCTAAAAATTAACTCTTATCTTGTGATTTAGAGCTTATATTTGTATCTTAGAGCATTTGATGAGACCTTTAATTGTAAATTCTAGTGGTTTTTAGTTAAAGATAATGGAGATGGACAATACATTTTAGTGAATTCTTCCATTTCCTTATTCCAACCTCACTCTTGTAGAAACAAGAAGGTGGCTCAGGCCTGTTTGGTAACTTCGATAGTAACGTGAAGTGAGGTGAAGGATAAAATTAAGAGACAATAATAGAAGAGGGGTAAAATAAAAAATGCTGACTTTCATAACATGAGAATGAAGTTTTTTTTTACTTTTTTTGGTTAAAAAGAATTGGGGTTTTTTGAAATCTTGTACTTTTTTTTTTTGACCCGTCTTCTTTTTCTTCTTTCTTGAGTTGACCATTGACCTCGTTTCACTAGCGCGTGCTTGGGTTTTTCCAGAGAGAAAAAAAAAAAAAAAAAGGCATTAGTTTCAATTGATAAATTATTAGAAAAAAAAGGCGTCATGGTTATCACATCATCATTAATCACTATAGCTCCAATTTCCTAAAAAACCATGCTAACTCAAATCCAAAACATTGAGCACGAGCATCATTATTATAAGTGTATGCGAACGTTCATTTTGAACCTAACGTTCAAATATTTCAGTCATTCCAAATATGCAGTTCCCTGTGTTAAGTTTTATTGTTCATGGCCAGTAAATTATCTTCAAAGTCATTAGAAGAAACATAATTAAATGCCACCATATGTTTCTGTCTTTTAAAGCCTTCTACACCTAAGATAGAGGCCAAGTTTAAATTTTATCACTATAATTCTCAAATGCCAACAATTGGAAAGAAAGCCTTTAGAATTTTAGGATTTGAAATATATATTTTAGACACCTTCTCATAACTTGTTTTTAGAATTTTCTATAGAGAATGAAGAATCCCACACCCAAGTTCTAAAAAAGAAATTTCTTAAGAAATTGTTATGTAGAAAGAGGAAATAACTGCTCTTTTCTATTATATGCTCGTTTTTATTTATTTATTTATTTGCAAGTGTGAAAACTGAAAAAAAGACATCGTTTATAGCTTGTTGCACAAACGACCTTTCAACGGAAGTGAAGAGGAAGATTATCCCGTTTTTCAACCCTCTAACTGTCGTTTGATGCAATGACATTTCATTGAGAAAAAAATCCGATAAAAAAAAAAAAAAACATTACGAGAAGGGTAGAAGTAGGATTTACAAAGTCTTCTTTCAGCCGTCTTTAAGGTACAACACTTCTTTTTGTGACAAAAAAATTAAGAAAAAGAAAAATGAACTAATGATCAAACATAAATTTCAATTTTTCATTAAAGGAGTAGAAATGCCGGAAAATATAAAATCCTCTTGATGTACAAATACACCCTAATAATAATATTCGAATTAAAAAAAAAATCACAATTTCATACTCCTATGAAAGTAGTCAGGACCAAGCTTTCCTTTGTCAATTGTCACTCACACAATATCAAACTTTGGGAGTTGGTGACTGGCATGGCATCTTCGTAATTTCCGGCAAAATCAAAGCCCTCATAAAGTCAAAATCATCCGTTTGAATGATTGATACGTTTGGAAAAATCAAAATTCCAAATCTTTTGTTTTCTCCGCCATTTCTCCCCTTCAAACAAGGAAACGCAATTTTCTCCCTCGCTTTCCTTCTCTCTCTCTCAAACCCTAAAAATGTGATTTTTCGATCGTTCCAGAACCCTAACAACACCCATCAGATCGCCCAAATTCCAGCTCCAAAACCCCAAAAATGGCGTCTTTCGATCCTTGTCTGCCCTAATTCAGTCGTTCCGAAGCCCCACACCCCACTAAATCCCTTTAAATGGCGACTTCCGCCTTCAAATCGACCACCAAGCGATCTCCGATCGCCTCGCAGTCGCCGGCCGATCCGTCTGACTCCGGCTCTTCAAACCGGTCCGGCCTCCACCGCCGGTCCAGGAGCCTCAGCCGCTTCTCCGGCCGGTTTCCTCCGCCGGACGCTGACGACGACGACCTCCCCAAAGGAAGGTTCGTCAATACTGTCCGAGGGTCGGGGTTCCCGGAAATTAGCCTTGATGATCTCGCAAAGGAGTTCTTTCTCGCCGGAGAAGATGCCGAAAAGGGTTCGGAGATTGCGAGGTGGCGGTCGGGCCGCCGGGTGTCCTCCGTTGGACCGGGCGGTTCGTCAACGAAGGTGGGGTCCACAGATGCGAGCCAGAGAAGAGGAAGGTCGGTTTCGAGGAGTCATGGGAGTGGCAATTCGGATAATAATTCGGGTTCGAAGGTTGTTTCGGATGGTGGATCGAGGAGAAGACGCTCTGTCTCGGTGGCACGGTATAAATGCAGCGATTCGGAGGTGATTTGCCTTTTCGTGCTTTTTCTTGATTTGCTTTTTTGGGACATCATATCTGTTTTGCTTTTGTGTTTTGGTTACTGTTTGGATGATTTTCTTTTGACCCCTTTACTGATTACGATGATATGGAACAGTCAATTGCATTGTATATGTGCTGAGCAGTTCTTTCATTGATTAAAAAAACACTCTACTTTTTGTTCATTAAGTTCCTTTTATGAGATTAGGTTAATGATATTGATGGTGGAACAGTACAGAAGGTATAATTCGTATGACCAAGAGTAGAAAATTATCACAGTGTCCAATTTAAGTTGTGTCGCTGAAGTTGTTTGGTTTCACATCGAGAACAATGGGTTGGGTTGTCAATCTTTTGCTTCTTTTAACAATAAAATCTCCAGGACTACCTGTGATCAATCAAATCCCTTCACAAACATGTAAACCCCCATGAATTAGCTCTCATTCCAATGTGAGAGATGATTCTAATATCATATGCTATGGTATCTAGTCATTTAAAATGAAAATACATAAAGCGATTGAACTTTGAATGCCCTAAATTATTAAGGGTTGGGGTCATTCAATTGGACTGATGTTGGATCCATCACTCATCCATATCAAAATATGTTCACCCCCTACGCCCCTTGGTTGTAAAACATCCAGGTGAGCTCTCACTGCCTCACATCACAAGCATGGTTTTATTTTTTTCCTCTTTTCTTTGCTAGGAAGGACTTAACTGACTGAACTACAGCCTGGGATGAACATGGCTATTTTATTCAGTCTCTTTCTGTTTATTTTTTTGTGTTGTATTTTTGTAATCATTTTCTTGTTGTTCCATGGTTCGTTCAAGTGAGATGGAAAGAAGTGCAGACTGTGTCTTCCTTTGGGAGGTGCCTAACCAATGTGGCTTAAAACACAGCCTGAATCCAGCTCATGGTGTGCTGGGTGCAAACCAAGGTGGGACTGGCAGGGCCCAGTTGTGACCCTATTTCGGATTGCCATTGTATTAGTACTTTCTTATCTATTTTGAGTCTGCAACAAAGTATTGTCAAGCAAGACAGAATTAGTGCTTTACTCATGAATACAATTGTAGGACATATGCCTATAGTCCTGTACTGAAGGTGCCTGGCCAATATGCCTAAAATATCAGCCATAATCAAGAACAAGGTGCTGGGTTCGGACTGAGTTTGGACTGGTGGGGCCCACTTGCGTCCCTATTTCTGATCACTTTCTAATTGACATACTTATTTCTAGAGCACATTATTTTACTTGTTTATTTTTTAAGACTGAGTTTGGACTCGAAGACTGCATTATTTCTGTTTACAGCTTTTACATAATATCAAAGATGGTTCTATTTCTGTTTTTGGTTGCAGAGTGACATGGATCATTCTAGTAGCCTTAGTAACTTTAATAAACTAAAGAGTTCTAGTAATGGTAACTTCCAGAGGTCTACATTACATAAGCCAACAGCTTCCAGCCAGCAACGTGTCTTGAGAAGGTCTCTGAGTCAAAAGGACTTATTACACTCTCATGATGACTATTCAGTAAGCATTTCGACCTCTTTACTGCTATTTGAAATTCTAATCCTTTTGTATGTTGTTATTAACTCTTTTTTAGAGCATACTGTGGATGGTTGATGCTGCAAAATGAAATGTCAAACGATCCTAGCATTTGACTGTACTATATATGGATGGATAAAATTAATGTATCACTACAAGTCCATGTTTCTGTCTATCCGACGGCTGAGTTTCTGTGATTTTTGAGGACAGCCATCCATAATGGAGTAGTTTTAATGACAAGAGATTTGGTATCTGAAATTGAATTAAATTTAAAAGATTTTGTTTAAAACTTCCAGAGCTTTTCCTCTGCACTAACTGATGATGAAGCACCGGACACTTGCAACAAGAACGGGTTTGAGAAGACAATAAGGGCAGTTTATTCACAGAAAAAGGTCTGGTCTACTTTACTTGACTGATAATGAAAAAAGTTTCATGCACTTAATCTATTTACTATATGCACATCTTCTTGTGCACTTACAGACAGAACATCCTACTGGGGATGGAGAGGGAAATGGGTTGTATGAAGCAATGAGAAAAGAAGTTTGGCATGCGGTTGAAGAGATCAAGACTCAGCTTGAACAAGTGAGTACTGTCAAATGTGATTTGTTCGTACAATCTTACCCAAGATTAGATTCTATAACTTAAGCAAATGCTTTATGACATGGTCCCACTTTCAATTCTGTTACATTTTCAGCGAAATCTTCTTGTGCAGAAACTACAACAGCTTTGACAATGACACCTGTTTTGAGTTTTTTCTGGTTTGCTTTGGCTCTTTTGGCTTGTTATATGCTGTTTTAGTCTAATTTTCTAAAATTTTACTGGCATATTTTTTTTCCTTTTTAAATTTTCTTATTTAGCTTATGGAAAATTGAACAATATTTTCAGATATATTAAAGGCAATTTTAGTGAGGCAAACGCTGTCACTCTAAAGTGATACAACAGCTTTTGCCTCTTATTTGCATCTTTTATGGTTTGCTTTAGAGTTTGATTGTGGGTTCGATTCAAGAATAGTGGGTCATACTCCATAAAAAATTGATGTTGTGCTTTAGGTGGAGGAAAAGAAAATTTCGTTATATATATATGTGGAAAATATTCAAGTGAGAACTAGTTCTCATGTATTATATAAGAACTTTTTTGCAGGGCCCAACTAGCAACCCATCCAAACCTAGCAACCAATAGAGAACCCCTGATAGTTACTAATCTCAAGGATTGACACACATCCGAATGGACTGAACCGTTGGATCGATGGTTGAATATTTTTTTTTTAACATGAAGCCCTTAAACTTATGGGCCACGGATGAAGGGTTTAGGGGCATGGGTTTGGGGTCAAACTTTATACTTGGGGTGGTCTTACGTAGATCTTTCCATCCCCCCCGGTCCCATCCCCAAATGGGCCCAACAATTGGGCCCCACAAAATAGTTCTCACATGAAATGTGAGAACAATTTCCACCTAAATATATATATATATATATATATATAGAGAGAGAGAGAGAGAGAGCTCTTCATATCTAGTTGGCTGTTATTTTGGATGATATATGTGGTTTATGGCTACCAGCGAAATAGGTAGAATTCTATTGAATATCTACTTTTTTTTAAGGAGAACTACATATGACAAATCTTTCTAAATAAAGAATGATATGACAATTTTAAAGATTAAATATTTATTATTATTTTTATCAATTCTATGGAATATGTACTCATATTATCTATTTTTATTGAAGATTTCAATTAATTCTTAACCTCTTAGTATTTTAGGATTTCAATATTTCATGTATTTGCACTATACATGCTGGTTATCAGTTTCTTTTGATGGTTTTGTCATCTTCTTTTTTAAACAAGAATAAAAAATATATCATCCATTTGTATATAACTTCAGACGAGTGATTTATTGCTCAATTTCTGCAGGTCATGGTGCAAACAAAGCCTGCCCTGTTAAGCAATGGTGACTGCTTGGAGTCAAAGAGCTCGGATCTTATTCAGACTGTTGCTGATATTAGAAATAAATACACTAACAAACTCGAACAGGTAAGGATGACGAAGTTAAGCCATGTTTTGCCTATGATGCACGGATACTTCAAATGGGCATATTGTGTCGTATCGTATCTGGCACTTCACATTTTGTGTAAAATCTGTGTCCTTGCCATTTCTATAGCATGTCCCTCTCGTATCCATCCACTATCTGGGCATCGTAGTGTTTTGGGGTCTCATGGGAAGTAGAAGTTATTTGTTATGTTGCCCATTTTACTTGGGTTATCTCCTCATTGCTCTATTGATGCTGAGTGTAAATTTCCATAAATATTTCAGTCAGAGAAGCGTACACAAGATCTATTAGCCGAGTTAGCTGTTGAGGAGCAACGCGGCCGTGAATTTTCTAAGATTGTTAGGGAGTTGCTACCTGATCCTAAACCAACTGTTGCACCAGAGAAGACATCACGAGCTAGAAAGGTACAGTTCTCTATTATGCACTTGGCTGTGTAACTTAGAAGTAGAAACTATGTCTGTGTCAAATCTTGGCACCACGTGCCGGATGTGGTAATTATAGAAAAGAGGTTTGATATTCTGAGAAGTCCATACCTTTATCTGATATTATGGAAAAATGTATTGGATAGAGAAATGATTATATACTCGTGACCATTTGACTGACGCATCTATAGCTTTGGGTGACCAGAATCCATTAGGGTGCATTCGTGTAACAAGAGAATTCTGCAATAGAGAGTAAATGAATGGTTTTCCTCAATAGAGAGGATTTCTATTTCCTGTGGTAGGGGTTGGAATGCAGAGTTCATCTCTCATGGAAACAGACATCCGCAGAGCATGGAATCCTTTCGTTACAGAAACACACCCTTAGTGTGAAGTTAGTGTTGTTATTGTTTTGTCACCTCCTTTTGATCATTGTTTATGGGGAGTACCACTTAGTCTAAGTGATACTTGGCCCTTCACAATTCAAGGAAGGTGTTTATGATCCAAGGTCTAGGGGCTAAATTGGCTTGGATTCCATGTTTCAGATTGTGTTGTCCTTTGTCACAGCTAATGGTACTAACTACTAAGAATATTTCTTAGTACCTAAATACTGGTTGACAAAAGCATAGGATAATAAATGAAGTAAAGAAAATTAATGACACACAAGATATAAATCAAGAAAACAAAAGAAGTGATGAATCTATTATTATTATTATTATTATCCTTGTAATAGCTGTGTTTATATGTCTCTTGTCCAACACGTTTCTTTGAACTAGGGATGAAAATGGATCCCTGAATACCAGCATACACCCAAAGGACCTGAACTGAAAACACTGGGTTCAGGTCCAATGTTTGGACCCGTTTTTAGTTTTGATTTGGGTTTGGGTCCACTGCATATGGACCATTGTTTCAAAATGCAGTCTTGGTCCACTGAGCCAGCCATGGTTGGGTCAAGTCAAGTCGGGTCAACTCAGCCGAGTCAGGTGTGACTAAGTCGATTCTGGTCATAGCCCAGTTTTTTCCAGTTTCCTTAATACGAAGGAGAAATGGTCTTAGGGACTTGGAAATCGGAATGTGAATATTAAGTAAATGGAAAAGAGTATTGATTTCTTACCTAAATTTAGGAAGGATATCATCCCTTTGTGAAGGGCATTCTCGTTATGAGAAGTAGAAGGAGATTTTGCTATGGAACATCTGAATGCTTCTTGGAACAATTTAAAGGTGTTGGGTTCTCAGATCTAGCCTCCACTTTTCTGGTCCTCTCTCTCTCTCTCTCTCTCTCTCTCTCCCTCTCCCTCTCCCTCTCCCTCCCTCCTTATCTGTTATCTGCAACCATTTGTCTATCATTTGCAACCATTGAGACTTGAGAGGGATGGGGTAAAGGATATTGAAATTTTCGTTATGTAAACGCTTTCAGTTAATAGAATATTCCTTTTGTAGTTTTGACGTTGGCAATGCTTTTCGTCTTCTTTTACAATTACCTGCAAAATTATGTAAACTGGATATGCATTAGAATGTGAGATTTATCTAGGGCCTGTTTGTTTGCATTAGAATAGATAGGAATTGAATACATAAGATTCATTTAAGTGGTTAAAAATGAAGATCAAAGGTGAATTTTCAAAATTGAGCATCAAATAACCTTTCTTTTTAGGGAAATAAAATTAAAAGAAGATAGGATAGCAATTCATTTCTCATCTTCTTTTGCTTCTATTTCTCTAAAAAGAAAGGTTATTGTTGCTCATTTGTTAAAATTCAATGTTGATCTTCATTTTAACAGTCCGTGTATTCAATTTCTATTATAATATATTAAAGCCAAGGGTTTTTGGCTTTAATTTTGACTGTCAGCTATGATTTTGACAGTCAGTTTTGTTTTTTTCGAATCTTTTCAGTTTTCTCCTCACTTATCTCATGCAAACTAACTATATCTCTTTACCAAAAGCTACCTCTGCTACCCACTTCTCAAACTTCCACTTTTCCATTTTCTGCAACTCCCTTTCTACCCAAACTCTAGCATATCCTTTCTACTCCAATTCTCCTCTTTTCTTTCTATGAGATTAGCTCTTAGATTACATTACATTAATAGAAACTCTCATAATCTTTTCTTCTTTTGCTTTCTTTCTTATTTAAGTTGCAATGTTGGCCATACCCGTGCTAAGGACGGGTTATTATGCTAGTTTCTTATAATGCAAACAAATAGGCCTCTAGGTTTTTCTATTAGTACATACATATTTATGGGTTTTTACATTGTTATTTTAGTTGCTACAAATAAATGATTTAAAATAAAAATTAATTTACTGACCCGTCTATGCTCCTGGTCAACTCAACCCAGTGGCTGTCTAAGTTTGGTTGGCCCACTGGGTTGGAAAACTGTGGTTACAGGTCCCTCTTATTGATTCAGGTTCAAGTTTGAATACAGTACAGATCTGTCACCCCTCTACTATTGCTTTTCTCAAATCTCATAATGTACTTGTTGGTAATTGTAACAGAGAAGCAATGATAGAAATAGGATGTCCAAGCGTTTGACAGAAGAGGCAGAGAAATTTTTTGAGGATTTCATTTCCAATGTTGAAGATACAGATTTTTCATCATTTGATGGGGAAAAGAGCGATGCAAGTTCAACTGTAGGAGGAACCTCAAAGACAAAGGAAACCATGCTAATCACAAAAACTGAGACATGCGAAAATCAACTGGGTGCCCCTTCTCTTCCTGTTGAAATGGATGGGGTCATTCTTCCTTGGTTGAAGTGGGAAGACAGTAATGATCTATCTCCTCTATCATGCAAGAGTAAGATGGAGGTGTCATTGACATCAAGAAATGCCTTGCTAGATACTCCTATGGTAATTCTGACTTGCTGAAATTTCACTATTGACATTTTCTTTCCAGCCTCTAATGTTGCAATTGATGTTGCATTCTAATTAGATACTATTACTTTTTTATTTATTATAAATGTTGATTGTTAAAAGTATCTTTTGATCTAGTAGAACTATATAAGGTTTTCATGTGCACAGCTTACCACAATATGCTACCTTTTCTTATCAGTACACAATTTGCTACTTTTAATTTTTTGTTGGATTTATATAGCCTGCTAGGAGCTAGACATGGGCATGTGCATATGTTCTCTTTATGATTCCATCGTATCTCCTGACCTCTGTGAAAGGATAGAATATTGGCCATAAATGGGCCTGTTATTACTAGTATGATATCTTTCTTTCATCATCCCAAATATATTGTGGGATAGTATCTTTCTTTATCATATATTCATAGTCACTTTTGTAGTGCCTTTTCTTTTTCTCTTGTTACTCTAGTATATTTAGAGGCTGTACTTTTTTTTTTTTTTGCTTCTGTTCTCTCCTATAGAATGGGGTGGTTAGAATATAGATCCTCAAGACACTGGAGGAAATCTGAAATCAGTGGAGGGAAGTAGTTGAGTTGAGTACAACATAAGGAAATACCATTGAAAATAAAATAATTCTAAATAATTTAAAAAGAAAACAAGAGGGATGATACTAAAAATCATAAAAGCAATTTTTATAAATAAATTTCCCTTACCCACAGGGCTCCGAAGGAGTCATTTTTTTTTACATCTGATAGGTTTATGAAATAATTTCTTCCTCTGTTACGTTTATGAAACTACTCACAAATTTGACCCCACGTGTTTCCTTTCTGGTTTGAACTGGATAGTTTTATATGGTTCTAGGTATGAAGCTTTAAAGCTGGATATGGTAGAATCTGTTTATTTTACACAACTTGTTAATCTTTTAAGGAAAAAGTGGGAAATTTCTGATAGCAGGAAAGCAGAGTTATAGAAGATATGGCCAAGCTAAATCACTATTGATCTGGTCTCAGAGTCACATGCACTTGGCAGAGTCTTGGTGCGATTCAGCCTAGTTGAGTTGGATTCGACTGAATCTCACCCCAATAGTTTGTAATCCTTGATGGGAAGTAGTTGTGTTATATTATTAATTTATTCATGACTAGGGAAATTGGCATTTTGTTTGTTTTAACATTATCCTGTAAAGTGGGAGCTATGGGGGCTTTTTTCAGCTTCCTAGATTAATCATCTGTCTGCACCCACTGGATAGAGAATGGAAGAAAGATCTCCATTCTCGCAGATAATCTCCTGATTTTGTGGATTCTTAGCACTTAAAAAATATTAACATTTATATTCTCATTTAAATTCTCCATTTTTTTTTTTTGGCTGGAAAATTGTCCATTTATTAGCCTGCCATCATTTTACAATGGTCTGTCAGGGAAGCTTTTTGCCTCATCATCCATCAATGTTACAATTTGCTAATAATTGTGATTTGCAATTATTTGTTCTCATTTCATTGTAATCCTTGTTAGGGAAGGAGCACTTCGCACCCCACAGGTGACCGTTCCGCAAGCAGCCGTGCGAGTTGGAGCCCAGATGGCCATGACAGTTCGAGTGCAGTTTCTAGAGGCAATCTGGATAGTGCATTTGCGGAATCCAGGTACTGCCCGAGCCAGTGTGCCACCAGCAAAACAGGAGGATCATCATTCGACATGGATGACTATCTGAATTATCGACTGGCTGAAGACCTCCTGTTTGAGAGGTTGCGGCAGAGAAAGAGAACAGAGTCAGGTGGTCTCCTACTTTGTGGTCGAACTTTGTTTTAATGCTCACCATCTTTTATTATGGGTCTCCCACTGTCTCTTGGGTCATAATAGAATTTGTATAGACATTCATTGCACTTATCAGCTCTCAGTACATATGCAATTTGCCTTTTAATCTCAGATCACTGCATACAAACTTCATGCATACTTGAGCTTAGGATGTGAAACTCCATATGTTAGTTTCACCATCCACATGGCTCACTTGGTACATGGCAGGCTTGTTTCTTTAGCACTATCTTTGGGCCATCAGCAATCAATCAAAGTGGCACAGTTTGCCTAATATCTTTCTGCAGTATTGCGGCCTTGGGCTTTTGTTATCTGATCTACATTCTGTGTCTGCGGGAACTTCAGCAATCTAATATTGGGTGCTGTAAATGGCACAAATGACTAAATGGGTGACCTCTTGATCTTCCTGGTTTATTCTTAGGCCAGTTTCTGTTTTGTTCTAGTCATTCTAGTCTGTTTCTGCCATTCACGACAAGGATTGTTTTTATGTTTTGTCACCCCTTTAGTGCATATTTTTGGTTTTTTTTTTTTAAATAACAATAAACCAGGAATAATAAAAAATATAATATCCTTGTAATATGAAAATTTACACCTGTGAAACACAATGCCGTAAGCACCATGTTGAATGATTTAGATTATGGTTGTGCTTCAAAAATAGGGTAGATGAATTAGGTAAGGAAAGTGGGCAATAATACATAATATGGTTTTACATATAGAGCATTAGAAACTGAATGGATCTTGATGCATGCATTCAATAAAATACAATTAGCACTTAAATTGGAAGTGTACCATGCACTATTGAAGGAGATGATGAAGCTTGATTGTATTAGCCTTTTCTTTTGCACCTCGTCAATGGTTCGGATTGGGACCTTCTATTACAAAGGCTCAAGATGAACAATTCTGATTAGGTGAGGTTCTCTAGACTTTCTTCCTCCTGAACAGTTTTTAATGCGTGAATGGTGACAGAATGTCACAATTGTTGGTTGGTTTGAGAGTGTGTCCAAGAGCCAACTATTTATAGAGTAACTTGGCCTCCTTCCATCAAAGAGGCCTATTAAGGTTGACTTTACATTTCCTCTATTGATTTAATTAGGTTCAATGCAAAATGTAATTAGGATTCATTAAGCCCAAATTAACTCAAAACCATTAAAGAGAGCAATGGTCACACCTCTTGGTCTTCCCAAAAGATGAATGTGGTTATGTAGTCCATATTAATGTGAAATACTCTAACAAATTATGGTAAGAAGAGTTTAAAATTGGGCATGGTGTTGATTCATCATTCATGTGAGGAGGAGAGAGAGAGAGAGAGAGAGAGAGAGAGCGCAAGGGGGCAGGTGCTAATTCACATGTATTCGACATGCAATGCTCTTACGAGGAAGGTCCAATAATGGTAGAGACCCTGCTTCATTGTTTCTGTGGACAGTGTGGAGCATGTAAACATTCCAATACTCTTTTGAGGTGGATTAGTTTGCTCTGATACAAAACTTGTATAGATCCAATCCAGCCTACAATTCAAAACTTGTATGGTTGTGATCTACAAATCAGAAAAGGGCTGTTTTGATTCACATCTTATTTTTATCAGACAACCCAAAAGAGTAATCAACTCAAATTACTTGTAAATCAACCTTCCAAGGAATTATGTAGGACATAAGAGTAGGGTGTAAATGGGTATCCGATTCTCCAATCATTCGAAGGTTCAGGCCTATAAAAAAAGGGTTTGGAACCTATTTTCAATTTATAAATGGGACCGGTCAAGAACCCAATTTTGGTTCAATTCTGGAACCTTATGGGTCTCGGTCCAACATACGAGTATTTAATGTTGTAAGTTGTAGTTCAAAATCAACTTTGGTTGGTCATTTTTATTTTTAATTTTGGAGGTAATAGACTTGATGCATTGTTATAAGTTTAGTGATATCCTTATTTTAAGTAAAAAAAATAAAAATAAATTAGAAATAATTTTGGAACTGAATCCCAGTCCACTACTCGGAACCAATTATGGAATTGAATCCGGGTCATCTTATCGAAATCGGATCCGAAACTAATAAAATAGGTTCTAAATGAGAGCTGGAACTATCGTATAAAAATAATTCCGATTCCAAATCCAGTATAGTCGAACCAACCCATTTACACCCCTATCAAGAAGAAGGCTGTAATTGCAATAGTGAGTTAATTGCAACTTGCAAGAACTGCTCTCTTCTCTCCCTGCATTGATCATGAAGTCGCCATTTGACTTCAAACGAATAATAGAAAGGATCTATGGACAAGGGAAAATGGCTGTTAAGAAAGCAAGTGGCATTTGAACTAACTTTTTGGAAAATTCAACAAGATAGAATCATGAAGACAATTTTCCATTGCCTACTCCTCATGGGCATTAGATCTGTTGTTGTTGGAAGATGTATTTGCTTATGGTTTTGGGCTCTCCTCAGGCCCATTGTTTACTCTTTTCCATAGTACAGTTTTAGTGTGGGAACATTGGTGAGCTTCATCATTGATGCATCAAATTCTTGGAATATCCCAAGCTGTTTTCCTTCTGGACCTCTTGGGCCACCTTCCAGCCACTAACACCTACATTTGGACGTATATACAATTGATTGTCAGCTCTCTCTCTATTTTCTCTATCATTGGCATCCAACTAAGCATCCATCCATCTCTCCTTGCTGCCTCAATAATTTTGAGGTATATCTACAACTGGAAATGGCACTCACTCAAGTCTGTTTGAGCTGGAGAGAGATATCAAGAACTGAATTTCCAAGGTCTCTGTTGGGTCAAGCCTGGTCTATCATTGACCAAACTCAACTCAACACAGATGGGTGCTCTGCTGCACATAGGTGCGTTGTTAGCTGGAATCAGCCTTCCACTTGGGTCCTCACACCAATAATTTTCTTTTATTTTGCTTATATGTTTGGCATCCACAAGGGGAGTTTAGGCTTTCTCCACCATGGGCCTCTTATGCAAGCCCTTTCAAAGTTGAAAGGGCTCAGAAGAATACAAAAATGATATAGGCCCCTTAAAAGCTGAAAGGGCTCTCACTCAAATTCCAAATTGATAGAACTTCAATTGAGGATAGGGTATGAACCTTTACCTTACTAAGATCTATCAAATAAAATAAAGAAAAAAAGATGGCAGATAAGCAAAAGCAATTAACAGATGTTCACCTTCAAGTATTAAATCTCCAGGAACTTCATACAAAATAAGCCAGAAGGTTGATTTCATTAATAGAGAAAAAAAAAATATTTCTAGTCCATTAATCTCCCTTACATCCTTTTCATAAGAAAAAAAAAAAAAACCTAATTAATCTAAATCCTAAAATAAATGAAAGTTCTACCCCTAGCTATCTAAACATAATAATAATAATAAAAAAAAAACACTCTTAAATTTGTAGCTCTATTATAATATATTATAATAACCTAATAGGAACTCAAGAATAATGAGGTATGATACAGGTGACCCCACAATTTGGAGTAGGACCCATAAAGTAAAATGGTGTAGGATCCAGGAGTTGGTATATGCAATTGTTTTAGAAAAGCAAAAGAAGAAAAAAAAAACTTTTGAATTTAAAAAAGAAAAAGTTTAAAAAGGAGGAGAAAAAAAAGAGAGAGAGAGAGGAGAGTGGAGGAAAAATGAGAATACCAACCCCGGATGCACAGAGGCCTCTTTAGAAGAAAGGGTCGACTTGGGCCACATCATGGGTCCCAAAGATGCCTGCAGAGGTGATGGGCTTGTCGAGCTTTTTCCATGCAATGCACGTTTCACAAGGACAACAACCACCCTTCCATTTCATTTCATTATTCTCTTAGTCTCATTTGAGAGCACTAAATAAAACCAAATACAACTATATATATATATATATATATATATATATGGGAAAGTTTCAAGTGCATCTATCCCTTATCATAAGGTGAGGGACACTTCCATAAATAGGGATTTTCAAGTACAAAAGTGAGTTTCCAAGTACATAGGGTGAGGTACACTCCCTTGTCTTCATGTGTAAAAAGGAAAAGTGCCCCTCACCCTATAGTGAGGGATAGACGCACATGAACATTCCCCTATATATATATATATATATATATATATATATGGAGAATGTTCATGTTGGAGAATGTTCATGTGCATCTATCCCTCACCATAAGATGAGAGACACTCTCCTTTTTGAGAAGTTTCAAGTACAAAATCACTTTTATACTTTTTGAGAAGATTCTCTTTTATATTTGAAATTTTTCAAGAAGGGGAGTGTCCCTTATCCTATGGTGAGGGATAAATGCACTTCAATATTTCTTATATATATATTTCCATCATTATATTATATCAACCGAACAGGAGAAGAGAGAGAAGGAGATATTACTTCTTTTATAACATATTTTATATAGAGAAGAAGAGAGAGGGAAGACTCATACTTTATATTACTTTATATAGAGAGGAAGAGAGAGAAGACTCATACCGTACCCAAGAATCTAATAAAAAAATCAGTTCAACAACTGTTCAAGGCACTTCCCACTCCAAATATAATAATAACTGTTCAAGGCACCATGAGAGAGAGAGAGAGAGAGAGAGAGAGAGGAGAGGGGGGTGGTCATGGCCATCCAACGGCTATTTTCTTGCTCCTTGACAAAGGTAAGTGGAAATCCAACGGTCAGTGCTGCTGTCACATGTTTTCCTCGTTCTCTAGCACCAGTGACACTGACACAAATAAACTTCCTACTCTTCATGCATTCTTTTTACACAGAAACTGTTCATGCACTCACTCTCTCCCCCCAACCAAAGAGTCTTTCAAATGGTAAACCATGTTTTTCATGCTCTCTCTCTCTAAATCCCTGTATCTATTCGAGGAGGGTTGTGATTTTGACCTTTTTCTTTCTTCACGTACCAATACCATCATCTCTCTTGCAGTTGCTGGGACCCGATTGTTCTAAGGACTCGTATTGGTTCTCCATTTGACTTCTTTCTCCTCCCTAGTACTGACGTAACGTCTCTCTCCCCTCTTTCTTTTCCATCACTCGTTCTCGTTCTAATGAGTCTTTTTGTTGGCAACATGTACGGCCGCAACCGCAACGGCTAGTTTCCAGGCTTTTATTGCATGATGGGTTCTTTTCACTGTGGACTTTGGGCCTCTTTACTTAGCTTATTGAGAAGGTGGTAATTAGTAGTATCATCATCATACCAGAACCAACCCATAATTAAGATAATCTGAAAGCTACTTTGAAGATGCAGTGCTTTGAAATTTTGTTTGTAGTAGATATCACTGATGATGGAACTGCACTATCCATGTCTATGATCGAATTCTCATGGCTTCTGTTTGAATTTACAAAATGTGTAAAAAAAAAAAAAATAGGAGTTATTACCAATGATGCTCAGATACAAATGTTTACAACACGTACATGTCATGAATATATATATCATCCCAACACGGATTTTTCACATAAAAAGTTGACTATTGGATACCATACAACAAGGGTAACATAGTATAGAAAATTACTTCACACATGGGGAGTTTGTATCAGATTGCAGAGAATTTCCCTACCAGTGGGAATGAGCTATTATAACCCCACTATGATTTGATTTTTGGTAATGATCAAAATACACACTGGGTGTTTCATGACCTTTTTCACGAGGACCCTCACTTCTACATGGGTTTGAGCCGTTTGAAATGAAAGCCATCTCATTCATGTTAATCGGAAAAAAAATCCAGTTCCTGAGAGAGTAATTAAATTGATCTCTGTCAATTTCTTAAAAAGCTGCATTTGGGACTTTCTTTACATCCAAAACCTAGATATCATATCATCAACTTCCTGGATCTTGGAAGATCATAGTTGAAATAAAACTCTCAAAATATCAGGTGACCATTTGAGCCAAAACACAGCTTAAGAATTCCATGTTGTCCGCAAATTTTCTTGTCTACCACAATCAATATCCAAAAAAAAAAAAAAAAAGCCTCCTCCAAAAAGAAGAAGAAGATCCAGAAACACAAACTGTTACAAGGGAAAGAAGAGATCAAGCAAAATTATGAAGTGAAGAAAAATTATAACCAATATACGAAATGGACGTAAATTGATAATTGATCACCATTATATATTAAGGAGAATATATTCATAACGGGTTAGTCAGTTTCATGATTATTCCAGAGTGCACAAACATGCTCCTAGACTGCACTTTCACAGATGGTATCCTCAAAAAACTATTTGAAACTGATTCACATTTTGATACATTGATATACAGACCAGACTCTATGCAAAACTCTTGGTGATCAGTAAAAAACTTGCTTGCCAGCCTCATGACTCTTGTTGAAAGGCATGGACTCCCTCCCGCCTGGGCAAGATCTTGTTTGTACAGAGCCAGAGGTGCCCACAAGTCAGTTGCAGATTGTAATCTTTGTACCCCGAAACCAGATAAGCACAAATTTCCACTTCCAACTTCAAAGCATTCACCATTAAGGTCATGGATTCAGAAAGAAAGCCACTACCTTCTTCATCCATTTGCCTACCGCAAGCTTGGAGAGTAATAAAGTGTTGAATTCAGATAACCTGTTGAAGGAGAAGAAAGTATAGGCGGGACTGGAGCAAGGATACCCAAACCTTCGGCAGCACTACCTCCTTGCTTTGTAAAACTAGCATTCGCCCCTGGGCACGACATCAGAAAACTGGGGTTGGAGCCTACAGGCAGCTGCTCTGTTGAGAAATTGCTTGACGGTGGAAAGCAAGAAAACACATTCATGGGCCTCGAATTAAAATTTGAAACAGACACAGGTGAAATACCCATTGGCAAAGGCTGGTTTCCTCTTGATCCAATACTGTACTTGGCATCGACTGAACCTGAAGTCGGTCCCAGTTCAGTAGAGTCATCAATGACAATAACCTTGCTCATGAGTTTGGCAGCTTGAGAGACAGAAACAGATTCAGGACATTGGCGATGAGATGATCCGTCAATATTGTAAGAAAATGGGAAGTTGGGTATTTTGTTCCGAGTCTTCTGTTGGGACTGCCCATCAGATCTGCCCTCTGATCCTTGCAGCACTGCTGGGCCCACAAAACCTGCTGTATTCATGTCCAGATGATTAATAGGCAGCTGCAAGGGTGACTGGTTTGATACCTTACAGTTACTACTTAACCCACCTGAAAAAGCATCGAAATTCTTAGGCGGAAAGCATGGATCTGGAGATCGACCATGGAAAGAAATAGCATCCTGATTTGCAACATTGCTGGTAGGAAATCCAAAAAGGGCCAGATATTTCGAATTTGGATTGTCATTTGGAGCAGCTGAAGGATTTTTTGGGGCTCCAATGAATACATCTTCATCTTTGCTCATGACCATCAGGTCCTTTCCCATTAACCTCAAGATGGAACTACAAGTGGAAGAGGGTGAAGGAGTCTGAGAGGAAGGGCTACCCAAGCTGAAATCACTGCAAGTTTGGAGTTTCGTCGAAGCATTCGAAGAAGCTCTTGTCAAGATGGAGCCTACAGGTGAATCCAAGGCGGGAATGACTACCTCGTCAATTTGTGAACCTGAGCCACTGCTGAAAGAAGAGCAGATTTCCGGCCTGGTATTCGAATTGAAAGTTGTCTCCTCCACACCACTGGGAGGCACAACTAAGGTTGACACCATGCCTTTTGGTATTTGGAGCTGCCATTCTGGATATGACATAGAAGCAACCCGATAAATACTTTCCTTTCGGGAGCAACAGCGTGGCTGATCATCTGAAAGATCTGAAGATTTCTTCACAGCTGAAACCGTAACCTCCAAATTCACCTCTTCCAGCTTTGCCTTTTCACTTCCCTCTGTCCTTGGTGAAGATGGCAACACAGAACCTGGACATAAATCAGGAGCATCTGTCAATGTGGCTTCAGCAGTGCTGCCTGAAAAGCTCACACTCCCCTTATTTTGAATTTCAGTTCCCAGTGTTGGTGCCTCTAGCCCTGAACATTTGAAATTGGACTTTGTTGTTGGTGGGGGAGACATAGCTGAGTCTGCAGAAACAGGAGATCCCGATTGGTCTCTATCAACTCGCTGGTGTTCATCCCGAGCAAAGTGGAGTCCACTTGAGGTTACTGACGAGTTCTCCTGAATTTCATATCTAGGATCCCCAGGACTCAGAAAACTTGTTCCCAATCTTTGAATCAATGTCAGGTTGGCTTCAGTGAAAGAGCCAGCCTCTATTTTTGTTGCTGCCTGAGCATTGTCACCCCCTCTATTAACAAAATTCATATCCTTATCATCACATGATCCGGGAGTGGCTGGATCTACCTGTGATTTGGATCGAAATATATGTTCTACATGATCTTCTTCAAGACCTGGTGCTTGGGCATCGGTATGAGGAGCATGTGCGTTACCATTAGAACTTTGGGTTTCACCAATGCTCACAATGTTGTCTCTGAAAACTTTCTCTGCAACCTCTCCAGCAGCAGATTCTTGGTCCTCGGATTTGTTGTATTGACTGGAATTGCACCCATCTTCCAAATACCCACTTGCCATATCAGGACCACAATATTCAACTGGAAAATGCAACCTTTCTGGAAACTCATTCTCCTCTTGTTCAGATGTGCTTGCATCTTGTTCAGATTCGATTCGTTTATCGCTTTCCATAGACTCTTCGGTGCTAGTTGCTTCTGTTTCAGACCCCATCAAGTCCTCCGGACAATTTAGTTTATGGGCACTGTGCATCTCATTCTGATTTACAGACCTAGGCCCCAAAACTCCAGTGGAATCATGAATCCAATCATAACCCTCATCTACATCAGAGGCCACTCCCCCTATCAGTTCACTCATTTCGGCTACATATCTACCCTTCCGAGACTTCTGTAAGGACAAGCTCTTTCTGTTGTCACTACTTTTTATTTGTTCCAAGGGGTAAGATGGTTTCCCCAATAAAAGATTGCTTCTCAAGGTTGGGGACTTTTTGGCCTTCAATGAGAATTGATGACTCTCAGGCGGTTTTGGGGATCTCTGAGTAGTACCTGCTTTAACCTCAACTCTCTTGCTTCTAGGAGAAGCAGCATAACTTCCTGAAGACCTGGGAAGTTTCATCATACAACCATCTACGATTGAAGTACCATCCATCAAGCGCTCGAGATTATTCCCATGTGGTCTTGGAGATGTTCTTTCACAATTATCTATGTCGTTCAATAAAATCTCTTCTCCCTTACTTCTCAGAGGAGCAGTAGGATCTTCTGACAACCTTGAGAACTTCAGAATGTAATTTCTCTTGGTAGAAGAATTGTCTGAAGTAGAGAGGTTGCTCTTGATCAAAGGTCGGTCACCAGAGAACCCTCGCTCATCTCTGTTGCTGGATTTTTTTGAAAGAGAGGATCTTTTGGAGCATGCCCATTTACTCCAAGCTCCTGATCCATCAGCATTGGTTGAATTTTGAGCATTCAGCAGAATGGACAATGATTTCTCTTTCTCGCAATTGTCCACATGATAATCTTCATGTAGTTCCTCAGGGATCTGATTATGAAAATTTCAAACAAAGAAAAGGGATTATGTTATATTATGTGAATGAAATATGCATGCAAGAAGCTTTTAAACAATGTGATAACAAGAAATTTCAAAACCAGAAATGAATGAAGAAACAATAAGAAATATTACAATAGCTTCATCAAAACCTTTCAAAAATTACAACAAGAGCCTTTAAATTTGCTTGATTTACGTGTAAGATAGTATTAAATGAAAATATAAAAACCAAGCGAGCAGGTTAAAAAACATTTCAGAAAGAAGTATGAAAGGCAATCAATTTAAAAGGACCTTTTTTGCAATCAAAAGGAAGATGAAAGGAGACTGAGAATTATTTGAAGCATCTCAGGCTGAATATCAGCATGGAAATGTTAACCGGACTCCAAATGATCTATTATTTTCAGCGAACATGGTTTAGAGCAACTTATTAAACAAAAACCAAAATAAAGTACCAATCTCCCTCGCTTGTATCAAAGATAATAGAGAAAAACGTGGTTCCCAATCTCAGATAAACAAGACATACAGGAAATCTATCATTTGTGCACAAACCCAAATGAACGAAAAATGAAACATATCCAGGAAGGTAAAATGAAGTTGACTTTGAGGAGAAATGATGCCAAAACAAACACACCCAACTACCTCGCCATTGTGAAGCTTTAAAGAGTGTAATTTCTTGCTTTGAGGCTCGTCTTTCAAAAGCTTAGATAACTTTTGGCCAAAACGCTTTTTATTTCCAAAATGGATCTTGCTTGCCTTCATTTTCAAATGAGTCGTCTCGGAGAAGTCATCTCCGACTGTTGGTGCAACATTATCATTGAACTTAGACAGGATCCGAAGCTTTGTGCCATTTGAGTCTACATACACCTCGTGTTCATCATCTCCATCATCTCCAACATCAACTTGACCCATCCTTTGCCTTTTCTCCATGCGCGTCTCAACATTTATAGTTGGCGAATTTGAATCAATTGCCCAGTTTGTGCCATTCCTCCGATCAAGGTCTTCTAGTGTGCAATGTGGTGCGGTCGCATAGATATCAGTCATCAATCGTTTCTTCCTTAGTTTGACTCTATATTTAGTCCTATCAGTCAAGACCTCCTTGCCAGTAGACTCCGAGGCAAGGCATTGATCAATATGGGCATTCAAAGTAGTATTGGAAGTAGATGTAAATGTTTTGCAAACAGGGCAAACTTTTGATGCCATGGGTTCTGATGAAGCACTAGAACTTGGAATTATAGCTTCAGGCCGGCTAGATTCAGATACAACACCCAAATTTACAATTAATTGGCACTTATTAGTTGAATTTCCAATCAGAATTCCAGTCCTGTTGGAAGGTGAAGGAGGTTCCAAAGCTTCAAATTCGATCGATGCTTCTGAGATGCTTCTGTTGGCTTCACGTAATGAAGAATATATTCTATCAGCAGGGACTGGGTTGCTATTAATTTCAACTTCAGTGGTCAATGTTGATACAATATCTCCTTTTCCACAGACCTCATTCGAACCAAATGATTTTGATAATCTACAAAATCCCTTGTCTCCTTGATCCAAGAACTCTAAAATTGATCGATCCAACGATTGGGATGGTTTGTGCTTGACGCAGTTGTCTTGTAAATCCAGCAAACTTGCACCTTCCTTTTCAAAAGGATCAGTTTCCACTATATCCTTTTCACTGTCTACACAGGTGTACTGATGTTGTGATCTTACAGATTTTTTGCAACGTTGGTCTCTCACAAAATCAGGAGGTTCAAAAGGTGGCAATGGATCGTTGATGCCATGCTTCAAGCAAAGTTGCAAGAAATCTTGCTGAAATGGCCAATTCGCTCCTATATCCTTGCTCCGTGCTGTAAAGACATAATCTCTGCGATACAATTATAAGCGATCAAATTCACCTTTAGGCCAAGCTTAATAAGAGAATTCAATGTATAAATAAACACCAGCAGATAGCTTGCAGTCACCAAGCTTTATCAATATTGACATCACATGCAATAAGTTCTAGAAAAGAAATCACTTAACCATGGAACTGAACAAAGATTGTACGGTAGATAACATCAAACAGTTAACTAGCAGGATTCCAATGAACCCATTACATGATTCAGAAGTGGGACCTGGAACAAAGCTCCTCATATGATTCACACACTTCCAAGTTCCAGTCAGAGACATGAAATCATAGAAGAAATCAAATCCAAGAGGCAGACTGATCCCTTTGTCATAGAACAAAAGGGCAAAATTAGCTGATCAACTGTTTTGCAAACGAAGGGAAAAAAAACATAGCCATTCAATACTAGGTAAACATCTGGTGGGGGTTCCTTTAAAGATTCAACTAGTAAAACCCATAAAAACTATGGAAGATTCAGCCCAATCTCTCACCCATTTTTTATGTAAATTTCTACAGATAAAGCCACAAAAGGGAAGAAGAAATACTGTCAAAGAAGCACCACAAATAGCAAGGGAATTTCTTTCACATCTCTCCACAAAATAGGCCTTGTGGCTCTGGATCTGATTTAGATGTTTGGATTCTTGGGGAGAAGTTCTTGAAAAGACGGCCAAAGGGGACTTTCCCATGAGAACATTTAGATGAAAAAGGGATAAGCCGTCATCACCAAAGGAAATTGAAAGAAAATAATTCACCTTATGGAAAAATGAGATTGTTGGGTCTCATCAAGGCCTGTTGGCTTTACCAGATCTGAAGCCTCTTGCAAGGCAAGCTCCTCACCAGCCCTTCCATCACCTTTCAGTCGTGAGTTCTTGCAAGAACATGAGGGATCTGAAGGGTTTTCAATGGATAACATCTGAAGAGAGGCTTCTCCTTTTTCTTGTGCTTCTTTCCCCTCCTATAGTCCCAAGAGCTTTGCTGGAACTATGCCTCCTCTTGTACTTTGACTCCAGCATAACCAAAGCCACAAAAGATAGAAGACAAATATCTCCAATCACCCTTCTCAACAGATGGGTAAAAACTTCCTCCTTTCCCCCTTCAGGACTGCTTCAAACAGCTAGCTACTTGCCCCTCTCTGATTTGATGCCTGAAAATAATTAAAAAGAAAGCAAAGGTTGAGATAAATCCCCACAAGACCATGGCACAAAAATAGCCTCTAGAGTGTTCTAGAACAATATTTTATGTGATCAATAAACAAAAATTGAAGTTAGCAAGCACTAAAAATTCCTAAAACAGCAAGAAATTAGACTAGGCCTTTCATTTCCATGAAATCAGAAAGCAAAATCCGGGAGATCCCATCACCAGGAAGCTTCTGGGATGTTATTTTATGTGATCAAAACTAGAAACAAAAGTTGAAGAGGTAAACCAAAGGCTGGAAACAGTGAAAGAATATCATCATAGCCCCTTCGAAGAACATGTCTAAATCCCAACCAAAGAGACTAGAAAAAAAAAAAGAGAACTAAGGCGGTGGTGAAAACCCATGACATGAAATCATGTGAGGAGAAAAAATAAGAGAAAATCAAAGAGGAAAGAGGGAAGAGAAGACCAAAGATGTTTATGGAAGACAACCAGGACATCGATTAACTGGGCCAAGAACATTAAAAAAAAAGGGGTCATATTCACAAGAAATCTAGAGAAAACCCATAACCATAATCTTTGATAAAAGGGAAAGAAACCTTCAGAAAGAAGACAGAGAGAACCAGGCTCTCCAAGCAAGAAATGAAGAAAAACTCAAACCCAGTAAAAGGAATCTCAGAAAAATCCCATAAAATGACACAAAACGTCTACCGTGAAAGCATTTGTTTGATGGGTTCAACCAAAATAAACTCAAGAACCAAGGATGATCAGTTAAGTTTCAAAGAAGTTGTGCAAAGATGAGTAGAAACCACAGCAAGATCCTTGCAAAATGAATAAACAGCCCAAAAAATTAAGGGTCCCTAACGATGAGAAGCAAAAACTCCCAGTAAATGAGAAAAGGGGAACATCAAGAAATGATTCAAATCTCTTCTAGTATGAAAGCCATCTGGTGATGGACTATACTTGAAACTAAGGTAAGATGAATAGATCAGGAGAGTTTTCTGAGATGAAAAAAAAGAAGACAAAAAACCACCCAGATTTTTAAAAGTCCATAGAAGCCCACAAAACCCTCTAAGAAAGAAAGGGAAATATCATGAAATGATATAAAATCTTCTATTTCGAAAGCAAGTTCGCACATGTTTTCTACAAAAGAGTAACCTGAGAAGGGAAGATCGTTTCGATTCGTCAGAGAAGGAAATAAGAGAGGAAAAAAAACACAAAACACAACCATATTTCTAGAGAAGAGAAGAAACACAATCAGAATCGTGAAAAAAAAAAAAAAAAAAAAACAACCTCCAAGCACAAGAGCAGAAGATAAAAGAGAGAGAAAACCCATAAAACTCAGTCTATGATCACAAAAACATCTGAAGAAAACCACCAAAACACCATAAAAACAAGGAAAAAAACTCAGAAGAACATCCAAAAGAACCCCCAAAAAGAAACCCATCAAAGACCTGAAAACAACCTTTCAGATCATATGAAAACAGCATGAAATCACACAAACCTTCCTCTTCCATGCCTTCCCTTTATGGGTCTCTAGCTTCTAACCAGCCCCCTCTAGATCATAAGAAGAACCAAGAAGAGAAGACCAAACAAAGAAAAGAGAAGCTACAGAAAGACAGAGAAATAGATTCAACACCTGCACAGTATTAAAAGCAAAAAAATAAGAGGAAAAAGAAGAAGAAGAAGCAGATATTAGAGATAGAGAGCACCACCCACACCCACATCAAAGGCATCCGGTTCTCCACCCAAAAGCAGGTTTTGTTGTACAATACTCACACACAATTGCAATTGCAGAACCCAAAAGAAAAGAGAGAGAGAGAGAGAGAGAGAGAGAGAGAGGTGGTTTTAAGGAGAAGAATGGGATTTACCAATTACCATACCATAGATGAATGGGGGAAGGGGGGAGCGCTGTCCTATCCACGTTATACCTACCCTACGTTCCTCTTTTGGAAGACTTCACTCTCAAAGAAGGATTTCTCATTTAGACCATGCTTTTGCATCCAACTACACAAATGCCATTTCCCTTCCTTCTTTTTATATTTGATTTGAGTCGGTGCCTTTTCACAGTGTGGTTAAAGAAAGAGAAAAATATCTCTCTCTCTCTTCCTCTCTCTCTCTCCCCTCAGCTTCCCTTCCTTTTCTCCTCCCCCCTCTCTCTCTCTCTAGCTTCCCTTCTTTTTCTCCTCTTTTTCCACACCAAAATTCACCTACGTTACTTGGCTCAGTCTATTATGCAGTAGTACCCAGTGAGTAGAGCAAAAGTCAGTGTGAATGAGTGAGATGTCTCTGAGTTACTTCCTTTTTTATCCCTTTTAAGGGACATTTGTTTTTCTGAAATTACCATGAATATGTATATTAAGATGCCGAAATGGATTGCCCGAGGATTTTTCTCACGGTGACCGTCGACATGCACGTGACCAGTGGTGCCTGCCATTAATGCAGGCTTGGGACTGCGACGAAAAAGTATAAGGCGATCCCAATTTGTATATTAAAGGATGTCGAATGTAATTCCTAAGATGTGTTGTTTGTATAACGGCAATAAAAATAACATTGAGAGGTCGAACTTGTATTTATTATCTCGTACAGAATAGACCCCACGAAGATAGAGATTTTTCGCGGAGAGTGTGTTAGCACCTGACGAACAAATTAAAACGATTTCCTGAATATGAAAATGTATTACCTTTTTATTTATATAGAAAAAGGAACTGCGCAAACATGCACTAAATGCATGGAATTCTAAAAGCCTAGCACTTGAAATGGTACTTGTGGAAGCATGAGTGCAATTGTGCATGAAAAAGTTTATCATATGTGAAAAATTATAAGTTTTCTCCTATCTGAGTTTTCTTATTCTAGCAAACAAAACCTCTTCAAAGTTTGTTTATGTTGCGAGAGGATTCCGCTCCATGGATTTTCATTTCCATGAAAGAGACGGTATTGTTCCCATTAAAATCTATATACTTTATATAAATTATACAGTGAAATAGATAACATATATATATCTAGGTTCAAGCTCATGGAATTCTAGAAATCCAGACCGGTTTGAATTTAGGGTTGGCAATCTCTGACCCGATATGCTAATTTGATCCAAAATTGACCATCACTTGATCAATGTAATCCTACTTATAATTTATATTGATTCGTTAAACCTAACTCGCATTTAAATCGGTTGGGTTAGGCTCAACCTGCATAATCCGCCTAAGGTTATATGTATCATCCACTTTGGGAAGAGATTAGGGGCCACTTCCACATGATTATGTTCAAGGACATAAACAAACCAACTTGGTGCAAAAGTCACTTGAGATTGGCTCGAGTGTTTAATAAATTAACGTTAAGGTAGGCCTGAGTTGGCTCCACTTAACTCAAGCTTGGCCTGTTAAAATGCTTGGCTCCCCCATACAAATGTAATGCATAATTCTGCCATTATCATCCACTTTGATAATTGACATAAGTGGGCTAACCCTTCCTTCTGAAACCACCATTCATACTACACATATGCTTATGACATGAATTGAGTTCAAACTTGATGTGCATTGTCTAATGAAGTTCATGCTTAATTTAGCTCCACTTAATTTCTACTTAATTAAAGTTCATACTGAGTTAGGCATGAGCGCAAATAAGTATAATTTGGCTCGTAATTCACTTGGTTCATGCTCAAACCATGCTCAAACTCACATAGCGCGAGGTTCCTAGCTAGGTTGGAGCCCAAGCTGCAAGAGGTTGGACATTAACCTTTCAGATTGAGTGAGATTGGTTCCTTGATTGTAGAGGTTTCTTTAAGACTGCGCTCCTTTTGGATGCTAAGGAAGTGATAGATGGGATTAAAGGAAATTCAGACTCATCCATTCTATTATTTCAGACATGAACCTTCCCTATTGTTCTCTTTCTTTTGTTGAGTTTTAGATTGTTTCTCAGACTGTTAATGAGGTTGTACATGTTTTGGCCAAGTACTATTCTCTCTTTGGCAAAAGTTTCTGTTGGGATGAATTTTTTCTACACTTGGTTTTGGGTTATTTTCTTCCATCCTAGGTCTCGGTTTTGTTGAATGAAATCTCCTTAAAAAAAAAAGGAGGAAGAAGAAGAAAAAATCGAGCAAGAAGTATCATCTAGTAATGCCTTTGTAAAATAAAAAAGATTAAATAGACTACATTAGGATTCTAAAAAAAAGGGGTTTCTATATAGTAATCTTTAACCATAGATATTTCTGTCTTGTGATGAAAGTTGATATAATTTCCTATAAGTACTTATGTAGGTTTTATGGACTAGAATTCCTTAACTAATCGCATATCTTTTTTTCTAACGATTTTTTAATTTTTTTCATTCATGTAATATCACAAAAGAATTACCCTCTTGTTAAGTTAAAAAAGAAATATATCTATATGATATCGCATAATTTATAATTTTAGATAATATTACACAATTAAAGGTATTTTAGTCCATAAAAATTGTATAAACACCTATACGAATTATCTCAACTTTCGTTATTAGAAGGGGTTATTAATTGCTAAAGGTCATCCTATGGGCAAAAACCACTACCTTTGATCACATTTCAAACCACACCCCTAGCTTTTCTATATTTGCGTGTCAATCAATCTTTCATAGTTTGTATTAAACCACTTCTCATTTTTAAGTTGGTTGCACAACCCTTCCAATAAAATATATTTACATCTGGCCCCCACCAATATGAAATAATTTCCTATGTCAGCCATGAAGCATATAAATAATAATAAACATTTAAGATATAGAGTCCATTCCTTATACGGTTATATCTCAACAAGCGAGTATGAAAATGGGTTGGGTCCTTGGGTTGAATGGGTAATAGGGAATTGTACCCGAATATGACTCAAAAGTAAAATTAAAATGACATGATGAGAGCCTTCAAGTCCCATCAAACTCTCTATTTAATTTGATTCCAAGACTGTAATGAAAGCTGTTATAGTACTGTTGTGATTTTCTTTTTCAAATTTAGAAGAGAATCCTCAGGAGATTGTGATAAATATTGATAAAATTTAAGCACAATAGTATAAGCCTGCTAAGAGGTTGTTTGCTTGGAATCATTTATTACATGTAAATAATTCATGTCCTTAGTGGTTACACATCACCACATTTGTATTAATTTACGCATTTGACCTGTGAATGAGATAGAAAAGGAAAATTCTATATGCACCCACACATTATGCTGAACGCACCCACATCCTTCAATGAACAGTGCTTTTTTAAATCATTGTTCATTGAAAGATGTGGGTGTGTTCAGCAGAAACATGAATGCATATAGAATTTCCCAATAGAAAAATGGTTTGCAAACAGGGCTATTTACATACATAATTTTTTTAACTAAACACATAAAAATTGCTTTCACATGTCTTTGTAAGAGGAGCTAGCACACTCTCTAACAAGGTGATTGTATTTTCGTGGGCTCCACCAATGCCTTTTTTTTTTTTATTCATGGGGGTAGTGGGCTCATAGTTGTAATCCAAACTATTTAGTTTGTTTATTGAACTAATAAATCCTAATTTCTTAAAAGCTGATTATCTTAAATCTTTATGAATTTGAAAAGTTTGGTGAAGAAGACTTGATCTATAAATTTAATTTTCCGCTCTTCACGGGCCCCCGACTCATAATCCGAACTGGTCAATATTCTTACACTAATGTTAGATATTAGTACATTTAGCTTTATATCTTAAGTCTTCATTGATTTAATTTGAGAGAATTGTGAAAAACTTTCAAGAAATCGATATACATCTAAAATCGTTGAATGTACTCATTTACTCTTTTGAAAATGGCAATTTTGATAAATATGGTAACGTGTTTCATATGTGTGACACTTGCATATGTGACTTTTACATATGTAATATTTACTTATGCAAAACACATTTTCCTATCATGTGTGCAAAAGGTAAATGAACACTAAAGACATTTTTAATACCTTAATTTATTCCTAATATAAATTGAATTTTTTTTTTTACTATATTTCTCCATCTATATCCCAAGAATTTCGCCCAGGTTGCCGCACCATCCCAATAGGATCACAATGATCCAAGTGGTGGAATGGTTCTCTATGAGCCATAACTTCGACTAATCTTATTTTTTCAGTTCATGATTCAATTTATCAATAGGTTATGCAAATTATCTTAATTTATTATATTAAAAACTATATATATATATGTTATATCTAGGTTGCAAATTGACCATGATTGAGATATTGATTCATCATATCAATGTCTTGAAAAACTTAGATAAAAAAAACCTAATCCTACCTTTTAAATTGAAAAGAAAGTGTGTTGATCATGAGAGCTATATATGAATACGAATACCCTCTTCCTTCTCAAAAATAATTAAAATCAACTAATTAGAAATCTAAGGTTATTGATAGGTGACCCTACTTGACATCTCCTTCTGTTTTCTTTTTTTTTTTCTTTTCTTCTTCTTTTTAAAAGCCACTCATAGTTTTTCTATAATAGTAAAGGCCCTCTAGTTAACTTTCAATTTTGTTTGAGTGACGATATCATTGCTTGTTTCAGTTGAGCAATAATATTGTGGCTCATTTATTCTTCTGTATCTTCTTTCTTCATGAAGGAGAAGAAGGAGAAAGAAAAAGAAAAAGAAGAGACTAGCAACCATATTGCGAGTCAAACAAAATATAAATTTGGCGGGAACACATTTACTGTTATAGAAGAATTAAGAAGGCCTTTTTAGGGTACCGGACATCTAAAGTAATTCTTCAATAGTTCCCTCTTTATAATTATTATTTGAAGAATGATTTTACTATTATTGTTATTTCTAAATAGATGAGTGGTACAAAACCATGTACATGGACAATCCTTGAGCAACGCAACTGTATGAGATAAGACACGCTTGCCACATGTGTCTCTTACTTCTTGAGAATGATATTCGTAAAACACGAGTTCAGACGGACCGTAATTAGTCCACTTAAAGTCACCATCCAAAAATTCGTAATAGAATACAGAATTTCTTCTATTTTCCACTGTTCAAGTGATCAAGACGTGCAGGAAAAGTCCAGTGACCACCCTGTTCACTTCAACCCATTCACTCCCTCCAGTTGGCGACCCAACATTGCCTTGGTGGGCCTGAGGCAGATAAAAAAAAAAACAAATCCACTAGATCAAGTGAGCTGTTAGATCCTAGCCATCCATCTCATGTTCAACTCAAAAAAAAAAAAATTCTATGCTTAATCAAATGCTAAGGTGATCGATCACATTCTTGGATCAACGGTCTAAGATGAACAACATCTTTATGATTAGATTATAAGATCAGTGCTCTAGATTTATATGGGCTCCACAGACTGTGGCCCATTCCTCAGATGGTCCAACTGACCAAATCCACTAGGTGTGAACCTGTGACCTGATCATGGGCAGATGTATACGTTTATACCCTAAAAGCAATCAATCCCATTGGAAGCTTGACCTGTGAGACGTAAAGAAAAGTGTAAAAAAAACAAACAAGAAGACCCCCAATCGGACGGCTAATAAGCTTTAATCAATGGAACAACTCTTGTGGGGCCCATGTGGAAAGGACAATGTTTAGGTGGGCGTGAAGACCACGGGAGACTTCTTGACTTTTTGTTTATTCATTTGTGTTTTTTCTTGCCTGTCCCATCAGCAATGGTTGAATAAGAGAGAACATCTTTTGATAGGGTCGAATTTTCAGGACTCTCCCTCTCTCTTTCTTACTCTCTGTTTTTTTCTCTTTCATCCCAAATATCCAAACTGCCCTTTTATCTTTTTAGAAATTGATAAATAATTTTTTTTAAATATAAATGCCTTCTTATTGAAGGAAAAAAAAAAAAAAAAACAAACAAAAGCATAATCTAGGGATGGGCACATCAGTCTTTGGGACTCATGAGACTATATTTAGCGCAAAAAAAAAAAAAAAAAAAAAAGGCGAGGAAAAGTGGGATGCTATTTCATCGAGAAAATTTTTTATTTCATTGTGAAAATGCTTTTTCTTTTGCAAAATTGAGTTCGATTGTTTTGGAATTCTGCTAAAATGTGTTTTGTATAGGAGTTAAGAATGATTTTTTGTTTCTCTTGAAAGGAAGAAGTCTGCAAAACCGATTATTCAACAAACTCTACATAAATATATTTTAAACAGCCCACTGCACTGATAGTTTTTTTTTTTCTACAATTACATTCTTATGATGTGAGCGCTCATCTAGACCATCATCAAAGGCAGAACCCCTATGACTTTCACCAAATCTTGCGTGACAAATCTTCTACTTAAAAATAAAATCCCGCGTGACAAATGGAAGAGAAAATTGTCCATGTAGTGACTGTTCATTAGGAGTTGTTTTATTCCACTAAAATCAAGTAAAGAGATCATCTTAGTAGTAATTATTTACAATTGAAATGGACTCAAACAAGTTTATACTAAGACCTCAATTCAATACTATCAAAAAATGGGTGTAATGGTCATTGATAGTTAAATGATCTAAGGCTACTAATGAATGATTATTGTATAATAGAAAATTTTCCCTTTCGACCCACCACATGCACCCCTGGTTTAAAAACGCAGTCTTGGGCCTCATAACAGTCAATATAACTATCTAGACCAATCTTCATGGGGTCTCCAACCAGCTAAGCCAATTAAGGCAGGGACAACTGTCCAAACTATTCATTAAAATTATTAGAATGTTTTGGATGAGAGAAGATATATATATATAAAAAAAAATGATATTAAACATCAGATGCAAATTTCCATCTCTTTAATTTTTGGTAACTACAGAGCAATTCCTTTTGAACTAATAAGTAATGTTGTATGTCTATTCTTTGGCTCCTTTTTTGGAGTTGTATTGCCTGCTCAATTATTACTTGCATGCCATAATATATTTCTACGGAGTTTCTGTTTTAAGTTGCTATTTCATAACTCCAAGGAGTTGGCCGAATGATCAGGATTACAGTTCCTCCCTCTTCTGAAGCTAGAGGTCTTGGTATCGACCCCCGATTCTCCCCTTTTCAGGAACCGAATGTTGAGTCCACTTGTGCTACCACCTAGGAGCTATAAGGGTTTTACCCAGCTTCTCTTTGGGACCGGAGGGAATAATCCAGTCCAAAGGGTTGGGATTAACCCTTCCTTAGCAAAAAAAAAAAAAAAAAAAGAAAGAAAGAGTTGCTGCTTTGTATATATTCCTACTACTCTACCTGCATTATTGAAAATTTAGCACATTGTTTGGCTTGTTTGTTTTAATAAGAAAAAAAATCTGAGAAATGCAAAACAACTTTTAGATTTGCAAGACAAATTATTTCTACAATAGAACATAAAATTTAATGCTTCGATTGGATTAAAGATGAAAGCTGTAGGACTAGAGGTAGACTTTAAATACATGTAAAATCATTTTTGGATGAAAAAATATTTCTCATCATACTTGCATTCATGAAATACCTAATATATAAATAACATGATCATATGTGCTTATGATAAATTCAGGTTTTTGGGGGCACTTGATGCTTTCCTATCATTGTGGGTAGAATGGATGGAAATATTTCTTTATGGATAAGGTCATGCAAAAAATCATTAATGTCGGATGGATTATCCTAACGCTTTAGTTAACAACCTTAAAGTTAATGTTCTTTTGACCACGGTGAGATTTGATCCAACCGTTAGTTAAAGATCGATAAGAATAAGGCTGTGCATGGTGATTGATCATGGAGAACAAAATTATGAAAAGATCTAAACTAATCAAAGGTGGCCGGGCTTAAGTAGACCCCTTAAAGCTGGACTGCTCATTCAGCCGCTCGTAAGAGAAAATTCTCCCAAAGAGTGAATATTGGGTTATACAGTTAATCAAGAGGTCTTTAGAGTTAATATTTATTATTATTTTTTTGCCAAGCAAAGACTTCAATTCAAACCACAAAGAAACAAACAAACCAAGACAACAAAGACCACACCAAAGAAGACAAAACCTAAACATTCATTGTCCCTTACCAATTCATGGAGCTCCCATCCCCTCCCATCTTAGCAAAATCACAGCAACCAAAGAGTTAATAATCATTCTGTAACTATAGCTATAATTTATTTCCCATGGAAAACCTAACTAATTAATGTTATATCAGGTCCATTACTTTGAATTATTTGTTCTTCAAAAGGTGGTCAAAATATTTGTTCTAAATGTTGAAAAAAAAAAACACTCAAGTATAGAAATTAATGGGAGTCAACTCAATTGAGCTAGAATATGGTTGAGTTTTACTCTTCTGGCCAGGATTTCAAGACATTCTAACAAATGGGTTTTTAAAAGTTGTTGACTGAAATGCCATTTAAGAAAAGAAAGTATAGTTTGATCAAATCAAATTCTTCTTGTCATCTTCTTCTGTTGCTATTGGTGGTGGTGTTGCTGCTATGACAATTGCAATCTAAACCATTCCATTCAGACTAATGTTTAGTTTGTTAGGTCTTAAGTCAAGAAACAAACTTAGGATTTTAAGTCTAGTCAACGATTTCTTGTTGGGAATGGCATTAGTCCCCAATGTAACTGGCTAAGTCCTTTCTACATGGCCTGATGCAGTGTTTATCAAAATTTATACTAGTCCAAGAACCAAGGGTCATCATGAAATAAATGAGGAACGGATTGAAGCTATTGAGAGTACTAGTGGAAGCCAGAGGCTTCAAAACCCCATGAAAACGCCGGCAAAATTGTCAGGAATAAAGAAAAAGTATCATGACAAACCATACAATGTCCCATTCTTCCATCTATTGTTGCTTACTTATCAAAATGTTGACAAATGAAACCAAGAATAATTTCTTCAAAGATCTTGTTTGTATAAAGAAATCATATTGGGTGTTTTTCTTCCATATAGTCCAACTCTATTGTCTTCGTTTATTTAATGCATGATGATGGCCCCAATTCACTTAGTCCCGTTTGGCACTTTATTAATATAATAAAAATCAAGTAAAGTCTCTATTTTTCAGATGAGATCGATGTCACATCAAATGTACTTTATTCAAAAATCTCCTCATCTTTTTCATGCAAAAAGTCAAAAAGCAATTACATTTATCCACTAAAATACAAAAACACTCTACTTTTTCATACAAAATGTCAAAAAGATTCCATAACAAACAAGGAAAAATAAAATAACATCATAACTCACTTATATTTTATTTTTTCTTCAAAATCAACTTTACTTGACTTTACTATATTAGTAGAGTTACCAAACTGACCCTACCATCTCTTGGATGAAATTTTTTTTTTCCATGGGGCACAAATGGAAGAGATCTTAAAAACACTTGATTTTTAGTGTCCCAGTTTTTTTTTTTTTTTTTTTGGCTAAAAGTTAGATAAGTCCCATCTTTAACGGAAAATTTTATATTGGAACCTCAGAAAACTTTTTCTCTCTTTGGTCATTTTGGATTTTGTGGTTTGGGCGATGTTCTCACCAATGGAGTCTCTATTATCGATTTTTTTTTCGGCTATCGGAGGGTTCCCAACCCTCTGAATGAGACTAATCCCTCCAGGTTCAGAGGAAAGCCGAGTAAACTCTCCTGTAGCCCCAGTATGGTAGTGTAGTCTCGAACCTACAATTTTCAGACGCAAACTGTGGTTCTAAGCCAACTAATCTATAATTAGCACGAGCATTTTATTCTTCCCTAGAAAACCTTTTACTTAATGGCGTAAACTAACGATACGGGTTTCTTACGGAATTCTACGGCAGAAAATCTCTCTTTTACCATTGACGTTCAACAGTCTGTACAATTAATTAATTTCAATCCAACCATGAACCCCATCTGTCAGGCCTCTAGTCTACATTTAGAAGGTAACATTTCTTTGAAAATATCAGTGCACTAATAAATAAAAAAATGTTGAATAAAAAACTATGTGACATTCCTAATCTCATTTTACAATTCAAATGGAGGGACCTTAAGGAAGTGATTAAAGAAGATTAGCTGTATCCATTCCTTTCAAAGCACTTATAAGAAAAAGACTTTTGTGTTAATGACCATTAGCTTTACTCTAATCTACAGTAAAAAAAAGGAGTTTAGTGGCATTTTAAGTAGTGATTAGTTGTAATCTAATTAGATCCTTAACAACTATCAATTAAAAAATATCTTTCCCTTTTGTCTTCATCCCCCAACGAAAAAAGCGGCCAAAACAGAAGATGAAAGCGACACAACAGTGGTCTTGTCCCCCTCCAGTGGGACCCACCATAAATGATCCTGTCGCTCCACGTGTACGTCTGCAGATCCCTTGTTTGACCCGTAGAACCCCGTAAGCGGCACGCGTACGGCCAAGATCTGGCCGGAGGACGCCGCTGCTTCGAGCCGACGAGTGGAGGATAAGAACAAACTGGCTGGCGTCCTCGTCACCGGTGGGGACCACAAGAACGGCAATGCTGAGAAGCCGCGTGGCAGAGGAGCGTGGTGGTGTCCACATCAGCGGGAGGAGCGCGTGGCGCGTCATATCGAATGGGGGGTAGCCACGTGGCGGGGAGTAAGACACGTGTTGGAGCTAGGGCTTGGACCGCCTCTTCCGAGGATTCGGTGGCGATACGTGGACCACACACGTGCGTACGCTGTCAGACAGTCCGAATCATTTGAAACGGTTTTGGATTATGATACAACCATGATACTTGTGGCATACTGTTTCTCAATCACAACTGTCCAAAATGGTGGGCCATGTCTTGAGTGTATTGTGAGGTTTAGAAACAATATTCTCCTTTGAATAGAGCCTGTGGTCTCCTTGAGCCTACAAAGAGAAAATTCATAAGTGGGGCCCACCTCTAAAATCAATTGGATGAAAGCCACTCTTTCAAAAAAAAAAAAATTTAATATTTTGTTTTGGGCCTACCTAGGGTTAAGAACTCACCCACTCTGCTCACATGAATCATATGTAAAAGTAATTTGTCTTCTTAATCTAAATTATACTATTAATGACTCAACACAACATGACCTAAGTCTTAAACATTGTGCTTGTCCAAACTTTAAATGCAATATTGACTAGCGGTCACAGAGAACCGCTTCCGTACAATATTGATTAGCGGTTGTTTTTTGGTTAGTGACAATCTAAGGTCTTTTTTTTTGGTAATTTTCTCAAATAAATAAATCTTAATAAATTGACTCCACAATAATAATGGGCCTTTTGGTGATCACCCAATCTTTCAATATGAGCCAATTCGGGCTGATGTTTGGGCCTCACCAATTCATCAAAGCTATGTTCGAATTATTAGGCCATAGTTTTGAATTGTTCATTGCATCATTATCCTCTTGTACTGAAAAAGAATCCATCCTTCAACTTGTAACATTCTTGATGGCCTAAAAGGCCCAACAGCTATGTGGGCAAGGGCTCATTTGATACTTATTTCCATCCAAACATTTCTAAACTCAAACAGGCCCAATATCCATATATAGGCGTTGCTTTCGGGCTCAACGACTGCATCCGGGCCTAAATTTGATGCTAGATAACTAGATTATATAAACTCAAACAACAAGCATGTGGCCCAACTCGGCCCATGTGTGGGCTAATTTTCAATTATTGTATTGAAAAATTTAAAACACAATGCTTGAGGACTGACTATAGAGGACTTAGAAGGGGGTAATCATGTTAATCTTCAGAGTTTAGAGGTTACTTTAAACAAAGAGAAGGAGAGAAGAAAAAATAAAGGATGCAAAGTACTATTGGTAGTGGAACAATAGAAAAAAAAAAAAAAAAAGGCAAAGAGGAAAGATGAATTCATATGATGGATCTCAAACGTTTGTATTTTTGGGAATCTGACTCTCTCACGGATGTTAAGGTGTTACGCGTTCTCTTGGCTCATGAAATTCCCAAACAAGTGTAAACTAATCCGTATGGGCATTGAATTGAGCAAATTAAGGGGGCATTTGAGTGTAGTGGTTTCCAATTACTCTTCCCAAAACCTCTCCCCACTCTCCATTACAAAGACCCAAACAATACCCTTCCTTCTTTGGGGTGACCAAGTCCCTCCCCTCATTCATCTACCTTTACCCCTCTTGTATAAATGGTGATGTACTGATGTGGATGTGGGCTTTTGTCATGATCCTTGTTTTTCAAAGTTTCTTTATAACATCATTTATGAAAGAGTGATGGAAGAGATTGCATGTTATGGAGGGATACCAGTGAGATATCTCCCTCTCTCTCTCTCTCTCTCTCTCTCTCCTCATTCATGCTTCATTTTCATCTCTCTCAAGTACTTGAACTAGTAGTGGGAAAGGTCCAAGCATGTCCAACCCAATTTTGTTCAGTTATTGAGCCTTAAATTTAGGCCCAGGGCCATGTTTGGTAGACAATTAATGAGATAGTGGACTTTTTTTTTTTTTTTTTATAACACGGGGTTCCTAGCCCTTTTGGTTAGAATAATCCCGAAGGGTCTAGGAAAGAAAACCGGGTAAAATTCTCCTGTGGCCCCAGTGTTATAATGCAGTTTCGAACCCACAACCTCCAAATGCGAATTGTGGTCCTAGGCCAACTAAGATACTTCTCGGGGTTAATGAGATAGTGGCCCTGTACATGTTAAATTTGAAGTTTTTGAAGTACATAAACATAGGCCATGGCCCTTGTTCCTACCCTGAAGATCGGGGTTGCCTTTATTATAGTGGTGGTTGTCGTGGTGGTCGTGATTCAAATGTTAAGCGAAAGTAAAAGAATATGACAGTGATGTGGCTATATTATTTTTTTCAAGATAGAGAAAAATAACAGAGAGTTGAATGTGTTAAAAGGCATGCAAATCGGATTCAAATGGAATTAAATGAAGTCATTAGGGGTGGCTCATGTTTTCCCTGTTAGTTACTTATTGATTCATCTGATTCACATTACATTTGGGTTAATTATTGGTGTATTTCTTTTTAGAGCTTTTGCATATACCCCGTTAAGGTTTCTATGATTTATAATTAGGTCCCTATGGTTTTAATATTTGTAAATATGCCCCTATTTTTACATTTTAATACATTTCGTGTCTTCAAAATTAGTAGCTTTCCAACCACCAAAAGCTTTTAGAGTGAAAAACTTGGACTTATTTTTTTCTAAAGCTTGTAACATTAATAATTTCATTTAGTGGGAGAGAATAATCGTATATGAATCTATTTGTTATCAATACAATGTCTATTTCATTAAACCCAAATAGATCATAATGATAATCAATGCATGTGCTTATAATTGGTTATAATTGATCCAACCCATGTACGAACCACCGTTAAATTGATGAAAGTTTTAAAATATATGACTAGACTTCAAGTGCATTAAAGAGTCACCGAGAAAGGCCGTTAGGACTTGTGATCAATAATGATATTTTTTAAATATTAATATACTTATTCTTGTTTAATGGATGTTATTAGGGAATATGTGTCATTTTTATAAAAGTTCAATACAAATCTCACGGCGGTTATCATTTCTTAATAGAAATACTGATTTTGAGGCTATTAAAATGAAAAGTAAGAACCTATTTACAAATACTAAAACCACAGTGACCTATTTACAAATCATAAAAACTTCAGGGGTATATAAAAAAAAAAAAAACCTCTTCTTTTTATTTAATCTAGCATTCGATTGCTTAGAGAGATAAAACCACCATATTCGTAGATAAAAAAGAAGACAATGACATCCAACAGTGATAACCCACTTAACCTTTTGAGAGAGAGAGAGAGAGAGAGAGAGAATGTATTAATTAATAGGTTCCAATACTATATGAGCTGGGGGTTTGCATTAGTCGCCCAAGACGCGTGGTATGCATGTGTTAAAGACTTAAGAGGAGTCTTCAACGTATGTTGCCCATCAAAACACACACTAAAGACATATCATCTTTCATCATCACATTTTGCTTATAATATTTGTACTAGTAGAGACTAGAGAGACCTATAGAGGGAGGAGTAGAAATATTGTAGTAATGCTTTTGCTGGTTACTTGTACATATTTGCAGTCCAGAGTTATTAGAATGTGTATAAAGATCCAAAATATGCTATATCATGCACATGATATATATAGAATACTATATTTGTACGGGGGCTTCTATTGAAATTGGATTTTTTTTTCTCTCCACACCTCACAACATTTTTTTTCTTCCTAAACTACCCCTCCCCCCTCCTCTCTCTCCCTCCACCCTCTTTCCTCATCCTCTCCCTCACCCCACCCCGCCCCAGTCTCCGGCAGGGAGGGATCCTCGGCCGGGGGTGGGGTGGGGTGGGGTGGAGGGAGGGAGAGGGAGTTTAAGGATTTTTATTTTTGTTTTGTAGTGTGGTGTGGAGAGATGAAAATTCGGTGCCAATAAAAGCCCCATAATTGTATACATGTATATTATCTGTTTAATTGTTATATGTGACAAATGAACCCGTGTTTGTGGCGAGGATGGTAGCTTAAACCTTATATACTTTTATATGGGCCTACTTTGCATGATTAAATCTCCTCATATCTCTTGGACCACTTTATAGGGGAAATGTGCCAAACTACACTCTAGAGAGTGAGATACGTTGTTGGGTCAATGATGAGTGGAAAAGCTAACTATATTAGATATATATTATTATCAATTTAATGGTTCATATCATTCTAACTAAAGTGAAATACATTGTATACTATCAATTTGTTGGTTCGTATCACTGTAAAGATTCATATAAACCGGGTCTTAATAAAGGAATTAATCTTGAGCGTCTCTAATATTCAATAGGTGGCCCCACTATTGGAGTTAGGATCTTCGTATTCTCAATCTTGAGTTAGAGGAGCGGAGTCGACCTATTAAAAACCCGAGCAACTTAGAATAACTGTCCTCCTAATGTATGTCACGTTCCCAAAACGTAGTTATATGTTTTAATTAAAGGTCAATCTTACGATGTGGCCAACTCCTTTCAGGGTAAAATTTGGGGATGTGACGCACGCTACGAGGATGTTTTATTTTGATTTGCTCAAATTCTCAATACGTGGGCCTTGTTATGAAGTTCTAGTCTTTCAAATTAGATTTCTCTAAGTCAAGGCCTTCGAGTAATCAGACTCAACTGTGGCAATGCACTCCTCCAACTCAAGATCTCTCTAATGATCAGCCAGGAATACGAATCTTGTGACGCTTTAAGTTTAACCTAGAGAAATCATGAGTTCATGGAGTGGGACTCCATAGGGGTCCCACATATTGAAATTTTAAATAATCAAGATTAATCATTCGAGTAATATGGGGTATTCTCAAATTTTATTTCAGTCCAAGTTTGTTTCACTGTTAGATTTGACTAGTTAGAAAAAAAAAAAAAAAAGAAAAAAACACATGATAGCTAGACACAATCTTTGTTTTTCTTTTGCTAAGTTCGACAACTAATTAGGAGTGATACATTCAACTGAAACACCAAGGAATCGATCCATGTGCCAACACACTCATGGCCCCATGAGTGAGTTGCCGTGATTAACGCAATCTTATGTGTTACAATTCTAGTTGGCTAATTCTCCTAGTTTGAACAAAACTCAAGTCCTAATCAAATTGTACTTTTAATTTCTTTTAGAAAGAGACTTGAAGAAACCTTTTGGTAGTAGAAGAAGACTTCTGGACACTTTGGACAAGGCTTGGAGACTTTTGGACATGTTCGAAGACAATTAAAGAGTCCGACCCGGAATCACAAACGCGTCCTCTAGACTATTTCCAAAGTACAGTCTCGCAATAGCGAGCTATGTATTGACGCAAAGGCAGAACACCTGCTCGCTAAAGCGAGCTGGGGATTTCTGCCCAATCCAAACTCTTTTATGCTGATATAATTCAAACTCTTTTCTGAGGGTCGTTTTGCTATTCAAATAGCTTTGTGCACGAACCTTGGGCTATTTATAGACCCCTTACAGCCACAAAAGAATTACTTGATCCATCTAATTCTCTCAAGCATCGAGCATTCGTCTAAGAGAGATTTTGTGGGCTTATCTTGCAAAGGAGACTGCACTAAAGATATTTTCTTTTCCTTCTTCTCTCAAGCACCTTGAAGAGGAGTTCAAGGTGGGTTTCAAGCTAACACGTGGAATGTGAATGGCAGGTTAATTGTCGGCAAGTTCTTCATAATCCTTTAGGTTATGTTTCAACTATGTCATAGGTCTAGTGTGTTCACTTGTAATCTTCAATTAATAGTGCTTTGCTTTTCGGTGGTTTCTATCACCTGTGGTTTTTTTCCGAGTGATGTTTTCCATGTAAGAATCCCGTGCCTCCTCTCTTTAGTGTTGATTGATTTTTATTTGGACTTGGGTTAATTAATTAGATTAATTAATTGGGATTAAGATTCATATTATAATCTGAGAAATGATCTTAGCCTTTGTTTAGGCTTAGATAGAAGGTTGAGCTAGAGTTAGTCAAACCTTCATTATGCATATTCATTATTATGTTTTTTGGTCAAATTGTCAATTCACTTGTGGGGACTCTTATTGCTGTAAAATTTAAGAATACCCTAATACTTATATAGGGTATTTATATTTAAAAGTTCGGATTTTGATAAGTGGACACTACTATGTAGTTCATCTTCTACCACTTTAACTCATGATTTCTCTTGGTCAAAGCCTCATGGAACTGGACTTGTCCAATCCTCAGTTGGTAGAGACTGCTCTGCACAAGTGGAATATTATAAATAAATTGTATTTTACATGTGCCTACATGATGCCAGGTGAATTTCCTTCCACATGTATTTTTCAAAATAACTACTACCTCAACTAGTTTACAAATCTTGGTCAACTAGATTGACCTCATTTAAAGGTAGATTTTCTTCTGCTGACAAAATCAGTTGCTTATCATACATAGTAGTAGATTGAAATTTCTATTAGAAATCATCTTAATCCAGAAATGCTCTCTATTTATCAACATGTAAAAGAGCAAACTCTTATTCCCATTCAAGATCTATATGATTGACTTTAGATGTATTTCTTTGTAAATAATCAAAAAGACTTATGCACTTATGGTCACATGTAATTGTCAAAAGATATATACATGTAAAGGTGGTTAATTTTCTTTTGGAGCCTCTATTAGTTTTTTTTTTCTACCCAACTATACCTGCCTTCAAGAGAGGGTACGTAGTAGACTTTGGGTTAGGTGATAGAGCCCTTGGGTGAGAGAAGTAGACATCGGGAGAGGTAAGAAAGCTCTTGGACAAGGGCAAGTGGCTTGTCTTGGATTTGAACCCTGATGAACCAGATGAAAACTGATGTCTCCTGCTAGCTAGCGTTTTCGGAGCCCCATTAGTTGTAAGTCCTTTCACATATCTTATAAAAGGAAATTGCTTTGCCAATTCCCCTATCTTTCCAACAATCAAACTTTTTTAATTGGGACCCACTCTGCATTCAACATTTGGATACCCACCTCACATGTGGTTCTCTTTGAAACCTCGGCTCAAACCTTTCACTAACTAAGCTAGATTTGCTAATCTCAAAGGCAGAAATCTTGGGTCCACATGTTCAAATGGGATTATGCAAAAACGTCATATTTCTTGCCAGTCTTCTCCATGTCCCTAATCCTGTACTCTCTGTTCATTCACATTTATCACAAGACTCCATTGATTGTAAGGTCCTGATATTCATTGTAATTTATCTTCAGTGGGCCACATGGTTTGATGATCAAGACAATTGATCTTATGGATCCATTGTGGATGAGTCATCCATCAGAAAGAGATCCTAGCCATTCAATTTCAAGCCAACCAAGAAGATCACTTATGTTTAATCCAAGCCGTTTATGCATGATTGCCGATGAATCTGGACCCTACGAATCTTGAGACGTTGATCAGTGGCCCCCCCTTGTTAATGGTCTAATCTACATCCAACATTGAGATGGTGACATTTCCAATGGCTAGGATCTTTCAGTTCAAAAGAGAAAAAAAAAAAAAAAAATGTTTGGGAAGTTTTTCCTGACAAGGGAATGGGCCCATCACTAGCAAAAATCTAGTTCTAGAATGAGAAAAACAGGTCAAAGATGAAACGATCTAGAATAGTCTAGAGAACTCTTTACTGTAGCATCAGTCTTTTCAAGATGAGATACACACCTCAAACCCTGTGAAAATGATACCCAAGAACAGCCAGTGGACTATTTTCACATGTGGGCTATTTTCGTATGTAAATGGGCACTAAGAGAAGATCCCAGAACAAAGGTCCATTGAACACACGTATAGATCTCAAAATTTAAGTTTTTTTTTTTTTTTTTTTTCCTGATATCGGAGGGTTCTCATTTTTTTGGGCTGGATTAATTCCTCTGGGCCCAAAAAGAAGTCGAATAAACTCCACTGTAGTCCAAGTGTAGTAGTGCAGTTTCGAACCTATAACCTCTGAGCAGGCCAACTGAACTACCCCTTGAGGTTCTAACTTTTCATATACGGTAGTAGCGTTTTTCATTTTTGTTTTTAATTTGACACATGATGTGTGTGCATATGTGAGAGAGACCAATTTGAATCAACACTCTTTTGACATGACCTCTTTCAATACAACAAAATAAAAACAATCAAAGGTGTTCTATCATCATATATATATATATATATATATATATATATATATATATATATATCATGTGTAAAACACCAGAATTTTTTTTTTACCATCTAGTCACATGCATGTTCTAAGTTCTAACATCTTCAATCTTAAAGTGGTCACAATTCTAATTATAGTAAAACTCAGCCCACAAACAACTACAAGCTTATATTCTTAGAGGATCCTCAAGGCTGCAAATCCAAAACCCACCCAAAACAAACTTCAAATATTATGTGACACAAAGCCATCATTGATTTTTTTTTTTTTTTACAAGCCATACATACTTGTGCCCATATACCAAGAAACAATCAAACATCAATCCAGACCATCAAAATCATGGCCCACCAACCAGATATAAATATGGCCATCTTCAATTTAACTTCATTTGTATTGCCCACATCTGCAGCGGGGCCCACATTTTGGACGGTCCTGATAAACGGGCACTCCATCAGCGGCACCCGCCCGCAGCAAACCCGATTCTGGAATTGGCAACGTCGTAGACGACCCGAAACGTCTGCTGCTGAAGGTTTCCAATTATGGAAACTCCGTTAGTCCAGCCGTTAGGTGCGAACGCCAGGCAGCTAACGCCGTCACCAACGTCATACATCACGTTCCAAGCCTCCAGCTTCAGACCCGAACCTCCCTCGAACACCAGGTTGACCTCAGGCACGGACGCATTCCCACCAATCCCCTTGTAACACGTGTCCAATATTGAGAACCGTGGGGCCCTCTCATATCTAGACATGGCCTTCTCAAAAGCAGCCCGTAGAGCCGTATATACGGCTGATGGCAGTCTCGTAATTAGGGTCCCGGAGTCGACGATCGTAGGCCTACGCATATACGTCGACACCGATACGGGTAGGGCCAACCCATCTACGGTTATACGGATCAGGCGTACCAAGTACAGTGATGGGTCTTGTGGATCCGTATACATACGAGTGAACGCGTAGAGCGATGGATCGTATGTCTTCCATCCGATCGACAAGTTCCCAGTAGAAGTAGTTGTAGGCAGACAGTAGGATAATACGTAACCGTATTTCGATGACAATTGAGATAGTAGAGAGAACTTGTTCCTGCTGAGGCCCATTAGGCCGGCGGTCCGCCCGAAAAGCCCATTGTTGATCTGCCCACACCCGTATATGAACCCCGGAATGGTGTGGGCCGAGCCCACGGTCAACTTGTCACGGCCCAAGTACCCGGTCGACGTCGATCCATCCCCGTAGCTCGCGACGTATGTACATACATTTGTTGATGAGCAATTTGGAGAGTTAAGGGTGGCATCTTGTAAACTTGAGCATTCTGAAGTATCACATTGGATTGATTCGTATGTGGTTGATTCCTCTGGGTTGAATATGGGCCCAATTTGGGAGTGGCAGTATCCAGTGCATGGCTCACACTGGAGCCAAGAGAATGAGCTCCCTGTGTCTACAACCATGACATACATTTTTGATGGGGTTCCAAGGCCAATCTTGATCACATAGTTTCCGACGCCGGCAGAGCTGCCGGAATTTAAAGGAATGTTGAGGGGCTCTGGCCGGAGTTTGTTGAATTTTAGTGTGGATGGGATGGTTGGATGGGTTAGCCTGCGGTTTAGGGTTTGGACTCGCGCATCGTCGTGCTTAAGAATTTCTGAAGGTGATAAATTCCGGGAGGATACCGGCGAGCATGGGCCATGAATATGGTGTATTGTGAAGTGTATGTCACTGTCGTTTGATAGATGATGATGCCCTGCAAGATTAAAAATTAAACCTTACATTATCTTTCTAAAATTGGCATGTGCTTGTGCACACATGCATATAGTGTAAATAAGCCAATTGAAAAGAACCTTATGCAAGTGCATAAGGGCTTTAGCTTTCATGGGTTTTGGTTTGTGTTTGTACAACTACTCATATGCAATGTTGTAGACAAGGGGGCTCAAAACTACAGTTAACCCTTCTCATAAACATGCTTCTATATATGAGTTTAAATTCATCCCAATTTGACAATATTCCAACTATCATATGATGTTGATCAAATCTTAAAAAATGAACTCATAATAATATATTAAAGTCATGGATTTTGAATAGAATTTTGACCCTGCTTCATAATTCTGACTGAGATTTTCCTCTTTTATCTTGAGTCATTGTCGTTCTAACTTGTATCTCACTTTTTATGCAACTTTCGTATCCCATCAGTTATTCTTGCAACTTCCATTTATTTCACTTTAACATGTAATTACTCAAGTCTCTGCTCTTTTCCTATTTTCCTTTCTTATGAAACAACTTTATTTCTCCATACTTTCATATTGCTTTTCTAACTTAAACAACTTCTCTTATTTTCTTTATATTCCACCTCTTCTAGGTTTTCAGAAAGAGATTCATTCATAACATTTTTCTTTTTTAGTTTTTTTCATAAAATAAATTTAAGTGTTTTTTTTAATTTTCAAATTTATGGTTGCTCAATTTGGAATGCTATTGATATACCCGTGATAAGCACAGGTTTGTTCATGAAAATATTGACTTTTGTCGATTAAATCTTGTAAAAGGAACCCAAAAAAATTTAAATTTTGTCTTTGGACAATTAGATATGCTACAGTAAGAAATAGTTAGAATGAGGGTAGGAGTACAGGTTTCAACCTAGGTAAGTTGAGGTCACACTTTCTGCATGTAGTCCCCATTGCCATTAACAAAGTGTATCAAAATAAAACAAGCCTTGGACTCAAGTCTTAGAGCCTTTTTTGTGTGCATGAGATATATAGGAATTCATGCATTTAGCTCTAAAACTGAAGATTCAAAGTGATGTACAAAAATGCTCATTAAATAACCTACCTTTTAAAGGCAAGTGAATCGAGGGAATAAAAAAAATCAATATCCGGCCATCATCACCGTTGTAATTTAGATCTTAGGAAAGTCAAAGTATCACCCACATTGTTGCCTTGTATACTGCACCCCACTTCATATCATTCACACTTCACCTCTTGGCCTTTAATAAATTTGAAAAACTCCCTATTTATGAGCAAATTTATGATTTTTTATAAACGCTATCCCCCCACCCGAAATTAAAAAAAAAAAAAAAGAATAAGAAAATTCTTTTACATAAAAGCACTTCCCTGGGAAATTTCCTAGTTCCACCCCTGCTTCACATTTTCAATAATCTTTCAATAGAACTCATTTGACCATGAATTCTTATGTGTTCAATCCCCTATATTCTAATGTGAACAAACATGAAATACCTAATTGCAGCGATATTTAGTATAACCCCTGACACACTCTAAAAACTTCTCATCACATCTAACTATCATGAATTGCATGATCCGGATGCACCCAAGAAAACTGGGTGCACTTTTCTATATATAAATCCAGATTTTCTATTGGTTACTTATCAACTAAACATGCGTGTGTAAGAACAGAAAAAGATAAACGCTTTAGATAATATGAAAAAGGTGAAAAGTGTTCAAGAAGCTGTGGCCACATGGACAGGTCCAAACCAGTACAGGGTGACTGGTCTGGATTCTAAAACACTGGTCCAAACATTGAACAAGAAGAAGAACTTTCTAGCAAAGAAACTTACACGTCTCATATGCCACTAAATCAAAGGGTATGAGAAGAAATTTTAAGCAACAAAATAAGAAATCAAAAGATACCATGTTTAAGCTTTGACCCAGAAAAGCATCTCATGGAGAGAGAGAGAGAGAGAGGGAGAGAGAGAGAGAGACCCAACTTTCCTTTCAGTTCCTTTCGGCCTCATTGAAAAAATAAAAATAGATAGTGGAATTTGAGATTATACCTTGAAAACTTTCAGTACAGGTCTCATGGGCATTAGTTTCAATTCCAATGTCCCTTAAAGAGGACACAGACACAAGTGTGAGAAGATAGAAAGAAAGAAGAAGAGCCAAATCCATTTTTCTATAACCTTTGGAGGTGTACTACTTAGTGGAGAAGCTTTTCTCTTTATATAGAGCATAGAGATAAAGAGAGGACAGCACTAAAGAACATATCATACTCAATGAAGGCAGAGGATCTTCAGATTTCTGGAAGATAGATAGTTGTTAGTACTTCACCAAAGGTGTGAAATTTTCATGAAGCATCCAATCCAATTACTTAATGATAATGATCTTATTTAGACACCCATACTTATAGTGCTTCTAATTTTTTAAGGAGAGTAGAAGAATGGGGTGAATGATATAAGATTGTATATAGAGAACAGATTCCCTACAGGTGAGGAACAAAAGGTTCACCATGGTCCAGATAGATAGTGAAATCATGTTTACATGATGTTTTCCAACGCAGACTAGCACTGTGATTTGAAATTCTCATATTCTGTGTGCATCTTCCATATACATGTGTGTGTTGTGTTAGGCCTGTGGGGCTATAGTTGGGTCAAAAAATAGGATTGACCTTAGTCCAAGGCCCTAAAATACAGCCCATTAATTAGGGTTCTCATGGGCCGGGTCAGGCTGAGCTGTGGCATATCCAGGTCCAGCCTGCCTTGGCAACACAGCCCATATCTTCCCCCAAGCCTGACATGGGCGCTAAGCGCTGGCCCAAGCCCACTCATTTAGTAAATCAGGCCAGCCGGGCCAGGCCGGGCTTTCTATCACTTTTTTCTTTCTAATTACATCTTTGGGTAAATTAGACACCAAATTACATGTATTCTAATTCATGTCACGCTAGACTAGGCTTCAGTCTTTATATCACTTAATCCAAGCCCATTCCATATATTAAACATGCCAAAAATTTAGATCCAGGCATGCCCAGCCTCGACCACTCCCACCATTAACTGACAACAATGTGCAAAGATTCTTTGATATTTTTTAGTCTGGAAAGGCATACAATGAACATTTGAAATTTGGTCAATTGAGCCTTTACATAGAATAGCCGATTAAGGTTTGGTCCTATGTGACCAGGTTCGAAACCTAGAAACAACCATGCGAGTTTGTTCTCCTTTCATATGTATGTTCCTATTACCTTACATCGCATGGGTGAGTTATTCGCCCCTTGTATGTGCAAGTTCATGTTACCCTACGTGTGCAAGTCTCTCAATGACTCATTCCCTTAGCTAGGATACCAAAAAAACAGAATTATCACATTTTTTTTTCCGTGGATGATAGCTTATTTTTGGCAGAACAAACTTGAAGAAGGCCAGAGAAGTGAAATATATACTTGAGGATTATTGTGATGTTCATGGTCAATCAATCAATTTCCATAAATTAGCTATTTATTTCAGTCGCAGATCATACCTTAAGAGCTGTTGAACAGTTGCCACATCTCTTTGGCATGTATTTGATGGATAAGGGAGAGATGTAGCAATGGTTCTTGGCAAGCACCACTCTTATATCCCAAACAAGGAGAAATACCCTCATTAAATCGATTGCCTTCGCAATCCCTATTTTCAATATGTCAGTGCTTCAACTTTCTAATAAAACTAGAAATGCTATAAGTTAATTGTTTAGAGAATCTTGGTGGAGTGAAAATGAGGAAAGAAGGGAATTCCATACTATTAAGTGGAGTAAAATATGCAAACCAATTGATGAAGTAAGATTGGGCATTAGGGGCAACAAGAGAAGTAATAATCTAGCTAGCCTTACTAGCCAAAATTTGTTAGAGATGCCTAAATGAGGATAAGCTTCTTTGTTCAAAAATTCTAAAAGCAAAATATTGCCCTAATAAGCCTATTCGGAAGCCAGTTATATAAGGATAATTCCTTGTTTTGGAAGGTTTTTGTTAAGGGGGTTAACTAGTTCATTAAAGAAACGGTAGATTGGATTCAGTGGCTGCTCCAGGAATTCAAGTGAGTGGGGTCAACAAAAGACTTCTCTTCTACAAATCGAATAAGTTTATTTTTTCCTTTATCAACATTTGTCATCTACTTTCGATGATTTGACAAATATAATATAAAATTCTCAAATAATCGATTTCCAATAATCCGACAAATATAATATTGAATTCTAAAATAAATAAATAAATAAATAGGAATTTTAATACATTGTTACTAATAGTTATTAATCCAAAAAGAAAATCCAAATACATAAACTCCTATAGCTGCTCTCAACAGGTTTTTATATGTTAAAATTGTTGTATAATAGCTTCATTATCAATACTAACAACCACATCCTTTTCAATATATGTAACCAAATAGTCATTTATCCATTGATCTTATATTCAGTTACGCAACTTGTTATTTACGTACCTTATTGCTGAAAAAGCTCTTTCTACCAATGCAGTAGCTACTGGTAAAATCAAGGCCAATTTTAAAAGCCAATAAACCAATTGGTATACAATATCCTTTTTTGCCTCCACTAATTTTCTAACAATGTCACCAATTCCTTTAAGTTCTAAAAACAAGTTGCTAGAGCGCATATCAGCAATGTGAGCCCATCAAATTTTTTTTATATCTTGGTAGACAATTAGCCCATTAACTTAGGCGGTGGGTGTTTTATGATGACTTTTGTTTACTACCGCAACAACAAAGAAAATGTGTAAAGTTAGCTAATGTGGGGGTGAAACTCTTAAATTGAGTGAGGTCAAACTCAAAAGTTTGTGTGGAGCCAAACTAAAAATTCCAATTCATGGCATAAAAAAAATTTATTTTAAATTTTTTTTTCCAGATCTCACTAGGGTCAATTGACCCCACTATGACGAATGTGATGCCGGCCATGGTTGGATTATTGGAAATGCTGAAAATATTTCAGTGTGGGATTATTAGTGGATTCCTTGTAAAGATGGACTTAGAAAACCCCTATCTTTAGGGGGTGTTTCAATTAATCCATAATACAATATTAACAAGTTTAAATATTATAAGATTTAATTATCATAGAACAAAATAGTGTCATATTATTATCTTGTGTCACTTATGGTGTTTGGTGATTTTCACAAATTTCAATGTACCTTTGAAGTGTTTGACAATTTATAATAATAATAATAATAATAAATAAATAAATAAAAAAAAAAAAAAACCTCACAAGATGATATACCAAACAAGAAATGGAATGAAAGTAATCAATTGACCCATTGCAAGACCCACTAATTAGTAATTACATGTGTTAGTAATCAAGGTAGGACCCATCTATTGTTAAAAAATCACCAGATTAAATGTTAAAACCTTGAGATCCAAGGAATGTTGTTTAATTATGGCAGGTCTATCAAATATCGATAATCATAATGTGATACATCTAATGGTGATTATCAAAAATGGGTCTATCTAGGTTGTTTTTTTTTTTTTTTTTTTGTAAAACCTTATCTAATGTCAGACATCATTGATGAATCCATCTATGAGAAATTATTGTGGGGCTCATTTGATGTCGGTAGCCACATTAACACAAGGGGAGTTATCAAATAGTGGGGCCCATTTAATGATTAAAAAAATTGATAATTGCAACCACGTAATTCAATCTTGGTGATTAATAAGGAACCTAGCTGATTTTGGTAGTATGGGACCCACCTAATGTTGGTATTCACAATGAAGACCCTCTAGTGTGACATTAGTAAGACACACCTAATATTGATAATTAACAAGGGCTATATAATTGTGATATGTTTATAGAGCCCCACATTAAATTTGTAAGAATTGTGGGGCCAATCTAATATTGGTAGTCATAGTTGGACTCCTACAAGGATCATTGCTATTAAAAACCTATAGTGGGCCACTATAATTAATGGTTGCCCATGAGCTATTTGGTATTTAGGAGAAAATTGGTAACAAAAGATTATTTTATACAACAGATCCTTGAATAATGTAACACAAAGGCTTTTGGGAGAAAGTGAGATATTGTAAGATACTTTCTAAGTTCTCCAAACACACCCTTTTTTGGTGAGTAGATTTGATCCTAAACTAGTGGATAATATAATAAAATCTTTTGAAATATCTTGTTTCCAAACACCCCTAATATAATTAGCCAAAATGTTAAAGTTAAAGACATTTGGAACTAGGATAGGAAATGGAAGGTACTGTAATTAAAAATATTTTTAACAACCCGAATGATGAGGAAGACTTGTGCAAGGTCTACATCCCATGGCAAACTCATGATGATAAGAGAACCTGACTTTTCTCTAAAAGTGGTCAACTAACTACAAGATCTGCCTATAAGGTAATTTATCAAAGGGGATGAGAGGAATAGCTCCCCCTCTTTAAATTGGAAAGCCTTCCGAAGAAGCCCTCTTCTGCAAATAATCCTCCTTTTTGGATGGAAATGCCTCAAGAATGCTATTACGATAACAACGTTTATTAACTCTAAAATTAGCACGACATATACTTGTCTCATCTACGAAAGGGCGGAGGAATCGATTAGTCATGCTCTTTATCAATGCAAACATATGAGAGTATGTGGTTTGATTCTCATCTTAGCCTTTTAACCCATACTTTACATTCTTCGAATGTAGTAGATTGGTGGTTGCATTTTTATAAGGATTACCAGCCGACTCCTAAGATAGGAAAGTGGGTCTTATGTAGTTGATGGATGATTTGGAATATAAGAAATGACTTTCTATACAATGGGACCCCCTAAATCCCACCAATATTATTCAATCCATTGGAAAATTCTTAAAGGAGGATGTGCCCTCCCTCAAATGTGCAAACCAAAAGAAGAGAAACAAGGATGTTGTTTCCCTAAAGCCTTGAAACTAGAATGATGTGTTTTAAGTCTTTCCAAACGCTGGCATTGGAGCAGTTGATGGTAAAGCTTCCTTTGGCTTTATGTTGAATTTAAAAAGAAATATGGCCCTCCTTGTGCTGATGAATGCAAAGGAAAGAGGCTTCAATAGGGCATGCGTATTTTTGAATGCCAAGGATGTGGTGTAGGCAATTAATGGAGCCTTTGAATGGATTATTAGTTCAATCATATTGGACATTGATTCCCTACTTTCTACTTCTGAGCATGTCAATTTTGTTTTTGTCCCTCGGAGATTGAATGGAGTTACTTATTTGCCTGATAAAATGAGCTACTCCTTGAACATGAACTATATTTGGGACGGAGTCTTATGATGTGGGATATGCTTTTGTTGTGTGGTTTGATGTTTTCTTTTTGCATTTGTAGGTGTTGTGAGTAGGAGAGGGAGAGGGAGAGGGAGAGGGAGAGGGAAACCCAAGAGAAGTTGAAAAGAAACTATTAAACATGTCCTCGCCTATATGGATATTACGGAGGACATGGCCCTAAACAGATTTGATTGGCGTCATCAAATCCATATAATCGACCCCACTTATTGGGAAAATGCTTAATTTGGTTTGGTTTGGTTTAGGTGTTGTTCTCTGGGTTCTCTGTTGTTATTTGGTGTTTTCTGCTATTTTTTCTTGATGAGATTACCCTTCTACAAAAAACAAAAAACAAAAAAAAAAAAAAAAAAAAAAAAAAACACCTTTGGTTGTTCACATCTCATTTGTTTAATGGCGACCTATCCCACTAATATTACTAATAAATGGTCTTGAAGTATATCATTACCCTATAGTCAGAATATATGGGGGAGAAAGGAATCATCCAACATGTAGACCCCTAATATAGAAAGGGAAATGATCGGATGCAAAGTGTTCTCACCATAGCTATGCGAAGTCTAATCTGGACCGTCCAACTGCGAGCTAGATCTGACGGTGGGAGTCGTTGACATAAAAGGATTTCAAAAGGGCAAAAGCCCTCCAAACATCTCAATAGCTGCCGCTCCTGCTCAACGAAAAAAAGGGGAAAGACGACTGGGCTCTTCTCCTTCAACCCCAACGCCTGGGTCCGGCTCCGGCTCCTCTACGCAGATCTTCTTCGACGAAAAAAGGATTGGAGTATCTCATTTATCTCTGCTTCTTCTTCTCCCCCCTCTCCTCTGATCGTTCTCTACGCCTCAGAATCTGGCCCGCCTCAAATCCGCTCCATCTTCTCTTCCCCTCCATTTGCTCTGCCGCGGCCTAGATCCTCCCCACCTCAGATCTTCTCAAATGGATTAGCAAAGGGAACTCATTTGGACGCAGAAGACCCAACTTGAACCCAGTGTTTAAGGGTCCTCCCTGGCGTCCAACCATTCTGTCCCCAAATGGAAGCAGAAGACCCAGCTCTCTAACTGTGCCTCCAGGTTTGGACCCCCTCGCAGCAGCCATCCCCATCTCAGTTTCATAGCACATGGCCGTCAGGGACGTCCATCCCCGTCGATGTCACAACCCTCTCGCAGCAACCATTCCCATGTGAGGTGTCCATCCCAAGCTAGCTTTTGCAGGTTTCCCTCTCTCCCCGTCCATGTGATTTGGTGCTTTTTTTGTAGATGTCATGTGAATTTTTTCCTATGAAGCGCTGCTTGGCTTATGGTCAAAAGTGTACATATTTTTCAACTCGCCTGATTCTGACCACCTCGTCTTATGATTTCTCAAGCCCTTTAAAATCTGGAACATTATCATTACATGAATGCATGCTCTGTGATTTAGAAATCTCATCTTTGTTTTTTTCTTTCATCATCCATCTTTATTTAAATTTCTTATTTTTGGCGTTTCTGCCTTTTTTAAGCTTCATTGTATTCCCAAAAAGCCTCTCCTCAAATGATTGATCGAGTTCTTATTACTTATATTTTGTTTTTTTTTTTTTTTTTTTTTTTTTTTTTTTGTCATGTATTTTCGTGGCGTGGTTCTATTGTTGTCCTTAAACCGTCTAAAAGAACAAAGCAGGTCCATCTTTACCAATTAAGACATTTATACCACAAGTTGAGGAGGAGAAAATACCCAAAGTTGGATTTATTTTTGATAACATAGAGGAGGCTTACGACGATTATAATATTTATGCGAAATTGGCGGGTTTTAGTATCAGACGAAGCTCCGAGACAAGGGTGAACAATAGCGTTGTGAGGAAAAAATTTGTTTGCTCCAAAGAAGGTTCTAGGAATGAAAAATTACGCGCTGTCTCTATACAACAAAGACGGAACTCAGAAACACGGGAAAATTGTGGGGCACACCTTCAAATTAAAAAAACAAAGGAGGGGCAATGGGTGGTGTTTAAAATTGTTGTGGAACAACCTCATTTATTAAGTACCCCTAGAAAGACTCATATGCTACGATCACACCGTATAGTCAGCGCTCCCAAGAAAAAATTGATCTCTACTTATGGGGCTACTAATTTACGCGGCCAAATGATCAAATGGCACTTCTAGAGCTACAGGCGGGTGGGAGGGATAAAGTTGGTTTTACTGAGACAGATTTTCGAAATCAAATTAGAAACAAAAGGGAAGAAACAAAAGATGAAGATGGTGAAATGTTCTTTGAATACTTTAAACAAATGAAAGAGAGAGACGCAAGATGTTATTTTGCTATTGAGAAAGATGATGATGATCACATTAAACATGTGTTTTGGGCTGATTACTATTTTCAAAAGTCATATTCAAAATTTGGGGATGTTGTTTCATTTGATACAACATACAATACAAATAGATACGGTCTTGTTTTTGGTGCGTTCACCGGAATTAATCACCATGATCAATCAATATTATTTGGATGTTGTCTAATATCAAATGAAACTTTTGATACATTCATGTGGGCTTTTAACAAATGGATTGAAGCAATGCAAGGGGACCCGCCAAAGGCGATCTTAACGGATCAAGATTCTGCAATAACAAAAGCGATCAAGTTCGTTTTTCCCACCACATGCCACCGTTATTGCTTGTGGCACATTATGCAGAATTTACAAAGGAATTTGGGTGGAATTGCGATTCATAATCCGAACTTCATCAAAAAAATTAAGTAGATTGCATACAATTCTATCACAAGAGAACAATTTGAGATGGATTGGAAGGATATGTTGAAAGATTTTGATCTTGTAGACAATGAATGGCTGCATTCGATGTACAATATTCGTGAGATGTGGGTGCCAACGTACTTGAGAGACATATTTTTTGGAGGGATGTCTACAATTTCAAGAAGTGAGAGTATCAATGCATTCCTTAAGCAATACGTGATACAGAAGAATGGTTTATATGATTTTATGTTGCGATATGAGCGAGGCATCGCAACTCAAAAGTATCGTCAGTTGAAGGCTGATCATGACACTATAAATGGAAGATCAAAATTGATGACAGATCTGCCAATGGAGAAGAAAATGTCTGAAATATATACGAAAAAGATGTTCTACAAGTTTCAAGAACAATTTTGTTACATAACATGCGGCATCGTTGAGCTCATATATGATGACATCGAGCAACGGTTTATAATGTTTCTTCATTCAAAAATAATCAAGAAATTGAACGAACCGTCCTTTTCAAAAAAAGACGACAAAGAAGCAAAATGTTCATGTCAATTATTTGAGATTCGAGGAATTCCATGTGGACATATCATCTGTGTTTTCAAACAAGAGAAAATTTATGAATTGCCTCCACAGTATATTTTAAAAAGATGGACAAGGTTCACAAGAATAAACGATGAATCTGACAGCAGAACATGCTTTTCATGTGATGGTTCATTGCTTGAACAACATGGAGATTTATCATATGATGCTGCAGTAGTTGTTGATGAGGCGTCCATGTGTAAAACAGCATACCAACATGCGAAGAAGGTTTTACAAGAGTTAAAGAAGAGTATTCGTGAGATAAATGAAAATGCAGTAACAGCAAAAGATAACAGTAAGAGAAAAGACAAGGGGACTTGCCATGAAGAGAGATATCTTGCGCCAAAGAATGCGAAGACAAAAGGTTGTCCAAAGAGATTGAAGTCTTCTAAGGAAAAAGCAATGAGAAAACCCCGGCTTTGTCGTGGATGTGGCAGGTGTGATGTTGCACATGACATGCGCAATTGTCCTATGCTTGTCAAGAGGTATAATTTGTTTTTAACATTACAATTTTTATATTTGATTTTAAATTTCATTATCATAAAGATTGTGCTTTCTATTCTTCCTCAGTCCTATAGATCATGTTTCTGGAAACGATGGGAGTATTTTGGAAGCCGAGGACGAGGACCTTATTGAATGTGAGGGCTTGGAAAGGGCTATTTCCGATGATGGTACTTTGACACAGATTTAGGTATGTAATTACGTTGTAGAAAGACTTATATTTTAGTTTATATGAATACTAATGACTTATACAATTTTCTTTTGTAGGCTTCAAATGAAGATGTGCACCACAGGTTTATGTTGTTGCAACTACTAATGGTTCAATTGGTGGAGAACATTTGTGTCACATTTGTGTTTTTTTGTTGTTGATAGTTGTGGTGCTTTGTGGTTGTTACTACATTTTGACTTGTAATTAGTTGAGGTGCTCCATAGGTTGTTTTGATGAATGCTAATGTTAGACTTTTGTGGTTAGACTTTTGTTGATAGTTAGACTTTCGTAGTTTCATATTAATGTTGTAAGTGCAAAAACTGTAACTCACAAGATTAGGGGGTGCCTTACAGGACTTACCCAAATGGCTGTAGAGAGTCAGGTGGTGGATGATCTCTTTGGGAAAGATAGCTCGCCGGAGAACCTGAAAAGGGCAGAAGAAATCCGGTCAAAGGACCCTGGCTGTGGCAGCGCAGGGCTCTCCGATGCCTAAGTTAGTGCAGGGCCTGAGCTTAGGGTGGAGAGGAAGAGAGGCAGAGTGAGAACGTATCTGGGTCTGCAACTGAGTGTGTCTCTGAGTGTGAATGTCCATCCCTTGTAATGGCGTTTGCCTCTTGTATTTGTAAGGAAGAAGAGTTGACTCTTGATATTTGATGGTGGGCCCCACGTCCTGCTAAGGTCTTATCAGCCCACAATGCATTAAATGTCAGTCACATGGGTCTGCTCCTGTCTTGACTTATTGGTAGCAAAAGTCCCATTGGAAGCCACGTGTCTGAAGGGGGTACATGGTTGTCAGCGCCTGTCTCGATTGGCAATCCTCAGCTGCAGCCGGAATGCATATCGGGACCACAGCCGAAATGCATGTTGGCTCCTCACAGCTGAAGCCGGAATGCATCTCGGGGGGCTGATGCGCGTGGCCGAAGTCAGCCGAGCTGGATCGAGGTCAGCTGTTAGCGCGTAGCCGAGGTGAATGAGATGAAACGGGCGCCTAACTGATGTGCCGGGATGGTGCTTCCCCGAGCAGAGACCGAACTGGATGCAGGTCGGTAGGAAAGCCTGGCCGAGGTGGGAGATATGACGCTGCTGCTGAGCTGATACGCTCCAGGGCATGACCAAGATGGTTTCGGCCGAGCTGGCGATACTGGTCCCGGCCTGGCGCACTAATACTCGAGCCGAGATGCACGCAGCCGAGATCACTGAGGGTTAGGGGGTCTTAATCTTGGAGTCTTAAAATTTTCCCCCACACAAATGCTAATGTTGTTTTGATGTTGGACTTTGTAATGTATTATGCTCATTTGTTTTGAATGTAAGAGGTGCTCCACAGGTTGTTTTGTTTCAAGGAGCCATTTTCAAGGTGCTTTGGTTTGTTTTTCTCCATAAAAACAATGAATTACTCTCTCCCATAGACAATTCAACTGCCTGCTGGAAAGGCACCAGTTGAGTTACTCATGCAACAGCCAGCTAGCTTATGCTGCCTTCTGTGATGGTAACATTGGCGTGTTTGATGCTGATAGTAACATATCATGAAAGAGAATGTGAATATGTATAGATTTTCAAATATCGTAGGTTGTACATTTGAGTTATGTATATCAATTTAAATTTTAGAAAATTTGAACCGTTTCATAATTGTACATTTGAGTTACGTAGTGAAAAAGTGCAGTGTTGTGGTGGTTGTTGGTTCATTTTGAATTGTAATATTGAGGTGCTCCGCAGGTTGAAAAAGTGCGACGATTGTAAAAATCGCAAACGTGGTTGTAATTACTTGCAAATTAGCAGAATTTAAGATCATCATATGGACATGGAACTCCCCAAATTTCAGGAAAAAAAAATCGGGCAGTGGGTTAAAAACTGTCCTAAACAGGGGTACTCGGCAAGGGTAATGCAGATTTTCTAAACCGAGTTGAAAATGTGCGACGGCTGTAAAAATCGCAAACATGGTTGTAATTACCTACAAATTAGCAGAATTTAAGATCATCATATGGACTTGGAACTCCCCAAATTTCAAAATAAATAAATAAATAAATAAATCGGGCAGTGGGTTAAAAATTGTCCTAAACAGGGGTACTCGGCAAGGGTAGTGCAGATTTTCTAAACCGACTTGAAAAAGTGCGACGGTTGTAAAAATCGCAAACGTGGTTGTAATTACCTACAAATTAGCAAAATTTAAGTTCATCATATGGACTTGGAACTCCCCAAATTTCAGGAAAAAAAAAAATATCGAGCAGTGGGTTAAAAACTGTCCTAAACAGGGGTACTCGGCAAAGTTCATGAGTCCATTGTAGTGTTGATTGTCTAAAAGGTGGTATTCATTCATTCCGTAGTGTAACATGTATTTAGAAAAAGTAGCACTCAATGTGACTTACAATGTCACAAATCAGGAGACAACAATAAACATGAGAGGATAACCATATATACTATTGGGTTAACATCCATTGGATTAAATTTTGTCAACATATACAACATCCATTCAACACTTCCTTTATCCAATTCTTAAAGACATATTTTAACACAATATTTTTAACATGCAAATTACACTCATAAGACAACACAAAAACATTACTAGACAAATTCTTTTATATGATTTCTTCCTTTCTTCGGATGCATGATTTATCTCTCCAACTGCTGCCCATAAAATCTCATTCTACCTATCCATCATCTTTTTCATATCTTCGATCATTGCTGCTAGATTCTTTTCCTTGTCAATTTCATCTTTCCATTTGCAGCTTCCGCAACCATGTTCATGCTGCAAAAAAAAAAAAAAAAAAAAAAAAAAAAAAAAAAAAAAAAAAAAAAAAAAAAAAAAAGGAAAATGAAAAACAATAAAAATTATCTCTAATCAGTACATCATAGCATTATTGCTAAATAAACGCATATGAAACACTTACTTTCCAATTAGGACATCTTCAAAACTTTCTATTTGGATTAGATGTTGTATGAGAGGTCAAACAAATCATATCACCACATGAGCACTTTGGCACCCATTGATTGGAATTAGAATTTGACGATGACATGGCCACGCTTGTTTGCAGTAAGTTAAACTCGGGAGAAATCTACTAAATAAAAATAATCAGGATTCAGACAAGTAATTAAAAAAATTTCTATGATTAAAAAAAATCAGATGGAAATTATCACCAGATTTTTTATGTGGGATTGTAAAATAACACTAAATCAAGGTTTTTGAAAGAAATAAAATAAAATAAAATGATAATGCTTGTATTGTCTTCATCAGTGCTCCCACTTCATCTGCTCATACCCACGGTTCTGAAACCAAAGAGTAAAAAAGATCACAACAACAAAGAAAGAGATGATTTACCTTTCCAAGCAGAAAATGAGGTGGAGAGGATCCGAGCTCGCCAGATCTGAGTCCGAACTTACAGCAGAGTAGGGGAAGAAGACAATTGTCTAAAAGAACCAGGCAAGCTTTTCCCTCTTTTTTCGTCGAAGAAGAAATGAAAAGGGGAAGAGTCCGGTCGAAGCTGAGGCATCGAAGATGACAGAAGAGATGGGGGAAGACCGCTTGTACATGTTGAAGAAGAAACAAGAAGAGGAACAGAGGTTCTCCTGGTCGTTCGTCAAAGGCGAGCTCGCACCCTAGGTTTTCGTCGATTGAAAAGGAGCAGTGGTCGATTGAAGCGTCGAAGATGAAATGAGAAGGGGAAGAAAATGACCGTCAGGAAGAGGGTTTTCTACTTTTTCGTTGAGGGATTTGGAGGGCCTTGGAGCAGGAGCGATTGAGAGATAACTGAGATGCTTTTGCCCTTTGATCTGCGCAGAGGAGCCGGAGCCGGAGCCAGGCGTCGGGGTTGAAGGAGAAGAGCCCAGTCGTCTTTCCCTTTTTTTCGTTGAGCAGGAGCGGGAGCTATTGAGATGTTTGGAGGGCTTTTGCCCTTTTGGAATGCTTTTATGTCAATGACTCCCACCGTCAGATCTACCTCGCAGTTGAACGGTCCAGATTAGACTTCACATAGCCATGGTGAGAACACTTCACATCCGATCATTTCCCATATAGAAAAGTCAAATTGATAATGTGGGCCATCTATTTGCATGGAATTGAATATATACAATGGCGTTCTAACAAAATCATGGTCAAATGTGTTCTAATTAAAGGATTATTAAAGAAGTGAGTGGTGAAGGACAGGGATAGATGCACATTAGGGTGAGGAGGGGCAGCCCCTCCTTAACTTTTTGGAATTCTCATATGGGGATATGGTGTTTTAAGTTTTTTTATGGGCACTTTTGTTTTTTAACTACTTTTTGTCCCTCCTCACTTTTTGCTACAACTAAGTAATAAAATCATAGGAGGAGTTGGGGAAAATTTGTCTTCTTCATTTCTTCAAAAGCAAGTCTTTTTAGGACTCTCCTTCTCCAGCAAGTTTATCTCTTCCTTTTTCTCTTATTCTATTTTTTTGCCTTATTCTCTCTTAGTTTTCAAATAAAAGTAGCTAGTCTTTTCTTATTGTGCACCTCATTCCCTATTCTTTCCTCCTTCATTCTTCAACACTTTAACTCTTTTACATTGGTTCTCAAACATATCTCTATACAAGTAATTCTAAAAACCCATCTTGGCTTTTTGTTTCTTTTGTAAAATTTTTTTTAATTTTTTAATTGAGTTCAATGGATGCCTCTTCAATGAGTATCTTTAAATGCATATGTTAAATATTTTTCATGTCTTCTGTATTTTTGCTTTTTTATGTTATTTGTTTTTCTTTATTTTATGTTGTGAGAATTTTTTTTTTTTTATACCATGTTATTTAAAAATCTGCGAAGAATATTGATTTTGGTTTAGATTGGGTTGAAACTCTAGGGCTATAATAGCTATGTAAATGGATAGATTATATTAGAAAGAGTAATGGCCCACTAGATTATTTTATAGCCCATTGTCGTTTTATAGGGTAGAAAAAAAAAATATATATATATATATATAAAACCACTATTACATGCTAACTTATAGGTTTTTGGAAACTCATTGTAGGGCTCACATAATTATAATTCAAACCGTTCAAAATGAACACCATGACATAGTTGCGAAGTCCATTTTGTTTCAGCCAGAATGGCTGAAACTTTCATTTTCGATTCTTTAACCAAAACAAAATAGGGCTCAAAAAAACTTGGTCGAAATTTCGGGCATACCGGATGAAATCAAGTTTTTCATCTGAAATATTGTGTTTCGGGCGGTATGCTCGAAAATCTAAAATGGCGAGTGCTACCTGTGCCCAAGACAGTTTGATCAGGACTCCCAATTCCACTCGGTTTGCTCCCAAGAAGTAGGAGAATAAGAGGTTTGCTGATAGGGATGTAAACAGAGTCGGTTTCGGTTCGGGTCCATGGTAGACCCGAAACCATTAAGGAGAAAGTGGAAGTGGACCTAGAACTGGAACCATATGGCGCGTATGGGCTTGGGTTTGAGTCCAGGTCTAGGTAGAGAATGATATGGTAAAAGTATCAAATTTTAAGAAGAGATTCTCCAAAATTAACGTAATATGTCGGGTCCACGGGTCCGAACCAACGTGGAACTGGACCCCTTTAAGTCAAGTGTCCAAAAAAAAAAAGGCCCGGACCCAAACCAGAACCGGGCTTAAATAAGGGCCGCAATCCGGGCTTTTAATGTGCCTGTAATTGAAGAATCGATCCCATTTACATCCCTAGGGTTGAAGGTAGTAAGGGCAATAGTAGGCCTCTGCCATCGCGTCACCTCTGCTACCGCCCGGCTGGCGCCGCCCCTCTGCTTCCACCGGTTTGCTCCCGTCCCCCTCTCCAGTCTGCTCTTCATCCATCTCTCTCTCTCTCTCTCTCTCTCTCTCTCTCTCCCTCCTTCGTTTTTATGTTTCCCCCATTCCGTCAATTTCTGGAGTTGAGATCCCTCCATCTCTCTCCATTTTTTTTGCTTCCAAGTTCTGGATTTGGGAAGAGTCTTTCGTGACTCTACCCTTTAACTTAAGTATGAAGGGGACTCGGCCACTGCGCTAGGTGCGGGTTTTGAAGAGTTTGGGCAGGCTGAGCCACTGGGCCCTGGGTTTAAGGTGGTTTGAGGTGGATTCCATAAATAGAGACTCGGCCTAGGGCCAAGTTTTACAAGTGTTTGCCCTTGGCCAGCTTTATTTTTATTATTTTTTTTTTCTCAAAAAATTATTTTTCTATTTTTATGCATATATATATTTTATTATTTGTATTCTATATTTTTCGAAAAGTTAGTCTGAGAAATTTCGCTGATATTTTTTCGAAATGCCGAAATATTCTGTTTTGGCGGGCAAACTGAAATGGGTATCGAAACGGAATTAACAACTATACCATCCCCCCTCTAATGATATACTTAAGAATTTCATATCAATAGATGTGGGGCCCACCATCCAGTTGCATACATGATTGGTTGTGTTCTTTATGGTATCGTACTAGAAAATTGTAGTTTTATAAATTAAAAATAAAAAGAATAAGAAGTTTAAAAAAAAATTAAAGGTGAAAATGGGACCGTGATGAAACACATACTCATTGCTAGATGAGACCTTGATAGTATAAACTCTTATCATATAGGCATATTCATGAAGGGTTGAGAAGAGGTGAATTCCACATTACTATTATCTTTCTGTATACTTGCAATGCTTCTAAAATATGAAAATGTGTCGAGGACGATTGTAAAAAAAGATTTTATTTTATGTAATTGAACTTCTAATTGATATATAGGTGTTTATGTTAATATAATTTGTTACTTTTTTATAAATTTTTTATTTATTGAAAGTTTTAATTTTTGTTTGTGTCCTCTGAGATAAATTCCTGGATCCGTCACTGGTGAAGGACATGAGATAGAGATGTAGACAAATTTCCTAGGATTCGAGTTATTGGGATGATGGTTGAGTATTCATTCTCATTTCCCTCTTACTCATTTTTTATTAGAAGGGATATTATTTGAAAGTCATTCTTGGATATTCACCTTTGTCTCTCTTCATTTAAACCATTTTTAGAAAATACAGGTCCTAGAATTATTAAGATTTCATTTACACAAAAAAAGGGCCCTAAATCATTGTTATATCTCATGACAGCAACTTCTGATTTGTCACTCATCATTAACCTAACTTAATAGAAAAAAAGATTAAATTTTATCATGAAAATAATTTTTTTTCCAATTTTGTATATCACCAATTCGATTATTTATTTTGAAAGAATCTTCTTGTGTAAAATCAATCAAATACCATGAAACCCATGAACACAAACAAATATTCCATGTGTAGTGGAATCACTCTCATAAACATCTAACATGCTGAGCTACCAATATCTATCATCATTCATCAGTAGCTAAAACATCATTCCCATGGACAGCTCTTAGGCTGGCAAGTAGTGGTTACCATGTCACTCTCATTTCATTACTAATACCATGAAAACTCAAAATATCTATGTCCAGCTTCAATGAAAGCTACACAAAGCTAAAAAGCTGCTGTGAACATTTCTACTGGATGATGAAAAATAAAGAAATTGCGAAAAAAGGAACAAAGACAATCAACAAGGGATACGTCTCATGGTATAAGAATTCAAAACGGGACATAAATAAATCCACAACTCTTTTGAACTGATGATGGTCCTAGCCACTAAATTGAATTTCATTTGAAGGGACAACTAAAATGATAATAAACAGTAATTCACAACCTCCAGATTGAGACCCTTGATTTTATTTCTATTTTTTTTGTGGAAGTAAACTTTCATTCGAAAACGACCAATGACAACAAAGAAAATAAGCAAAAGACAGAACATCTAAGCTACACCCCTCAAAAGGAATCCACCAAAACAATCTGACCCATAGGAATTCTTGGCAAGTTCATGTGCAAAACCGTTTTAAGTGTTCTAGGATATCCTCAAACTCTGAACTCATATCTCTAATACAGATACTGCACTCATTTTGTCAGCTACTTCAATGCCCACATTGGTTTTTAAGTGGGTCTAACCAACATTGGATCAACCTTGGGTGCAGGAAAAAAAAAAAATGTAATGACGACAACAACGATGATGATAACAACAACAACAAAAGGAAGGGGTTGACGATTCACATGGACAGGTGAAACCACTTTAAAGTAAGGTTACCTTCTCTATGCCATCTGGACCGCCTGCGTTATCAATCAAAAGTGTCGCTCCTCATTTTTACTAATGCAAGGCAAGGAGCTGAGAACTTTCATCCCTGGTGTTCACAGGGTATGGTCAGGTCAGTCAAGAATACTTACTAACAAATGCACAAATATATACATATAAATAAATAAATTGTCATACCTTCCTGGACAATGGCGAAAGAAAATGCGGTCCAAACAGATTGTTCACTCACGAATCACAATCTTGCACAGTTACATGAAGTGAGTCTAAATTGCCTCTTCAAAGATACAATTGTTCAAATAAATTATACAACTTATCTGCCATAGTATGCATCAACCCAACCTATCTTGTGCTACTAAAAAAATTACCATTTTATACTGTAAATGAAGAACTAGGTTACCAATCTGTTAAGGCAGCGTCTCCTCTCCACCCAAAAGAATACCAGTGCCCATCTTTTTGTCACTAGAAAGCAGCAGGAAAAAGGGCAGCCCAGTAGAATTGAGTTTCTTGAATATTAGGATTCATCTATTTTCAAGTTTAATGTAATACTGAAAAAAGAAACAGGAAAGCAACTTACTAGTGATGTAGAAACGCATATTTCCACAAGCCTCAGAATTATAGTGGAAGAAACGGAAGATCTCCAACCTTTATCATACTGTTACACATATAATTATGACAGTTGAAGGAAGAATGAGCCATGTTATTTAATCAAGTTCCACATCATGCCACCTAGAATGTTCTTTCCATGGCAGCTCTTGAATGGGGGCAGATGAACTAGACAAAACACTGAATATCCAAGTCTCCTTAGCTAGGGACGCTAGTAATTAAGGGGCCAAAATCCTTAGTAGCTGTTCAATAATAAGTTTTCTCATCTTTGAGATATCTATTACATAGCAACCAAAAAAAAAAAAAAGTTTATAATACAGAACTATTAGAATACAATTTAACAATATTAGAAATAATCGTGTCAATGTATCGAGAAGTGGGGTTTATCGAAGTTGCCATGTCCGAACCCCTGTATATGTGTGTAAAATCACCATAGCTGGTCATGTCCAAGTCACATGGCTGCTTCCAGAGAAGTTGCCAAGAGTTCCTCTGCACTTAAGAGACTATTGTACTTGATGAACAAACAAAATGAAACCAGGACCCACCCTAACAAGTTTGAGAAGACATCAGATGATGAACTCCAGAAGATTATCAAATATGGCAAGAGCAAGCATACGAACATTGGCATGGACAGTTCTTCTGCGCATGAATCCACCTTCAGTCCACACAGGCCTTCCTCCGGAGGGTAGTTGTGCTTTTGCTTGTCATGGTTGATTAAGAGCAACCAAATGCATAAGATGCAGAGGTTACCTATATTACTATATGAGCTTAGATTGGTTAGCCACAACCAGTGAGTCACAAGATGTGGGAGCCCATCTTGAGCATCCAGTCTAGCATTTTGGAAGTGCTTGCTTGAGCTTTGGCCCTTTTAGCTAATTATCAGCCGCACTGCATGGTGACATTGAGGAGATGAGGTGTAAGCAGCTCTTCAAATCAATGACTGAGTTCAGGACAATATGCAATTAGGCAAGTGATACAGACAGGAAGTATAGAATAAATGAACAACCAAGAAGGCAAACCCTTTTTTATAACAAGGCGAACCCATTTTTAAAATTACAAAACCTCAAGACATTGGTATGGCTGTTGGGATGGCGACAAACTTATTGGCCGTTTCAAAGTTGCCCACAAACTACTATGAAATCCAACTCTAAGACCTCTTTTGAAAGTTATTAGAACAAGCACACTAACAAAAATTAACCATGCCATTAAACCAGGACAATAACCATCCTGCAAAGTTAAGCATAACAATTCCCACTCCACACAAATCAGCAATGTCTCTCTCAATGTTGGGCAAGCAAAAACAACCATACAAGTTTAAATGCTAGTAAGATTCGATTTGCATCATCTAGCCTTTTTTCTTTTTTTTTTTGTGGGTGGACGTGAGGGAGATTCTGGGTGGTGTGGGGGTGTTTGACAGAGGTAACCTCCATCATATCAGGATGAAGCTTCACCACAGATCGCTTCAAGCAGTAGCACAGAGTATAATTGAGTTTGCTAATGAAAAGATTAGAGCTGCTGTTTACCAGAAAGGATGAAGCAAGCAAAGTCAAATAAATGTGCTGACACATTAATTCTTCAAATTTTCATTCTTCCAACAATACAATTAGATAGAAACACGTCAAAGGTTTAAAAATTAAAAAAAAAATCGAGTTGCAAGATCTTATCAGCAAATGGAAATTGGTTGATTGCAGAGAACCCTCCTCAAATGGAATGACTAGATTTAATGGCATGTGACCTCATGGTCATCGTGATGAACACAAGAAGCTATTTGGTGATTGATGACTAGAATATTTTGCTTGCAACCATGTTTGATATGGAATAAAAGTATCCTAAGCCAACTTAGTAATTTCACTAGGCTAATAAGTAAGCTGGGCCCAAGGCCAAGGAATAAAATCTTCTCCGTCACCAAATAAATGACAAAGCAACTCGAAGTTGATCAATGCGAGCGTGAGTCCATGACCAGAATGCTAAAATAGCTCCAACTCGATCGAGTCAGGGCAACACAGACCAGCATCGGACTGAGCCACAGTGAATCAACCAAAAACATATATAAAAGAAGAACTTTCTCTCATGTTTTTCTTCAAGTTGGAAGTGGAAGGACAGCTCGTTAGGCTGGTAGTTCACAACCACCACACAAACAATGGATTCCCTGGACGGAGAAAGCATTTATAACCATTAGGAAGCTGACAGACATTCTATGTTGACTGATGGTGGTGCTCATGACTACCAGCGCCAAGATGTTGCTCATCTTAATGATGATCGATCATCACCACATGACGTTAGAAAAGAAATAATGCAAGATGATGATGAGCACCTAGATCCATATCCACATCCAGTAGTTTATAGGAGGGGGAAAAAGTTGATGCTAAGCCTGATTATGATAAATATAAACTACCGGATAGTGTAAATACATAAATCCAAATCCTTATATTCATCAGTGCTGAGACACGGGGAACTCATCAGTATGGGTATTGTGCCTATAGGAAGCATCAGTATGGTGGTGGTGGAAAGAAAAAGGCCAATGATCAATGCCAGACACGAGAGTCATTAGTACAATGATGAAGCCAGAGGAGTTGCTCAATTATTTGACATCTTCTACCCAAGGGATGTTCCAAATTATCCAGCAAGGAAAAGAAATCATAATGATGATGCAGATATTTTCACACAGGCTCGAAATTCAATGTGGTATTGATAGTTGCCCTTTGGCCCCAAGCTCCCTCCTGTCATGTAATATCATGGGTTGTAAATTGGTGCTTTAGTATCAGTATTAAATGATAAGTGTTAAATAATGAATAATTATAATGTATTTAGAAATTTGATGCTAATTATGTGTTAAATGATACCTTCTTAGCTACATGAAGTGATAGATACTATACCAGAGCCGATAAGATCTCAATGGTTGATTTAAGATACAACCATCATTTTCCAACCTCATAGATTGACCAGGTTTGGCCAATTACTGGGGCAAGTAGAAAAAAAATAAACTTGACAGGTAGACAAAGTGGGCCAGTAAATTAATTTATAGATTTTTTTTCCTATAAATATAAACATTTATAGTAACTAAAAATAGAAAAATGTAACTCCTAAATACATTTTCTCAGAAGAAATCTACATAAATATCATCTGAATTATGATCTCAAAGTTTAATTTCCATTTAAGCATATTTTAACTTCTATTGTTTTGCTAACATTATATTTATACAATTTGCATTTGTAGTTTCATGCAAGGATAAATTGCCTGAGAATCAGATGATTCCACTCGGCTAGACCATGACAAGTCAAGCCAGATCACAAGTCGACTGTGTACATCAACCAAGTTTCAACAGAAACACATCAAGACTGAGTTCAACACGACACAATCACACAGTAAGTGACCAGGTCGAGTCCACTCATGCAAATTCCTAGTCAACCCACCAGGTTGAGAAACTATGAGTACAACTGAGTCATCATAACTTGGAGTGGCACAGCCATACCTGCCCAATACTGATGGCACCAACTCGTCCTCAGCTCTGGCCAGTGCCAAAGTTTGGTTCCTCTTTTGGCCCAAGACCCAATACCAGTAGACAGCAAGCATCCCAATTTCAGCACCCATGTATTCCCATATGAGACCTTCAACTAGGCTCATAGGTAAACAGAATCCAAGGCACAATCGAAATCACAGCCATATCTTCTTTTATTTACTGACTGGTCGCAACTGTCTCAAATTCAACTCCCTTGTGTATATGCAGGTTGAAGCCCAACCCTTATCCAACCGTTTCGAAAACATGTCAGGCGACCTGCATAACTTGCATCCAATGCAGTTCAACCCATTTAACCTGACCTGACCTTTAGAAGCTTGGACCTATCCCAATCCATTTCAAGCATAAAATCTTCTACTTTTGGACTGCTTTATACATCTGGTTCTAGTAAAATCTGAATCAGTTTTTAAGCAATTTTGCTTTCCTAAGGCTGCCATTTTTCCCCTTAAAAATAATTAGGCTCGTATGGGTTTTACCAAGCCTGGCTGGACCCATTTACTTGTAATTGCAGCAGGCCAACTGAGAATTGTTACCTCAGCTAGACCCATTATCATCGTCCATTGTCACTGTTTTCAGCACTGAAGCTCTCTGCTGTTAGGCACAACTGGGTTAGCCAACCCAAACAGTTCCAATCTTATCATTGCATTGGCCAGACTATTTGTGGGCTTTTCAACATTAAGCAACATATGTTTCGGCTGTTGCCTCAGTCCTGGGCCTGGTATAGTGACAAATCAGAATCTGATTATGATCATTTCCCTCAGCCATGATCATATTCATTTTTGATCTATTGTATAAGCCCAGATATGGCAGTCATTAGTCCATTTCCTAAACCCTAAACCAAACACAAACATAACAAAAGAGATGAAAGTCAACTAGATCCATTTCCTAAACCCTAAACCAAATATAAAAATAACAAAAGAGATGAAAGTCAACTAGTATCAATGATTACACGGGTTATGCCGGTCAACCCCAACCCAATCATTTAAACGCGGGTTGGGTTTTCTTGACCTGTGAGTGACCAACCCCTATATATTGTGGTCCGGGTTAGGCGGGTTGGATATGGGCCGAATTAGCAGGTAGGGTCAGGATGTGCCACCCCTACTTGCCATCAATAAAATTTTCATTCTATGTGATGCAACACAAGCTTTTTGTAAGAAATAAAAGGCAAACCAGAGAACTAAATGCTCAAGAGACTGCTAAATTATGAATTGCAGAACAGCAGATTTAGAATGGGAAGAAGCTTCATCCATTAGAATAGTGTACAAATGGTAATCAGATATTGAAGATTTGTGACACCAACTTTAACAATTAGAAACTGACATACCGCATAGACCCAGACTTCCCAGGCTAGATACAAGCAATAGCCAGGAAAAACTACTTCTCGATGATGCATCAGTACCAAAATGTTTCAGAAAGGCTTTCCATAGTCCTGAGTAGGCTGGTCCCAGACTCCCAGAAAACCTAAATGCAAATTAGAAAGCACTTTAGATTTTATTTTTATTTTTTGGAAAATATAAGGTCTTCAGAGTATAAAATGATGAGCAATGCATGCAATCCAACAAAATTCTAACAGATTTCAGGTGAATCTATCCAAATGTTAAGCGATTGAACAATCAAATCAAGGGGATTTTCATGACAAGGGAAAAGACTAATTTCCAAAATTGAGATTGGCTTATATTTGGAATTTGGTAAAACATAGGAGACTCAACACTTCAACAGGATGTCAAGATAGCAATTCGCAGCTGCTTTGTAAATGAAAAAACAATTCCTTACAAATAATTTTCAATTCGAAAGCCACAAATCAAAATCAAGGCTACATCCTGGTTGAACTAAAATGTTGCATGAGTTAGTATAAGTCAGTTATGTAAACTCAGTTGCGGTTAACTTTGCTGAATCACAAGTTCACAACCCCAAGAGTCAAGAATCCCCTCGAGTTAAGAAATTATGATGGATGTGGAGCTATTAATTCTCCACAAATAAGCTAAAGGCATAAGGCTGACACTAATGAGTTAAAATAAATTGAAGAAAATAAATGGACGTTGTTAGTAAATTCAACTAGCCCGATGATTCAGTAGAGCTTGTATGCTTCAGATATATACATATTTGTTTGAAAAAAGAAGACTAATAGTTCCATTCAACCAAATAGACATACTTATTGGTATATCTCCAAATGAAAGATAGATTGGATCATCAACAACTGGAATCCCCTGGAACAAGTTGACAAAGAAAACCAATAATCAGTTTCATCTACAGTATCACTAGAAAGCAGCTAATAACACATTGAAACAAAGAAAAGAACAGATACGAGAGTGAGTGATCGTATTGCTATAAAAATCATTAATTTTATGACCATGAAGAGATATTTGACAACAAGAGAGAAGTGGTACCCCTTGACCATGAAGAGATAATTGAGAATGCAAGTCATCAATGTCAGTGGATACTGATGAACAATTCGAGAAGTCGGTCCCAAGTAGCCGGGAAATTGCACTACCACAAGCATCCTGAACATCAGGAAGATCAACAGAATTGTCCGTGTGATTCAGAAAGTGTTCTACGCTCGAATACATTGTTTCAGTCCTGCATTGGAAACATTCTTAGGTTTAGAAGGAAACAATAAGCCATTCAACCAAATGCTTGCAGCTACCAGAATTCAGGGATTAACTCCTACGGCTGTAATTGGCACACTGCAATAGTTTCTTCGGCATATGAAATTATATCACTCAGAGCACATCTATAAACATGATAATTTTATTTAAAAAAAAAAAACAAATGTGTTTGTATTTAGTAGGTGAAATTGTGTATCTGAAGAGCAAAGACTAAATAAAGCGAGGAAATATTTTGGACAGAGAAAAGAACATCATTTTTGTGCTATAGTGACGATTTTGTTTTTATACGAAAAATAAAGAATAAATAAAGGCAATGAAATATTTTGGACAAAGAGGAGAAACTCACTTGTGTCCTGTAGTGTCAAATACTTTTTCTTTCAGAAAATCGTTTGCCACATTTACTCTTGTAGCCTCATTAGCACCACTCACAAGTCTGCCGTAGTCATCATAGTCACTTAGACTATTACTTATCATCGACAAGTCAACATCCCTGGCTGCCTCTTTTTCAACTCCTGAAGTGGAGGGGGTAGAAGAAACATGATCCTGAATAAGATCATCAGAACTCTGAGCAATGTCAGAAACATCCAAAAGGTTAAGATCACCCATCTTAAACATGCTTGGAAAAAGATGCTTCTCTTCTTTAGCTGCAATTTCAGATTCAGCTCCAGATTTTGGAACAAAGCCGCCCTCCAACATCTGTTTATCAACTAACTCAACTATTTTCTCACCACATGAAAGCCTTTCTACTTCTAGACATGACTGTTTTGCTCTCAAGTTGTGCAGGAGGAAGTCCTCGTCGGCTTCTGAAACTTTAGAGAAAGATGATTCCCTAGGTCTCTTAGTTGTCTCCCATAAGCCAACATGATGTACAAAACTATCACCTTTGTTTGGAAGGACCAGAGAGTTGCATCTAACAAACTCTGATGGACCATCACGTGATTCTTCTTGGTGAATAAAAGAAGATCCATCTGAGAAAGACTGTGACCTACAGAATCTTTCCCCTTTTCCAACAAATGCATCATCCAAATCCGGAACTTCATCCAATGACTGTACAGATTGAACTCTAGACATATCAGATGGGGCAGACAACTCAACAGAATGTTCTTTCATAGGACCTTTGGATTCACCTGGTGATTCCCTATGTCTCTTGATTTCCTCTGATGTGCCCACAAAATGTGTAAAACTATTAGCTTTGTTCAGAAGAACCGGAGAGTTACATCTTTCAAACCCCGGCGGGTCATCACTTAATTCTTCTTGTTGCCTAAAAGAAGACCCATCCGAGAAAGATTGTAACCTAGAACATCTTTCCGTCTCTGCAACAAATGTGGGATCCCAACCCAAAGCTTCACCGAAAGACATGATTGACTGAACTCTATAAATATCAGATGGGAGGTTATTCTTACCATGGATGGAGGCTTGAATAGACTCTTCTTCCCTAGGGACTTTGGATCTGGTTGGTGATTTCCCAGGACTGTTGCCTGCCTCCCATGCTCCAACGTGATGAGCAGAACTATTACCACAATTAGGAAGAACTATAGATTTGCAACTTACAAACCCTGGTGGACCATCACTTTCATCTTCTTCATGAATAGGAGAATACCCATCTAAGAAAGATTGTGACCTTTTGCATCTTTTTGGCTCTACAACAAATGGGGCAACCAAATCCACAGCTTCATCTAAAGACCTGAAAGACAGAACTCCAGAAATATCAGATGAGAGGTTCATCATACGGTGGATGGATGCCTGAATAGAATCTTCTTCCCTAGTAACTTTGGATTCGCTTGGCAATTCGCCAGGTCTCTTCTCTGCCTCCCATTTGCCAACATGAATCATAGAACTATCACCTTCATTAGGAAGAACCATAGATTTGCATCTTACAAACCCTGGAGGACCATCACTTGCATCTTCTTGGTGCATAGAAGAAGACACATCTGAGGAAGATTGTGACTTAACGCGTCGGGAATCCAAAACAGAATCTTCTTCCCAAGGGACTTCGGATCCACTTGGCAATTCCCCAGGTCTCTTGTGTGCCACCCATGTGCCAACATGATGAGCAGAACTATCACCTTCATTAGGAATAACCATAGGTTTACATGTTACAAACCCCGGAGGACCATCACTTGCATCTTCTTGGTGCATTGAAGAAGCCACATCTGAGAATGATTGTGACCTTGTGCATCTTTCTGTCCCTGTGACAAATGTGGCATCTGAATCCACAGCTTCATTCAAAGAAGGGGCAGAACGAACTCTAGAAATATCAGATGTGAGGCTTTTCATACTATGGGTGAAGGCCTCGACGGAATCTTCTTCCCTGGGGGATTTTGGATCTGCTAGGAGATTCCATAGGTCTCTTGTCTTCCTCTCTTGTGCTAACATGATCAGCAGAACAATTACCTTTGTTCAAAAGAACCACAGATTTGAATGTCACGAAACCCGGTGGACCATCATTTGAGTCTTCTTGGTGCATAGATGACGACCCATCAGAGAAAGAGTGTGAGCTAGTGCACCTTTCCCTCTCTTGAACAAATGGGGCATCCACATCCACAACTTCATCCAAAGGCCGGACAGAATGAACTCTAGAGATATCAGAGGTAGAGCTTTTCAAACTGAGTGTAGAAGCCTCGGCAGAATCTTCTTCCATAGGAACATTGGATCTACTTGCAGGAGCAATATCACAGTCATTCCTCTCTTCATTTCCAGGACCTTGACCAACTCTTGAAAGACTCAATGCCAATGAAGAGCGTGCCCTGGTTGGCACTTTAGCAAAGCTGCAAAATTGTAGCAAATCACTACCATGCTTGCTTAATGGTTCATCCTCCACCAAACAATCCTGCTTTTCAAAGTTCTCTTGAGGAGCAGTTTCTCCCTTAATTTTGTCGCCAAACTTGCTGTCATTCACTTCTTTGATCTCTGAGTTCAGGACATCAGCATGATCAAGCCCCTTGCTTAATTCTATATCTACCTCAGTAGGAAGATCTCTCCTGGCACTAGAAGAATTTACCTTGGAATCAGCATCATCAGGGAACTCACATGTTTCTTGCTTGGATTTCGAGTTGCCCACAATTTCAGTTTTTAATGCCATTTCAGGGGTGATTACTTTTGAGGCCCTCCCGCCCACATCTAAACCAACTTGTGGTTCTTCCTGATAAGGTGCACCAAAGGAGTCATCCCCTCCCTCCAGCGTATCAGGTAATCCCCCAGTTTTCTCTGAACAGTGGCGCTTTCTTCCATTCTCTCTACCCCAGTCTGAACCAAGACCTCGATAAGACCTCATTCTCCTCTTTCCCCTCATTTGATTTCTATGCCCCATGTAACTGAATTCATCAGGAAATCTTCTCCTAGCAGATGTCCCCTCGGGCAAAACATTCCCCACCCGAGCAAAGCCAGAATTCCTGCCTTCTGAAAACAGCATCGGATTTTCTCGAACTTGCGCTCTGAATTCCTGAAAATCTCTCTGCCATTTTCCTGGAAGCAAATTGGGGGGAAGCAGTCTTTTAGAAACTAAGTACTCCGCTGCAAGACGACCAGCTTCCATGAAAACATCATCTTTGTAAGGCGGCTTAGGAGGCGATGGATAGGGTTTCGGTGGGTCCCCTCCAAAGCCTGGATTGAAATTCCGATGCTCCCAATTGTACTTCCCATGTCCTTGAATCGAACCCTCACCAGAAACTCGACCGGACACTGAATTCGGTCTAACTCCATCACCAATAAAATGATGCCGGGCATGCATCTATCCTATGTTTTTCCCCCAAAAAATAACAATTCAAATAGGAAAAAGGAAACAGGACCTGCTACACACACAAAAAAGGAAATCTTCCCAACCTTACAAAAAAATCCAATCAGTTTACCAAATCAAACCCCTTGTCTCCTCTAATTCTGACCTCAAAACAACCACAAAAACTCCCCTCTAATTCTGACCTCAAAACAACCACAAAAACTCCCCTTTTCTTTTATTGAAAACTCACCACTCCAAAAGCCCTAGTTTATTCAAGATGTTGAAACCTTGTTTTATTCTACCTCACACAACCATCCAACTCAAACCCTAATTCCCAACCCAAAAAATAACCCCAAGCCCACCAAATCTACTTTTCCCTAAGCAGCCTTAAATCCCCCAACCCATCCACTCAATTCAGCTCGCCACACCTTGATTACCCAAATAAATCCCACAAAATCCAACAATCAGCTTCTCAATTCAGCTCCAAAAAAAAACCCTCGATTTCAAGACCCAAAAGAGGCAAAAACCACCAAAACATAAAATCCCTTAATTCCCAGCTTCAAAACAATAACCAATATGCCAAGAATCATAAACAAGTACCGAATCAATCGATTCGAGTCGAATTTCACAGTTAGCGTTTCCAAGATCATTCCTTTTTCATCTAAAATCCGAGAAACAGCATCAATTCGATCGGATCGAATCGAATCTCCTTTTTTGTTCTAGTGATTTACATTCTTTCGAGTTCGCGACAATCCTTACCTTGTTAGAAACAGCGAGAAAAGGACATCCTCTACCTGTACCTGAAATCGAGGCGTTTTGATTCGATCGATGTTGAAAAGCGAGATAGAGAGAAAGTTGATCGGAATCGATAATCTAGGGTTTTGATTTTGTCCTCTTTGGTTTGGTGCCTTTTTTTTATTATTATTATTATCTTGTTTTCATCGTTTCCTCCTCCGTAGTCGTGACGCGACCCTCCGTCGAGTGGGACTCGAGAGCGGAGCTTTGTAAGATCATATAACTCAGAAACTCGGGTCCCTTTCAACCTTGCCGAGCCAAGTGACTCGGGCGAGCTGAGTCCGGATCGTCTGAGTTACTCTTTTTGTGAAATGATAAAAATACCCTCTCCTTACGATGAGTTTTTGTACGATGAAACTAGTTTTTTAGTCATTTGAAATTCCCCTTCTCTTTTAATCATCGATGCATAAAGGTTGTCAAAGCGCTGTATCGTTTGGGTTGGACTCGATCATTTCACCTAAAATGATTTATCGAAGAGAAAATCTGAAAAATGATATAAGGGTGTTTTTGTCATTTCTCAAAAATAATTTAGAGAGGGAAACTCTCTTACTTTTTTGAGATATTTATTTTTTTATGTATTTTTTTTTACCTTTTTAAAAAAGACGATCGTTTGTTTGTGCCCCTTTACATATGTAATTAAATCACGTGCATTTCCGTTATGCATATGTCACGTTTGTTATGTGTGAATTTGATTCGCATGTGTAAAACTCACATGTAAATGGTATGAAAATCAACTCAAAAAGTGCCCTTCATTTTCACATCTCAATAGGTGTGAAAAGGATTCACATGCTACTGTTACTATACGGAGCTACAGTAACTGCGGACGTCCATGCAGGTAGTACCGTGTTTTTTAATTTTTTCAATCTTGTGGGCCCCAAAACCATAATCTACACCGGTAATCATCTTCAGGAGGTCCAACACGGCTCACACATCAAAATTCAGCCATTGGATCATCCTAAGTTGTAAGAAATTTGAAAAAAACTACTGACTGTTAGATTTGCATTCTGGGTTTCTGTGGGTTCCCTTTGAAAGATCCAAACTGTTGATTAGCTCTAAAATGCCGAGAACAGCTAGACCTCCAAGTTTTAGATCATGATTCCCCATGCTCTGTGAGAATCTTAGGAAAAACGTTAAAACCGTTGATGCCCATTAGACGTACATAAATTCACATGTGCAAGCAAGTAAAGTTGACAAACATTGGAATGTGAATCTCATGTGAGTCTGTTGCACATGTAATTGATTCACATGTGAATCATTTACTCATGTGAATCATTTTCACACAAAACAAACGACCCCTAATATTTTACTTTAATTAGAATTGGTCTCACCGCAAGATTAAAGGTATGATTAATACATGTGATTAAGAATTAGTTAGAGTTAGTTCCATCGTAAGATTGAGTGCATAATTAATAAATTGATTAATGCATGTGACTAAGAAGGAAAATGTTCTCTCAGGAGCAAAGTGCTCACTTAGATACATGTTTCTCAATTGGAGTAGGGCGGATGAAAAGGTCTCCATATTGACGAAAGAGAACCAAAATGAAAAGGAATAAAATAGCCCCGCCAAATCATTTTAGCGCTTGATTTAATAGCCTTGATGGGTCCTACCAATTGGCAAGGTAATTCACTCATCACCATAGATAACATCTTAATCATCCCTCACATGACCCTCATCAAATGCAGGACCAGTACCATCAGCACCATCATAAATTGGTTTCCTCATCTTCATCAATGCTGTTAGTGGTTTGATTCTTTGCAACATATATAATCTATTTTTATTAGTCCTCTAACCATATTTCATTAATGGACAAACTGGCTTCCATGGAATGATTCAAACCATACAGATAATGTCATTCATGGCCTCTAGATGATGAATTCTTTGGCGTATTCATCCATCTTCTCTCTTAGTTGCATAGCATGTAATTTTGAGTAAAGGGATTGTGTAAATTGAACAAAAGAAAATATTCTCGCATTTTATCCTTTTTTATCTTTTATTACCCTGAAATAAATTGAATATTTTTCTATTATTTGGTTCATCTTCTTAATTTGGATCATAGCAACTAATTTAACTTTATTTGATTATAATATTTCTTTATACCAATCCTATTTGGATAGGCAAAAAAATATAATAGAGTAAAGTGATGAGCTTGGCCCGACAGATGAAGTATTGGTGTTAGTCACATGTATATATATCTATTTCACTTCAACCCTAAAATACTCTCATTGCCTTGAGTATAGAATGAAGTGAAGTACTCTATTTTGGGCCTGTTTGTTTCCAAGAGGGATAGAGTAAGAGTATAGTAAATCTCATATTAGGAATAAAATTAAAGTAGAGTAGGTTGAAACAAAATGAGTATTGAATTACTTTACATGTGTTTGGTTTGTTGGGATAAAATAAGATGAAAGTGAGGGACAACAACTTTCATGGGAAACAAAATAAGGCGGGGTAAAGTAAATAAGTTATTTAGGTTGGTTGGAATGAAATTTTGATGGATTGAGTAGAGTAAAGAGGGGTGCCATGTCACCCGACAAGTGTATTTCACTTGTCCCATGTACTCCATCCAAACACACTTTGAGGTAAAAATTTAAACCGTTGCAACCTTTTTTCATTCCTCTTCTATTCTATCCTATGGCAAACAAACAGGCCCTCACCCATCATGTTACTCCACTCCTCATTTATCCAAAGAGGCTAATTATAACTACTAGGAAAACATGTAACTACTAGTTTTTAAGAGGCAAAATTATCCTTTTTATCTTTTAACTTAAGGGAGAAGCCAGTTTGTTAGAGGTAAGTTGGTCAAAAACAAGAAAAAAGGATTAGGGGAGTGTATAACTAGTATAATTTTTATGGTTAAATGACAAATAATTTTTGTTTAGCTCACAAAGTTTGCTAACTCAAGGTATTTCCAACGAGGCCTCCACCTAGATGTATAAAGACTAAGGTAACATATCAATTGAAAGGTTTGGATGCATAGTTGTCAATATCGTTTCGGATCTCATTTCGGTTAGGCCTCCAAAACGAAAAGTTTCTCCCAATTCGGAATTTCGAGGAAACTTTTTGGGATTAAATTTTGGGTAAATATAAAAAATAAAAATAAAACAAGAAATATGGATTTAATCCATTTTAGTAAAACTTCTTGGAATTACATTGTGGGCATATATAAGAAACACAAAAAACCTCTAAAAAAAAGATTTAGAAATTTAAAAATAATTAATTTTGTAAAATTTCATTTTGGCCGAAATGTGACCTTAATTGAGGATTTCGGGTTTAGGGATTAGGAATTAGCTCTTCACTCGAGCCGGTACTGAACCCGTTTCATACCTGGTGACTCGTCCGAATCAACTCGATGCTGACCGAAATTTAAAATCATATTTTGGACTCCTCTAAAATACAGATTCTGAATGTCCCAAAAAGGGTTTTTTTTTTTTTTTTTTTTGAAAAATCTATGCTACACGCATGCCGTGCCGTGAAATGTTCCATTCCCATGGAACAAAACTGCAGAACAACAAAAAATACCATTCAAACGTGTTCTCTTAATAGTTTGTCCAGTGGGAAAATGGGAATGACCTAAAACAACATTACCAACGAGGGCATGAGTTCTCCTCTGTAGGTGGGCTATGGGTACCACATTGTGAGCATGTAAAACTACTTAAACTTAAAAGAGGTCCTATCATAGGTCGGCCATATCTGTCTAAAGTTAGGAATCAATTGGTTTTGCTTTGGGTCTATATCAAATTTAGAAGTTCTGAAACGCAATTTAGGCCACTCATATTTTGATTGAGCACCGATTGAGATGGGTCAAGAGACCATTCAACTGATAAAAGCTAGGGCTTGATTAATCACAGTATCCACCAAATATGGACCTTCTGCTCATATGTCAATTAAGTATTTAGCATAAAGCCCATGCAATTCACATGTATAAGCCTCATGTGAATTGCATAATAATAATTAAAGCTACAACTAAACTTAAGTACAGCTGGTTGTTAAAAAAACCACATGGGTTGACTGAATAATAAACTCATTTGTGTCATAATAACATACATTCATATTATAACACAATTAGTTGACAAGAAGATTTACATATAGCACTTCAACAATGCGTGAGCAAATATTTATAAATTAATTTGTGATCACTCCACCTCAAATGATTTGTATATTTTATTAAATGTTCTCTCACACACACACATATATATATATATATATATATATATATTTTGAAGTGTAATGTTTACATATAGATTATACAGAGTATCTTGTACGAGAAAATTACTCCCGAATACCAAAATGTCCTTTGACTGGCAATTAAATAAAAAACGCGGGCACATCTGAATAACATAGTTATTGTGGGATCATATAAATAGTTTAATGATAGATATCCACCTTTGACACTCATGAATGAGAAATATGTGAATAGTGAGTTTATAGAAGGGTAGATAAGTTGAATGTGATGGGTCCCATGTATATGGAGATCAAGGGTAGTTTTGGTAAATGGATTACGTATAGTGAATCCCATCTAGGTAATGGTAACATGCATGATATTCATATGGTGGGTCCTAAGTAGATGAATGTATAGGTGGATGGTGACATCTTTCATCTTGTAGTTTTACACAACAGATGTTGGTTGATAATTCATTTAGTGAGTCCCATCTCACGCAGATGACAAAATCTAGGGAGTCTTGTGTCGATAATGTAACACTAGTACAAAAACCCATGCTTATCACTGATATGCATGAAGGTATGAGTTTGCATGAAGGATTCTATGTTACAAAGGGGGAAGATGGGATTCCATAAATAGGGGAAGTGTATTATTAATGGAAAGTGGAGGGAGAGTTATGTTGGTAATTGTAGAAATCGAAAATAACTTGCTAGAAGTTGTAGAAACCGAAAATAATTTTTAGTCAAAATTAAAAAGTAAGGTCAAAATTAAATCCAAAATCTTCCAGCTTAATTTATTATAATATAACATGGGTATGGTCTCTTACCTAACAAATCATACCTAGTACAAGTTGATGGGTAGGATATCATCTAAGTAGTTCTCACCTAGATGAGTGATGGGTTAGTAATGATGCCTACATAAAATAGCATGATGGTTGGATCGATGAGTGGTTTGATACTTTATCTATTGACTTATATATATGGTTGGTTGGGTAGATGTGTTAGATGCAATGGGTTCCACATAAAGTTTGGCAATAAAATTATTCATTCAGAGCATCACATATCTCCAGTGGGAGGCCAGATGTTCCATATGAATAATAGGCCTCATCGTTGATGTGGTTTAAGAATAAGAAGCAAGGTTGGAAAACTCTTGATTTAGACTCGACTCGTCCAATACAAAATAAAAAGTTGACTCGGATAGAGTCAATACGGAGGCTCGGAAGTCATGTTTTTTAAAAATTAATCCATTACTTATAAAATATATATAAAAAAAATTTATTCACATGCATTCATGATAATCAAATCAAATAAATAAATTTATATATGCAAGAAAATTACTATAATAAATAAAATAAAAGAAAAAATATTGCATATTACATAATTTGGTAGTCCAAGTACCGAATGTGAAAGGTCAAATATAAGTTTAAATTCCATTCCCTTCATAATTTTTCAATTACTAGCTCTAAACCTCATGCATAATTACTTATAAATATACTTTGGAGAATTTTACGGGGAAAAATCTCATAGGACCGATGAGGACCAAGTAAAGAGGTGTAGACAGAAGGGCTCCTTTGGGCCCCTTTCATCTCTTTCTCTATTTTTTTTTTTTTTTTTGAATGGTTGATATCCACTGTCAACGTGTTGCAAGGAAAGAAGATATGGAGAGGCTAGACATTGATGGAGGATGACGACGGTGTTGCTGGAGGTAAGCATGAGGGACAATGGCGAGGCAAGTGGCAGCAAGGGTGGCTTGGCTATTGTGGTCCGGTGCCAAGTACGTCGGATCTGGCACTCCTCTCTTTCTTCTTCTTCTTTTTATGTTTTTTCCATTGTTCATCTCGCTCTTTCTCTCTTTTCTTTTGGTTTTGCGTTTGGGATTGAAAGGAGAAATGGGTGTGGGGCTCGGCTGTTTTGAGCGAGGCAGGGAGGAGGTAGGGCGGGAAGCTGGAAGGGTTAGGGTTTTGGGGTTTCGTGGTCGGTCTATCAGTGAGCGATGGAGTTAGGTTGGGTTGGGTTAGGGATGAGTTTGGATTTATTTTAAGTTCTGGATTGGGGAAATTGGGGATTTAGGGTTTCCCTCTCTCTCTATTTTTTTTTCTCCACTAATCTCTTGAGCTATCCTTGGCGAAAGTGTAACCAAGAGGAGGAGGGATGGGAGGAGGAGGGATTGCAGCATCTATGCAAGCGAGGGCAGCATCTTAGCTGCATGACATGACAAAATGGTTGATATCAATCATTTTGTCAGTTAGATTCCCTCCGACCTGTAATCGCCTTCGTTGCTGAACATGACAGAATGGTTGATAGTAACCAATATTTTGTCAGTCAGATACGTTTCGTCTTGTAACTGTCTTATTTGCTGAACATAACAAAATGGTCGATATCGACTATCACAACTTAACCTAAATGGTTGATATCAACCAATCCATTAGTCATATTTTTTTTTCCAACACGTTACTGTCTTATTTGATGAACATAACAAAATGGTCGATATCGACTATCGCTAAACGATAATAAAAAAAAAAAAGCAAAAAAAGGCACCAAGTGGACCCCTCCCATCTCCAACGTGCTAAGGGGTCCTCATCGGTCCTATGGGGGCCTATGGGGGTTTTTCCCCGTAAAACCTTATAAACTTTAATTATTTAAAATTAGATCCGCCTAGTAAAAGGTTTGCAATGCAAATAAGATGACTCGATTGAGTCTCCTCAATTTTTGACTCGGTCCTTCAGCAAAATTAGATAACTCGGAAGAGTCGAGAGTCAACTCAAAGAGTTTTTCAACCTTAATAAGAAAAGTGATACCTTTTTCTCCCACTGATAAAATAAGCCACAGACAAAAGGCATAATCATATACATACATAATGTAAAAGAGGGATTTGTACCCTACCCCACCTCGCTTACCTTCCCAAGGTGACAACCTTAAAACCCCATGTTCTTTTACCTAGCTTTGGAGTTATCTTTTTGTACTTCACTTTCTTTCAATGAAGTATCTCATACCGATTATAAAAATGTAAAAGAAGGATTTCTTTCCATTTCTTTTTCCCTGATTATCTCATAATTATTAATAAACCAAAGCTTCATTCCTAAGTCCCAGATAGTAATTGATGTGTTTTAAATGAGTAGACCCAACCCAATTTCAACTCCTCAATCCTTATTGTTTGTAAGGGCATGCTTTGAATTATTTCCTAACTCAATAAAATTATAAAAATCAAGAGTTCAGGGGTATACTACATATGAGAAATATTCTCCTACGATCAAACTAAATGCATGTCTCGCATTATTCCTGGAATGTTTCAGAATGAAGAAAAATTGTTTTGGCAGACATTTTCTCTCCATTTTTGCCTATCTATAAAATCTCCCTCCTTACATCTATTAAACTTGTTTAGATTCTCTCTTATGAAATGTATGCCAAACAAGATTTTCCTCATTTAGGGCTTGTTTCTTTACAAGAATTCCTAGAATTTGAAGAATTTGAGATTTTGAAATTCTGAAATTTCTGAATTCTCTATATCTTTCATGTCAGAATTCTTGCCATTTATCCGACCTGAATTCCAAAAATTTGAAGGGAAAAGGATAGTCTCTGCTTTATCTCCCTCTTCCTCTCTTATTGTAGAGAAAAATGTGAGGCTGTATGAGTGAGAGAGAGAAGAAGGATGAGTCGTTTTCCATTTCATCAATACCTCAAAAACCCTTTCTCTCCTTCCATCCAAACACTCTAGGAAAAAAAAAAAAAAAACCACGCAAAAAGATGAAAAAACAGAGAAATAAAGTACAAGGATGAAAGGAGTGCAGGGGAACAAGATAACAACACAGTCTTTTAGAATGGCTGCAGTTGCAACCAAGGGCCTATTTGGCATCATTCTGATGTTGTTCCCAATTTTATACTCAGATCGGGTTGTACTAAGATTGGGTTTTACCGAGTCTATATATGTAGAACTTGTTTGACAATATTATGTTAAATTATACTGCTGAGAATATATTGTACAAAACTTATTTGGTAACATTATGAAAGTTTTGCTCTAAAGAATGGAAGCAAGAGAATCACATGATTTCCAATATGTGACCCATCGTTTATTGTTTGCGAAACTCTATTATTTTCATATATGGGACCCATATGAAAAATTACAACATGGTATCCACATTTAAAAAATTATAATATGGGCTTATATTCATAGGATTTATAATGTGGGCCCACTTTATAGGAATTAAAATGTGGGGTCACCTTTTTGTGAATGTAAACATAGGACCCATTTTTAGAAATTACAACATTGTACGCACCTTTAGAAATTAGAATATATATGACCAACATGCATAGGATTTACAATGTGAGTTCACCTTTTGTGATTGTGACCATGTGACCTATATTTATGAAAATTAGAGCATGTGGCACATTCATAGGATTTATAATGTGGGGCCTCCTTTATATAAATTACAATGTGGAGCTGTCTTTTTATTGACTGTGAACACATGACCCACATTTAAAAATTACAACGCGGTATCCACTTTTAAAAATGAGAACGTGGGGTCATATTCATATGATTCACAATGTAGGCCTACATTCGTAGGATTTATAATGTTGCACCACATTTTGCGATTGCGACCATATAACCCACTTTTAAGAATTATAAAGTGGGGCAACTTCTTTTGTGATTGTGGATACGAGACTCATCTTTAGAAATTGCAACATGATGTGTACTTTTAGAATTTAGAACATGAGACCTTATTGTATGCTCCCACCATTATAGGAATTATAATATGGGCGCACCTTTGGTAATTGTGACCATGTGACCCACTTTAGAAATTACAAAGTGGGGCTACCTTCTTTAAAATTGTGAACATGAGGCTTACCTTTAAGATAAGTGAGAGGATTTGGAGTCTTTAAAAAAAAGTACGGGCAACAAAGGCCCGGGCTCCTACAATAAATATATTTTTAATTTTAATAATATTATTTAATACATCTAATGAGAGGTAGAGAGACATTGGGGGCACAACTATATTTTTACATAACTATCATACTATGTTAATGCATTGAAAAAGAATCTATAAATTAGATTAAGCTAATTCAAAAGAATTACTATTGAATTTAGTTTAAAATAAAAAGTAAATTAAGAAATAAGATAATTAATAGAAACTACTTGTTGCAAGTGTTATAGGAAGCTTTTGATTTTGTAGTGGCATCATATATCAAATCGAAAACCGCATAATCAATAGGCTATGATTCATTAGTGGGCCTCAGATCTCAGCAGCTTGAATCTACCGGGACTGACCGTTTCCATCTCCTATCTTCACCCATCATGGGCCCATCTGTCATCAAAATCAAAGTTGGGCTCCACTAATGGGTAAAGAAAAAAAAAATAGGACAGGAAGAGAAAATGGAATAACATGAAGTGGTATTTTCTTAATCATTTATAAAATTCTATGATCAATCTAATCACGTCACACAATAACATGAAAAATTTTAATATAAAAAAGTAAAAAAATAAAATAAACTTAAAAAAGAAAAGAAAAGGAAAAATGTAACAAAAAAAAATCAATTTTCAATGGGCCCAACATATTGATAGGAAAACCACATAGATTAAGTAGGCATATAATCAATTAGTTGGCCTTTCCTATTGCTTTAATATATAAATTGCCTGAAAGAGAGAAAAAAAAAAAAAAAAAAGCTTGAAGGGCTTGGCGTGATTGGTGTTAGCTTAGAACATCGATTTTTATACTAACCAAATATATTTATTTTAGCTCATCTCATGCAAGGATGAGAACGTCCGAATAACACCATGCCAAACGCACCCAAGTCTTGGTGGAAAATTTTACCTTTTGAGAATTTCAAAATACTAATTGCCTCAAATGCTTTTATGAAAACAGAAAAATTACCTCAAATGCTGTTCTAAAAGTAAAATATTATCAAAATAACAACATATCACTCATACATAAAATCATTACAGCGAACCAAACACTATCTATGCATTTCTTCATTTGAAAATATCAGTATAAGGGGTTTTATTGGAAAAACCAAATCCACCTGAATTGGCGGGGCCATTGCGGGCATTATACTTCACAAGCGTACCGTAGACTTCCTCAGTCGCATCGCATCGTCTCTTCGCCGCTCTCTTCCTCGTAAATGTAATACACACGCCGTTAAAACTGCTTTCTCTCTCTCTATCTCTCTCTCAAGTCTCAGCCAACACTCATTCGAGAAAGATCTGAGCTTTTGTAGCTTCTTTCGATCTTTGCTCGTTTTCTAGGGTTTTGTGTGAACAAGTGCGAAAAAAGATGTCCGAGGACGTCGATTCCGGCGATCACATTCGTCTTATCCGGTCGAATTCGTCAAACTCCGAACCGGATTTGGAAGCTCCAGGATCAAAGAGGAGCGGGATCACGGGTCTGTTGAAACAGTTGGATCGAAGGCTGTCGGGCCGGCGACCGAGCCGGAGGCATCACGACGGCGGGTTGGAGCCGTTCGATCTGCCTCCGCCGGCAGATGCTCTTGGCGACGGTGCGCCGCCTGAGTGGGCGCTGCTGCTGATCGGATGCCTGCTCGGGCTCACCACAGGGCTCTGTGTCGCCGCCTTTAATCATGGGGTGAGCATTTCTGTAGAAACCCAGAGGGGTTTTTTAATTTCGTTACTTGCACTGACTTTTCTGTTTACTTCTGATATAAATGTTTGATCTTGGATGGAAATTTTGGTGTCTTGGGCAGCATTAGCAGGTTTTTGTAGATGGGTGTTCTTAATTTTTGTAAAACTTGGGTCTTTTTTTGGGGTCATGTTATTGAGTATGATTACTGATGTCATTGCTTGATTTGGTAATCCCTATTAATAGCATCTGATTTCTGCTGCCAGTTGGGTCTTAATAATAATTCCATTTTAATATCTTGCTAGTTTCTTCTCCTTCACACCACTTACCATGTCTCTTGAATCTCCACATTTCTCACACACACAGGAAGAGGGAGGGAGAGAGAGAGAGAGAGAGAGAGAGAGAGAGTCAAGATCTCTTACATAATTGCATTTGGGTGAATCAGCTGAAGCTCGTGTAACCCATTGACTGATGTATATTTCAAACATAATATAGACAAATAATAGAGTTTACAAAAGGCTAAAGCATTCCCATTAACATAAGCGTTCTCAAGATAAAAGTAGTTTAATTACAAATCCCAAAAAATGAAATAGGCCAACAAAGGCCTTTGCAAAAATAACCCAAAATATCAAATGCTCCCAAAATGTGACATAAGCTCCGGAGTCCGGAGCTAAGCGTGCTTGGGCATGAGCAGTACCGGGATGAGTGACCTCATAAGAAGTCGGCGTATATAGGCCAAAGCGGATAATATCATGCCGAGTTGGGCGGGGTTGTGATAGTTAAGCCCAAGCTTTGGAGTTGTTTGCTTTCGATGGGGGACTCATGTAATTCTATACATTGCAAACCCAGGTGCCTATGGACACCCCAACAAACGCCCTTATTCAGGTTGGTCACAATTGTATGGACCTTACATGTTGCATGCACCATGTACGCGAATTAAACAAGTACAGTGTGCTATGGTTGATGGTAGGCTAGCTAACATCCAAGGAACCATTACGAGATACCTCCCTAGGTCTTGGATTGCCATCGACAAGCTAGCACAACACCGTTCAACTTTGTGTCCTGGGGGTCTGAATGTCGGGGTTTGAGGATCCCTTGGTGCTCAGACGGTATTTGACATTCCAAGCCCTAAGTCCACATGCCCATGACTTGGTAATGTGCTAAACGAGTTTCCGGACAAGCCCCGGGAGTGAAAGTCATCTCAAACTATCACTTCCCCTTAGTTTCAAGTCAAGATGTTGGGGTAAGTCCAAGTTTCAACTCGAAGTCAGTACTTAAGGTCTATGGTTTCTTGGGAAAATCAGGGTTTTGATTCCAGTAATTGGTCAATTAGAGGGGGCAAACATTGACCCACAAACCGTTCAAGAAGTGACCACGATTGTGTGAGAAATGAGGGAGAAGAACCGGTCGAAAAGAGCTCAAACACTGCCATTCGGCTAGTGGACCCTAACACTGTCGGCTGGTGGGGGCCTAAGCTGAACTTGGGACTGGTTTTTGGGGTTTTCCTCTATTTAAAACCAACTTTTGGGGTTCTTTTGGGCAATGATCTAGTGGTCTATTACCGTCATTTTTACCCTATTACCCTAACCAAAACATCCATTTACAAGGCAAACACAAAATTGAGCTGAAACATGGCTTTCTGGCATGGTCTGGAAAAATCGAAGAGAATCAAACAAATACATAGCATGGATGTGATGTAATTCGTATTTTGAACTTGCCTTGGGTCTTTTAAGCTCCACAAATCTTGAAAAACACACTCTTACCAAAAATGCCCAAAATCCTAGACAAAGTCAACCCGAAATAAAAAACAAAGAAAGACTTGGGTTCCCTAATCATAATCATAATCATATTCATAATCATAATCTAGAAGATGGGACAGAGAGCTTATCTCTAGCAGTCCTAACTGAGCTCAAAACAGTTGAGGCGGTTATCATAATCCATTGCTGGCTTCTTCTTCATTAAAATTGCCCCACAACAACTGCAATGCAATCCTTGACAATGGGGCGTATCTGATGATATGTTTTGTGATTGTTCAATGATGGAAGGTGTAACCTTTTGGAATTCCATCACCATGTCACTTGATATTTGGGCAGAAATCAAGTAATCGAGACTCATTTTGGTTTCGTTGTATATTTGACAAACACAACTCGTTATGTTCTGATGCTTACATTAAGTTCTTCTAATGTTGCTTCTCTAGTCATTATCATTTTACTTGACACTGACAATCAATTTCAATTTAGGTGCATGTAATACATGAATGGGCTTGGGCAGGTACTCCAAATGAAGGTGCTGCTTGGCTCCGCCTACAAAGGCTAGCTGATACATGGCACAGGATATTGTTAATACCTGTAACAGGAGGAGTTGTTGTTGGCATTATGAATGGATTACTTGAAATCTTTGATCAAATAAACCAATCCAGATCCTGTCAAAAACCACGCTTTGATTTGCTGGCAGGAGTCTTCCCAATAATAAGGGCCATCCAAGCTGCAATAACTTTGGGTACTGGTTGTTCTTTAGGTCCTGAGGGTCCTAGTGTTGATATTGGCAAATCATGTGCCAATGGGTGTTCTCAAATGATGGAAAATAATAGAGAAAGGAGGATAGCTCTTGTTGCAGCTGGTGCAGCTGCTGGAATAGCTTCAGGTATGCTGCTGCTTATAAAATTCTGACCCCGAATGCAAGGTATTGGTATTTTTTATGCAGCTGGCCTGGGTTTTTTTGTTATGATATCTTTTTGAAGACCACTCATGCTTATGCATTGTGGTGGGGGACTAAGCAAACTATGGATGCTTAAATTCTTGTGACATTTGTGGATGGTACCATCATTGTTATGATTCTGCTTTCGCTTATGCTCCTCTCACTTGTATGTCTGGTGCTTCATGAGTATGCAAGCAGTAGACAGCTAAATTATTGTCACTGTTGCCGGTTTTAACATCACATGTTATGATCTTGCCTCGATTGATGTCTTCTTTGTAAAGCTACCTGTAGCCATTTTGCAATCTGAAGAAATGAAGTCACAGTAAGCAAATAAAATATTTTTGTGTTGCAGTAAATATGCTGCAATGCATGACTGCATGATTCTTTTGCCCGTTCGAAATAATCTCTCAATGTAGGACGGGCCTGGGCAGCTTGAGGATTAAGAGGCATAGTATATATTATATATATATCCCGATACATCTCTTTTTTCTCCTTACATCTTGCCCTGTCATGATTTTTGACCACTATCACCCTCATAGCAAGAGGAAAGTAGGAAACACTAACAATTATAACGCTTTGAAGAGTTAAAACATGCAGTCTGTTTGTCTAGTGCAGTTTGTTATGGACATGAAGGGCCTTCCCTAGGGAGGTGAGAATTGCCGATTCTAGTCCTGGATGGTACAGGGAGGATGGTACAGGGAGATGGCTATTACCCTCTAGGGTAGGGCCCAGGGTTACAATGGTCATTATGGGCCAAGCAAAATAAAAAAGTTAACTTGGATATGGACGTAGGTAACAGTATCAGGGAAGGATATGAAGTGTTTGATTCTACAGAAGCTGATATGCCAACCTGTTCCTGCATCTGCGTGAAAATAAATGTATACAATAAATTTGTTAAAAAAGAAGGGAGATACAGCAGTGGGAAAGGTATAAGAAAAATATACCTTTCACGAATAGAAATTGGAAAGAATGATTAGAAAAAGAGGGAAAACAGATACAATTTACCACTTTGGGTCTAAATCATGATAAGGCCTACCATTTTCTTTTTAGGTGAAGAATAAGCTAAGTCATTTGCAGTGTGCATGACTTAGTTAAATATCACCTCCAAATAGTTTGTAAGCATCAATAATCTCCTTAATAATTGGCCACCTTCCATGGGCATTCAAAACCTTTGCCACCCTAGAAATAGCATTTGTTGAATGACTTTCAACAATTCAAGGACCTGAAAGCCATTCTGAAAAAAAAGAAGGAATACTTTTCACCTCACTAGTCGGTAGCAGTTTACTTGATTTTGATCTTTATTTCACATGAGACTTGAAAGGCACACTTTACAATCTCTTGATTATCATGAAGAACCCCAATTCCAACGGTAAGCTTAGCAGCTTCATGAACATTGAACCTTTTTATTTTTATTTTTTGGTAGAATAAACATTGAACTTTAGATCGCCCGTAGGACGACTCCGTAGAGCTAACTTCTTTGCCTTAAGACTCTCCACCCCAATACACTCTTCCAGATGTTAATGATGGTGGAAGCTGAACTTTTGAGCATCTCTTTCTAAATTGACACTCATTTGTCAACTCACTCATTTATGATGTCACAAATATCTGCCTTTGATCTTTCCTTTCATAAAGATTCTAGCGTTTCTTTTGGCTCATATAGTCCACAAAGTGCATAGAAAACACAGAAACACATAGATTGACCTCTCTTTTGAGATGACGGAAATCTTCATAACTTGTAAATTTATGTTGATCACACTTATTGCTTACAAATGTGTTGGTAAGGATTGAGCATATATTTATAGTTTGTCCTCTCTTTTGAGATGAATTTTAAGTTGTAAATTAATGTATGTTACACTTATTTACAACTAACAAATGCGTTGTTAAGGATTGAGTATATATTTATGGATTTTTGTTTGAATGGTAATTATTTTATGGAGAAGGAAAAATATGTTACAACAATAGGAAGGGGCACCTTCTAAAAGCATACAAGCCCAATCTAGCTGACCCCAAAGCACTACAGAGAAATTACCTACACAAAATCCAAATATTGATGCGAGATGCCTTGCTTTGCTAGGATATCTTCCTCCCCATTAGATCCTTAAAGCATATGGCATGTGACGGGTGATAGTGAGATTGCTAAGCTCATTCATGGCATTAGCAACTAGCAAGTCTCAAGGGCCCCTACTCTTCAGCAAGGGAGGGGAAGATGAACCAAGCATAAGCTTGTAACTTACATTTGCACATCTTGGTCTCGTACTAGCAAACATCCAACACCAAAACACGGGAAAACGGTTTTATTTCATTGAATGCTTGAGTGGAGAAGATACATTCACTTATATAGCTCATGGAGGATAGATCACACAGGATGTGACTAATTTTCCCACTCTTTATGATTAGTACTAATTATCGGACTCTTTTGATAGTTGATACAAATCATGATAAGTTTTTTTATTAATTTGAAATCTTAAGATAACAAAAAATCAAGTACCCTGAATAACTTTCATCGATTACGATAAGTTCCATATCATCGAAGTTTTAAAGATAACAATAAAGGAAAAAAGAAAAAGTAACAATATCTTCCATGATCTAAATGGTCGTGCAAGTGATCCGTGGATCTATTGCTCAACTATTGAATTACGTAATTGGGCTTGGGCCTCTTGTGATAAATTGTTGGGCCCAATGGACCCTCAGCTGGACCATGGGCTTGGCCCAATGGTCCTTGGAATTGTCCCATGGACTTTCGCGGCCTATCGACAAATGTGCAGTTTGCATCATAGTCTTCCCAAGTGCCCATCTAATCATGCATATGGTGGGGCCTTCTTTAAGGCTGCGTACACTCTACCTGCTTCATGCACTCCAATGCATATTGCGATAAGCTCTACTCCGTTCATCACCTAGAGGCCACTAGGTGTGGGGAAAGCTTCTCACCACCAATCGCATAGAATACCCTAATGAGGTCCCACCCCAGGCTGATCCGAATTCCTAAATGCCCTAGAATTTTCATCATTAAATGCCATAGATGCAAAAATTTTTTAGATGAAGGTGCCCTTTTGCTCTCTCTATTATATATATGTTGGGTTGACTTGCACTCATTTTGGACGACAAAAACTTGTTGGCTATTGATCAAAGTGGTTAGGATGATGATTTGAGCTTGGGCCCCACAAGAAAGTGTGCTCACCTAGTGCTCAACAGAGGGGTGCCCATATATATATATATATATATATGACAATGCAAGACAGCGCCTGAGCTATTTTTTTTATAAGAAAAAACCCCTCCTAGTTGGGCCCACTCGGATGCATGATGATCATGGAAGTCCATTGGATGGAAAGATCTATATGAGACCTACCTATATGCAAAATTTTGACTCCATAAGATCATCCTAACCCTTTGATCCCATGGACTTAGAACTTAATGGTTTTAGAGGTATCATTTTCTTATGATTTCAATCCAATGGTGAGGAAAAATTGGATGAGTGTCAAAATTTGGAGTTCTGACTATTCATTTTTTTTTTTTTTTTTTTGGGAGAGGCATGGGGTTAGCGTGCGTGAAAAGATTAGATTGACTCAAGGTGGCCCCATCACATAAAAGAAGAGGGCCGGAAAAAGGGACATTTTTAAAGTGGGATGTTTTGGAGAATTATCCTACACACACATGCACACACCCCATCATCATCATCAAAGCCTTGTCCCAGCTATATTGGGGTCAACTACATGGATTCTCTTTCTCCATTCTGATCTATCTTGAGCCAAAGCGTCGGATATGTTGCACTTCTTTAGATCTTGTTACAAGTTTCACCCATGTTCTCTTTGGCCTACTACTTCCCGTTGATTGGTCATCAACCCGCATAGAAAAACTTTTCTTCACTGGTGGCGTTGTTGGCCTGTGTTGTACATGTCCAAACCATCTCAAACGAGTTTCTCTTATTTTATCTCCTAATGATTTTATTCATTAATGCTCCCAAAAGTGCTGATTTTTGAATCTATCTTTCCTAGTTTTACCACACATCCACCTCAACATTCTCATCTCTGGTACACTCAAAATATTGCATTTAGTTAGGTCTTAGATAGATCTTTCCATCCAATGGACTTCCATGATTATCATACATCCCAGTGGGCCCAACCAGAAGGGGTGTTTTTCTCATAAAAGATGCTTGGGCACTGTCTAGCTCTGCCACACACACAGATATATATATATATATATATATTTCTCTCTAGTTTTTTCCTCTCCTTTTAATCCTAGTCTACTTTCTTAAGCTACTCTAACCTATTTTCTTAAGGCACTACTGGATGACCCCTTCCTACTGGAGCTCGAACCTAGCTTCTCTTCCTCCCCTTCGAGGACTTTAATGTCCCTTTCCTGCTGAGCTAGCAGCCTGTGGGACATTTCTTGGTTGTAGATTCAATTATAATTTTCTTTATATTTATAATTATAATTATAATTAGGACATTTCTTTTTATAATTATAATTATAATTATATTTCTTGGACCTTGCCTATATGGATTTAACGGAGGACATGACCCTAAACAGATTTGATTGGCATCATCAAATCCATATAGCTGACCCCACTTAGTGGGAAAAGGCTTGGTTTGGTTTGGTTTTTTTTATGCGTCAAGCATTGATGATTACAAGTTATGGCACAAATTACTTTTATGTTTTATTTCTTATCTTATTAGTTTAAATCTATTTATTAATAGACATAGGTGTGTGCATGTCTTTGTTTCTACTGAAGTTAAATCTGTGATTTATTTTGGAAATTTCAGGGTTTAATGCAGCAGTTGCTGGTTGTTTCTTTGCCATTGAGACTGTACTAAGGCCACTTAGAGCAGAAAACTCACCTCCATTTACAACTGCAATGATAATATTGGCATCTGTTATATCATCTACGGTCTCAAATGTTTTTCTAGGAGAGAGGCCAGCTTTTACTGTGCCCAGATATGAACTCAAATCCGCTGCTGGTATTTTTTCTTTTCCCTGGTCCTAATGGATTGTTAAGGTGTAACTAAGTTAAATATCATTGTGGACATGTCATTAACTACTGTTGGAGATGAACAAGATGACAGGATCTTGTTTCATTTATGGTAGTTCCATGTGGACCATGGGCTGTCTTTATTTATAACTAGTATGTTCTTGTATGATACTTCATAGTGGATTCTATATATTGAGCTCATGCATTTACAACACCCTTTATCTTATTTGATTGTGGGTTTCATTGCACTGCTCATATTAGTTTCTTTGGCTTTTGGAAATTTTCGTAGGTAAGGTTTCATTACACTACTCATTTCTATGATGCCTAGATATGGTATGGATAAGTCAAGGACCCGCTATGGATATAGGGATGACGATGGGTCAGGTTCGGTATGAGTAAGCCCAAACCATGGTTGTCCCCATGTAATTTCGGTTAAGATTTTGAACCATTTTAGCTGAAATTTGGAATTTTCCTATAAAATTTCGGTCCAACTCTTGGACTAGTATGAAATCCCAAAATGTGTCCACTTTTTCTCTTCTTCCGCTTCCTCTCCTCTCCTTTCCTCCTTTTCTTCTTCCCCTTTTCTTCCCCTTTCCTCCTTTCCTCCTCTCGTTTCAATTTCAACAAAACGGGTGAATCCCCTTTTAAGGGATGTTGCCTATTCTTTTTGGTTGAAATTGTGTCATATTTGGCATCACATGAGATTCATGAGCTCTACAGCAAGGATAAAAATAGCGGTAGGCCCGCTGCCAAAACGCTACGTAGCAGCGTAGCGGTGCGATATGAAAAGCAGTGCGATTTGAAAATATTGTCAAAAAAATTGGAGAAAATCTAGAATATTGGCAAATGTATTTTTTTTTTTTTTGGCAAAAAATAAATAAGATAAGGGGGTGTAGCGGTCCCCTCATTGTATGAGGTTCTGTATTGTTGTATAAATAGAAAATAATAGTAATGATCATTTTTTTTCACATATATTCATGTTGCTTAGTTATGCTAACTTAAAAACTAATGAAAGGCTCGTAAATGAAAAAAGGAGGATTTTATTAGAAAAATCCCAAAATATAGCCATATATCCCGAAAGGTCCTTGCAAATTGTGTAGCACCAATGAGGTCCGTCAGGCTTTTTTTCCTTTTTTTTTTTTTTTTCAACTTTGATAGGAGCGACGCTAGCTTTTTTTCCTTCTTGAGAGAGATGAAAAACACTAAATTTTTTTGTAAATAATAATGAAGTTTCAGTTTTTTTTTTTTTTCTTTTGTGTATGTGTGTTATTTTATCTGATTTCCCTTTAATTTTCCTTGTTTATTTATGGTGGATGCATTTAGTTCTAGTGCAAAACCATAGACCTGGACTGCACCACCAATGCTGCCTTTATATACTTTTGTGAATGTGTGCTATCTACTCTAGTGAATGCATTGATGTAGTACTGAGTAGTTTTCTTCACGACTGATACCAAGTAATGCATTTTTTTTTTCTAATTGTTTTGTACCTTGTCTTGTTTGCAGAGCTCCCTTTATACCTCATACTGGGTATGTTATGTGGGGCAGTCAGTGTAGTTTTCACTCGTTTGGTGACTTGGTTCACCAAGTTTTTTGATTATATTAAGGAGAGATCAGGCCTTCCGATTGTTGTATACCCTGCTTTAGGGGGTTTAGGGGCTGGTATAATAGCTTTGAGATATCCTGGAATATTGTATTGGGGCTTCACAAATGTAGATGAAATCCTACGCACAGGAAAGAGTGCTTCAGCACCTGGAATTTGGCTACTAACCCAATTAATTGGGGCCAAAGTTGTGGCAACTGCTCTTTGCAAGGGTTCTAGACTTGTTGGTGGTCTTTATGCTCCAAGCTTGATGATTGGTGCTGCTGTTGGTGCTGTGTTTGGTGGTTCAGCTGCAGAAATCATAAATTCAGCTATTCCAGGAAATACCTCTATTGCGCCACCGCAGGCCTATGCTCTGGTGATCCTTTTTTTTTTTTTAATTTTTATATTGTAATTTGTTTGTGGTGTGTTGGAATATGGATTTAGTACTTATATACATACACGCAGTCACACACACGCAACACACACATATATTTGACGAGCTTAGTTGTTTGACTAAAAATAAGTTTAGTTCTTCTTCTTCTTTTTCTTCTTTTTAATTTTTAAGTTAGTTCCTTAACGTGAATAAGCTAATGTGCACATTGGTTTATATTTCTTGACCTATAACTGCAGGTTGGGATGGCTGCCACATTAGCTTCAGTTTGTTCAGTTCCCTTGACATCAGTGCTACTTCTGTTTGAGCTGACGAAGGATTACACGATTCTGCTCCCACTTATGGTAACTTCAGCCCAGAGCATATTTATGCAATCAGGATTAAGGCTTCTACTTTGTTGTTTTGATTTTTGAATGAAAGTTGCCTGGCTTAATCTATATATGGTCAATCCACTTGCTTTTAAAGTTCCTTTGTTTACTCATAGTGGCGAACTTGAAGAAATATGTAATTAGTTTTACCTAAAAAAGCCTTAATTTTACCTAGATGTATAATCTTCCATTAGAGTTGAATATGAATATCAAATGGCAAACATCAAAAGTCAGTGATTATAACTCTCCTATGATAATCTGATTTCATTATGTGGCCTGGTGGTTTCATAGTGTTGCTCAAGTATATGAATATGGTTAAGGCGTTGTGTGTGTCTGTATGATTGGAATTTTGATGGCCTGTCTCCTTTATGTTGGTGCGATCTTGGTCAAACATATTCCTCTATGAATAATAATGCATGGTTCTCTAGTTTCTGAATTGGAAGGGTCTGATTCCCATCTTTTTCTCTCTCTATTTTGATCAGTAAGAAAGAAATTTCATGTATGAAAAGAAAGGGATACAAAATACAAAAAAAGGCTCATTATGACAGAGATACCAACAAAATGGAAGAAGAAAGAAAAGGCCTAGGGTGGCTCAAAAATTTACTAAGGCAATCCTAGAAACATAAAATCTCGAATGAACATCCTCTTTGGCCACAGAATCTGCTTTTATGGGAGGCAAGAGATGGGCATAATGAGCACATATAAGCTGAGAACCTAATCCCTATATTAATTGGGTTGAACATGTCAACCTGAACTGACCTTGAAATTAAAAAAGGTAACAGGTTGGGTTTGGGTTGGTTTGGCTGGTCATGTGCGATTTGTTTGAATGGGCCAGTCCACGGTTAAAATATTGCGGCTGCTACATATCATAGCAGCCGCATTATCGGTCGTAGCAGTTGAGGGCCTGAGGCTGCTATGCTATTTTGGAACAAGCATTGCTACGGTCTAAAACCTAGTAGAGCTAAGCAATTTTAATTTAGAACATAGTCTATCCTATATCTTCTCCTCAATAGCCTTTCCTAAAATTATTTCTACCTTTATATGGTTCCAAATCACTAAAAGAGACACAAGATTGGTTGGTACATAAGTTTTAAGTTCTTTTGACCACTTAAAAAACTCACACTGACATGCTGCTATGTATTGTTGGAATTGCTACGTATCCCCCGCTATTGTTTTGGCCACAATGGTACAACTGCTATTTTGATCCTTCGCCAGGGCCACCAGGGTTAGGTTGGGCTTGCAGATTGAATAGCAAGAATGGATTCAATGTAGAGCCAACCATTTATTAAATAGGTCAGAAGTGTCAACTTGAAGCCAACCTGAAAATAAAGAAGCTCAATTTGAATTCTGAATTGCGGGCTCAGGTTGGCTTGTCAGGTCCAATTAGGAGATGCAAGTATGCAACTACTACCTGCAACATCTCAATATGGGCATAAACTTGAACTAAATAGATTTACCAATTCCTTAATCTCCTTCAATATGTAGCTTCACTTTCAAAGGCTATCAGTCTCCTGTGTCAGTTGTTACCCATTTAATTGGAACCAAAGAGTCACTTTCCTCTTTAAGCGCCTCGAGTAAGAAGCTTTGAAGATTCTTGGAGTCTCCCTAATTTCCCTAATTTCTGCTTAATTCAAATTTCTTGCCCCAATGGGGCTGGAGAATACTATTACAGTCAACCCTTTTTTTCTGTCATTAAACAAATCTCCATGAACACCTGTTTGGCCCTGGTTTACATGTACCTGCTCTATTGACATTAAACTATTTTTTTTTTTTTTATATTAATAACTGGTAGATTTTATTGAACAAAGGGGAGAAGAAACATAACTCAAACAACAAGCCAAAAAGCAAGGTTTACACAACTACAAATAAAACAAGCTCATAAAACTGCAATGATGAGATGCCACACCTAGCCACCATGGGGTCCTCCTCTGGTCAACCTATGACCTATCAACCATATCATTTGCTGACCAGAGAATGTGCCAAAATTCCACCTTCAAGGAGATGGACATTAAATCTTTAGCATCTTGATGTGGGAGGATTCCATGTTTTGTTCTCTCCTTCGATTGCTGATGTGCATACACGCTTTCTAATTTGCATAGAAGTCATTAAACTTAAAAGCTTCCATTGTCATTCTTGACATTCTACATTTCCTTATCCTCGCCTGAATAATCTCATGCATCTCGCGTGCTTCCTGTTTCTTCCAATTGAAGATTTTGTCATTTCAGACCTTCCATGTGGACCATAGATATTAATCATTAATTTTCCGCTTTTTGAAACATTGTTTCCCCTAGTCTTAGGAAAGTACCATCAAACCTTGCACAAAGATAGTGACCCATTCATGATAATTGCTAATGTAGGAATGGATGGTTTACAAATTTCTTTCTATCATTAAATAAGAAATTCTCAGAAAATTGAGGATGACGACATGCCCTGTTTCCGTGTATTGTAAACGGCTAAACGTAGGTATCTTCCCTTGCATCAATAACCTACCAAAATCCTCTGCTCTAGGAGGCACAATGCAAAGGGTGGGTTGGGTCAGTTGTGTGAACTGTGGGTAACAGGTGTAGGCTAAAACCGAAACCCAACCCAGTTGACTGGGTTGAAAATGTCACCCACAGCCAACCTGGAAATTAGAAGGATCAAACCAAATGCTTAATTAATAGGTTGCGTTGGTGGGTCAAGGCACATTTGTTTGGAATTGATTTGGCAGGTTGGAAAGCAAGAATGGATTCAACTTGAACCAAAAATCAGTTAGAAATTATAATTTGGACCCAACCTGAGATGAAAAGGGTCCACCATAACCTTGATTTACCAGGTTAGCTTTGGGTTGGTTTGCCGGTTTTGGTCAGCAAATGCCACCTCTAGTGATGTCCTGCCTGGTCATAAACAAGGGGGACAGCAAACAGAAAGGGGAGCAAGGGCTTTCTAGAAAGTAGAAAGATTCAAATGAAACTTTCTGAGATTGTAGTGTTTCCAAACCTACTCATCAGAGTCATCCCTGCAAATGAGAACATCCATTAGTAAACTTTACAACATATACTTCCCCTTTTCCAGACAGTAATCTCTGCTTCTCATCTTTCAGTGGAATTTTCTTATTTGCAGATACCTCTCTCTCTAAAACAGTTGAAACCATCCTCTGTCTAGACAATTGTCATTTGGATTGCTGTTTCATTTTATATATTTCATGACTACTGGCTTTTCTACTCAGTGTGCGACACTCGGGAACTGGAAAAGGCTTGGATGTTTGCAACTAAATAGACTCGTAACTGGTGTCAGTGCCAATATATCACCCATTTTCTAACATGTCAAAATATGCCTCCCTGACTTCATCTCACAGTCCTACTGTAAAAAAAAAAAAAAAAAAAAAAAAAAAAAAAAAACCCTCAGTTGTCCTTGTAGAAAATTTCATAAGTAAATTACACTTTCTAGCTTCCACACAGTGGTGGCGTATATCCAGAACAAGAACAAAATCCCTTGTACTGTGCCTTTTACATGCCGATCAATTGAGAGGCTCTGATATCTTTAGTGAGTTCTGTTTAGGTACTTCAACATTTATATGTTATGTTTTGAAGCTTGAAGTGACTTTCTTATTTTAATTTGTTTAATCTTATTTATTTGATTCTTGCAACATGATTTTGACTTTTTGGAGCTTTATGTTTCACATAATTTTGCTGAGAAGGTAAGCAATGGTTGATGGTTTCTGAACAGGGGGCTGTTGGATTGGCAATATGGGTCCCTTCCGTAGTAAATCAACCCAAGGATACTGAGACATCCGATACAAAGGCCTCAAAGCTGGGTTATTCTTCTCTTTTACCTCGTGAAGAAAACGGGGAGGCTATTCGGAGTCGTATGGATGGAAGAAATGCTATTGAACTCTCTATTGTAGAGAATTCTGTTGACAGTGAAACTGATAATGAATATGCAGTTCTGGATGACATGAAGGTTTGTGCTTTCCTTTTTTCACTTATTGGTTAAGCAATTCCAATCAACTGTCGAATTGTTCTGATTTGACCACTTTAATTTTGTTATGCCTAGTTAATAAAATAATTATTCCTGTCACAATATTTTGGTTCCATCTTGACTTCCCCCGTCTTAATTTGCATGGTTGCCATTTGTATTCCATTATGAAAAAAAAAAAAAAAAAAAATATTTTACATTATTCCAAGACAGAAATAGCTACAGGTGCTCCAACAATATGACTCCTATTAAAGCCAGTTCCAGTTTTATGTCCCATTTCCATCTGTTTTAGGTAGAATCTTTATTGTATGGTTGTTGTTATTGTTGCTGTTGTTTCAAAAACTGCAAGTTTTGGCTGGTTTTTTGTTGATTGTGAATGTTAGAAACACGTGAATCCCTCTATGGAAATATGATTTAACTGAGACATTCCTTTCCAGTTGGTAGAAAATTAACCTCTGAATTGATGACTATGGTCTTTTTTTTTTTTTTTTCTGTTTGTTCCAGGTGTCTCAGGCCATGTCAATGAACTATGTGAAGGTCTCACCAACATCGACTCTGAAGGAGGCAATAAAACTTATGCATGATAACAAGGAGAGTTGTGTTCTTGTTCTAGATGCTGAAGATCTCATTGGGGGCATCCTTACACTTGGTGACATTCAGAGGGGACTCTCCAAGGATTCTGACAATGATCCTAACAGTGATTCGGTTGTTGTTGATGTATGTAGTTTCAAAATTTTAGAACTGATTTAGATTTCGAGCTTAAAATATGATTACTTAGTTTTTCTAGAAATTAAATAGTGGGAGTGGTCATGGGGTTATATCTACAAGGTATGGTAATTGGTAAATTTTTCACTTATACATAAATTGAGGTTGGAACTGGTTGATCGTGTTAGTCTTCGAGAAATAAAGATTATTCTTTTTCTCAATTTTCTCTCAGTTGTCAGTTTGTTTTAATTTAGAAGTCCCGTTTTCTGTCGTTTCCCTTGCCTGCGAATGGTATTTTCCTCTCTTTCTTTCTTCTTTTCTTCATTATTTAGTGTTGGCTATCCTTTGCTTTCTTTTCCAATCTTTGCCCATCTTGTGTACTATTTCTGCTAATTAATAATTTTCTGGTTATTTATTTATTTTTGAATAATAACTTGTATTAACAAAAAATTTAACAATACAAAAGATATATACTGGAAAGCAATGAGAAATACCAAAAAGCTGAGACCCAAAAAAGAAAGGCCTAAGAAAACCAAGCCTAAGAAAACGGTCCTATACAAAAAAAGGAGAACATACACCTCCCAAAAATTAAGAGATCACCTCCCTCCAGTTAAGAAGAATGATATCTATAATTTCTTAAAAAAAAAAAAAAAAAAAAAAAAAAGAAGAAGAAGAAGAAGAAGAAGAAGAACGATATCTATAGGTAGACCGCAAAACTCGTAATGAATAGACACCCAAGAAGCAGCCGTGAATCTGGACTAGGAAATAATGGCAGTGGATGTTGAAGATTTTCCTTGGAAACATCTACGGTTTCTTTCCTTCCAGATGGCCGACATAGTTGCAAAAGAAGAAGCACGCCAGAGCAGTCTCCTTTTGGGGGACCCAAAAACAAACTTCCAAGCTCCAAAGAGGTCTTGAATGGATGAAGGGAGAACCCAGGACAAATCAAAGGACCGGAGGAGCGAATTCCAAATATCATCTCTGTACTTGTGCTGGACATCTCCAATTCAGACAGCTCATGTTGTTTGCCTATTGGGGATGGATCATAATACGGAATCACACTGATCAGACAATTTTCACAATGATGCTCATGATTTGAGTGATCTAGGAAAGGCCACTCATTGTGGATGAGTTACTTGTTGCTATGAAGTTTTTCCCCCTAAAGACTAACTCCAGATTCCAGAGTCTAGTATTAAGAAATATTTTATGGAACACAAATTATTCAATTGAAATGTGGTACTGGCATTGGTGAATTACCACTGAACTTTACACACATAGAACCAGGCTCTCCAAGGTTGTGCCATTTCATCTGGAGAGTAACTCATCTGTAGGCAATTGTAGCAATCATACTGTATAAATTGTATGGTCTTCCTTGGGCCTCATGTTAAATGTAGTTGTAACAATCTGGAGAGAGTGTTTAATTGCGCTTTATGTCATCTAGAATGCCCCTTTTTCCATTTTTTTACATTTATACATTTTACTGTTGCAATTATACATTTTTGCTGAAGGATGATATATACACTTAATTTTTGGGAATATATTGACCTCAGGAAATTTCTTTTCAGGTGAATACATGTCTTGTTTCATCTGTCTGTACTCGAGGAATCCACTACCGAGGGAGGGAGCGTGGGCTTTTAACTTGTTATCCAGATACAGATTTGGTAATTGCAAAGGAGCTCATGGAGGCCAAAGGAATTAAGCAATTACCAGTGGTGAAGCGTGGTGGACGACTAAGAAAAGAGTGGAAGCGCAGAGTAGTTGCCCTTCTTCACTATGATTCGATCTGGCACTGTCTTAGGTTAGCAATGGTTTAACGGCCTATCATGTCATTTTATCATCAAGCAAAATTCTAGAATGCTTTTACGAAGGGAATTCATTGTTTGTTCAAGCCAAGGATTTGGTGGGACTTATGTGGATGATTGATGTCACAAAGAGATCTCATACCTGATAGTTGTGACTTGATAATTGGCTTGAACATGCTATGCAGCTAAATTTCCATATTCAGCTGTAAAATCCACCTAAATGGAATGTTTCTTTTCTTTTGTAATGAAGATCTGCTTATTTTCCTTTCTATGGTAGATCTTGTAAGCACCTTAGCATCCATTGAGCTACCATTCTGACCAAAACCAATTGGTGATGGAAGAGGCACAACTCAATGTTTTAAGATCGTTGTGGGGCGGCAGGTCAAGCACATCTTGAGCTGGGGCTGACACTATTTGAAGCCCTCTCCCAGTGGTAGATTGCTATGCCCTTACACTAACAGATCTCACTGGATGAATGATTTGAATCAATGAAAGAGGGGCCCTGACTATACAATGTACTTGACTCAGGCTGTTCAGGTGTACTTGGGTTATTCGTTGTTTAAAGATTTCCCATTCCTCCTGGCTTCAAAGTTCAAATTGTTGAAATTGTGGGTGCAGGTTAAGGTTCTTTTAAACCATAATTTGGGGAGATAAAAGGCTGCTTTAACCAATTTAATCTCTGAGTCAGTTGAAAGTGGAATTTTCTTGGCACATTTTGTGCCTTTCCACTCAAAATAGTTGGGGCCTTTGCCTACGTATCATAGTACATGAACTGGCTATGGTTCCGGAAAGGAATGAAATGATGCTGATCTGTGCATGCTTCTTCTGAACCCGTTCCATATGCCCCTTAGGCTAATGCTTTCATCAATGAAGATTTATTCTTTCCAAGCTACGAGACCATATCTAGTATTGAACGCGTTTTCTTTATTGTTAAGAGTTAAAGAGTTTAGTGTCTCATAGATAATTTGATCAAAGTAAACAGGAACAGTCGGATTATAGATTCTTGACTCTTTAGACCGTTTATTGGAATGGGCTTTGGTTTAATGTGGCTGGAAGAGTTCAGGTGGCAGTATCTTAGAATCTATCAATGTATACCTATCCTCTTAGATAACTTTTATGTGACGAGGGAGACATGAATTTGAAAATTCAAAGGTTTTGGTGTTCACTGTATTGAAGTTTGGCTGGGCTGCCATTTTTTATTTTTGTTTGGTTTATTATCTTTACATGTCCCTTTTATGTTTAATGTTTGTGGTGGTTTAGGCTTTCATTTGAATGAAAAACATATCTGCAGTTATGTCTCGTTTAAGTTATTACCTAACGTCTAAACATCGTCCTTTTTACACAGAGAGGAGGTGGGGCGTCGTAAATCTGTCTATCCGCCAAGGGAAGATCTTCTAGAAATTTCTGCGAATGGACACTGAATGTATAAACAATTACAGCTCTCCAATTTGTATACTGCTTCTCGAGGTCAAAGGATGAAGAGTGAAGCCCATTCCTGCCTACATCCGTTCTAGTTTTCAGGCACCTTATGCACTCGGCGAGTATTTGCCTCCATCAGATCTCGTGTTCCCCATGTGGTTTATTTGCATAGGGCCAACACCTTTATCTTAGTGGTTCATGCTGTCTACAAGTAAGCTCCCGTCACAAAGCAATAGCAAAATATATTTAGAAAAGAGAAGGTTTGGAAGTTGAAAAAGATCAAGCTATAGAGCAATGAAAAGGTTTAAAAGCTAATAGTAGCAATGCATTCTGGTGTAGAAAATTTGATAGTCACTTTCTTATATTAAATGTAAAATAGAAAGGCAGGGATTGTGGCTTCTTGCTGTTTGGAGGCCGTAGTAATATACAAAAGTTGATTCTTTTGTAGTGCAAGTACACTTTTGTTTGCACCTTTAAAAAAAATTTTAAATAAATGAATAAATAGAAGCACACTTTTTTTTGCAACACCAATAGTTCCATTGCTGGGAACATATATTCAGTTTTAGTATGCATCTATGTTTTATTTAGATCATGTCACAGCTCATGGTGCAAACTCCGACTGCGGTGCATGAGGTCAACCCAAACAACTGGGGCAATTTGAATTGTTGCTTGCTTGAATGATTGAAAGGGATAAAATAATAGGCCAACTGGACATACAAGCACAGGCTACAGGTGAAAAAGCAAAGGTATGAAATAGGAAGATTACAACCATTTGTTTACTATGCCTGAAGGACTGTTTATGTACCACTTTAACTGTCAATATGCAGGCAACAATCAAAGAGCACGATCCCATAATCTTGAGTGATTTTAGCAAATCCATTAAATCTTGGTTTGCTATTATATTTATGGCATGGATCATTGGTTTGCATGTATGAAGTTGGACCCCGAATCATTTTCCCCCCTTTCTTCCAATTTTTAACTTAGCTAGGTAAGTAGGTAACTAATTATTGCCGGTGAAATATTTTTTTCGATTTTTTTTTTTTCGTTTGTTTAATCAGTGGGATTTTTCTTTGTGAAGAGAATCAAGATTTCCCAGCTCCCAGAACCACTTTATGTTGAGAAATATAGCTGGAAAGTCCCCAAGTAGCAGGATGAAAACCTTGAAAATTTGGTTCAAGACATGAGGATAGTCAGTCTTATGACAAATTTATTTGCAAGTGAGAAATCAATTTTGATGGATGAGGACTACCATCCTTCTCTTTTCAGTCAAATGGCTCTTCAATTAGTACTCTTCTTTTTCATAATTCAAGAATCCTTCTTTCTTTCTTCTCTCTCTCTCTCTCTCTCTCTCTCTCTCTCTCTCTATCTTTTTTCACTTGTTAACTGTTGACTATTTGTTCCATTTTTGTGGTTTCTGAACGACCCTTTTTTTACTTGTCAAGTATTGACTATTTGCTCCTTTTTTGTGGTTTCTAAATGAGTACAGATTTATTTAATCTACGGCCAATTACTAAGAATAAATAGTAGTGGGAATATAAGACGAATTTTAGACTTTCTAGAATGGCCCAAGTCATAATTTTCTGCAGACCAAATTCTGCTACTTAATTGATTGGTTCGACTAAGAAACATAGTGGGGTGACTAGGTGGGTGAATAAATTAGTTTTTAAAATACTACAATCATTCTAAAACAAATACACCCTAATTCTTATAAAAAAAAAAAAAAGAGAAGAAAGCCACACATACATCCAACTAGGGGTGGCAATGGGTCCGGCTTAAATGGGGATCCGCCCTGCGGCTCCTATGTGTGGATTTGGTAGTGTTTTTTTTTTTTTTTTTTTTCTAGGGGGTGGGGGGCAGGTTCGGATTTTATTGTTAAACTTGCCCCGCATCGTGTATATAATATATATATATATATATATATTTATTAGGGGCCAGCTCTCCTAAGCTCAAGCCTAGAATAAGGTAAGCTCAAGTGTATAGTGGGACCCACCTGAGTACCCACATGGGGATGGGGTGAGGGGGATTTCAAGGACTCCCTATGATCTTCCTCTTCGTAAAAATCAGCCACAACCGTGATTTCTATCATCTCCATACGGGCCCAAAGGTTTAATGGTCAATAGTTCATTCATATCGATACATAGTCGATCCAACGGTCCACTAAATTCGGATTTAACCGAAAGTTGGTGGATATGTACAATTTAAAGGGGTCATGTGTTTGGTCTATTTGGATGGACCAAAGGTGGGCCGCATAAGCATGAGCTTATAAAATTTTATCATAAGCTTAAGCTTAGGAGAGCCTTGCTCTTTTTATTAAGATTATATATAAATAAAAGTCATGAAGTTCAAGCGGTGTTGCGCATTAACTTAATGCATGCTGGAAGAAAATGTGGTGTATTCCATATGACCCTAATCCAAATATGGTGGGTTTGACATCACATACCAGTGACCCATCACGGGGCGAGGGGGGTTTGGATGAGAGAAACTTAAGGCGTGGCTGGTTTGAGTTTACCCCAACATTTACCAATCCCAACCCCGTTGCCGTCCCTACACCCAACAATGCACATGTTACTTATCCATGTAGTTTTAAAATTCTTCAAAAGTTTGTATTATTATATTTCTAACAAATTTTTAGCTATTCCTGATTCAAAATAATCTTAAGTGTCTTTGGATAATTTTGAATCCTTAAACATCTCAGTCCATCTAGAATATGATCCACCACTTGGATTGATTGATCTTAAGGCACAAAAGACCTTAGAAAAGCCTTTAATCCTGCCATCTCATCTCATTGCCCTGTATGGGTATGCTGTATGTCCTATAATAAAGGGGCTGTTTGCTTTTGGTGTTGGCAATGGTAGGCCCTACATGTGTGGAAAAAGGTCCTAAAGGGCCTAAAAAAGTAATCAGTTTGCATGCTCTTCCTTTGAGGCATCTTCACAAGCTGCAACTTTGCCTTACTTTTGAGAGGGCCCCTTGTTCTGTTCTGACCGAAGGAATTGCTGGCATGTTTCTCATTCATCAATAATAATGCCATGCCATGCGTTTCATGAGAAAAAAAATTGGATATGGTCCTTTCTATTTTACAGTGGGCCTACCACTTCCAATTCAGGTCTCTACCCCTCTCCACAGTAGTCCAAGTTCACAAGTTTGGACCAGATTTTGATTTCATCGGTCCTATACCCAATCACTCATGAGGGGGGTATCACTCGAATATCGTTGTGACAAGACTTTAACGATGATGACGACATTATGGGGGGCAGGGTTGGTACCCAATCACTCAAAAACATTGGGACAAAACTTTAATAATGATGACGACATTGTGTGAATTCACAAGACATTTCACAGTCTCCACCAAAGATGACCCTAAATCCATATATATTCGATTCCTATATATTTCATTAAAGAAAACTGGCCATGCTCACCAATGTCAACATTAGTATTGTATCAGGAACAAATTAAACAAATTTCTAGTTGCAACACCACCTTGTAACTCCTCATCAAAGCAACAAAATCAACTATAATCACAAAGCATTACATCAAACCACCCTCCTTTAGCAAGTGGGTCACCCTAAATAGACCACTCCTGCACTCATCACCTCCTAACATTGTTGTTAGTGAATCACAAATCAATATAAATGAAGGGTCGTCTTCCCCTTTACATGTGGGACTCCACATGTGGATAAAAACACCTCAAATGATCAATTGTAGGATTATGCCGTTCACTGATAACTCGAGCTTTTTATTGTAACGAATCACGTCACTTGAATGGATATCCATCATCAGCATCATCACTGGGACCCTTTTTGTTGGACGGACAGGGTTGATCCTTGTGAAGTAAAAAACTACATGTCTCTGCAATGGCATTATTCTCTCTTTTTTGTTCTTGTCCATGATTTGAGAGCTTTTACATCAACGGATACCAATATGCCACGTGGCAGCCAGCAAAAGAAGATGGCCCACCTTGAGAAGAAGAGCCAGAAGGAGGTGATAAAAAAAAGAGAGCATTCCCCAAAAACCCTTTCAACGAATCCATACCATTTCCGCCCTCGGTCAAACAAACACAGTCCCTCTTTCTTCTTCTCTGGTACAAGTTTTCTGTCAAATTCCATAGAAGAGATTGACAGAAAGGTCGGATTTTTATCATTATTTTTATTATGTAGAGATCGTTTTCAGCAGAGAGAAAAAAAGGGGTCGATCTGGTCAGGTCAGGTCTCCGTATTATTCTCCGACTTGGACTCAGGTCAGTTCCTAGAAAACCCAATCACTGAATTTTTTTGTTTTTCTGCATTCCATTTGAATGATTGGGTCTGATTGGTTCTGGGTTTTTGTTGATTTGATGGGTCGATCCTGTTTTCGACATTTGTGCGAGATTTTAGGTATTGGGTTTGTTTGGGATTTGCGTTTTGAGTGATGGGGTACTCTTAGGTGTTCGTGTGTGTGTTGTTTTTTTTTTGATTGGTTCTTGTAATGGGTTTTGTGTTTTTGTTTGGATGGTTGTGTCTGGATGTGTTTTTGGGTTTTCCTTTTGCTGAAATGGGTTCTGGGATTTTTGTCGGTTTGATGGTTGGATTTCATTTCTTTGAAATCTGAGGTTTTGTGTTGGATCTTTCGTTTCCATTTGAATTATTAGGTGTTGATGGGCTTTGGGTGCTTTTTTATTTGATGGGGTTCTGTGTTTTCTTCCATAAATATGAGATATATGGATGTCTCTCTCTCTCTCTCTCTCTCTCTCTCTCTCTCTCACGCACACATTAATGGATCTTTTTGATTTGGTCTTTAAAGTAAGCTTTGGGTTTTACAGCTTGTTAGTTTCTGTGGAATTTTCTTCTAAAACTTTTCAGAAGTCTAGTTTGATGAGGTCTTTAGTTTCTATCTGGGTTAAATCTGAGGACTGTCTTTTTTAGCTGAATGTGGTGGTTTTTTTTTTTTTTTTGATATATGGTTTCCTTTGACATCTTATGGGAGCCCTAGCTTTTCACTGAACTTGAAATATATGTTGTGTTTTTCTTAGAACTGCCACTGATGTATGTTTCCTTCTTTTTGCTACATGGGTTTGTATAAGGATACGTTTTCTCACTGAATTTGAAGATGGGTCTGTGGTTTGAGTGACTTTTTATCTGTTTCTTCTACTGTCTTCTAAAAATGAAGACTTTCAACTGATTTCATTTGTTTTGTCACTTAGTGTGTTTTTATTTTTATTTTTATTCAGGCATCTGGTTTGGTTGCTTTGCAGGTTGATTGAGAAGAACTGGTCTTGAACTTTAACTTGGAGAAGAAGTTTAGTTATCATGGCTGGAATGGATGAGAATGTGGCAGTTCTTGGGGATTGGGCAATGGCTCCAAATCCGAGTCCCCGAACCTTTTTCGCCTCATTCCTAAGTGATGATGTCAATTCGATGTCATTCCCTGATCTTCTAGGAAATAATGGAATTGATGGACCTTTTCAGCGCCCTGAAAAGCAGCAGATGGGGAACAATTCTGAGGATGATAAGGTTGGCAGTGGGGTTCCTGGTGATTGTTTGTCAGAATCAGGAGATGTCTTCTCTGGCCACAAATTGAGTTCGCGTGGTGGTCTGGCTGAGCGGGTGGCAGCTAGGGCTGGATTTAATGCTCCAAGACTGAATACAGCAAGAATTAGATCCTCTAACATGTTACCTTCGTCATCCCCAGAAGTGCGGTCTCCTTACCTGACAATTCCTCCAGGTCTGAGCCCCACGTCATTGTTGGAATCACCAGTTCTCCTTTCGAATTCTATGGTAAGATTAAGTACTTAGAATTATCTCTATGTTTCCATTACAAATTGTTTTCTTTAGGATTTGGGGTACAAATAGTAGGATTCTGATAACAGTGGTGGTAAGAATCTTTTCTTAATAGTACATAATTTTTTTTGGCGAAATAATAGTACATGAGTTGGAATATTTTGTGAAACCACTGTCAATATTTCTTCTGCATTTATCAATTGGGTATTGGGTTTATGTTTGTCAATGTACTTTTGCCAATTATATAAACAGTGATGAACCATTTACAGTGTTTCAGATATCAAATAATTCCCTTCATGAGGCCCCTCTCTCTCTCAATTTCCATTTCTAAATCTTAAACAGTGATGAACCATTTACAGTGTTTCAGATATCAAATAATTCCCTTAATGAGGCCCCTCTCTCTCTCTCTCTCTCTCTCTCTCTCTCTCTCAATTTCCATTTCTAAATCGTTATTTGTAGGTTCAACCGTCCCCAACAACAGGGAAATTCCCCTTCGTACAGTGCAACAGTAGGAGCTCAATGTCAATTTCAGCAGTTCCTGATAAAGATAAGGATCATATGACCAAAGATGCTGATTCAGAATCATTTGTGTTTAAGCCTCATGTGGAGACAAGTTCCTCGTACTTTCCAAGTGTGGCAAACAAGGTGATGCTCTGTCTGTTTTTTTTTTTTTTTTGGCAGTTGTATAGCATTCTAGCATTGATGCAATGAAGTGAAGATAAAGAGAGTCCAAAATTATCACTATGTCCAGATTCTAGGTAACTCTTTCTTGAGTTAGGTTGCATGACTTGTGTGGTTGAAGTTGAACTGAAAAGTTCAAGTGCTTGATTAGGCCTTTTTTTTTTAATGGTCTTGATTAGGCCTTTCAGTTTGAAGAATTATGTTAACATCATCTTTTTATTCTGGATTCTTTTCTAGCACTACATTGAGTTAATTTGTTGACCTTCTAACGAAACTCCACTGCTTTTCACCATAAAAAAAAAAAAAAAAAAAAAACTCTACTTCTTTCCCAGTAGCAAAAGCATTTCACTGATAAGATGAATACATGTGGTTTAGTTAACAAATTACACTACCGTAACACTAGCTAAATTAGGAACAAACGGAATGAGGGAAAAATCTGTACTCCCTAGTTACCAATAATAATAATAAAAAAATATGATCAACCCTTGTCTGGTGGATAGGTCAGCCACATCCCTTGCCTTTCTTCCTACTTGAGAAAAAGAAACCAACATATTGGCACATTGAGCATGAATCACATCATAAATGAAAGAAACCTCTGAAGATTTTTCTTTTACCCACTGACCAAGTGGTCACATCACTTGAGTTCAATATTGTAATTGCTCTGAAAAATGACTCCTTAATCCTTAACAATAAATATCATTACCCATCACCAAACGTGTACCCTAGCAGCAAATTTTGGGCGTGTGATTTATAGAAAAGAGGGAAAGGCTTTGGAGAGCTTCAAATTTGTCCTTTATGGTGAAAGAGCCTCGGTTGGATTCCTGCTCAAATTCTTTCTTTGGGAAACAATGGAGCCCAAGTGGTACATTTTAGGGATTTCTTGGGGCCTTGTGCTTCCTCTGAGACTTGTAGGTTGTTTATGGACATGTTTACTCCCGAGGAAGTTGAATTTGTACTTTTCCTTCAATGTATATACTTTGTTAAACATGGCAAAAAAAAGGTTTGTCGACTGCAAAATTTTCATGTAATTTACTAGACAAAATAAGTTATTAAAAAAAATAAAAAATTCTAGTAATGTTTCATACAAGATGAATTATCTTCCATAAAGAGATCCAAATCATAACAAATGTGAAATGTATGGTGTCCAATAGATTGTGCACTGTACAATTCTCGGATGCATTGTACCATATAATTGGAGCCTAGGGTTTGCCAACCATGACAAATTCAAGATTTTGAGTCCTAATAATTCTTTTTTGAGAAGTAACAGTAACTATATTAAATGATATGAGTATACAACAACTAGAGTAGAAAACATATTTGAAAAGGCACAACCATAACAAAGAAAAATAAGAATCACAGAGGAAGATCCAAGTATGTAGAAAGCTCTGTCTATTACATTTTTGTTTCCAGTAACATGCTCGCACAGTCGCACCCACAAGTTTGTGGTTGCGACAATCTGCAGCTCCAACAATTAGCTTCTCGCGGGTGCAGCAATGGACTGTCAACTTTGGAGTTAGATAAGGAATTTGCCAGCACATTAGCTTTTTTCAATGTGTGACAAAGGATGCATCAATATATTTACATATTGCCTGAGGCTCTTTCAATATGAAATGCAACTGGGTAAGGAAATCCACGGGCTAACCACGACACAGGATTAATGTGAAAGCACATATTACTAGAGGACGCAAGTAAATAGAAGCTTTACATGCTTCAATTTTTCTCCCAGTTCCAGCCAAAACTATTTCAATCAAGTCTTTCATCCCTTCTTCTTTAGTGTTGAATATTCTTGTGCATCCCTTCTTCTTTAGTGTTGAATATTCTTGTGCATCAAAATACAAAAAACTAAATACATGATGTCGCTGGTTCTGCCAATCCACTGATAGCTTAGTGGCTAGGCATCTCCCTCTCTACAAAAACAACCCCTGATCCCTGGTTGTGTTGGTTCGGGACTTGGGTAGTGTTTCAGTGGGTGCGTTAGTTTTTGCAGAACCAAAAAAAAAAAAAAAAAAAAAAGAAAAAAGAGAAAAAGAAAGAAAGAAAGGATGTCATTGGTTCTTTGTGTAAAGGCCCATTGTGCGTGCCGATCCACTGTTCGTTGTTGCCGCCCTTGATGGCAACAACAATTGGAGTTTAGTGTAGAGGTGGTGTGCAACTGCTGGTATGTTGGCACTTTGCTTGTGGCTGGTCAAAGCTCATCAACTCCTCATTTTGCATGTTGTGGCCAGCTGCTTTTGCGTTCAGCTTTCCACATCTTGACTTGGCGGCATTAAGGTAGTGACAATTATCCTTAGGGCACGTTTGTGTGCAAGCAATTTCCATGGAAAGATGAAATTGCCACATTAGCAAATTCTATGGTTTTTAATTACTTTGGAAAAGGTTTTCCGCGAAAGTTAGAAATTCATGTTTGGTGCAAATTCTTTTTCCTTGATGAATTGGTGCTAATGTTGTTTGGTGTGGCTGTGGATTCTTTTTTGAAAACTAGTATTAAAGAGGAAATGGAGTAAATAAAGGGGGTCGATTTTATGTGGAAATGGACTTCCCATACTCCCCCATAGGAAGTCTATTTCCAGGCCTAGGAAGGAAAAAGTTGACGTGGAGAAAAAGCAATTCCGCAGAAAACTGCCGCACCAAACGCATGAAAAAAGGGTTTTCCGTAGAAAAACACCACCAAACGTGCCCTTAGGGTTTGTTTGTTTGCGGTCATGTATATATGTAAATGATTCATATGCATAATGAATATGCATCATTACGTTTTGTTTGCACTCATTTAGAATGTGATGTGTAAATGAGGTGTGAAAATGGTGTAAATATGGTCATCTACAGTTTACACACCAAAATTTACACATCTGAATAGGTGGTAAAATCATTGACACACCTCTCTTGTGAACGGTGCTAGCACAATCTCTACATAGATATTTTTTCTCCAGTTGGACCGATCAAAGACCTTTATTTCTCATTTCCATGGAGGCCATATTTGTAATTCAAACCGTTCCATTTTTTTTTTTTTTCAATTGAATTGAACTAATAAACCCCATGACCTTGATGCTGATTATCTTAAATCTTCATAGGTTTTGAGTAATTTGTGAGGAAGTCCCTACCTATAGATCTAATTTTTTGGACTCGTGGGAGCCCCCAATTTATGATTTCGAACTATTCAATATTTTTGTATTAATGGTAAATTTCAAGACCTATAGTTTTATATCTTCATCCTTCATGGATTTGAGAAATTTTTGAAAAACATCCAAAAAATCCATTTGTATTTAAAGCCGTTGGATATACTCACTCACTCTTGTGATAATAATGATTTTGAAAAACATGGTAATGTGTTTCAGATGTACACCACTTGAATATGTAACATTTGCATATGTAAATGTTACGTATCTAAAACCCATTCCTATCACATGTGTAAAAGGCGAAGGACTCCTTGGGGCAAATTTCTACGGCTGCTTTTTTTTTTTTTTTTGTGTGTGTGTGTGGTTTTGAGGGGGTGGGGGGGTAATGTGGTTGGGGTTGAATTTTTTATTTCTTTTTTCTATGGAAGAGGAAAATGTCCGCGGAATCGATTTTCTGTAGATTTAGACAAACGTTTTCTTTTAAGGTAGCCAATGCACCGTCATCTAAATAATAATGTACATGAATGGAAATTGTGGGTTCATAAGTTTGCTACAAAACATAATGATTGACAGTCAGAGATTAATTGACTAGCACAAAAGTGTGGTGCCAAACATATGATTTGAATAAATGGGGGATATGTTACTTGTGACATACTCATGGTGCAGCTGGTTCTCATGTCAATTGTCAGCTATCTTTTAATACTGGATGTGGTAGCTATATAGTTCTACACTGGCTGGCTTCGCCATGTCAATGGCCTCTTGTATCATGTTTGACTTGTCGTCTCCATCAACCAATTAAAGAACCATAATTTATGGTTCAACACCTCGAAAGCTTCACCAACTTAGGTCAATATTTTCTTGACTGTATAATCTTGCAGTCCTCTAGCACTAGGGGCCTCTTCTTACTCTTTGATTCAAGCTGCTCTTTTGATACGAGCTACTGACTTAAGCTTTTGTACTTATAAAGATGCTCAATGGCTATGAAATGCGATACGAATTTTGTAATGCTAGGTTGTAAATGCTCGTGATTGTTTGTATACCTTTCACCATTCATATCAACCGGTCGTACCTATAAATGAGTTGAAGATTGCCTTGGATATAGGTCTTTCTTTTCCTAATATCCTTAACCCACAAGTCCAAACAGTTAGCTGCGTATGAATCTCAAAATATGTATGGTCTTTGTGCCACAAGCATCATCCCAATCTTACTTCAGTGGGATATCATATCAACTTGCCCTAGATACCCCCATTCTCTTCAGTTACCTCATTTATCAACTCGTTGTGATATTTGGCATCTTTGATGTTTCTTTGACATCAACATATTTGATGAAGATGGTTCTCATGTGTGAGCACACGAAAAGTTTTGTCGAGGATCTTTTGGTGGTAGTTGTTCACCATTCATTGTGCATAAGCCCCTCTCAACCCAAGTTCTTTTGGATGTTGCCTCCCATTATGGCTTGTCCTTGTAGTTTTTCTTAATTCAGTAATGCCCAGTCTCATCTGGTGTGGTGGTATAATTCACGAACTATGCTTTGCCATTGTGTTCTAACATAGCCTCTAGGTACATGGTTGTTCCTTTACTCGCGCAAGGTTAATGTTGAATGACTTTCCATCTTTCCGAACGATAACAGCCCTCACCTTCGCCTATGACTTTCTAGTGTCTCATTGATCTTTGGTTGCTTAGAAGATGATATGGTATATGCAAATGGTCAGAAAGACCCACTATTTTTGCTTGATTTGGTGCGTGCAATGGATGCTGCCCAATTTCTTCAACCTTGTTGTTTTGACTGTGCTTTGTTGATTGAACATACTTGTTGCCTACGGCTTGATCCACTGGCTCCATATCAGCTTACCTACTCAATCTGACGTCACCTAATAGTGATCTCATGTTGCATCCTCCTTATTTCTTCTTGTTCGCGATGCATTCTTAAACCCTCTCTTCTTGCAGCACGTCTTTGTTCTTGTAAGCTCTTTTGGATGAAATTTCCTCTTCCCTGCTGCCAACACCCCGTGTCGACATGCTTCTCCCTCTGCAAATTTTCTTCGTTCTTGGACAATGTTCTTCTATTTCTTGGCATCTCTCTCTCTCTCTCTCTCTCTCTCTCTCTCTCTCTCTCTCTCTCTCTCTCTTACATTCAAGCATAAAGTAGCTTGGCCTGCTCGATGAGCCAACTGCAGTTTCAAATTCTTTATTCCCTCATTCACCAGCTTCATGTAGTACACAATTTTGGGTCCTTTGCCAGAAACATCCTGACCATGACCCAAGTGGGATCGGTTGCGCACCATCATAGCTACAAAATATAAAAACATAATACCAAAATATTATTTTATTAGTGTTTGCAACTCTTTGTAAAATATCGCCGTTCTTTTTTTAAAGAAAAAATAATCAGATAATAGAAAATAAACTAAATCTAAAAATAAAAATAGAGAAGACAAAATAAAAAAAAAAAAAAAAACCAAACACTTTGGTGTGCATTTATGGCCTGTTTCTTTACTAGGATTTCTGACAAGATTTGGTGTGTTGGAGAATTCATGACATGACACATCTTGCCCTTGATATTTGAAAATGCCATATTTCTTTACTAGAATTCCAAAATTCCAGCCACCTAAAAGGGTCTCAAATGACCTATGGAATTCCAGCCTCCTTGCTTTTTGGTGGAATTTTTGTATGCTCAAGTATAAAGGAGGATTTAGGAACTCCGCTATGTCTGAGAATTTAGAAATGCTTCAAACAAGAACTCTTTGAATTCCAGTAAAGAAACATGCCCTTAGAAGCCTAAAACCAAAATTCCTTTAACGATTTATCAAAGTTAATTTAAAGGATTTTTACGTGTAAATTCATCTTTAACTCTTAATCGATGGTCGAGCAAAGAAATATTAAATGTCACCCTTAGTGTGTTTCGTACATTCTATACATTCTTTGGGGACAAAAATGCCCATATGTCGTAATATCACAAGAATCTCGTGATATCGTCATATGTTGCCCTCTATAAAAGGGCACCCTGCAACACTCTTTTCTTATCTTTGTTTGGCAGAGAGAATTTATATTTTAAACATCTAAGGTTTGTAGTTGCCTATGTCTACTTCCTCTTAGGATCTACAATGGAAACTTAATGTGACCTACACAATACATTCACTATATATCAACTTACTCACAAATACATTTAATTTGTAGGTAACTTCCTTGTACCTTAGATTAACTTGTAGGTAACTTCCTTGTACCTTAGATTTATGGATTGGAATGTAGCTTATTGTAGATATGGTGGAAATAGCAGCTGTATTGAACAGGGTGTGAAAAATAGTTTCACATTCAAGAAGGCACTGTTTTGCCAGTTCATGAAGGTATTATTTTCAAGTTGGTATAATAAACACGTATTCCTTATCACTAGTTTGGTTTTGAGATTGTTGGCAGACAAAGGCAACTACAGACTTAGATGATTAAAAGAAAATGAGTTCCTTCTCTATCAAACATTAGATAAAACAATGGAGATAAGAAGAATAAGGGAGTTGATGGGTGTCCTTTTGCATAAAAAAGAGAGCAACATGTCATGATATCACATATTCTTGTGATATCATGACATATGGGCATTTTGTCCAAAAACCGTGTACCTAATGCTTGAAGTACTCTGAGGTCGATATTTAATATTTCTTTGTTCTACCGTTGATTGAGGCTTTAAGACTAACTCACGTGTTAAATCCATTTATTTTATGATATTATATTGCAATAAATAAAAAAATAAATATGAACATTCCTTAATCAAAATGAGATGACTTGGGAGAGACGAGAGTAAACTTGGGGAGCTTTTCAACCTTGGTCCAAAAGAGGAAAGAAGAACATGAACCAATGCTGCAAAATTCTTTGTGTGATACAGTGGGTTTTTATAGGCAAACTGAGAGTTGACTCCCCCCAAGGGTTGGAGGGAGGGATTATAGTAATTGTTTTGCTGGTTACTTGTAAATTTTTGTAGTCTACAGTTATTAGAATGTGTATAAAGATCCAAAATATGCTATATCTACTATATTAAATAAATGTATAATGTTAGATGTATATATTCAACAGAGATGGATCTAAATTGGAGAATAAATGTGAAACAGTGTAACAAAATGACAATTTCCCCTCAAGCTGGCAGAGCCAACACTGCAAGCTATTAGAACCATCTCACTTTAAAAATAAATCAAAAACTCAAAAAGGTGATCTGGACTAAATGCCTCTGGATGCACCGCACTGTAATTATTCACTTACTCATATATAGAAAATCGATGAATGTTCGAAGTCTTGCCATAGGTGTGAATTCCGGTTCCAGAAATTCGATACCGATTATTATTATTATGTTTTTAGAAAGAAGACGAATTGCAAGGGGCACTTTGTAAATTTGTATGACTTAAAACCAAAAGAAACCCCTGGTTCCCTCCCCCCTCCCCCGTTTCCCAAAAATAAGGGGAAAACAATCGATGAACTTGTTGAAGCTTGAAGCCTTCCCTCCATCTGTCCAATTTGATGTCGGAGCTTGGAGCCGAACATGTATTCTTGTTGTTCTTCTTCCTTCCATTTCTTCATCTTCGTCTTCTTCTTCTGCCTTTTCCTTTTCTGTTCTTTGTTTTCTTTCTTTTTAGTTTCTGTTTCTTTCTTCTTGCTGCATTAGTTGTTTTTCCTCTTCTTTTTTCAGTTTTTATTCTTTTCTGTTCCTTTTTGCTTTTCTTCTTCTTTATTTCCTGTTATTTTTTTTTCCTTTCCCATTCCTTTTTTTTATTTTTATTTTAAACTGCAGTAGGCTTTTGCTTTTTCCGCCTCATCCTCTTCTTCTTCTTCTTCTTCTTTTTTTCTCTCTGTTATGGCCTTTTGCTTCTCATCTGCTTCTTTTTCTTCTATTCTTTTCTTCTTCTACTGCTGCTTTTTTTTTTTTTTCCTGTTGTTTACTTTCCTTTTTTCTTTCTTCTTCCTCTTATTTTCCTTTTTTTTCCTCCTATATCTAAACTTTATGGTTGTGATGAATGTTTTTAATGTTTAAACTTTATGATTTTGGGACATAGTGCTATGACTTGCTAGGTTGTGACAATGCTGTTGTATGTATATAAACTAAACTGCATGTCATATTATGAGTTGATTTAGTAGAATAAGTTAAAAGATGAAATTATATGTTATTTTTATTTTTTTAATATTTTCTGCGTGCTTATATTTTTTGAAACGTTACTCCAAAACTGTTCACTGAAATTCTGAATTGGTTGAAACATTTTGGTTTGGAGCCCAAACCAAAATGAGGTCCTGAACAAAATTCTTGATTATGAGTCTTGCGCATGACTATAAACTGTCGCATTTATGTCCTAGCAAGCATTGATTTAAAACTGCTGCAAGTTCCTGATACTTGAACATTTCATTAACAACCCCTGAAATAAAACTTGATAGTGAGCAACTCTCATGATCAAAAGATAAAACTCATTCTAAGAAATTAGAAAAAACAATGAATCGTTATATGTAACGGAATCTGATAAATGACAAATCCTAACATTTAAATTTGCAAGCTAATGGAAATAACTCTTCACAAAATGGATCCTGATGATCACATCTCTATTCATTCTGAAATTAGAAAGATCACCTGGATTATCACTCTCTATAAATTTATTTGAATTACTTGATATAATTTGAATTTCTTTGAATTATCATGTTTGACTTATAATTAGCCCGACTTGAAGGCGTGTGAAAGAATGTTTGTTTAAGACTAGATTATATTTGCTTGGGCATCATGAAAAGTTGCAGGCCCTTATTTGGCCAAAAAAATTCAAGAAGCATTGAAATAATATTTTTTTTTAAAGAAAAAGATTGGAAGGACTGTTAGTGAGAAAGGGTTCTGAATTCTGAAGAAGGCTAACACACATTTATCGCAAAAAGAATATTTATGTTTCAGCACTGGATAGTTTTTAAGAAGCCTGTATATCCTCAGAAAATATCACATCTTAGCTGTTATTTGGAAATATATACCTTGAAGAAATCATATATCTCTCAACTATTATTTGGGAACTCATTCCTGTTAAAGCTGCATCTTTGGCTATTTTTTGGAAATTTATCCACCCCAAAATTTCATGTGTTTCAATTATTACTTTTATTATTAACCAGAAGGGACTCTTGCAATATTTCATTTTCTTCAATTATTATTATTGGTTAAGAAGGCCTCCAACTGGATTTCATCCTCTCCTGCTATTATTTATCCATCAAGATTTCATCTTCTTTTGTTATTATTGGGAAGTCCATATCTGGTAATATATACTCTAGTTATCTGGCCGCAATGTTCACTCTATAGCAAGGGTCATTCGAACTGAGTGTCTAATAGTGTGTTATTTCATTGAGAATAGCCTGTGGCTTTTTATAGAATACAGTCAAGATATTTTCTTACACTAGGGACCCTATTCACATCAAATACAATCTTATTCGCATCATAACGCAAATCTAATCTAGTCCTAATCTAAGACAAACCTATTGTCATCATAACAAATCAGCCCTTAATTACTAGAACATCACAATTAGTCTCCTAACTGTTTCTCAACAACAGGTGCATCTGTACAAAATGCTATGGGCATCTGGACATATCAGACCCTTTAATTTCTGAGTTTCCCAGTCCACCCTCATGAGTCATAACGCTTATCAACAGTTGTCTTGATCATCGTGCTCTGCAGGTATCTTCTGCAACGAATCATCACCAATCATTTCCTAATATTGAGGTCTCAGTTCAAGGAGAGTCTTCTATTCCTGCTCCAAAACTAGAAGCAAGAGACATGCACTTCCAAAACCAACAAGAATTTCTTCCTCGGATGGGCTTACCTGAATCAGCTGCTGGAAAAGATGCCAGCAATACTACATCTGATCTAAAAGTGTCCAGTTTTGTTGCAAGTAATGCCAAACATTCTCAGGCATCTGATGATCGAGAGGAAGGGGTAGGAGATCAGCGAGAACACCCTTCAGTGGCTGCTACTGGTCCAATGTCTGAGGATGGATATAATTGGAGGAAGTATGGGCAGAAGCAGGTAAAAGGCAGTGAGTATCCTCGAAGCTACTACAAGTGTACCCATCCAAATTGCCAGGTGAAGAAGAAAGTAGAGCGCTCCCACGAGGGTCACATTACAGAAATAATTTACAAGGGTGCCCACAACCATCCCAAACCTCCACCAAGTCGTCGATCGGTTGTTGGGTCTTACCCACCTGGTGAGATGGATAGTACTGAGCAGCCTAGTGCACATGTGACATTCAATGGAGAGACGGCTTGGGCAAGCACTCAGCATGGAGCTATGGACACAAGGTCCAACTGGAGGCATGATGATATGGAGATGGAATCATCGGCATCTGCAGCCACTGAATTATGCAATCCCTCTGCTTCGACATTGGTGCAAAATGGTCCCCACTTTGAGTCTGGGGATGCCATTGATGTTTCATCCACAGTGTCTAACAACGATGATGAGGATGATCAGGGGACGCATGGCAGTGTGTCGTTGGGTTATGATGAGGAAGGTGATGAATCTGAGTCAAAGAGAAGGTATAATTTTTAATAACTTCGCAATGGGGTTTTCTCTTGTGAACTCATGTGCTCTTTCTAAAAAGTGCACCCTCCCATCCCGCCTAGGACACATCCAATTCATGGAGGTAGGCTATATGGAGAGGGGACATCGAGGATAGGGGGTTGCAAAGGATCACTTTGCAATTAAACGATATTAACATTCAATTTTGAAGTGTGAAAATTTAAAGCTTCTTAAAGTGCATTTATTTTTTGTAATTGAATTAAAGGGTGGCTATGATCATATCAGTATCAGATGGGTGACTGCTAATTCCTTTTGTTGCGCACTGTTTCAAAAGGTCTGGCCCACCATAGAAAAATGGAGGAAAAACGGGCTTAACTAAAAGTCAGTTGAGTTGAGAAAAACCCCTTTTTGCTACTGCTTATGCGATGAGCATTGATATGATTTTTGAATCTCTTCCCCCGGTTATTCATTACATCATTGGGCCTTAACATATGGGGTCAACAGTATGATGAAATAGTAGCCATTGTTAGTTGTCAATTTATGGACACTGGATTGAATAGAATCATCCATAGATTCTTCCTCTTTATTTTTTTCTATATTGGCTGGTGGGCGGTTCAGGGTGGTTCTTTCTTATCTTACATTAATTAATACTCGGCATTTGTTTTGTATGCAAATTTGCAGGAAGGTCGATGCTTCTGTGATGGAAATGACTGGGGCAACAAGGGCAATTCGTGAACCGAGAGTAGTTGTTCAAACAACCAGTGAGGTTGACATCCTTGATGATGGGTATCGCTGGCGGAAGTATGGGCAGAAGGTTGTAAAAGGAAATCCAAATCCAAGGTACATCACTACATGTATACCACTCTCAATCAGTTTATCCGTGAAGTATAAATTTATACTGGGGTACACTGCCTCACTGTGTTCAATTCTATCTGGGAAAACTTAAGCATGGTTGATATGACTTATATGGCAATGACATTACTTCATTAAATAATGCTCCAAATGATTTTATTTTTTATTTTTATCAGTAACGGCAAATTATATTAAAAGAGAAAGCCATATACAAGAAGCTCGCCAAACAAAGCAAAAGGGGCATGATGGTATAAAAGAATTATACCACGAAAAGGAAACGCAAAAAACAAAGAAACGTCACACAGTGAAAGCTACCAAGTTAGAATACCTCCAAATGAAATTGTGGTTAATGCTTAAAGGGTCAATACTTCACAGTCCTTGCACAGATGAGGCTGAATTCGGGTTTCTCCCAAATAGCTATTTTGAATATTATTTAGTGGATCATATCTGCTTCTATATGCATTGAGGGGGCACAAATATAGAAACCACATTAGGTGGGCTACTGTTATTCTACCTTTTTTTTCATTTGAATATTACCACTGTTATTCTACCTTCTCTGCCCAAATCCGTTATATCTGCCAATAGCTGACATTGATTTGGCACAGCTAGTTGGAGAAACTCTATGCACATAATGTGGTTTATGATTTTGATTATTCAAACCAATTGTCTCTTCAGTTGCATACTAAGACTATGGAAATAACAATTCTAATCGGTGTGGTTACTATTGTCTGTTCAGTTTGGGGTGAAATAAAGCAGGGCTGTTTACTCAGAGAAACTAATATGATTTGCCTAATACAGGAGCTACTACAAGTGTACAAATGCAGGATGCACAGTTCGAAAGCATGTGGAGCGGGCATCGCATGATCTGAAATCGGTGATCACCACATATGAAGGGAAACACAATCACGATGTTCCTGCTGCAAGGAATAGCAGCCATGTCAGCAATGGGCACTCAGGTATTGCATCAACACCAGCATCCCAAACTAACACCTCCATACCAGAGCCATCACAAGCTCATGATGGCATGTCGAGGTTCAACGGGCCTGCATCTCTCAACTCTTTCGGCATTCCCAGCAGGCAGACTCTGGGTCCCAATCCTGGCTTCTCTTTTGGGATCAATCAGCCCGGCCCGGCCAACCTGGCGATGGCAGGGTTTGCTTCGGGGCAAGGGAAGATGCCTGTCCTGCCTGTTCATTCATATTTGGGGCAACAACGAAAAGTGAATGAGGGGGCCCTCATGATGCCCAAAGGAGAGCCCAAGGAGGAGCTGATATCAGAGCCTTCTCTGCCCATCTCGAACAGGACACTCTATCATCAGATCTTGAGCAGGCTGTCTGTAGGAAATCAGCTATGATTGGATGAACAAGTAGGAGTTTGTATGAAATGTTGTCGTCCTTTTTTTTATTATTTTCTTTCTTTTTTTTTTTTGATGCATCCTCCTTTACTAAGATATTTAAAATACCCTTTGTTTACATGATTTTAGCTCTTATTAGAAAATAGTGCTGGGCTTTTATCATCTTCACTTTCTATCTTGTTAACAAAGCAAATAGCAGTGTCTGTAAGAGATGTAATTGTGGAAAAAAAAAAAAGCTTATGTTGTACTTTCCAAAGATATAATATTGGAAAACATTTCTATACCTGGCTTCCTCGTTCGTTCTTTCTTTCTTTTCTTTCTTTTTTTTTTTTTAACCTAATGATGGTTCTAATAGATTAAACAGATGGAGGAGAAAAGAATACAATTGTAGGTGGTTATTTTGTTGATAGATGTTGGCTGTGGTTTGCAAAGCTTGTGCCCCACACACCCAGCGACCAACCCACACCCTATATTCATTTGAAAATTGAAGGATCTCTTCTTAGTGGGGGAGTCCCAAAGGAAAAGAAAATTTGGCAGCACACTTTTCTTCTTCTTCTACTTTACATCAATATCCTAATAACAATGATATTTTCTCCAAGAACACATGTTTATTCAGTCTTATTTCTATTCATCATCTGAATGGCCTTTTCTTCCCCAAAGTGCAGAGGTGGTTACTTTTTTCCAATTCAATCATATGCTATGCTAGTCATGCCTTTGCTCTTTTTTCTCTTTGCCCTTGTGTGGCAAGCTGTTGTAAGCTTCTGACAATTTGTTTTTAACACTTTAAAACACCTTCTTCTGGGTAAAGTGAAAGTCTCTTTTAATTTTAAAATTCTTGGGTTAACTCGGAAGAGCGCCCTATGTTGGCCTTTTCTTTTTGGATTCACAGAGCATCAGTTGGTTACAAAAAGAACCCAACTGAGTTTTCTTGAGTTGTTTGACATCTGACCAACGAGTCAACCCAATTTCTTTGAGTTCATCAAATGCACATGAATGTTAAAATACGGCATTCCATGGCGGATGTGCTAGCAAATCAAGGGGTTGATAGACTGGTTCCTTTGGTGGGTCTGATCATGTAATTGGGGGTTGTGGCTGGTGCTTCTCGCTCGGACCTTCCTACTACTACTTTCCACTTTTTTGGTGTGTTCTGTTTCTCCTTTCTCAGTCTTGTTACCGTTCCAAAAGCAGTATATGGGTTTTTGAGCTACTGGACCCAGTATCTTACATCTTATGGCATACAGCCTGACAGTCGCTCGCAATTTTTTTTCAAATTTTTTTTTCCTGGTTTTGGGTTTAAGTTTACAAGTAATATCATATTATTAGATTCTGGCTGTTGCTGTAGTTAGTGGTTAGAAATTAGAATGATGCAGCCACAGAGGTGGGTGGCGTTTCATGTTTGGCATCATTTCAAGGAAATGATTCTGCATTCTCAATTTGGTTGAAAATATGAGAGCATGCTTGGCCGTATTAGTAGAAGTCCTTTTCAAAAATAATTCTGAGAAATGCTGTCTTCTTGAAAGAGAAAATTGAAAATTACTGAAAGTTGTTTTTAAAATATAAATGAAGGGCTCTTAATCTCATCTCCCCTTTAATCAACTGTTGTCTTGCCTTCTACCTAAAAAAAACATAATCTCTCTCCCTCACCACCCCAACACACACAATAAAAAAAAAAGGGGATTTGACAAATAGATTGCCCTTAAACCCTATTCCCCCAATTTCATAACTAAAAACTTATAAATGTATACATATATATATATATATTTTACTTTTTTGCCCTGAATCGCATGATATAATGAGAGTTTAAAATCCGATGATATCTTAGAATCCTGGGCAGAAAAGTAAAAAAAATAAAAAATCTACCAGAGTCAAACGACTTTGGTGACATTATTAGACTTTTAGTCATGAAATTGGGGATGAAGAGTTTAAGTGGCAATGATATGTCAAATCTCCTAAAAAAAAAAAAAAACCCATCTCTCACTGCAAAATAATTCTCCATTATCAGAATAGAATATTCTTAATGAACCATGAACATTGGTTCCTTTGTGTTTGTATTTCAGTATTTATAATACATGATAAAAATTAGAATGGTGATCCTATAGATAAAGAGATAACACAACCTTATCTTTATGTTATCATTTGAATACATTTATATCTGAAGCAGGTATCTATGCTGACATGGATCCTTATCTCAGATTTAGACTTTGTGTTTTATTGAGTTTGAGATGATTGGCTAACACTTTACCACATCTTAGACGTCTTATTTTCAGCAGAAAAACATTATATATATATATATATATATATATATTAAAGGAAAGGGGGAGCACCCAATTATTCTCCTTTAAGAAAAATCACTTAGAAAATAATGAGGGAGGCCTTTGCCTTTCAAGTGGGACCTTGCTCGTGCCTTTCTCAATCTCCTAAAATCTCTCCCCATCATCAAAGCCTAAAAACTCTCTCTCTTCGTTAAGAGATAAGAGATCTGAATCCTTTGAAATCTTTCTCCTTATTCTAACGGTTTTCATCTCCTAAAATCTCTCACACTATTCTAATACTTCCTAAAATCTCTCATCCTACACTTAACCCCATAACAGAACAATAATACGTACGGGCCAAATATGGGTTAAGAGAACCTGACCCCCAATAAAAACAGGTTAGTTAAGGTCATCCCATACAACCACCTGACCTATTTAAATGGGTTGGTTTAGGGCTCACTTGCATACATAAACCCATTTAAAAAATTTGGTGGTTTAATAGTTTGGTACTTTTCCATTAATTTTCTATTTGTTTTGTTTTATAAATTCTATTTTCTGGGCACATGCACATATTTCTTTCTCTTTGAAGTAGGCTCATGAATTGCTGAATCCTTCCTGCTATTCAATTTACAGTTCAACTTGAGTTGAGATAAAATGTGTCACGACATAATCTAAATCGGATCAAGTTCCAATCTACATAGGGTGTGCTAGGGGTGGGCCCAACTGGAGCCTGACATGGGCCCAGTCCAAATTATGATTGTGGTTGTAGAGTAAACCAGGCCTTATCCTCTTGCCCTACTACTCTAACAGGTCAGGCTTCGTTCTATGTATGCTTAAAATGCTCAACCCAGCCTGACATAGTGGGCACAAAAGCCCTTGTACGCTTGTAGACTTTGTAAATTGGTTGGATCTTGACTGGATCTACTTTATATTTTGGCATAATAGCTACATGGGCCAGAGTGTAGTGACCCATGATGATCCCCACAAAATTTACCTACATAAAATAGAGGTGGAACTTGGATGAATCCAATACTAACCGACCCGGAGCTGCACTCCTCTGTCATCCAAGTCAACCAGGGATCTCCATATTGTTGGAACCAATTCGTAATAATACATTGTTTGAAGAATGGGATGGGGGTAAGATGATGAATTGATGATGATGATGATGCATTGTTTAGTTAGGGATGATTTTGGGAAATGATTAGTTAAATGTACACTGGTGATGTATAAGATAAATGAATAAATGATATACTAAAGAAAGTTAGAAAATTAAGGGTTAGTAAGGTGATTAATTTAAAAATAAATTTAAGATTATGTCTTCTTAAATGGATGTTAAATTTCATATCCTTAATAAAGTTAGAAAATCAAAAGGTTGTTGAAGTAAATAATCTAAATCTATGTATTTTAAAATGCATTGATATTATTTTTATTGAATTCTGTTATTTACAAAAGTGCTAGATATTTAATGTAAATATAATAAAATATTATAAATTTTATAATGTATTTTAGATTTTAATTTAATTTTTAAATATAAGTTATATATAGTGTTTTAGAAAAAAAAAATAAAATGAAGTATTGCGTTTGTTGCTAGTTTTTATAGTAGAATGATGCCAAATAGGATGTCACACATGACCTAATCTTTTCAAAAATGCTTTTATCAATTGAAATGGTGGGATTGTAAGCAACCTTTGGCCACCTCATATCCATCCATGTCACATCAGTAGCAGTAGGTAACACTTCACGTCAGAGCTGTTCATGCGTGAGTCTTCGTCCAGACAACTTTCTTTGGCCATGTCTGCACAACAAATACGTCCATGTGATATCACATCTTTGTTGCAAAAATAACTTTCTCGACGTTTGTTAAACTTCATTAATTGACGGTAAATATCAAGTCTAAAGATAACTTTTTCTTTAAAGAAGAATATTCACGTGCATCCATCCCTCACTATAGAGTAAGGAATACTTCCATAAATAAAAATTCTCAAGTACAAAAAGAAAATTTCAAGTGTATAAGGTGAAGTATAAAAAGGGATTCATGTGCAAAAAAGGGAAAGTACCCTCACTCTACAGTGAGGGATGGATGCACATGAATGTCCCACACCTTTAAAATCTGAAGTCAAAATAAATGCCCCATCAGTGTATGTGGCGTTCGCAAATCTTACCCCACAAGGTGTTTGTCCTACTGTATAATTGACTTTTTGATAAAAACATGATTACACAATCTCATGAATTGTTTGTCAATCACCCTTTTTTGAAATTTTTTTATTTTTATCAGATTGGCAATTTTTCAGTGCCACCAAATCTTATTGGGGTAAAGTTTTCAGATATCACATATACTAAGAGGGCGTTTCTTTTGACTTTCACTCCTTTAACTGGGTAGGCCATAGGCCCCATCCCATCCTTCCTTACTCTCTGATACTGAATCTACACTGTCAAAGCATTGAGCTATTTTTTTTCTATCAATGCTGCAGAAAATACTAGGGAGTTATAAATCATCCTTGACCCATGGGCTGGACAGGCTAGGATGAAATGGTCCCTGGCCTGAACCAATAGCTAAACAGACTTAGCCTTCGTCTTAATGACCGAAGGCGCATCAATGGCTAGATGGGGCAGGCTTGATATTTTATTATTTGGTTGTGTCCAAGAAACACTTTTAAGCCCATGGGCTAAGCCTGCCTAGCCAAACTTGCTGGGTTTGTATATGGATGTGCCCTGCGCATGATGGACTTGAAGGTTATTCTGATCTACTGAAGCATTGCAGGTGGGTATATAATAACCAAGAGGGGTAATGGGTGGAGGACCAATCCTTCTTTGAAGATCGAGCCCACGTTTCTTGGTCTAATCAGCTTTTATTTGATTTGAGCTCACAGCCTTTTGGTCTAATCAGCTTTTATTTGATTTGAGCTCACAGCCTTTTTGTTACGGTCCTAAATAGCTATAAGACTTTATTTTACGCGTTCCATTAGTCCGGGAGCGTTTGCCGTACTGGTCAGGTCCATCACACTCTTTTATTTTTTGGGTCTTGTTTTGGAATTTGCCATAGTGTATATATAAACCGATGGGAGAAGTAAGATGGCTTAGAATTTAGATGGTTGCTCCCAGTGGTGGTGTTGCTTATGGTTCTGAAATCTGAACTGGAACCAGTAGGAAGTTCAAACTCGATCCATTTTTCTTAGGTGGGCAGTTTCTGTCTCCCATTACAAGTTAAGCTCTTCTCTCCTTTGATTCAAGTGGTACATTACATAACTGTTTTGTGATGTTTTATGATCAGTCTTTCTTCACAAGAAATTTGACATGGTCTAGGATATTTATCTGAGCTTTTCACTGAATCTATTCTGTTGAACAACCGCTTGGATATGCAGATTCAAGCTTTTTATTTGACCGTCAATTGTAATATATATGTCAAATAATTTAGCGGGTAGTTAATATTGCTCGAGCTGTCTAGTGGGTTTAAGTGAATCAATCTCCAAGTGACTTTTTTTGTTTTTTGTTTTGGGCATGTACTGTGGAATAGGTTGATGTCTGAAACTACTTTGCTCTAGCTGGCTATTGGAATCAAACTGTTTGTTGACTATGTTTTGAGAAGATTATGAAATTAGTCAAGGGTAATGCAGTTTCCCGTGGTTAGTTTATTGGATGAAATCATGGAGAACTTTTAATTGGCTCTTTTTCAATGAATTGCAGCCTGAGCATAAGTAACCCAGATATTTGTATGCATTTATCACACTAGTAGCACTAGATGAAACGGATAGCAAAGTTGGTACTTCCAACATGATTCAGTTTTTGGTAAGCAAAAAACATAATTAATAAGGACCAAGAAATCATCTAGCATGATTTGCCCACATCATAATATGGTGCCAGTGCTGGATGCACAGAGAGATTCACTTAAACTCTTGGTGGATGGTTCATGGTTGAGTGGGAGGAAACTATATTGGACTCTGCATGACTCACATTGCCATGGATTTTCATAGCCAGAGTGAAGGGTAAGGTCAATATGTTCGTCTATTTGGATGTCCCTTATCAGATGGATAAATCATCAAATCAGTGTTCATTGTAAGCCATATGCAGTCCAGGGTGTCCCTTGTATCTGTCATCCATCGTGCATTCTGGTAAGACTCACATTGTCTTGCAGGCTGATTTGCAATTGACTCTATGCTAAGATGGAGCAGCCATGAAGGCATGGACAAAATCTTCAATTGTGAGGCTTTAAACTTGTGATCCAGGTAGACTGTTGACTCAATGGCACCTCAATTGAGTTGCGATTAGTCCTAACATTACCGAGATCAGGGTGGCGTTCACCATTTGGACTGACTAATCTCCACCAAATATGAGTTTACCATTTGGACTGACTAATCTCCACCAAATATGAGTTTACCTTTATATTCTTGTCATCATGTTCCCATTCATGCGGACAATACGAAGAAAAACTTAATGCATAAACATATCCTTGTGTTCTTATCATGCTTCTGATTTTCATTTACCTTCTCATTATTACCTGATCATAGAGGCCTGCATATACTCACATTAAGATGATTTGAGGGTGACATTGTACCATAGGACAACACAAATGGGGCAACACAATTTGTCAGGTTGGCCCTACACCACGGTTGCCTGATTCACATTTGAGTTTGTAGTTTGCGTTCGACACTTAATATGCTTGTTTTGTTTGCTTGCTCATTAATTGATCTAAAGAACTGCAATATACTCAAATTAAGATGGCTTGACAATGAAAAGTAGCATAGGAGAACACAAATGAAAACACCATGCATTCTGATTTGTTTGACTTTGGAACCAGGGCATGTTCATCGTGTGCCCCTGGTGAATTCTAGGATCTCACATTTGTACCTCATATGCACTTGTTCTCAAAGATCCTCTTCAAAATTGTGTTTATGAATTGCATTTCAGAATTCACTAATTAAGCTAAGCTGCACCCACAGGTCACATGGCTGCTTTTGCAACTGCAGACATTTGCGATGCAAATGAACGACTTTTGGAAAGTGGTGATCTACGTATTCTTCATCCAGTCTTCAAAATCTATGGTCGTTCTCAAGCGTTCTTTGGACCGATTGTAACGATTAAGGTGTTTGAAGAGAATTTGTTGGTGAAGGAGCTTCTCGAGGCTGGAGGGGAAGGAAGGGTCTTAATGATAGATGGTGGTGGAAGCATGAGGCGTGGCATGGTAGGGGGGTATCTGGCGCAATTAGCCAAAAATATGGGCTGGTCTGGTATCTTGGTTAATGGCTGCGTTAGAGATGTTGAGGAGATCAATGCATGTGATATTGGAATCAGAGCATTGGCATCTGTTCCGCGGAGGTGCAACAAAAACCGCATTGGTGAAATTCATGTGCCTGTTCACATTGGAGACGCCCTAATTCGAGATGGAGAATGGCTATATGCTGATAGTGATGGCATTCTAATTTCAAAAACAGAGCTGTCCATCACACCAGCTAAAAACTAGGGAGATTAGATACTGAACGTAAGTATTTCTGTAAGAAAGATTGGAGGAAGTGCCATCTTGATTCTGCTTTTATTCAGATGTACTGCTACTAAGACTTTCTTGTATGGCATGAAAAAAAGAAGGCAGAAATAAAATTGTGCATTGATTTGATTGATGATGCATTTTACAAAGTTGAAAGTGTTGTCTGGGACTCCAGAGTGACTGGCAGAAAGCAAGAATTGTTTGAGATTTCATAAAATCACTGAGGACAATCCATTACTTATCTGATCAAAGAACCATCTTAGTTTTTGCTTTTAGTTTAAACATAACAGGTATAGGGTGAATAGATTATTAGCTCTTAATGCCAAAGTTTTTTATCCTTTAATGATATGGGGCACATCCAAATGCACCTTAAAGTTGGAAATCAAGCAAAGAGTGGCCGTGCAACCCTTCCTGCTTGAGCTTTGATCGTTTCAAGAGAAAATGCTCATGAGTTCATTCTTCTAATGGCTGCCGCTTGTGAATCCACTTTGTACCTGTTTCTCACTATCTCAAATCCATTTGCATGAGTTGTAAAATGAGAAATGGTAAGTTATGATCTTTCCTACTCGATAACAAATGCAATTCTCTACCGACAATGTTGATTGTTCATGTGCCAGTACACTGATATATGTATGTTTCATCATCATCATCAAACCCTTGTCAGTGTTGGGATTAGCAGCTAGCTACATGAATTTTATTTCTTTATTGCAGTTTATCATCAATCAAATCCTTAAATAGGTTGCACCAGTTCTATCATTAATACCTCCATCCATGTCTTCTTTGACCTACCGGCTACCCCTTTCCTTTGTAGGCCATCTACCTCATAGAAAAACGTCCCCTCATGACATTGTTTCTTACCTACATTGGATATGTACAAACCGGATGAGTTTCTTAATTTGTCACATATTGATGCTATCCTTAAACTCTCTCTCTCTCTCTCTATATATATATATATATATATATATATATATATTAGGAGATGCTCCTATGAGACGGTTCATATTGGATTAGGTATTTGGTAGTATATTCATAGCATGAAATGCCACTGTAAAAAAGTAAAAGATTAAAATAATAATTCTATGAATATTCAAATATTTATAAAAGTAATAATGTGCCACCTAAAATAATCAGAAAAATCAAAGTATTATAAGTTGTCTAAATTATGTGAATTGTTGGATTGGATGTTAAAAAAAAGGTAAGAGTTTAAACTTTGAAAACCCTAAATTGTGGCTTGGATGAATTGACTTGAGCTGGGTTCATATTTGCACCTAATCCACAAGGAGTCGAAACCATCTCCCCTCCCTTCTCAAGTTGTCCCAACCATTTGCTCTTTATTAATCCCTCGTTTTTATTTATTATATTATTCCTCTTCTGGGTCTGGATTTGGGGATTTGAGGGTTTTGGGTTGTGGATTTGAGGGAGCATGAAGCACCAATATGCTTGTGTAAAACCCATAAACAGAAGGCCCTCAACTATACCCAGACCAACATTGTGACATGAAACGCCCCACCTTCAAATTGTGGCAGTATACCCACGCCCCACCTTCGAATTGGTGTTGCCCCACCCTTGAAGTGGAAAATGTAAATAATAAATACCCTCTTCAAATATACACCCTCTCCAAAACGAGATCCCTTGGACCTCTCCAAATCGAACTTGTGCGACCCCCAATCCGCCTAGGCAATCCCTTGAGGTATGACTAGGTCAAGTGATCCAGTGAGCCAAGAAACGAAAATCTGCGGGATAAGGGTGGAGTGCTTCGGTTGGCACCGTGAGGTTCAGTTCAAGTCTAACATTGAAAATACCCAACTCCTTACTCTGGGCTTATGAGTTAAATCTTGTCTTAATTCAACACAACAAGTTTTGAAGTCTTGCGGTCTCTAATACTATAAAAACTCCAGAGGTAAATGTGTTTGGGCGAGAGTAATACCGGGATGGGAGATTGCCTGGTTTGAGTTGTTTTTAATTGACATTAAAGTTTTCAATATGAAAAACTTTTATTTATAAAATAAAAAGGTTTAGTTTTTCTTATCTAGTAATTAATTAAACATTCATGGCAATAGTTGTTTTCCACATTGCTATGTTTCAAGCCATCTTTCTTATCTTAAAACTGAAGATTATACAAACGAAAGCTATGTTTCCCACTCAGAACTTCTCTTCTATAAGGTGGATGATTTGAATGTGAAACAGTATAAATAGCCGTTGCTTTGCATGTGAAACAATCTACATAGTGGTTGATTTGCTGGCTAGAATAAGGTGTTTACGTCTTGTAGTCAACATCTCTGTAATTTGATTTTCTTATGAGTAGAATTTTCAATTGACCATCCATCATCAGCCCCACTCAAATAAAAATTCTAGGCCTGCCACTGCCCTCAGTATAAATTCTAGGATCTCCAAGTTCCTGTTACTCGTGGAAAGACACCTCCTCCTGATTATACTTGTACATTAATTTAGATCGAAATAGGTAAACCCCATCATCTCAACCTTCATCCTCCTTGTGGAGAATTTGGGCTCCTTCTGATTTCCTTAAAATTCTTGGACAAAGTAATATAAATCAGATCTAGTCCTTTCCCATGTCATCTTTAAGTATGTGATCCGCATTAAACTTCGATATTTCCCATATATCACAACAGGAATTTTTTTTTTTTTTTTTTTTTTTTTTTCTGGCGATAGAGTAAAAATCATTCTATTATGCAATACCTGTTATGTTTAAACTAACTACAAGAAGAACTAAAATATTCCTTTCAACAGATGAGTAATGGATTGTCAATCTCAAACAATTCTTGGTTTCTACCAGACATTCTGATGTAGCAGCCAACGCTCCAACTTTGTAAAATGTGTCATCAATCAAATCAATGCATGGTTTTATTTTTCTTGCCATACAAGAAGTAGTTAAAGAGTAGTACAATTGAAATAAAGGAGGACCAAGGAAACACTTCTTGTAGCTTTCCTATAGAATTACTTTGCCTTCAATGGCTAATTTTCATCAGCTTTAAGATGGAGTGATGGACAACTCTGTTTTTGAAATTAGAATGCCATCATTATCAGCATATAGCCATTCTCCATCGCGGATTATGGTGCCTCCAATGTGAACAGGCAAATGTGTTTCACCAGAGAGTTTTTTGCTGGGCCGCCGTGGAATAGACCCCAAGGCTCTAATTCCAATTTCACAGAGATTGATCTCATTAGTATCTCTAACACAACCATTCACCAAGATACCAGACCAGCCCATATTTTCTGCTAATTGCAAGAGCTGCCCCCCTACCATGGCACGCCTCATGCTTCCACCGCCATCTATCACCAAGACCCTTCCATCCCCTCCGGCCTTCATGAGTTCCTTTACCAACAAATTCTCTTCGAACACTTTAATCGTTACAATCTGTCCAAAGAATGCTGGAGAACGGCCATAGATTTTGAACACTGGATGAAGAACACGTAGATCGCCACTCTCCAAAAAGTCGTTCATTTTCATCGCAAAGGTCTGCAGTTGCGAAAGCAGCCATGTGTCCTGTTGATGAAGCTTAGCTAAAGTGAATTCTGAAATGCAATTTGAAAACACAATTTTGGAGAGGATTACATTTAGGCCACTGTTGAAGACTACTCTGATCTCAAGTAATGTTAGGACTAATCACAACTCAGTGAAGGTGACATTGATGGCAAGTTTAAAGCCTCACAATAGAATATTTTGCTCATGCTTGATGGCTGCTGCATCTTAGCATAGGGAATCTGTGTTCATGCAGAATGATGAAGAACACAAAACAATCTAGCCCATGACTCTATGGCTATGAAAACCCAACCATGGCAATTTGAGCCATGTACAGTCCAATATAGGTTCCTCCCACTCATCCATCCACCATGAATGTAGGTGAATCCCTCTATGCAGCCAGCACCATATTATGATTTGTGTAGATTACTAGAGTTAATGTTTTGCTTCTCACTAATTATATTGTCTGCTTAACTAAAAACAATAATGCATTGATAAAAGTTCAATCCTCTTAGTACTAGTATGCAACATGCATATGTTACTATCTGCAATCTTTAGTTGAGGCTGCAATTCACTGAAAACAATCAATTAAAGATTCTTTATGATTTCATCCATTACACTCACCATGGAAAAACTACATTGGCCTTTACTCGGAATCAGAACCTTCTTAAAACACACTCAATAATCAGTTTAATCCCAATAGCCCAACTGGAGCAAAATAGCCACTGACACCAACCCATTCCTACCATGGTGAAAAAGACAACATTTGATCCAAATCATAATCAACAAAATCCAGTCAATAAAAAGACATTCAATTAATAGCTTGAGAATTTTTAATTGATCACCCTAACCTATCTTCACAGATATATGACCCACGAGAAACCCCAACCAGAAGGGCTCGGTTTGGACAGCAACTGACATTCCTATCAGGAATTTCCAACAGTTGGGATTCCTATAAATGAAAAATTATTGCATATGAATGCCACTTTTAAAGAGAGAAGAAAAGGTGCATGTGTGGCGTGAGTCCATATATGCAAGAAAGAAGTAAGGTATAGATGTAAGTGAAACTGTGGATTCTGAAGAAATCCTCAAGATCAGATGCCAAACACAGTTATGACTACATCGGCCCTTTTCGTTTTCTGGAACTCAAAGAAATTACTGCTATGCAGAATTACAAATTTTCCAAATGCTAAGTGCAAGCCAATATCCAAGAAGTTGAATAATGAAGAATTTTAGAGGTAAAAATTGTCATTTTAAATAGGGAATTCTAAATGAGGATAATGATCTTGTGGCTGCCCTTATACCTGAAAACTGCCCCAAAACGTTTCAAGAATACACAATTCTCGCATAGTTGTTCGTACGAAAAATGACGCAATAAAAGTGATGATTTTACCTTCAAGCTTGCGATATCTAGGGTTATGGGATATCTTATAGTGCGATATCCTACTGACGTAGGATATTGCACAATTCCCCCTTCCCGCCCAAACCCGAAGCACATATTCACCACGAATTGACAACTTTGTTTTGTCTCCATCATTTCTACTTGTGGATTGCTGAGGTTTTTTTTTTTTTTTTTTTGGTGAGAGTGCATTCCAGAGTTAGGGCTCTTACCAGGGCCGGAACTAGAAGAGAGCTTGCAGGGGCCATGCCCCCACTAAATTGCAAAAAAAAAAAAAAATAAAAAAAAAAAATAAAAAACCCTTTGGAAAAATTAAAATTTAAAGTAGTTTTTGGCAATGGCCCCCTAAGAATATTTTTTTTAGCACAATGGCCCGTCAAATATTTATATCCTAGTTCAGCCCCTTGCACTTACTATACTTTTCTATCATCTAGAGTTCATCCATTTTAGTCACACAAGGGGTATGTGGGCCTATCCTCTCTATAACCCTAAGCCACTAAAGATCACTAGATTCTCTGTAAAGGAAGTTGCAAAGAATGAAGGAGAATGGACTGGAAGTGTGGATTCCTGCCATATCAAAAGGAAGATGGTAAGATGAAAAGGGAGGGAAAACCACAAAAGAATCGAAGAAGATTAACCTTAGTAATAACCGCAGTTGCTTTTCTATGTTTATCGCAAAGCAGCAGACTCTTCGGAAGAAAGGAAGAGGGAGGGTGAAACTTTTCTGGATTTGTTAGATATCCTACAGATCTAGGATATTGCACAAAATTAAGAGTAAAATCGTATTTTTCAAAAACGTCATTTCCTGTATAAACAGTTCTCGGGGGATTTTGTTATTTTCCACTGTTTTGATGCAAGACACAATATAAGAGCAGCAGTACGGTCATAATATCCCTTGTAAATGCCCCATGGACTGACACTGACATATCTATGAGAAATTCATCCAAACAAACACCCTTGAATGTGAAAGCTAAGGAAAGAGGACCTTTATACCTGTAATGGGGGACCGAAACAGCCCAACTAGGAAAACGAATTTGAGTATGAAAATTCTACAGTTTTCACTGTAGAATGATAAGCCAAATCAATATTGGCTGCTCTCTTCTCTGCTTTTATGGTATGCCCTGAACCATATGCATATATATAAGGACATGGCAACTTCTAAAACGAGACATAACAAATAGACAATGCATCAAATAGACAAGCAAGCTGACCAGATGAAGAAACGTTGCCCAATTTTCCTCGAAGATATCACCCAAAAAAAAAAACGCACCCATGTGGTAAGACCGGTCATCCACCCACCCTGGTACTTATTATATATCCCATCCAATGGTACACAAGATCCGAAATGCAATTGTCCCGAACCATATAGCTGATGGGCTTTTAGGGGTCATTTATCAATTTCTTATATAAAAGAAAAATGGTCTATATGTATAAATGATGAATCATTTTCATATGTAAATGAGTACATGTGAATTACGATCTATTGTTTGTTATTTTCACATCTCTTTATTTGTGAATTTGAGTGCATCCAATGGTTCACATGTGTTTCACATTTTTTCATAAATTTCGAAAAATCCATGACGAGTCGAGTGATTAGATTTGACCCACTAGCCATTGTTTCCCTTTTGAAGAGGGTCAACAAGTCAAATCGGGAAAAAGAGGCCCATAGAAATCAAAATTAAAGATCAAATGTCTTGACTTTTTTGCAAATATCTCACAATCCATGAATGATTAACGGATGGAATTTTAGCCGTTGTTCTTTTTGGCCTTATTAGGAAGGTATGCATTTAAAATCTTGCATTAGAGGCCTAGATGATTGAGAAATTTGGAAAAAAAAATATGGACTACCTTTTAACTTGTGGAATACACGTAGAAACAGTGCATGCATCCAATGGCTCATGCGTTCATCAAAAGACTTTTCAAGATCCATAATGAATCGGATCTTTAGTCCTATAGCTATATTTGACCTTCTAAAGAGTATTAACAGTTTGGATCGTTAAAATGAGCCCCACAAAAGTACATAAATGCAGATCTAATGGTTTGGACTTTTTTCATAAATTTCTCACAATCTATGACGATTGAAACGCTGAAATCTCACACCATAGCCATTTTGGACCTTCTAAACGTTATTAACGATTCATGTCATAATACACGAACCACCATTAACCAGAAAATGAAATAACTCGGTGACTTAAACCATCGCAGGACCTTCTGATGCGGTTCTTTTTCACACCTATGTAGGTGGTAAAATGTCAGGTCCCTTTTCGACATCATTTTCATACCTTTTTACCATGTACTTTTCACAGTAGGCGAGTAAATTCTGTAAACAAACATGAATGTTGTGTACGGTTGCACACCAATTGATAGCCATAGATGCTACGAAAGCACGGATCTAAATCAGTAAACGGCTACAAATGCTATAAGGATTCTGTCAGCTTGAATCAAGCACTAGATGTGGAGATCTATGACCGTCTATGAGAGATCAATCATCACCCTTCAAGATCCAAGGGAAATGATGGGCACCCTGAATGCAGAAGAAGATGATAGATGGTTCCCACTAGTGAAAGGACGAGGAAGATCTTTCTCTCTTTCTTCTACTATTACTGGATATTATTGTTAGAGACGATCTATTGAGATGGTGTGCAACCAATATCTCTCATATTTATATATAGCCTTTTAGCTTACGGGGTAATAAGCTTTCAATTCAAGTTCGAATGAAGATATGAGAGGGATAAAGAGTTGGATCAAATTCTCTAAATTAGAATTTGAACGGAGAGATGATAAGGATATAGAGTTTGGTCAAACTCAAAATAGTTCTTATCACTATCTCCATTGAGACTCCTTGTGAGAGTTGTCACTTTGTGATTAGGCTTCACCCACATATAAACACAAATGGGCCCATAACAGATGCCAGCAACAACTTCATTTATGTATTTAAACATGGGGTAACAAACGACCCCATTATTTCATGGACTCAAAACCAAAAAAAAAAAAAAAAAACAGGGCTTTGATCTCGTGCTTACGGTTGACCAGAATATCCAAAGTTGAAATGTATACCTTCCTGGTTGGGGTAGTCAGGTAGGTCACCAGAATCCTGGTTGCTTGGTCATCTTCCAACCATTTCCAATCTTAGCTGGGGCCAAACATTTGGAATCCTAGCTAGGCCAATATTAACTGCCTTGTGTGTATCCAATAAGAATGGTCACTTTTATGTCCGGGTTGTAGGAACTCCATCTGGGGTCCATATGGAGATAATCTTACCGTTCAAGATGAATCCTATCCCCTTATGATATGACCTCAAGTTTCAGTTCCAAAGGAGTGTATCCCACAGTACGGTTGAACACCATGATAGAAGTGTGATCGAGCACTTGATCGAGCACTTACGTTCACTGCTGACCTAGTGTTAATCATGTTTCTGTCATGTTGCTCAATCCTATGGTACGACTCGCTCATTTTGAATTGAAACACAAGGATATATCAATGGAGGGGATGAAATTTATATACAATAGCCTATATTATCTTTATGTGAGCCCCAGGATGGAGTTCCAGGCATGTATCATATGGCTTTTGTGTAATATTGCGACAGAGGGAGGATCTGGACTCACTTGGCTACAAAGACCCAATAGAAAAAGAGTGATCCCTCCCTTGTTTACTTGATTGGTGATCTAAGTTTGAACAGTGAGGTCGATATAAAGGTAAATTATTGATCTAAAAGGCCGTTTAAAAATTCTAATATAATTAATAAGAGATAATTATATTAAGATTAAAGTAAAAGCTCTAATTTTTAAGTTCTGATTTACAATTACCGTATTTAATTGGTAACATTGTAAAAATAAAAAACTTGTATTTCATGAGATATTTATATCCCGGCTTTAGGAATTGTGGTAACTGGGGCATACTTTTTATAAATTACAATCTAAAACCCATTGTTTGTGTCATTTTAGATACTTTATGGAGTTATTTTTATCAAAAATGAAAGTCCAAGCTAGACCAATTTACTTAATTAAGCTGGGGGGGTGGGTGTTTGGTTTTGAATCGGACTAAATAAATATTCTTACTTAATTCACATAATCAATCCAATTAAACACAATCACTAATGTACTTGAATTTAACAACAATGTATGACTGGAGAGAATGCTATTAGGTGATTAAGTGAAGTGCTAAACAAGTTGTATGTGTGTGTGTGTGTGTGTGAATTTTATTTAAGAAGTGACTATCTAGCACATGTAAATCTAAAATATAATTATTAAGTTATAATGATGCATAGAGAGATAGAGAGAAATTGACACAAGTGATTTATAGCGTTTCGGTCCCTTGACCTACATCCACCTCTGAAGAGTTTCTGCTCTTGGTTCTACTAAAATGAGGCAAACCACAAAGGTAAACCTCCAATCACATACACACTTATTTTTTGATACGGTGGCTTGACCACAAAGATCTAATTCACAAACCCTATTTTTTTTAGTGGTTCGACCATGGAGATCTAATTCACTTTAAAATGATGTTTTACCAATTTAAAAAAGAACACTTGCCTCTTGACTTGGTCTCAAGAGTGTCGATACTTGACTGCGAAGTTCCAAACTTTGGCTCCTTACAGTGCTCCTTGGTGTAGATGATGCTCCAATGATGTGTCCTAGGGGTTTGGTCATCCACCCACCTTGGTTATTATATATCCCATGCAATGCAACACAAGATCTGAAATGCAATTGTCCCGAACCATCAAGCCCAACCAGTTTGCCTATCTGGGCTTAGCCGATGGTCTTTTAGGGATCGTTTATCTATTTCGTACGTGATAGAAAAATGGTCTACATGTGTAAATGATTTACATATGAATCATTTTCCTATGCAAATGAGTACATGCATGTGAATCACATTCATTTGTTTGTTATTTTCACATCTCTTCAATTGTGAATCTGAGTGCATGCAATGGTTCAAATGTTTTTCACAGTTTTTCATAAATTTTGAAAAATCCATGATGAGTCAAGTGATTAGATTCGACCCACTAGCCATTGTTTGCCTTCTGAAGAGGATCAACGGGTCAAATCGGGAAAAAGAGGACCACAGAAATCAAAATTGAAGATCAAATGGTCTTGACTTTTTCGCAAATATCTCATAACAGATGAAATTTTAACCACTGTCCATTTTGGCCTTACGAAGAAGGTATACATTTCAAATCTTGCATCATTAGAGGCCTAGATGATTGAGAAATTTGGAAAAAAAAAAAAAAAGGACTACATTTTGAACTAGTGGAATACAAGTAAACCAGTGCATGCATCCAATGGCTCATGCGTTCATCAAAGTTTTTTCAAAATCCATGATGAACCAGCACAAAAAATTTGGTCCCATAGCCGTATTTGACCTTCTAAAGAGTATTAATGGTTTAGATCGTAAAAATGGAGCCCACAAAAGCGCAGAAATGCATATCTAATGTTTTGGACTTTTTCATAAATTTCTCACCATCTTTGATGATTGAAAAGCTGAAATTTCCCACCATGGCCATTTTCAACCTTTTAAACATCATTAACAGTTCAGATCATAATGCAGGAACCACCATTAACCAGAAAATGAAACAACCCAATGACTTAAGCCATCGCACGACCTTTTGATGCAGTTCTTTTTCACACCTATGTAGGTGGTAAAATGTCGATCAGGACCCTTTTTGACATCATCTTCATACGTTTTTATTATGTACTTTGCACACCAGGCGAGTAAATTCTTTAAACAAACATGAATGTTGTGTAACGGTTGTGCACCAACTGATAGCCATCGATGCTGCGAAAGTACGGATAGCTGACCGCTATAAATGCTATAAGGATTTCGTTGTCTTGAATAAAACACTAGATGTGGAGATCTGTGATCATCTATGAGAGATCGATCATTAGCCTTCAAAATCCAGGGGCAATGATGGACACCCTGGATGCAGAAGATGATGATGGACGGTTCACTTCTAGTGGAAGGAAGAGGGAGATCTTTCTTTCTTCTACTATTACTGGTTATGATTATTACTATTCGCCACGTCAGCTTTTTTTTGCCTTCCTAGGTTGGGTCAAGAAATGTGACTCCTAAATGGCTATTTACTCCATTTCCTCACTCCCATCCCCACCTAGCCACTCTATTTCTTCCTCCTCCCCTCCCACCCACCCCACACACACATACCGTCCCACCCATCCTTTGTTACGAAACCTAACTCATTTATTTTACCTAGAAAGGTCATCACACACATAGAAAAAAGTTCAACATGAACCTTGAATTATCACGTTGCATAGGTAGGTTGGGTCAAGAAATGTCACTCATAATTGGCCCTCAGGCCTTTGACAATCACTATGGGTCAAATTCCATATTTGTTATGTTTTTTTTTTTTTTTTTTTGATGAAAATTGCCGTACTAAACATTAGTTTTCAATAGAAATCTGTAGCCGCACCAAACAACATTAGCTCCTATTCATAAAAAAAAAAACTTTTTGTACCAAATATGAATTTCTAACTTCCTCATAAAACCTTTTTCGAGATATTTAAAAACCATAGAATTTGCTGATGTGGTAATTTCATCTTTCCATGGAAGTTACATTTACACAAACGTGCCCTTCAGTGGCGGAGGGAGGCTCCTTAAATCTCTCTCATTTCTTTTCATATAAGAGGATAAGAATTTAGGCTATTTATATTTTTAGTTTTGTCCCCTCCTCATTTTTTATTTTCATTTGTAATAGAGGGAAAATTTATCAAAGATTAGGGGAATTTTCATTATTTTCTTCTCTCTAAAAGATATGAACTCAACATATCTATCCCTTAATTCTCTCCCTGAATTTTCTGGATTTGTCTCTCATCAAACATTAATCAAGAGAAAGGAACTCCAAAGTGGAGTCCTATCTAATGAAAACTTTGTTGAAAATCTAAATTGTTCTGAATGAACATTCTCTAGTGGGGCTTTCCAAGTTTTTAAGAGTTATTCTCAACTAAAGATTAAGCATATAACTATTAACATAATTAATGTGGCTCAATTTTATGATGCGGCAACTCTAGTGGAGTAAGTCTAGTGGATATCCTGTAGATGAGATCCTCTTGGATTCCTGGATAGAATCTTGTGACAGTCTTAAGTGAGGTTTGGCTAAGCAAAATAGGAATAAGTTGTGAATTCCTAATCATTTAGGGCTACTAGGCCATTAAGAAAAATGGAAAAAATGAAAACGTTCCACACTTAAGAAAAACCAAAATCTCATAAAAAATTACCCTTTTTCTATGAAAATCTTAACTTTAAAACATCTTAGGCCCAACACTAGATATATCTATTTAAACATTATTATTTTTATAATATTTTATTGAAGTATTTTAAACGTTATCACCCACAAGCGGCTATTTGAGCGAAATCTGATATGGAATACTCCTTGATTTAGACTTTTCATGGTTGGGCCCACTAGGTGATCTACTGAAATTCTGGTGGTGTTCTTATGTAGTTTTGCATTTTATTTTATTTTCCTTGTGTCTAAAGTGAAAATGACATTGAAATCGTTAGTAGGCCACAAAAGAAATGCCTTTTTTTTAAGAAATTTCATATAATTCAAGGCTATTTTCTATTCTTTGTCATCATTGGCTACCGCTTGCCCCCTTGGAAAGAAAATTCTGGCTCCGCCACTAGTGCCCTTAGAGATGATCTATGCAGATGGTCTCTAACCACTAGCTCTCATATCTATATATACCCTTTTGGTTTATTGGGTGATAAGCTTTTAATTCAAGTTCGAATAGAGATATAAGAAGGATAAAGAGTTGGATCAAATTCTCTGAATTTGAATTTGAACGGTGAGATGATAAGGATATAGAGTTACATTAAACTCAAAACTAACAAAGGAAGCCCTGGCTAAACCCGGGTGGGTATTAATAAAATCTATATATAAGCAGATAATTTCAAATTGTTGTCATTTGAGTGGTTTGAAAAAAAAAATGAAAATCAATTACAAATTTTACCAAAAATATATTAACTTTCATAAAAATAAATATATCTTAATTGAAAATTTGTCAAGAACGCAGCGATTTCGCTTTTGAAGAAAATGCAAAAGCTATATAATATCATAATAGTAAATGAAGGTAGGTATAGCCCAAGCCTAAGTTATATCAATCTACCATCATCATATTGTAATTAGATGAAGTACAATTTGATTTTTGAGTAAAATGCAATTCATTATTCATCACATGCATATATAAAATAAAAAGATGCAAAACCTCTGTATTTAATAAAATCCATGTGGTTGTCATAGAAATGGAGCAGATTGTGGCAAGCTCCGTTTTTTGCACCGACTCAGATAATAACTTACTGCTATTTTATAGTCTTCTTATAGCTCAAGAAATAATACCCTAATGCTACTGAATCCTCTATAGAGCAGTCTCAAGCCATGTGGCCAACCTGTTAGTGACAAACTTATGAGTGGAGTTGTTGAGGGTCTAATTAAAGAGGGATAATTGAGAATTAGAGGATTTGCTCATTGTTGAAATCAATTGGAGAGAGAAACCCTACATAAATTTACGGAGGTACAAAAACTTTAATGGGGAAACTGTTTTGAGAAGTTAAGAAGAATTCAAACGTGAGAGGATGAGAGTGGCCAAACTTTAATGAGGAAATAATTATGAGGAGTAAAGAGGGAAGGATAGTAAAAATTAAATGTATGTGGTCAAAATCAATTGGAGAATTTGAGATTGAAAACAGTCTCTTTCATCTTATAATTATAATATAATATAATGTAATATTATATATATATATATATATATATTATAATACATAATAGTTCTTATTGCTATCTCCATCGAGACTCCTTGTGAGGGGTGTCTCTATGTGATTGGGGTCCACCTATTAGGAACTAGAGACATCACAAACTCCACATTGGTATGATAGCCCTAATGGATTTGCTCTTGGACTCTACCCAAAAGGCCTCATACCAATGGAGTACTTAGTCCAACTTATATGCCCACGATCTTTTCCATTTCTAGTTGATGTGGGACTTTGGTTGCATATCCCCAACACCACCCACATGTAAACACAAATGAGCCCATCACAGATGCCAACAACGACTCCATTTATGTACATAAACATGGGGAAACAAACGACCCCATTATTTCATGGACTCAAAACCAACAAAAAAATAGGGCTTTGATCTCGTGCTCACGGCTCTCATGCGAACCGTGAATAGGAGTAGTGTATGGTTTGCATGAGAACATTGCATTGGAGAATATTTTTCCAAAAGATCAAGCCTGCTGTTATAATCCGGTTGGTCTGAGCCATCTAGACTTTACGCCTTTTGGCAAATGGCGAAGGCTGGGTCTATTTTGCAATTTGATGAAAATTAAAAATTCGACGAAAAAAAAAAAAAAGAAAAAAAAAAAAAAGATGAAATGGATGCTGGGATTGAGCCCAGTTCTGAGTCTCCTACCCACAACTCAAACCACTAAACTAAACTACAGCCAACCACTCACATTGCAGTTATTTTGTTAGTAAACAAAAAGCCATGACTCAAGTGAGTAATAGTAAAAGAGTAACGTGAGAATTGTGAGAGGGCATGGTGTCAGCTCCAGCAAAAGAAAATAGACTGCAGTTGGAACTTGGAATGCGGTATCCAAAGTTGGGGTAGTCAGGTAGGTCACCAGAATCCTGGTTGCTTGTTCGTCTTCCAACCATTTCCAATTCCCAATTTTAGATGGGGCCAAACATTTGGAATCCTAGCTAGGCCAATATTAACTGCCTTGTGTGTATCCAATAAGAATGGTCACTTTTATGTACCCCCCCTGCTGCAGCTATTACATAGGAACCATGTAACACATCGTCGGAACTCCATTTTGGGTCCACAGAGATAATCTTACCATTCAAGATGAATCCTATCCCCTTTTATGAGATAACCTCGAGTTTTAGTTTCAAAGGAGTGGATGCCACCGTACGATTGAACACCATGATAGAAGTGTGATCAAGCACTCGCGTTCACTGCCGACCTGGTGTTAATTATGTTTTTGTCATGGTGCTCAATCGTATGGTCGGACCCGTTCTTTTTGAATTGAAACACGAGGATATATCAGTGGAGGAGATGAGATTTATATTGAATGACCTATATTATCTTTACGTGGGCCCCAAGATAGAGTTTCAGGAATGTATCATTTGGCTTTTGTGTAAAAATGCGACAGAGTGATCCCTCCCTTCCTCAATTGTAAAATGGTCGGTCCGCCACTGATCTCTAGTAGGACCTGGAATGAGTTGAGATATCTACATTCTGTATAATTAATTGGGGGGGATATTCAAGTGCATCGATTCCTCACCATATGTACTTGAATATTTCCCATTAATTGGTAACCGTTGCATGGAGTATATAATATAAACAAGTTGGGTGAACGACTGTACCTTTAGGCCTGTCAATGGGACGGGATGAAATGGGTAAAAAGCCCGGCCCGGCCTGGCCCAAGCACTAAAATATAGGGCTTTTAAAAGAAATTTGAGCCCAGTGGGCTGGGTTTGGACAATACATTTGAAAGCCTAGCCAAAATGGGACTGGGACTGGGCAGAGGATGCCCAGCCCGTTCAGGCCCGGTCCGGTCCAAGCCCTAAAATACAGGGCTTTTAAAAAAATTTGAGCTCAGTGGGCTAGATTTGGACAATATATTTCTGTTTATTTCTTTTTTAAATTACTTGACCCAAATGGGAAAATAGGATACTCATTCTCATTCATTTTATTGATTTTTTTATTTTCTACTTTCACCGTCTAAAAAAAAAGAGAGAAGTTTTTAACTGATTCTACATTACTTTCACTTGACTCATATATGATATTCATTCATTTCTTGACCCATATAGCCTATAGGATACTCATTTATTTCTATTGATTTTTTGATTTCTACTGTCACCAGCTAAAAATATATATATATATATATATTTTACCTCCGTCATGTTGCTTGTTGCATTGTATTGCCGGTCCTAAGCTCGAAAAAAAGGAGGAGGGTTTAAAGTCCGGTTCACACCGGGTGTCTGGTGGAGAATGTTTTACTTCTGTCTAGGATATGGCTAAGCCCAGGCCCGGCCCTGTCCCAGCCCGGGCCCGTACCGGACGGGATTTGATGTATGCCCGTTCAATTTAGGGCCGGGATTGGACAACACCTGGCAGGCCCGTCTTATTTTCGGGACGGGATTGGACAACCTAAGCCCAGGCCCGGCCCGTCCCATTGACAGGCCTACTCACCACATTGAAACTTCCTAAAAAGGGGAGCGTCTCTCACCATATGTACTTGAATATTTCCCATTAATTGGTAACCGTTGCATGGAGTATATAATATAATCAAGTTGGGTGAACGACTGTACCTTCTCACCACATGGTGTGCACTTTTATTTTAGTTTTATCTTGTCTCAGATTTTGCCCTGGCGTTATTTATATGTGGTTCAGGTCACTCATATGAGCCAATGAGATAAGATATCTGATATTTTTCCATTGGTGTGCACTCTAGACTGGAGTTAGTAGAATTCTCAAACTCAATTCCATCGTTTTCCTAGTTGGGCTGTCTCTATCCCCCATTACATTTTGAGGTCCACTCTCCTTTATTAAGGTTCTTTCCTTCCCTTTCAGTGGTTGTTTGTTTGCAGGAATTTCATTATGTTCCGGGGTGGCCCCAGATACAAGGGTATTGGGATTTAGCCCCCACCAAGACATGAAAAATGTCAAAAGTTCTTTGAGAACCCCTGTGCCTGCAAGTTCTGAAAATTAATATTTTTTTTTTACATTTTTCCTCTCCCCCAAGATCTTTTTACATGGAGCACGAAAGTAGAATTTTCTTGGTCTGATGTCAGAGGCTGATTTTGAAATTGTCCATTTCATTAACAGGATTTACAGGCACGCCCGTGGCTAATTTTCTGTGGATAAAGTGAGGATTGCGGAAATACTTTCCTATGCTATAGTAAATTTTATATTGGTGCGGCTCTTTATAGGAGGAAAAGCGTATAAATGAGCCAAGTCTCTTTTATTCCATGGGAAAAAAATTTCGATGAGGGTCGGAATTTTTTCTTCTATAGAAGAGGAAATAGTCTAAGGGCCGGATTGATTTTCCGCAGACATATACAAATGTGCCCCTAAAAGTGAAGCCTTCTGAAATGGCACTTTGCCCTGTGAAATTCTTCAATTTCCGGAGCTTCTGAAGTGCTCAGTTGTACTTGGCATTTTGGAAACTTGCTAAGGATCAACATTTGGATAATTTGTAGTTCTTTCTAATATAAATTCTCTGAATCTCAGCAAACAAGTAGGCCTTGTATCCATAATTTTTTTGGTCCTTGATTTGTGAGGATTTCTTCAAAATCCATAGCTTCATTTACATCTATACGATGCTTGTTTCTGGCACGTGTTGATTCTTAACCACACACAAACAGACACACACCCTTTTTTTTTTTCTTTATAAAGAGGCATTCATTTGCAAGAATCTTTGACAGGAATTCTATGTATGAGGAGATTTTAAAAATAACGTCATTTGTTGTCGGAACTCAGCATTTTGAAATGTCAGTTTTTGGCTTTTAATTCTCCAAACCAAAATTAAAAGCCCAAAAGTGACATTTCAAGTTCTCCAAATTCTAGATTTACAAAAAAAAAAATAAAAAATAAAAAATAAAAAAAATAAAAGAAAAAGAAAAACCCAAATTTCAGCATCTTGGATGGTGAGTAGAGATGTCAAACGGGCCGTGCCGTGCCGGCCAGGAGATCGGCCCAGCAACATGGGCCATGCCTGTTTCGTGCTGGCCGTGCCATGCCTCCATGTCCACCTTGCCTCCTCTTTTGGTGAGTCTACTTATGTCCCTTTATTTTCATTTTTGTCTTACACTCAAAATTAAAATTAAAACGTACACACTGAGAATATAATGACATGTATTTAAGTAGTTTGGTCAAGCTCGACCTACTCCATTGAGAAGAGAACCATTTCAACCTTTCCTACTTGAAGGTTTTTCAATAGGATTACCTTAAAGATTTTACAATCTTTTTAGAGAATAAAAATATTAAAAATAAAAAACTTTTATATTTACTAATTACGTACAATGAAGAAAAAGTAAAAAATCAGACTTGTAGTCTGCCAATATATTCGGCTGGATCATAATTTTCAATTTCTTTCAACTCTTGCTTTCTCTTGTCAGCGAATTACCAGTCCTGTAGGTAAACACAACACTTCACTACTTTAGAGAGATTCGTTCTTCTTCATAAACCACGCGTCCACCTATACTATAAGCCTATTCTGATGCTACAAAAGACATTGAAATAGTTAGTAGATCATGGGCCATGGCGGCTAACACCGGAAACATATTCTGGCATTGTTTCTATAGAATAAAACGTCAAAACTAGATGCATCTTGAATCGGTAATATACCGGAGTCAAGATACAAGGATAACTTCGTCACTGTATTACTTGAGTTGGAGGCTCTGCCCAGTCCGCTATTAAATAGATTTCACCCAACTCCACCTGATTGCTAGACTTGTTGATGGTGCTATTGTACCCATGTGGTCACAATAAGATTTAAAAAGTGTTTCTAATTTTGTCCTCATACTTGAAAATGTATCTAAATCTTGGTGGTGCATATTATTATTTATTTCCTCAATAAAAAAATGTACACCAATTAATTTTAACCTAGGATCTAATGCAACAGCTACACAAAATGTCATTAGAGCATCTTTTTAATATTTATTAAAATTTTCTTCCATTTTTTTATCAACGTCTTTATGTAAATCTTGATCTCTAAATCTTACAAATTGTAAAGTAATTTCAAAACGAGAATTTAAAGCTCCATTATATGTGGGATAATACACCCCGGAGAAAAATAAGGTTGCAATATACAAAATTTGTAATAAAACTCTTATGTGGGTACACAACTCCCAATGTTCCTCAGTCATCAACAAATCTTGAAACACAATAATAATTCAAAACTGCTTTTCTATCATTTGTCTTCTTTAACAAATCATACATAGAATTCCATCCATATACAACATCTTTGGGTATTTTTATTGCTGATACATTATGCCTCGCACATATTCTGGAATATAATTGTCTTCTTTGTGCGGAGTATAAAATATATTTAAAAATTTTTCTAATTTATTCTTTTGTATTGAAAATATGCTTTAAACCAACTTGTGTAATGGGATTTAAGATGTAACATACACATCTATTTTGGAAGATAGAACCCTCTATCAACGATGCAAGTGGCATCTGCAATTTTATTAGTTCAATAGTCACTATATTATTTGTTGCATTATCTTACAGCTATAACTTTATTCTTAATATTATATTCATCTGTCTTTTCCAAAATAAGGAAACTTATTGTGTTTCCATTGTGTGGCCATTAAAATTTGGTGAAACTAATTATTTGTTTATTAATAACATATTTTGTATGTATGATAATAACCCATTTTGTATATATGATATGGCCAGTAATATAAAGATAACTATCATCTCCTCTAGATGACCATATATTTGTAGTTATAGCTATTCTACTAGGAATGTCTGCCAAGTAGTTTTTAATAGTTTCATTCTCACTTTACCAAAGCCTAATAGCATCATTTCTAGCAGTGTTTCTAAAAATCTTTCTAAATTGTGGTGTAAGATTATTTTGGACATATTCTTCAAAAACCTCATTTTCAGTAAAAACAAATGGAAATCCAGCTAAAAAAATCATTTTAATAAGTGATTGTCTAGCAATAATAACATTATAACGCCCCATACTACTACTACTAGTAGTAGAAACTTGGGTTTGTGTCCCAGAGCGCCGCCCCCCCCCCCCCCCCCCCCCCCCCCCCAAGCTGATTCGACAACATAAATCTTACAACAATATTTACATTTAGCCTTAGGGACCTCATTTCCATCTTCAATAACCGTAATAATTTCATAAGCATACCAAACAAGAGAAGTTCTAGTTCTCTTGGATGTTCCACGAGAACTAGTAAGTTGTACTGGGACTTCACCTACTTCTTCCTCTTCCAATTCAGCAGAATCATCTTCTAATTCCCCTAAATTAACAGCCGAAAATTATGTGGGGATTCTTCTAGAAGATCGTTCAGCCATATTTTAAAAATGAAATTTGAAAGCAAAAGTTATATAATAATAGTAATAGCCTTCTTTTTGTGATGATTAATATAAGAAATGAGAGAAGATGAGAGTTAATATAATATATTATAGACTTATAAATATGGAATCTCAAATTTAAATGATATAAATACCTCCATATTTTTTAAGGTCCCTTTAATCTTACCTCTTCATGCATGACTTGATCTTTAGCGCTCCAGAAACTTCTTAGAAAGAGTTAGAGAGTGTAGAGAGAGTGAGAAAGTTGTATAATTTGGGTGAGGAATGAGAATGGGAGGGTGAGACTATTTATATGCTTCATAAAATTCAAAAAGACAAAATACCCCTTATATTACTGTTTTATGGTATTTGGGGTGGGGTGGGGTGGGGGGACGACTTTTTTCAAAAAACTATTTTTTTTTTTCACCATTGGATGGGCTTGGCGGGCCATGTTGTGCCGGCCTGTGAACCACGGTGGGCACGGGTGAAACACACTTGCCTGTTCCAATTGGAGGCACCATAATTCGCGATGGAGAATGGCTATATGCTGATAATGATGGCATTCTGATTTCAAAAGCAGAGTTGTCCATTACTCCATATAAAACTGAAGTAAATTAGCTGTTGAAGGTAAGTCATTCTGTAGAAAAGCTACAGGGAAGTGTTTCTCCTTTACTTCTTGATTCTCCGTTATTTCAAATGTAGCTTTTCTGTAGAAAAGCTAAAGGGAAGTGTTTCCCCTTTACTTCTTGATTCTCCTTTATTTCAAATGTACTACTCCTAGCTGCTTCTTGTGTGGCAGGAAAAATAAAAATAAAACCATGCATCGATTTGATTGTGATGCGTTTTACAAAGTTGAAGCTTTGCCAAGAACTGTTTGAAATTTCAGATATACAACTATGACAATTCGTTACTCACCTGATGAAAGGAATTTCTTAATTCTTCTTGTAGTTAGTTGAAACATAACCGGTACATAGCAGAACAGATTTTTAGCTCCTATTCCAAATTATTTTTTCCTCTTGTGATATGGGGCACATCCAAATGCACCTTAAAGTTGGAAATCAAGTCAACTGAGATTACTTGTATGGAGAGCCCAACTCTCATGCTGCTTCAACTATGATCATTTCAAGAGAAAAAGCTAATGGGTTCATTCTTCTAATTGCTGCCACTTATGAACCTAGTTTTCACCTATTTCTTGCCTACTATTTCTCAAATCCATTTGAGCAATAAATATGACAGCATGAGTTATAAAATGAGACTAGTAAGGTACTATATTCATTTATTTCCTACTGGAGAACAAATAAAATCCTCTGCAGCTATGATAATTTTTCATTCCACACTACACACTGATATCCATGAATATGAATTACAGTAATCTTAACTGACTTAGCTGTTTCATATTATGTGACACTTTTGCTCAATATAATAAGTTGGTCATGGTAACTCGTCCCTTGTTAAATAGGCCCATTGTAGTAGAAATACAAGGATCTAGTCATTAACAGGGAGACTTCTGCAGGTCATCTCAATTTTAATGAATTTACTCACTGTATGTTTGAAAACCCATGAACTTGAATATAATATCCTGTGAGAGTTTGAATACAGGCAGGCCCTTCATGATTTAAACATATAGGATTTTGAATATATCTACCATGTTCAACATGAGTTCTTGAGTGACTCCATACACCAAGATTTAAATGGATAAACTACTACCTTTAAAACAGTACACAAGTGTGCATAGCTTGAAAAAACAGTGGAGTAGATGATACAACCTGCCAGATTGTACAAATGCAACTGTTATCCTCGACAAAGTATTGCTGTAATTTGAAAAAATGATGTTCACTCCAATGTGATTGAGAAATATTAGTAATATTTGGAACCAGTTAATTCATTGATGATACCATTGGTAAAAGAGAGCTGAGGCAATTATGCAATTGGGCGCTTCTAACCATTAGATCTACACTAGTATTTCCCTGGTAACAATCAACTGTTTCTTAACATTTCATGATCATTTGATCCATTCCAAGTATGTGTGATCGCAAGTTGCATAATCAACTCTTCTACTGCCTCAGCTCACAACAGGCAGATCCGGCCGGGTTTGGGTTGGGTGGGCTGGGTATTGAAATATGGAAACAACCCCCCCCCCCCGCCCCCCCCCCCCCGCGGCTATTGCACTTTTGGCAACATGCATATTTTAGCACCTAGTTGTTCCCGGGATTTAAACTCACATGGGATTCAAACTTACAACCGATTGGCTTTAATACCATATTAAGATTCTTTCATTCATTAGTAAAACCTCGAGGCTTTAGTAGAGGCAGCATAAATACTTTTTAATATATTAATTTTTTATAAAATTTATTTCTTTTTTAGAATCTTGATATTTTGCGATATTATCACATTTTTAACATGGCATACCTTTATGTTGAGAATCCAAGTTATCAACTTGATCTTATCAACATCCCCTTGAAGCTAATCTAGCCAATTGATATCCTCATCAAATAACCTTAAAACTGTGGTGGATAGAAAATGCATTTTGTTAGAAATATCATGTGGCCCGCCTACCATGGGATCCATGACAGATTAAGTAATTGGCTAGAGCTACTCCCATTTAATTAATAATTTATTTGGAGTGGGATAAAACTCTTGGTAAAGAGTTTTGGATTGATATCTAACTCGGTAGAATTCAATGCTAGTCAAGTGATGAAGGATTCTAGGAGGAGCAGAGTTCCAGATAGTCGTGGCTTCTTAGATTTCTCTATTTAATGGATTTTGGAGCCTTTTATTTGGCCATCCGGAAGGAAAGAGCATTCATAGCAAGTTCATAGGATCTGCCTCACACCGGAATGAATAGTGATATAGAAATAAAACAGTTTCTTTCCATCTAGGACTAGCACATTTTAACTATAGATTAAAAAAAACATCCAAATGAATCTTTAAGGTTAAAAAAGTGATGGATCTATTCCTTACTGCCAAAGTTTACAATCATGAATGCTTTATTCAAAAAGTAGTAAACAACCACTGATCTTGTGTTTCGACTTGACCTTTATTCCAAAATAGATTCCACATTAAAACCGCTGACATCTATATTTTAGCTCCTAACTTTATTCCAAAATGGCTCCTACCTTTATTCCAAAACATACAATTAAGTTCAGACTGAAACAGGTTGTCAAGTCCTCTCATCCCATGTTTTCTCCTTCCTCTTATCAGGGTAAGAGTATGGAGAAAAAGATCAATAATGAGATGGTAACTTGAGATCACCAAACGATGCCTATGACGGAAATGATTTTATATAGATTCACAGAAGATAAATGTACATTTTGATGTATGAGTCTGGATCAGCTTATTGTCTTGCTCAGGCCTCCTAAAAAAATGGGTGTAGCCTCTAAAAAAAATCTTGGTCGCCCGAAATGACCGTCCTACCTCTGCATGGAATATTCTCAAATTTTACTTAACTAGGATATAGTCACATTGTAAAAATTGAGTATATACTAAATATGATTAATAACGTAAAAGATTATGTTAATTATGTTATTCAATCATATATTCAATCTTATGGTAGGATAAACTCTTATTATGCAAGCGGAGACATTCCATACAGAATTAAGACATTCATTTTGAGCAACTTGGTGAAATTCTTAGAATAGCTCGAGTGAGACACTCAGGGGCGGACCCATGTGGTTTTGACCTGGGGCAGTCGCCCTAGGTCATAATTTTTTTTTATTTTTTTTAAAAATAAATTATCTCAAAGCTGGGACCTTGGGCAGGGCCATTGGATATATTTGGAGCATGATCTGGTGCAATTGCCCTAGGTCGGAATTGAAATCCTCACAAAGTTGAATGGGCTCATGGAGCATGCCCCATATGTCAAACTTATTGCTCCACATATATTTAAAGATAGCCCCACATATATAAAACTTAGTTGGTAAAAAAAGAAGAAAAGAAAACGTTGCGGCAACACATCACTTCCTCTTCTTTCGAAACATCTGTGCGCCGGTTGTAAATTGAGCTCCTCGTTTCCAATCCCTATGTACTGTGTAGACTACTGCATCTTCATCTGTCAACACATATTTAGAATAATTCTTCATAATCACTTTATATATCTAAATCTGAATGCTTAATCTCCAATTTCTATTTCCAAACCCCGAATCCCTAAATCCTAATCCAAACCCAAAGCCCTAAACCACCAAATCTGAACGTATCTTTAAAAATCCAAAGATGACCAAATTCATTTCTGTTATCCTGTCTTCTTACTCCTACTATGATTCAAAGACTGAATTTCGTTCCCATTATCCAAAGGTTGGAGGCTTTGAGAAAGTGAAAGAAATGGAAAGAATGAGTGTCCTCAAAATGTTCTTATATTTAGTTTTTCTCACACACCCACTCACCTTGAATTTGCAGCAACGTCCATTAGGCATTGATTTTGACATATAAATTTAGTGAAACATGATAATGTGAGTTTGAGTATCTAAAATCTAAGTTAAAATTATTTTTTTTATCCATCTAAAGCTTTTGGGTACTTCTAATTAACATCCTAACCTCTTCATTGCCCAATTTTCAATAACTTTATGCATCTAGTTGAGTTTCACGAGTGAGGACATTTTCTAAAGAAAAACATATAGGTGCTATTTGGTAATGAAAAAAAAGTCTGGAAAAGTGTAGCAAATGTTTTTTTTTTATTTTTTTTATTTTTTTTTTTATTGTTAAGTCTATCAAAATTTTAGCCCCACCTAAATGAAAATCCTGGGTCCACCACTGGAGACACTAATAGTGTCCGGTCTCTTGATTTATTATTATTCTTTCTGGAATTAAATAACTAGTCTTGCATAAGCCTCCAACCTTTATGGCCAAACAAGGATGTTATTGGCATCAAGCATTTGGCACCACCACCAAGTAAAGAATTTTGATCAGCTTTAGGCGCAGGGACTCACAAGATAGGTGGCTTCCATGCATTCAAAAGTGATGTGTATTTTTTAAAATCTTCATTTTCCACCAAGCATATATTAACGGGCATTCACAGGTCATATCCCATTCCTTCTCTTCTCCTTGCTCATTTCAAGTTAAGAGTGTTGGGAAGGAGGATAACAATAACACTCACCAAGAATTAAATGGTAGAAACCATTTCTCTAGTAGAAATTGTAGCTGTGCCTGTTGAAGGATTTGAGGAGGGGAATAGCCAGCAGAGCCAAATTGCTGCTGCTTCTTCTTCTTCATCTTCTTCTCCTTCTTCGTGTCGTCTTCTTCTTATGATGGTGATGATGATAATGATATTGTCCGAGAAGAAGCAAACAAGGAGAAAAAGGCCCCTATCTTTTTGGATGGAGATTGGGTTTCCTCGATCAAAGAAAAGCTCCTTATTGAGCAAGGAAGACTAATAGCATCAGCAACTAGCATTTCATGCTCCATCCACCGAGTTCCACACAGCCTTCGTTGTATATACAATGAGAATTCCTATGTTCCTCAAATTGTCTCAATAGGCTCGTTTCACCACGAAAAAAGAAGAGGTGAACTACAAGCCATGGAGGAACACAAATGGAGATATCTAATTAGAATTCTTTCTCGTAATGGAAGCGACAGTTCGGAACGATAATTGGTCGCTATTAAAGAGTGGAAGAACGAGCTCGGAAATGCTACTCAGAGGAGATCACGCTTCGCAGCAATACTTTAGTAGAAATGATGGTGCTGGATGGTTGCTTCATTATTGAGCTCTTCCGCAAGTACTAGCATAAAGATTACAATGATGACCCCATCTTTCAAATGGAATGGGTGCAGACAGCGGTACAGGCTGACCTGGTAATGCTTGAAAACCAGATTCCGTTTTTCATTCTCCAATGTCTATTTGATCTCATAGATGTTTCATGTCCATCTCCTCCACTTTAAGATAGGGCCATTTATTTCTTAGATGGCTATGGGTTGGACGCAGCCAACAAATTAAGAATCATGGATTCCAATATCCAAATCCAACATCTACTTCATTTAATTTACACTAATCTTGTTCTCTTCACCAATGAAAAGTGTTCAGAGGAACGTTGCTCAGTAATGATCCCTTGTGCATCCAAACTTGAAGAGGGAGAAATTATGTTTAGACTAGCAACTTCTTCGACATAAAGTTTCACAAGGGAGTAATTGAAATCTCCCATATAGAGTTTGGAGATAAGACAAACGTAACATTTCTTAACCTCATTGCGTTCGAGCGATGTTATTGCCCCTGCAAGAAATACATCTCAGCATACACCATGTTCATGGATTTCTCATCAACACAAGCAAGGACGTAGAAATTCTCTCTGAAAAAGGAATCATTAGCATTGATCTGGGCAATGAGGAACGTGTGGCCGCCCTCTTCAACAACATGGGAAGCGAGTTAACACTACTTAATTATGAGATTTATTTGTCAAGTGTCTGTAATGAAATCAGTCAGTACTGTGAGAGTGCTTGGCCGAAATTGAGAGCATCCTTGGTGCATGAATACTTCAAAAATCCATGGGCGATCATATCCTTTATTGCTGCCCTTGTCTTGCTACTGCTTACTATGACACAAACTATTAGGTCTCGTCCCGAGTTAATCGAGATTAACTCATTGGAAATTAAGATAATTAAATGTGTTTAATTAAGCTAATGATGGTTTATGGCCAAGTGGAATTGAATTAGCCGAAATTGAATGAATTAGGCTTAATGAAATGATAAAGAATGAAATTGAATGAATTGAATGGAGTTTAGGCTCAAACAAGGAAACTGAAGACTTTTTCGTAAATATGAATTTTCACGTATCTTGCCGAATACGGAAACTCTTGATAACAACACACATATCTCGATGAGTACGTTAACTTTCATAAAAGACTCGAAGTTGTTTGACGAGAATTGGATCAAATGACCCTTTATTTGACTTGAATCGTAAATTAGAAGAGATAGTAGACTAAAGTGCAAAATAGGGCTTATATATGAATGAGATGAGTTCATTCATCTCATTTTTCATCTCCAGCAAACCCTAGACACCTTCTTTTCTTCTTCTTCTTTTATCTTCTTCATTAAGTGTGAGTTTGGAGTGGTCCAAGTGAAGAGAACTTCATCTTCTTCATCTACTCCATCTCCTTCATCCTTTTCTTTGAGTTTTCCTCGGAAGAAAAGCTTCAAGTTGAGAAGTTTCCACTCAAATCCAAGTTAAGGAAGGGTTTCTTGTCAATCACTCTTCAAATAGAGGCAAGTATATACATTTCTAATAATTTATGATGTTGTAGAGCTTGTATGAACTCAAGGAGTTCAAAATATGAATTTTGTTTTAAAGTTTCTAAAGCTCCAGAATTTAGTTATGGGAGTAATTTGGCTAGCCGCAGTGCTAACCGCCAAAAACCCACAAATTGGTCAGTTTCTGGAAAGTTGACCACCAGCTGACTGCTAAATTTCGATTAGCCGAAATTTAAATTTCAGCTAGCCGCAAAGTAACCGTAAGCTAATCGAAATTGAAATTTCGGCTAGCCGCCAGTCAGTTTCGGCTAACCGCCAATCAAAATACGGTTAACCTCCAAGTGACCGCTAAGGTGACCGCCACTGGGGAAAATTACAGAGTAAGTTCTGACTCTTGTGAATTGAGAGCCTAACTATTGAGGCTAGTATTCGTGATATCTAAACCTTCGTAAGTATTAGCTAAGGTTATCAGAATGCACAATTTGATTACAGTAATGTCATTCACAGTAACACGTGCATCGATAATGAACGTTTTACTCAATTGTTTGGTTTAAATAATTATTTATAATTGGATTATATGATTGACCAGAATGACTGATTTGAATTGAATTGTGAGTCCGGCACTACATAGTGGTTTCCTAAGTTTATTATGAAACTAAATTGAATAATGCAATGAATAAAAGAATTAATGAACGAATAGTTACTGAAAGTAAGAATGTAATAAACAATCCTACTAAGAATGTAATAAACAATCCTACTTTAGTAGATGTAATTGGGGGCGTTCCAGAACTTGACACCAGTGATCTCTGATCAAGACACTGGGAGATCTCACCATATTGGACCGAAAGGTCATAGACTGAAAAGTCACTGAAATGAAAAGCCACACATTGGACCAATGAGTCCCACTGATAAGCCATTAATAAATGCTTAACATGATTAATGAATTGAATGAAAATAAATAAAATAAATAAATGTGAATTACTTTCTTTGGGAAGAAATTGAATTGAAATGAAACCAATACTATTATAGTTGCCAATATAGCTATTGTTAATACTGTAATTGTTGTACATGATGTTGATATAGAATTGAATTGTCTAGAATTGTTAAATCCGTAAGTTGATAGAAATAACATGTGCTACCATAGAATTGTATATAGATTGTTTAACCGTCGTGTTCACGATGTTACTGATGATATTACAGGCCTAGTTGCCCATGCCGGTTAGGCAGAGGCCGAGCCGCCAACGAAAGATGCCCATCTGATGCCCCCAGGAGGTTTAATCGAATGGACTTAAATCGGAGTGCCAACGAATAGAATGTTTGGAAGTATTTGATAGACACTTTTCTATATTCATCTTGAATTGTAAATGATGTCCATTGCATTGTATTTTGAATATGCAGTGGTTGATTTAATTAAGATGTAATTATGTATATTGACTTTACTTTTTGTAAATGACTTATTCAGTTTTTAAATAATTGTCAATGTCTACGTACATGTATTTCCGCAAATGTACATTGACAGGTACTAATGCAAGATCCCTTGTGAACTTTTTCTTGACTTCGGTTAATTCGAGGTTTATGGGAGTAAGTATGATTGACTTCGCGACCCGGGGTTAAGCCCTGATTACTCTGATCTCGGGCTCGGGTCTTGACACAAACCTTCTTCTCTTCATTTCCCAAGTTTGCATATGGAGGTTAGCCTTGCATGGTTTCTCCAATGAATTATATTGTTCACTTTATAGATGGTTGCTCCTGTTGGCTACCGTAAAATAATAGCAAAGACACACATAGAATTTTGGATAAAAACCAAAGCACTCTCCTTGGATAACTCAATTTTTCTACTAATTTCATAACACATACAAATGAGGATAGCACCTCTTTATATAGTCTAAAAGGACCTAACAAACTCGGGACAAGTGTCCCATGATTACATAAAAGGAGGAGTAGAAAAGGTAAACTCAATACCAATTGCTCACAACGTGTAAGTGAATGTTGTTGACAAAATCAACTAGTAGACCAGTCAATAAGACCATTTGAGCAACTACATTTGAATTTTTTTTTTAACAGCTCCTCTACATGGTACTACACCACTGCATGTTTCAAAAATGTCTTGATGTCTAAACTTCTGTACAAGTCATGCTAATGTTTTGATGACCTACAAATGACCACACAAATTATATATATATATATATATATATTTTTAGGGCATCCCTAAAAGGCTTTTGACCCAATAGGAGTAATGCCCCAGGTGGCGCCTGCTAAACCCACATATGGGTAGATCTGAGGCGGGTTTCGAACATATGAAATGGAGTTTAAACCCACAATTTATGCCACTCCACCGACTCCGAAGTGGGTATCACGTGAGTCTTTTGGTGTACGCTTTCATACTTTGTCTTTGGTTTGATAACATAAGTTAAAACTCTTTTACATAGCCACCCCCCCCCCCCCCCCCCAAAAAAAAAAAAAAAAAAAAAAAAAAAAAAAAAAGATAAAACTCTTTTGTTTAGATAAATCCCAATACAGTTCAAGCACATATTGATTAAAATCTTGAAACAACAGGGCCAAGATAATTGCATCAATTTAAACTGCGAAATTGATCCTACCATTGGTCGACTGGATGCATGTGAAAAGACATGGATAAATCTGATCATGTGATTGAATCTTTGTACAATTACGCTGGAGGAAACTTTACATCTTATGGACAATCCAATTACAAAAGTTGGGCCCAATGTAATAGAAACTATAATCTAACATATCATTTTCAGTTAGTCATAATCATACCTTTCTTCGCTCCAACAGTTAACACTCTCTTTGGAGAGGAGTTAAAGCCTAATATAGGTAAACTACGGCAGAGGAACCAACTTGAACGCTTTAGATCTTTGGAAGGTTCACCTGCACATAAGGGGATCTCTGTGTGTGATCTTTGTTCTGTGTGGCTTGATTGGTGCTCCAAGCACAACAAACTGGTATCAGAGCGTAGAAATTTATTTCTGCGATATCTTAGCCATTCGAAGCCGAATTTCAGATCCGTTTCTTCCAGCGTGCTCATAGTGACCAGATCTACGCAAGTGCTGTAAAAGATTTGCAAAATGGCTGCAAAATTTGAAATTGAAAAGTTCAATGGAAACAATGACTTTAGTTTATGGCGATTGAATATGCATGCTTTGCTGGTTCAAAATGGTTTGCATAAAGCTTTGAAGGGAAAGAATGCTTTGTCTGACAAACTGCCACATGATGGAAAGGATGAGTTGCTGGAAAAGGAATACTGTCAGATTCTGCTGTTTCTGTGCAATGGTGTACTGCGAAAGGTTGCTCAAGAAAAAACTGTTGTTGGCATATGGCAGAAGTTGGAGAACTTGTACATCACAAAATCTCTCATGAATCGCTTGTATATGAAGAAGCGGTTGTTTACCTTACAAATGCAGAAGGTTATGTCCGTTTCAAACCACCTTGATTCTTTCACAAAAGCTATTATGGATCTTCAAAATATAGATGTTAAAATTGATGATGAGGACCAAGCCATTATGTTGTTATGTTCATTACCACCATCGTATGAGAACTTTGTTGATACCATGATGCATGGTAGAGAAACTCTATCCAAGGAGGATGTTGAGTCAGCCTTGAACTCCAAGGAGTTAAAGAAAAAGGTTGCTACAAAAAATAATGACAGTTCTGGTAAGGGTTTGGTAGTGCGTGGCAGAACATACAAGAAATGGCAGAACAGAGCAGGTTGCTTTAGGTCAAAATCAAAAACTAGAAAACTAAAGTGCTTCCAATGTTATAAGGAATGACACTTTAGAAAAGATTGTCCAGAGCGCAAAGGACAGGAGAAAGCACATAATTCTAGAAATGTAGTCGATGTTGCAGAAGACAGTTCTGATGGTGTAAATGTTCTTTCTGTTACTGTTGGTAGCTCAGGTGATGAGTGGATCCTTGATTTGAGTTGTTCCTACCGTATGTGTCTTAATAGGGACTGGTTTGCCACTTATCATTCTATAGATGGTGGTAAAGTTCTAATGGGGAACAATGCAACCTGTAAGGTTGTTGGGATATGATCAATCCGAATTAAGATGTATGACGGTATTGTAAGAACTTTGTCCAATGTCAGGCACATTCCAGAGTTAAAGAAAAATCTGGTTTCTTTCGGTACGCTTGACTCCAACGGCTGTACCTACAAAGTTGGAGGTGGAGTTATGAGAATCTCAAAGGGTGCTCTTGTAGTGATGAAGGGACAAAAGCATAATGGCCTCTACTTTCTTCAAGGTAGCACAGTTACAGGTGTTGCTGCTGTGTTGTCCTCATATTCAGATTTGGAAACTATCAAGTTATGGCATATGCGACTTAGGTATATGAGTGAGAGAGGTATGGATGAGCTAAGTAAATAAAGTTTACTCTATGGCGTGAAAAGTAATGCAGAGTCAAGTTCAGCACAACAGTTTATCGGACCAAGGGCACTTTGGATTATATCCATTCTGACCTTTGGGGTCCCTCTGGTGTTCCATCTCTGGGAGGTAGCTGATATATGTTGACCTTCATCAATAAAAATTCTCTGAAGGTTTGGGTATATATCTTAAAGCACAAGAATGAAGTGTTTGTATAGTTCAAGCAATGAAAGGCTATGATCGAGAAGCATACGGGTAAATAGATCAAGCGCTTGAGGACTGACAATGGCTTGGAATTCTGCGGAGGTACTTTTAATGAGTTCTGCAAGAATGAATGTATTATGAGACATCGCACAGTCAGAAATACACCACAACATAATGGAGTTGCAGAACGGATGAAAAAACTATTCTCGAAAGGACCTGTTACATGCTCTGTAATGCAGGGTTACCTAGAAAGTTATGGGCGGAAGCTGTTAATACAGCTTGTTATCTGATCAACTGGTCTCCATCAACAACTATCGAGTGTAAAACTTCTGAAGATGTATGGTCTGGATCTCCTGCTGATTACACCAATTTGAAAATATTTGGTTGTCTTGCTTATGCTCATGTGAATGATGGTAAGCTTAAACTAAGGGCAAGAAAGTGCATATTTCTAGGGTTTGCACAAGGGGTGAAGGGATATAGGCTTTGGTGCCTAGATGGAAAATCACCCAAATGCATTATTAGCAGAGACGTGACATTTGCTGAGTCTGTTATGTTGAAACCGAAGGAGTGCATTGATGCTGGAAATGACAATGGTGTCAGTAAACAGGTGGAGGAACAAAACGGTATCAGTAAACAGGTGGAGCTTGAGAAGGAAGCTTTATAAAACTTACAGGATAAAGTGCAAGCAGATGTCCCAGTTCGATAGGATGTAGAGGAGTTGCAAAACTCAATCGAGGAAACTGCAGTTCCGAATGATTATCTGCTTACCAGGGACAGAGAGACGAGGCAAATTAAGCAACCTCAGAGATACGGGTATGAAGATATTGTTGCCTACGCTCTTAATACAGTTGAGAGTATTGAGTCAGAGTCGATGATATATCAGGATGCTGTCACTAGCAAAGAATCAGCAAGATGGGCGGTAGCAATGGGTGAGGAGATTGAATCTCTTCACAAAAATAAAACTTGGGAGTTGGTGAAACTGCCGATGGGCCAGAAGATTGTTGGTTGCAAATGGGTCTTCAAGAAAAAGGAAGGAACTCCAAGGGATACTAGGCTTAAAACACGACTGATTGCAAAAGGCTATACTCAGAGGGAGGTTGTTGACTTCAATGAAGTGTTCTCTTCCGTGGTGAAACATAGTTTTATCCGGGTGCTACTTGCTATGGTTGCTCTATTGGACTTAGAGCTGGACCAGCTCGAGGCCAAGACTGCGTTTTTACAGGGCGAGCAAGAAGAAAAAATTTATATGCATCAACCAGAGGGGTTTGAAATCCAAGGTAAGGAGGATCATGTTTGCTTACTAAAAAAATTGTTGTATGGCCTAAAACAATTGCCTAGACGGTGGTATAAGCGTTTCGATACCTTTATGGTTGGAAACGGTTATTGCAAGAGTGGGTATGACAATTGTGTCTACCACAAGAAGCTTCCAAATGGTTCTTTTATTTATTTTTTGTTATATGTTGATGACATGTTAATTGCTGCTAAGGACATGTTTGAGATAAACAGGCTGAATGCTCAGCTTGATGGTGAATTTGAAATGAAAGACTTAGGTGCTACGAAGAAAATTCTTGGGATGGAGATTTGAAGGGACCGGAAAATAGGCAAATTGTCTTTATCACAAAAGGGGTACCTTGAGAAGGTTCTGGAGCGCTTTGGTATGTAAAGCTCGAAACCTGTGAATACTCCACTGGCAGCCCATTTTAAACTTTCCGCTACTTTATCACCGCAAACTTAGAAAGAGATGGAGCACATGTCTCATGTTCCTTATGCTAGTGCAGCTGGGAGTATCATGTATGCCATGGTTTGTACAAGGCCAGACATTTCACATGCGGTTAGTGTAGTTAGTAGATACATGGATAACCAAGGGAAGGCCCATTGGCAGGCAGTGAAATGGATAATCCGATACTTGAAAGGTACTATTGATGTTGGGATAATGTATGATAGAAACAACAACACTTATGGAAGTTTTATTGGATATATTGATTCAGATTTTGCTAGAGATTTAGATAGAAAAATGTCCTTGACAGTTTATGTCTTCACTTTTGCTAGTGGTGCTATTAGTTGGAAGGCAGCGTTGCAATCCAAAGCTGTCTTGTCTACCACTGAAGTAGAATACATGGTAGCTACGAAGGCAGTGAAGGAAGTTATTTGGCTGACAGGCTTGGTTGGAGATCTCGGATTGAAACAGAAGCTGACTACTGTTTTCAGCAACAGTCAGAGTGCGATCGATCTGACACACAATCCTAAGTGTCATGAAAAAACCAAACACATTGATGTCAGGGCACACTTCATTTGAGACGTCATCTCTGAGGGTGCTATTGAAATCATTAAGATTGCTACTGTAGAGAATCCAGCAGACATGATGACCAAGACTATTTTAGCAATCAAGTTTATGCATTGCTTGGACTTGATCGGAGTGATCAGTACCTGAGTGCCCTAAGGGGCAGATGGAGATGGTGAGACGTATTCTGTGCTATGAGGATCGACTCCTATGTTTTCCAAGGTGGAGATTTGTCAACATGATGGCTCAATAGGAGCTATCATTGTTAACTTGACCTTACCACGAACCAACTGCATGCGCCAGTTGACAAGCTGACATTAGCATGGTGCAAAGCATGATGAGGCATGGTGCAAAGCATGGGCAAAGGTAAGGCTTCCCATACTCTTGAGTCTATAAATAGAAGCATCCTGTATTGTATTGGAAGTGTGAAGAACACAAGAAGCTAGCAGCTTGATAGAGAGAGTGTCTGTGTGTACTTGGGATTGGGGTTGTGTGTGAAAAACTCCATTGTTGGCTCAATAGGAGCTATCATTGTTGACTTGACCTTACCACGGACCAGCAGCATGGGCCAGCTGACAAGCTAACATTGGCATGGTGCAAAGCATAGGCAAAGGTAGGGCTTCCCATACTCTTGAGTCTATAAATAGAAGCATCCTGTATTGTGTTGGAAGTGTGAAGAACACAACAAGTTAGCAGCTTGATAGAGAGAGTGTCTGTGGGTGTACTTGGGATTGGGGTTGTGTGCGAAAAACTCCAATGTTGGCTCAATAGGAGCTATCATTGTTGACATACCTTACCACGGACCAGCAGCATGGGCCAGTTGACAAGCTGACATTGGCATGGTGCAAAGCATGGGCAAAGGTAAGGCTTACCATACTCTTGAGTCTATAAACAGAAGCATCTTGTATTGGGTTGGAAGTGTGAAGAACACAGCAAGCTAGCAGCTTGATAGAGAGAGTGTCTGTGGGAGTACCTGGGATTGGGGTTGTGTGTGAAAAACTCCATTGTAATCTTTCCTCATAGTGATATTCTTGTCGTCTTCTCCCGTGGATGTAGGCTCAAGCCGAACCATGTAAAACCTTGTGTTATCTCTATGTGTGATCTCTGTTCTGTGTGGCTTGATTGGTGCTCCAAGCACAACACCTTTCTTCGCTCCAACAATTAACACTCTCTTTGGAGAGGAGCTAAGGCCTAATATAGGTAAAACAGGGCAGAGGAACCAACTTGAACGCTTTAGATTTTTGGAAGGTTCACCTGCACATAGAATTTTGTGTATAGAGAGTAATTTTCATGGATGGTCAAGCTATTCCTAAGCTTGGAACAATCCATCCAGTGGGGCCGGCCTAGATGATCAATAATCATTGTGACAATCGTAAGAGAGGTAAGGCTTTGAAAGGTCACTCTATGACCCACCTGTTGCAAAAATCTGGAACTATTCAATCTAGGAATGTAGTGCTTCAAAGGCATCATATTACTCCAAATCCTAGCCATTCAATAAAGTCGAATGGAGCCAAGATTTGCAATTTAATTAAAGGGCTTACAAGACTGAGTCGAGCGTCCAATTTGGGTCAATGCTAATTTGCAATGGTTAATGAGTTTGAAGGGCCTAGATTGATCCAAGTGGCCTAGTCGTTCATAGAATTTTCAATACACAACATGCAAGAAAGGTCAAATTGATCTATGTAGCCATGGTCCATATTGAGTCTACCTATGATCATCTTACTTCACATGAATTAGCACCAGACCTGATTTGAAACTCGTTGGACTATAATCCACCTTTGGATTTTACATGTTAAAAATTGTTTTCATTTTTCCATCCCCCAACTGAAGGGGTTGTCCTTGACAATAAGGGAAAGATACAATCACCAATGACCGTATGTGTGTTTGTGGTTATGAGCTAGTTTGGATCCTTCAACCTAGCCCAGTTTGATCTATCAATCCCCTCACATTTAGCACCCCTCCTCACCTAATCCCCCCAAGCCTTTGTTGAATTGGAACTCCCAAACTTAAGACTGCTCCATTTAGTAATCACAATTCCAATGAAAACCCAAATTATTGAAGCTTCTGAAGTAATTAAAAGTTAAGGACAAAAGATTAAGGGGTCACGATGTTGTCCTGGGGCTGATTTTATTAAGGGTGTTCATGGGCCGGGCCAGCCTGAGCCAGATCCCAGCCTGGCCCGTTTTAGGCCAGGCTTAGATATGTAATTTGGGCTCATTTAATAATTGGGTTGGGCTTAGATTAAGTGAAAGAAAGCCCAAAGCCCGGCCCATGTAAGGAGTGCGTGTAATTTAATTTAATTAGGCCAAAACTTTTCTAGAAAGCCCACGAAATTGATCAAAAGCCCGGTTTAGCCCAGCCCAGTTGACTAAATGGGCGGGCACATGCCTAACTTTATGGCCCATTTCGGGCTTGGGCGTGGACTGGCCTAGTGTTTCTAAAGTCGGGCCAGGCCTGAATATGCCTGATCAGCCCAGCCTGGCCTATGAACACCCCTATATTTTATTGTATTGCATTGTAAGATGGATCACTTATGTTTCTACACTTGTCAATACTCATTTAGCTCAAAAATGTTATGCATTGCGTCTATGCAACATTGTGGCCGTACTTGAGAAACACTAGACACCCCAATATTGGTAAGGTTTCTCAACTTACACAGTAGCTCGAGATTCAATCTCATTCCTTGGCCAAGTAGGTTGTCTCAAAGCTAATAAAATAATAAAAATCATTTTTCTATGCTACATTTATGATATTAGTTAAACATTATTTAATTTAAGAGGTCTTTTCCTATAGCTTACCTTTAGAGATAGGTTTTCCCTCCTTTCTAAAAACTCTGATTTTCCCTGCACCTTCTCAATGTTAGGGGAAATGTCAAAACTACCCAAACCTTTTCTTGAAACATCCTCATCCTTTGATTTTTACTGTTTCCCCCTCTTGGTATGATTTCTATTTTCCTCTTTCTTTATCAGACATTTGGTCATTGCATCATGTGTGGCCCACCTCCAAGTGTACAATCCACCTTTACCTATTAAAGTAAAATACGATACCATGAACATATTGGGAGTGGTTGTTCATATGATCAAAACTTTAAACAATGAAAGATGGGGCTCAAATAGCATAAATTAATTATATCTCCATTTCTTCTTTTTATACATTGGTCTTTTTTCCATGACCGTACATTTTCTAGGTCCTAACACTAGAAATCACATTGATTGATTGATAGTAAGGATGGAATGCTCATGAAACTTTGGTTGGTTATCTTGCTTAGAGCCGATTTTATTGTATGAAAATAATTCTTAGGAATTATAAGGAACCACTTTACCACTAATAATTTAACCTGAACATATAACATGGCTTACTTATTTGCAAGGAATCGAATTATCACGGATTTAAAGAAATGAATTCGTTATTGTTAAAATATGATATATTAGTATGAATCTGAATTTCTAAGAATTCAAAAGAACCCATTATACCATGAAATATAGGACCTATTAGTTCACATTAAATTGATTTCCTATAAATTCAAAGGAACTTGTTTTACCATAAAATCCCTTCTCTTGAGATTTTATAAAATGTTTGTTTGCATGAATATAATTCCGAGAAAATAAAAAAAAAAAACCCATTTTACCATAGATTCTTTATCTTGAAAATATAATTGGAGATTTTTTTTTAATTAAATTGAGTTCCTAGAAAATGGTGTCGTCATCTTGTCATTTAAAAAGATATTGAAACAAAATTATAAAGTTATTGACCATTTCTTTCATTTGAAAATTAAGGTCAATCTTGAATTTAGAGTATATTATCATATGGGATGATTGTCAAATTGCTTAGTTCAAAATCTATTGAATGTATTGGAAATTGCCAAACAACAACAATATTGAAATATTTTAATATTAAAATACTTTATTATGTAATATTTTATATTTTTGTAGTATTTAAATATAGAAATATTTTATTCTGTACATATCCATCCAAACATTCCGTAAGAGATAAAAGCATATAAGAAAATGCATATTAGTTCATCACTTTTCAATTATAATAATGCTATATATTTTCATCCAAACCCATTTAGACCATTGCATTTTAAAACTCACAAATGTAATAATACAAGTTTGACTGTTTTCATTGACCAAATCCTAACCTATTTACAAGAATGCATTTTTTTTATGTTATAGCCCACACTATGGGTATTTTAGTCCTAAAATGGTGTAATTGTAGCTCAGGGGAAATATTCAAACTTTGAAAAAAGTTGGAGGGAAAAGTCATCTCTAACGGTAAGTTATAGGGAAAAACCTCTTAATTTAATATAGTATGGTACAATACAGTATAAACTTATAAAATACATAATAGGCCCAATAAGAATCCTTAGGCTTTGAACCCTAGTCTTGGATCTAGCCCATTAAAGGTCTCCAACCATAAAAATGGATCTAGGTTTGGCTGCGGGACTCAAATGCACATCCAAGGCTACCTAAGTAGACTAAATTCAAGCCAGGTCAAGTCAAATTGAGACCCGTTAACTGCCTTATTAATTTTAAGCAACCCCAAGGGGTTGGCCGAGTAGTCAGAACCACGGTTCCTCTCTCTTTCAGAGCTAGAGGTCTTGGTATCGACCCCCGGCTCCCCCTTCTTAAGGAATCGAAGGTTGAGTCCACTAGTGCTACCATCTTGGAGCCACAGGGGTGTTTAACCGGCTTCCCTCTAGGCCCGAAGGGATTAGTCCAGCCCAAAGGGTTGGGAACCCTCCGATAGAAAAAATTTTTAATCTTAAGCAGCCACGACTTTTGAATAATTTGGATCTTTACAATGTGGACCAAATATGTATGGATTTTCTTCAAACCTTTTTTGACCATAATGGTGCAGTTAACCTTATGTAATCATTCCCTTGTGCGATATGTGGTTCTCATATTACAAGTTAATTTAAAGTATGAAAGTACACTTATAGAGTTATATATATCACATGTGCTGTGATCAAAGGCTTAGATTGTCAAACAACAATCATTATTTGTACAGAAGCTTACACATCATGGCAATTTTGAAACATGTAGTAGTGTAAATGTAATACAATGCAGACAAGGAGCAACCATACAGAGAGAGCACTAATTGATCGGAAGCTCGCACTGGAGGATCCGACCAAGGCAAGGTGCTAGAGGAACGCCTAAAACTTTGAATCTTCGTTCTCGGAGAAGATTGAAAAGGCGGACCCACCTCGGTGGTTTTCCATTCCCAAGCTGAGGATCTATGATGGAAGTTCGGATCTTGCCTAGCTACCTCGTCCAGCATTTCCAACACTCCATGGCATTATAGATTGGGAATGAGCCCCTAATGTGCAAAGTTTTTCCCTCTAGTTTGGGAGACTTAGCCTTGAAATGGTTCTTCCGCTTGAAGCCAAGGTCGATCTGCAGCTTTTGGGAATTGGCTAGATCATTTGTGACACATTTCGTAACATATTCCAAGCAGCCCAAAGGCATTGGGGCACTATTGTCTCTCAGGAAGTAGAGCTCGGAGAGCCTCAAGGAGTTCAGCACACGTTATTTACGTCTATAATGAGGCTGAAGGCATCAACGAGCCGGTGGTCGTGGCGACCTTTAAGCTCGGATTACTGAGGGAAAGCTAGCTACGCCAATCTTTGACAAAGCGTTGTCCTACTACGCAACGAGAACTGATGGAGCGGATTGAGGAATTTATAAAGCTGGAAGAAGATTTGGGAGTGTCCGAGCCTAGGTGGACCCACCCTACAGAAGATGGATCCAGAAGGAAGAGGAAAAGGGAGATGGGAGAAGGATCGGACAGGAGAACAGGTCGTACCGAACCCATGAAAATAGCCTAAGAAAGGGTGCTTACAATCTTTAAAGATCCAATCTACAAAATCCTAACCCAAATCAAAGACAAGCCATGCTTCAAGAGGCCTTCCAAGATGGAGAACGACTTCAGATGCCGGAATTTGAACTTGTGGTGTTCTTACCACCGGGAGAACAGCCATCTGACAAAGAACTGTCGGATGCTAAAGCAACATCTAGAAGATCTGGTAAAAAAAGGCAACCTGAAGGAATATATGGGAGACGAACGAGCTAGGAAGGACCGGGGGACCCAGATCGAAAAGAAGGCAAGAACTTCGTCTAGGACAGAGCCCCAATCGGTGTGATCGATGTGGCGCATGGGGTGATAAATCTGTCCGAAGTAACGGCGCAATCCATCAGGACTCAGCAAAAGCTGGCAGCACATTTAAAGGAGGTATATCAAATGGGCACCAAGCCAAGCTTTGTCAACAGGTCAAGAGATGTCAAATGAGAGATCTCATTCTCAGACAAAGACTTGCAGGATGTGGTCCAGCCTCCAATGATGGTCTGGTGCTGACCCTACGAGTACAAGAATACGACGTAAGGAGAATGCTGATATACTTGGGAAGCTCGTCGGAGATTATGTGCGCCGAGCTGTTTGCAAAGCTAGGCCCGAAGAAATCAAATTTGAGGCCGACCTCCATACCCCTGTTCGGGTTCAGTGGGCAGGTGATGCATCCGAAGGGCCTGGTAACAGTGCAGGTTGGTGCTTGTCCCATGCGCCTAGATGTGGAGTTCTTGGTAGTGGATGTGCCATCTCCCTACAATGAATAATGGGTCGAACTTGGATTCATCGCATGAAAGCAGTACCATCGACTTACCACCAAAGATTCGCTTTCCGACGCCAAGGATAATTATGGAGATCAGAGGGGATCAAATAGCTTCAAGGAGCTGCTTGGTTACGACGATCAAAGGAAAGGCAAAGAAGGAGAATTCGGAAGGCATGTGCTTGGAGGCCGATCATAAATAACAACTGCAATTGGATCTATTGCAGGTCGAAGATCAAATGGCCAACCTGACTGAAGAAGCCATGGAAGACCAGCAAAAGATCTCGGTGGATGGAATGGATCAGGAGTGGTACTAGAAGGTCGGATCGTCCATGACCGAAGACGGGCAAAGTAGCTTGGTTCAACTGCTCAGTCAAAACTCTGATGTTTTCGCCTGGACTCCATATGAGATGCCTGGGGTTGACCCCGGAGTAATCAACCACAAGCTAGGCTTGGACCCCAAAGCAAGAATCATGACGCAGAAGCAGTGGAAGCTCGCCCTGGAGAGTCGAGCAACAATGAGCGAGGAGGTTGACAAACTGCTAGAGGCTGATGCAATACGAGAAGTACACTATCCCGAATGGCTGTCAAGCACGGTGGTCGTTCCAAAAAAGGATAAGAAATGGAGGGTATGCATTGACTTCACCGATCTAAACAAGGCTTATCCCAAGGATAGCTTTCCACTCCCAAAAATTGATCAACTTATGGATTCCATAGAGGGACATGAGAGGATGAGCTTCTTGGATGCTTACCGAGAATACCACCAAATCGCAATGGCGGAGGCCGATCAAGAAAAAAATCATTCATAACATCGAAAGGTACATTCTGCTACAAAAGGATGCCCTTCAACATTCTAGAGGATGGTGACGAAAATATTTTTGGATTTGATTGGAAGAACAGTGGAAGCCTATGTCAATGATATGGTGGTAAAAAGCAAAAAGAAAGTCGGCCATGAGGAAGACTTAAAGTCAGTTTTCAGCATCCTGCGAAGGCACAAATTAAGACTGAATGCCTCGAAATGCTCATTCGGTGTCAGCTCAAGGAAATTCGTTGGATACATTGTGACCCAAAGAGGGATAGAAGCAAATTCCGACCAAATTCTGGTAGTACAAAAGGTGGAGCAGCCTAGCTCAAGGAAAGAAGTACAAAAGCTCACATGTATGCTTGTTGCTTTAAATAGCTTTATAGCAAGAAGTTCGAACAAGTGCTGACCGATGTTGCCCTTAAAAAGAGGGCAGAGAAAGTATAGGATGAAAAATGTGATGAAACACTTACACAGATCAAGCAGTATCTAAGTTCCCCCTGTTCTTTCCATCCAAGCCCCGGGGAGGAACTGGTATTGTACTTGGCAGTATCTCAACATGCAATTAGTGCGGCCCTTATGAGAGAGCAAGGAAAACACCATCTGTCGATCTACTTCATCAGCAAGATCTTGCTAGATGTAGAAACAAGACACCTGCCGCTAGAAAAACTTGCCCTAGCCTTGGTATGCGCTACTCGGAAGCTCAAGCACTACTTTCAAGCCCATATAATGAGGGTCTTGACCGAGCACCCTTTGCGAATAGTTTTTCAAAAGGCGGACTTGTTCGGAAGGTTGGTAAAGTGGGCAATAGAGCTCAGAGATCACGACATCTAGATAGCTCCTAGGAGTGCGATTAAGGGGCTGGTGGTGGCCGATTTCAAAGCCGAATTCACGTACAAGGAAGCGCCAAAGCAAAATAAAAAGACAAAAGGAAAGGAGCAACAAGGAGCTTGGTGAACAATGACAATTATATGTTGATGGAGTATCCAATTCATGAGGCTTGGGCGCTGGCATGTTGCTCATAACACCAGATGGAGCAGCAATAGAGCGGGCTGTGATGTTAGGATTCAATGCATCGAACAATGAAGCAGAGTACGAAACATTACTGTCTGAACTCAAGATGGCCAGGGAGCTTGGGGTCACGCAATTGATAGTCTATTGTGATTCACAGTTGGTTGTCAATCAACTAACTGGAGAATACGCAGCTTGGGATAATCGAATGGCCGCATATGTCCTTGAAGCAAAGCGTTTGAATGAAGAAATCGGTGATGTTAAGGTAAATCAGGTCAGCCGATTTTGGAAAGTAAGAAGAAAATCAGCCAGATTTTGGCAATCACCAACAAACAAACTTTACCCGCAGTCCTACTCAGGACCACACCTATAGTGTGTCGACCCTGATAATTAACGTAGAAAAACTCCTATGGGAAATCCATAATGGGTGCTGTGGGGGGCACATTGGGGGACGTAGCTTAGCCCACCGAGTTATGTCGCAGGGCTACTGGTGGCCATACATGCAAAAGGACGCCTTGCATTTTGTTCAGAAGTGTGAAAGATGTCAACGCTTCGGCAAAGACATCCTTTAGCATGCCGAGCTTCTGAACTCAATAGTGAGTCCTTAGTCGTTCGATAAATGGGGAATTGACATCGTCAGACCCATGCTTAGGTTCGCAGGTAATTTCAGGTTTCTCATCATTGTTAATGATTACTTTACTAAGTAGGTGGAAGCAGAGCCACTGACCTACATTAGGGAAAGTGATGCCAAGAGGTTCGTGTGGAAAAATATTATAACAAGATTTGGAATACCTCGGGCAATGGTTACGGACAATGGGAAACAGTTCGAGGGAGAAGCTTTCATACACTTATCTGAACGATATGGCATCTGGCATCACTTTTCAACCCCTGTCTATCCACAAAGTAATGGCCAAGCTGAAAGCTCCAACAAAACCTTGCTGGATGGCATAAAGAAAAGGCTACATGAGGCGAAGAGAGGATGGGTGAACGAAATCCCTACTGTCCTATGAGCCTATAGGACAACCCCGCGAAGATCCACCGGAGAAATTCCTTTCTCTCTAGCATACGGCATGGAAGCAATGATCCCTTTAGAGATCGGACTACCCACCACAAGGATGGAGGCTTACAGCCATGAGAAAAACAAAGAGATGATTGTCGAGCAGCTCGACACGGTAGAAGAACGAAGGGAGCAGACACTAATCAAATTAGCCACCTACCAGTAACAGGTAGCTCGGATGTTCTAGAAGAAGGTACGAAAGCGGGTGTTCAAGGTCGGAGATTTGGTCCTAAGAAAAATGCTCCCCAACACCAAGGACCCCAGTCACAAGAAGCTAGGACCGAACTGGGAAGAACAATACTGAGTGACTTTAGTTTGGGGAACAAGAGCCTATCACTTAGAGACGATCGAAGGAAAGGCGCTGCCAAGGCCACGGAACATAGCAAATTTAAAAAAATTCTATTTCTGATCTTTATACCAAAGGAATCGTTACTTTTGTATCTTCCATTCCATTTATGAAAAATATCTTATTAATGTTCTTGTGCCAAGGATAGATTTCTCTAAAAACTTGTGCATGGTCGGGGACCCGTAGTAGGAGCACACCCTATCGGGACGACCACGCAAATATAAGGCTAAGACCTGAAAATCATGGGTAGCAATGAACCCACTACTTCGTGCCGAAGGAGAAAAATCCTAACCGGGAAGAACCCAAACTAAGTTTACTGCACCGATCCCCTTTTTAACTAGTTGGTTAGGCATGACGATGTGAGTATTAGACTAAAAAGAGAGATTGGAAAGAACCAATAGTGGCAGTAGAAACAAGAAACAAACAATTTCATTCACAAAAGGGAAACAAACGTCCTACCACAAAAGCATTCCATTAAAAAAAAAAAAAAAAAACAGAGAGAGAAGAAGGGGGGAAGAAAATACTATGCCCACAGCTCGGGAAAACAGGCCAATGGCCACACAGCAGCAAAACAATAAAAGGTTTTTTTTGTTTTTTTCCTTCTCCAAACCATTAAACATCACCAGAAATAACAGGGACAAGCGGAGCAAAGTTGGCAGCAGGGGGAGTATCTCCTTCCCCAACCATAGGTGGGCTGACCTCTCCTTCTGGAGCCGACGTAAGGACCTCAGAAGGAGGTGGTTGGGCATCCTCGGGGTGAGCTCTGTGTCTGGCCCAAAGGGGGGAATCTTCCGGCACACATGCATCTCCGAGGCCCACATCATAAACCCGTTTGAATACAAGGTTCTTGACTTGCTCGACTTGCTTAAGGTAAATCGCCTCAACCTCCTCATAGACAGCGTTTTTCGACTTCTCCACGACGTCCCGCATCTCCACCTCCATTTCAGCTACCTTGGAACGAAGGACTCGAGCTCCATCTCGCTGGTAGTCAGGCGATTCAAAGCAGTGACTGCCATGGCTTCTGCAACCTACACAGCTTTTGAAAAATTAGCTAAGTTGGAGTCAGCCATGCGCCAAGCAGCTGTAGACGCGACCAGCTCCTTCTCGAGAGCCTCCACCTTCTACAGGTACTACTCCATATGCTCTGAGGCAAAGAACCACTTTTGGAGTCCCTGAGATAAAAAAAATTACGCTAAATTGAGGGCTGACCCAAAAGATGAGGCAATGGGAGAGCGACGACTTACTAGAAGGCACTGTTGAACTCTCATGGACACGAGATTGTGGTCGGACATGGCTCCATGTAGATTCATATCGGAGGGGAGAAGAATTGACTTGCCCGGCTGCAATGCCAAAGATGGAGACCCTGTTATGCCCTCCCCTAGAGAAGAGTGCGGCTCGCGTAAGGGACGAGATGAACCCTTATGTCCCGAGGAAGGAATGGGCTGAGGAGGCAGGGGAGGCAGGCAATCCTTAAACCACACGGAGAGCGGGTCAGAGTCATTAGAAGGCCTTTTCCTTAGCCCTCTTTAGGGTGGGGTCATGAGAAGGATCAGTAGGGCCGTTTTCGCCAAGAACAGATGGAGGATTTGAAGGAGTGGCCTTGCTGGCTCCTAAGGAGGGGAAGTCACCGAGATCCTTGAGGAGATTCTTCGCCTTGCGTTTAGGCATCACGGGAGAAGACCTTTTCGATCCGAGGAAAAAGAGCTATCAGATATGTTAAATATTGGGGTACACTTCGATTAGAATAGGAGGAAGTACTGGAGGGGGCAACCAGGCGCAAAGACCTCCTAGCGTCTCGTCTCCTACTAGGGGCAGACTGCTCAACAGGTGGAGACGGGTTAGAGGAATGCTGGGAGGCTTAAGATTAGGTGCTGATCGAGCTCCCCCAATAAGAAGGCTAAAGAGACTTTACTGCCGGAACCTTCCTCTAGGTCAAGCGTTGGACCGACTCCAGCGGATCGTGCTAAGGAGGGAGAGCTAGGAAGCTTTCATACAAACGCTTGTAGCAAAGCAGGATGTGAGCAACTCGGCCCCAAACTTTGAGCTCGGAAGGCCCTCGGAAGTCAAGCACCCTCTATAAATCCTCGGCCCAGAGAAGGGAATGAGGGACTTGGTTGATCGTCGAGTCTGCAAGCATAGGCAAAGAGGAGAACTGATAGAAAAAAAGGGGAGGCAGCAAAAACGAAAGTAAACCGAAAAACACTAGATAGGAAGAGGCCGACCTAGGTGGCCTGGGACTCGGTGAACTTCCTGCCTGATCCCACCCCAAGTGGTCGGCACTTCCCAGTTTCCACTCACAATAACAAAATCTCCTTTGTTAGGCTTGTTCGAATCTGGGAGATAGTGAAAGAGAATATTCAAGTCTCGGGATTTCAGATAGAAGACTGTCTTTTTGTTATTTAAAGGAATAAGGAGATAGCAGGACAAGATGTCAAAAACACCAAGGCTCATGCTGAGCAATCTGTTCAGAGCTGCAACCCCCATGATAATGCGGAATAGGTTGGGGGCACGCTGAAGAGGAAAAAGGTTTACGAAAGAAAGGAAGCGGAAAAGAAGAGGATCCAAAGGAAAGCGAATGCCACCCTCCACAATGGGTATGGTAGGGAAGGGCATAGCCTCTCAGGACCCTTTGTCGAGGGACTCCTCGGGTAGTGGCGTCAGATTTGGACATCCAGGGGGGATGCTGTACTTGCTCCTGAACTCGAAGACTTCCCCCAGAGTACTGAGAAGACCTTTCAGATTATCCATTTACAAAAAAAAAGGAGGGTAGAGAAGAGAACTTACTGTCTGAAAAACGAGAATGAAGAATGAGGAAGAATTATAGAGATCGAGGCTCTTAAAGAGGAAAGGGCATCAATTCAAAGAAGGTGACAATTCAGAGAAGACAGCATTTCGAGGGAGGCGACGATTCAAAGGAGCTCAGCAGGTAAGAGGAATGAAGAAGGGGAAAGATCTCCTTTGGGCGATTTAAGCCTGGAGGAGGGACAGATAAGGACATGACGTATTGGCGGCCGAAAGGACGGGACATTAATCCCGTGGACGCCGCGTGTCCCAGACGAACGAAATTTCTTCCAAGGCCCTTTTTTTCTCTGGGAAATGACAAGAAGAAAAGAGGCTTGGGGGGCAATTGTAGGGGGAGTTTGAAACCATCCTGGGCAGGGTTTGGTCAAGGTTGACTCAACCTGCCAGCCCAAAGCAGAGAGAGGAATGATTCAAATGGAGATCTGGGACAGTTGGCGGAAGGAGAGACATTGAAGTGCTAGATTGGAGGGGGGAGTAAGAAACACCCCACGACCCAGCGGAGCAACCGTTACCCAGTCACCACAAGGTGAGAAGTGGGAACGTGCGCTAGCTTATGGGAGAAAATCCAAGGGGAGTTCGCATAAGAAGATGGGAGGATTTGATGACAAGGTAAGAAGAATACTGAAGACCAATCGATATCCAAAATTTCCCAAGATCCATCACTGACTTAGGTATCGAAGGGACCTCGGTCAGACGATCCGATCGAGATTTCACTGTTCTCACTTTTGAAATAGGAGATCCAATCAAAAAAATTACGCGGGAGAGAAGAAGGAGGACTGATACCGCATCGACAGGTCGGGCCGACTTACCCACACAACAATATACTTTACAGGTTCCATTTAAATTTTCTTTTGTTAGAAAAATAGAGACTAAGAGAAAGATGATTAGAGGGAGAAGAGAGAGTTTTCTATTATCTCTTTTATTATTAAATACAAAGGCAGAGAGGCCTATTTATAGGCAAAGTGGTCTTATAAGATAGAAACCCTAAATCTAACCCTAACTCATCTTAAGTGGGCATCCACCCAAGATCCATATCTTATAACACTCCCCCTTGGATGACCACCATTCAATGACAGTTGCCTCATTAAAAACCTTGCTAAGGAAAACCCAGTGGGAAAAATCAAAGCAAAGGGAAAAAGAGTACAACATTCTTCAAGATCATTGAACTGGTGTTGGACGTACATAAGGCTGCCTCGTTTAAACCTTAACTAGGAAAACCCAGTGGGACAAAACCTAGAGAAGGAAAAAGAGTACAGCGCACAAATGTACATGGGTAGCATACTTCAGGATGCTCCCTAATAAACCACTCCCTCAGATTATAGCAACCATTCACATAGTTTGATGATGAACTTTACGCGTGCCAATCTTATATACAAACTTCTGGAATACTAATTTTTGGTAAAGATTTGGTAAACAGGTCAGCCAGATTGGTACTCGAACGAACTTGCTTGACTTCAATTTCATTGTTCTTCTGAAGTTTAGGAGTGAAAAAGAACTTTGGTGCTATATGCTTAGTCTTGTCTCCTTTAATGAAGCCTTCTCGAATCTGTCGTATGCACGCTTCATTATCTTCATAGATAATATTCGGGATACCTGCAATAGAAGGTAATTGACAAGAACTACGAACATGCTGAATCAAAGATTTTAGCCATACATATTCCTTACTGGCTTCATAAAGAGTCAAAATCTCAACATTGTTGGAGGAAGTAGCTATCAAAGTCTATTTATAGTAGAACACCAAGAAATGACGGCATTATCATTAAGAAACACATAACCTATCTGTGATAGAGCCTCATGAGGATCAAAGAGAGAACTTGAATATGCATATCTTACAAAACTAAAATATCTACAATCATAAGAATATACCTAAATTAGTTGCAGTGCCTTAATTGGATTGAGTACATAGTCATTGGCTTTACTTCAGGCAAAGAAAATCCTTCCGAGATTTATAGAACGTGGTTTCGTGTCCCAATCATCATCATCATTTCTATTCCATCTTTCTCTCTCTCTTGAATAATTGTAAAGTATAGAGATCTCTTCATTATCCAGTACCAGTGCCTCTTCAGGGGCTTCCAAAGTCTCATCAGGGACTTATATTATTCTAGAGAGAATGGATTTTACCATAACCTCTTCAGGAGCGTTATGTGCCTCTTTAGGAGGAACCTCTTCAAGAGTGTTTCGTGCCTCTTCGAGAGGAGCCTCTTCAGGAGGGTTACGTGTCTCTTCGGGAGGACACAATGATGATTGGTCATTTCTCCTTTTCCATGGAACTGAGTCCTTTAAACCTATAGGGTTGCTGCGCTTCTTACATACTTCATTTTCACATTGTGAAGTACGTGGATCTAGATGAGACAGACTGAAAATATTCCATGTTAGTTCTCACCGTTCTTCAGGAACAGGTTGTTCTACGGGAACAGTACGTTCTTTATAAACTATCTTATCTCCCCCTAACGGCGGGAATATTGTCTCATCGTATGGGCTCTTCCGGAGCATTCAAATATTTGCACAGGTCCAACTATAGTGGATACCTTTCGTGGAATAACAATTCTGCGAAAAATTTCTGATTTTTTATAATGATGTGTGTTATGGCACTATCTACCAAACATAGTTTGTCCTCAGTTCCATGATTCATATCTTAAATAATGAATCAATATAACTATACAATCACATGATAAAACTGAAATAATTAAACCATTCACCATAAATTAAGACATTAATGAAAAATAAAGATCCCCATCATAAAGGAAAAGTCTAAGAAAATGCATTTCAAATTAACTAAAAAAAAAAATCAAGTTTGTGAAAGTTCAAAGAATTATTGGACTTCTAGACCATGCTAGGGGGTGCTGCCAAGTGAGTGTTAAATGCCTCATTGTCCAGAGGTTGGCTGTCCTCATCCTTAAAGAAGTCTCAAGCCTCCAAGTTTGTAATATCAATTGGAGGCCTTTATGGTGTCATTGTATTCCAATTCCAGCCTTCCGGATCATTTGCATCTGCTAAATGAACAGAGGCCTTGTATGCTTTATATTGTTCCACCACTTCCTTTGGTGCACGGCAAGTGCGTGACCAATGCCCACTTCTTCCACATCTATGGCACATGTCATCAGGACAATGGGTAGGTTTAACTGGTGGATTCTGGTTGTTCTTATGTTGAGAGGTAGGCCACTTTTGGTGATTTTTGAATTTTGGAGGGAGACCTTTAAAACCACCTTGTCTGGAGGAGTTATGTCTGTCTTCCTCCCTTCCTCTGCTTCTATTTGAGCTACAACTGGCATTTGCTTCAGGAACTGTCAAAGATCCAGTAGGTCTGGAGTTATAATTTTTCATCAATACTATGCTATTCTGTTTAGCGACTAGGAGACAGGAGATGAGTTCTGAATATTTGGAGAAGCGTCATTCTCGATACTGTTGCTGCAGGAGCACATTTGAGGCATGAAAAATGGATAACGTTTTCTCCAACATCTGCTCCTCCGAAACCTTTTCACCACATAATCTTAATATGAAAACAATATTGAATATGACAGAATTGTATTCAGATACTGTTTTATAATCCTGTAACATCAAGTTTAACCATTCATTCTGGGCAGCTAGTAGTATGACCATCTTCTGGTGATCATATCTATCATTTAGAGATTTCCATAGGCCTGCTAGGTCTTCCTCGGTAAGGTATTAATTTTTGAGGTCGTCATGTATGTGATGGCGCAGGAAGATGAGGGCTAATGCCTTTTCCTCTAGGGACATCTTTTTACCTTCCTTTATAGTCTCTCCTAGCCTTTTGGATTGCAGGTGGATTTTAGCATCCAATTGTCATGATAAGTAGTTGTCCGAAACCTTTTCACCATAGGAAGGACATCTTAATTTTCTCCAACATCTGCTCCTCCAAAACCTTTTCACCACATAATCTTAATATGAAAACAATATTGAATATGGCAGAATTGTATTCAGATATTGTTTTATAATCCTGTAACATCAAGTTTAACCATTCATTCTGGGCAGCTAGTAGAATGACCATCTTCTGGTGATCATATCTATCATTTAGAGATTTCCATAGGCCTGCTGGGTCTTCCTCGGTAAGGTATTAATTTTTGAGGTCGTCATGTATGTGATGGCGCAGGAAGATGAGGGCTAATGCCTTTTCCTCTAGGGACATCTTGTTACCTTCCTTTATAGTCTCTCCTAGCCTTTTGGATTGCAGGTGGATTTTAGCATCCAATTGTCATGATAAGTAGTTGTCCCCATTTATGTTAAGTACTTTAAAGTCAATTTTAGCCAAATTTGACATCATGCAAGAACTGTTATAGAAAATATATATTAAGTTAACTGTGTGCAGATAATCAATAAAGTAAAAGGGAAAGAAAAAAAAAATGAAACCTTAACATCAGAATTAATTTAGGAAGGAATTTAAACATGACAAAAAAAATTGGCCAATAAAAAGTTAGAACACCAAGTTCTCAACTTTGAGAATCAAAACTGCTGGTTCTATCGAGACTTCAGGCTTGATTAAGAACTTCAGGTTCATAATACATGAAATTAGAACTGCGGGTTCTGTCAAATCTTCAGGTTTGAAATAAAACTTCAAGTTCTGTTAAATTATCAGAACTTCTGGTTCTGTCAAATCTTCAGGTTTAAAGTAAAACTTCAGGTTCTATCAAATTATCAGAACTTTTGGTTCTGTCAAATCTTCGGGTTTGAAATAGAACTTCAGGTTCTATCAAATCTTCAAGTTTGAAGTAGAACTTCACGTTCTATCAAATTATCAGAACTTTTGGTTCTATCAAATCTTCAAGTTTGAAGTAGAACTTCACGTTCTATCAAATTATCAGAACTTTTGGTTCTATCAAATCTTCAAGTTTGAAGTAGAACTTCAAGTTCTGTCAAATCTTCAGGTTTGAAGTAGAACTTTAGGTTCTATCAAATTATCAAAACTTCTGGTTCTGTCAAATCTTCAGGTTTGAAGTAGAATTTCAGGTTCTATCAAATTATCAGAACTTCTGGTTCTGTTAAATCTTCAGGTTTGAAGTAGAATTTCAGGTTCTGTCAAATGACCATATTTAATTTCATGGCCATATAATTTTATGGATATGAATCTGCAGGTTCATATCATTATTCCAACTTCTAGGACTGCTAGTCCATAGATTGGTGAACTTCAGGTTCAGTTTTTAGAACTTCTGGTTCTATTTTGTGATCCATTCACAATATTGATAAATTAAAAAGAAAATAAAACATGCAAGAGGATGAACAGTAACCAAAACACTATGAATATTATGAACAAGCATTATAAATTGATTTCATATATTATAATAGATTGGATTTGAACTATAGTTTAGATACCACTTACAGTATATGAAGAAAACATATTACCCTTTTCTGAAATTCGCGCTGGGAAGGATTCCGCGATGGAAATCTACGCTAGGAAGGAATCTGCATAGGGAATCCGAGATGAAAATCTGTGCTGGGAAGGAATCCGCGCAGGAAATCCGCGATGGAAATCCACGCTGGGAAGGATTTCGTGATGAAGATCCGCGCTGGAAGGATTTCGCCGTGAAAGTCCGTGCAGGGAAGGATTTCCCTCCTCTTTTGGGTAAGAAGACCCCTCCTCTTTTAGGTAAGAAGACTCCTTCTCTCTTTGGGTAAGAAGACTGGGTTTTCGTCATTCTCTTTGAGCTTCGTGCTGATAACGTGTTAGAAAAAGAGAGACTAAGAGAAAGATGATCAGAGGGAGAAGAGAGAGTTTTCTATTATCTCTTTTATTATTAAATACAAAGGTAGAGAGGCCTATTTATAGGCAAAGTGGTCTCATAAGATAGAAACCCTAAATCTAACCCTAACTCATCTTAAGTGGGCATCCACCCAAGATCCATATCTTATAACACCTTTTGCTTTTTTCCCCCAAATATCATATAAAGTGTAAACAACCCCCAATTCACACACTAACGTCCATGGATTCATGAGTTGGCAATCACCTCCCATTCATCTCCTATCTTTACCAAATTCACCTCTTTCCGGCCAATGACAGCACCCCATCTTTATGGCCTCCCTTTTTGGTACAAAAAAAAAAAGAAAACAAAAAAGAAAAAAAAGAGTCCATTTAAGAGCTGGCTACACCTGTCAAAACAGAAACCCCGGCCCTCTTCTTTTCTTAGTAGGATGAGTATCATAACCCCTTTCTCAATCGCAAACGTCAACATCCTCTTGCGACCAAGCGCACATGCAACAAAGCCACCACCCTAATTAGACCAGAACACTACACATCACTCTCCCTCCTCTCTCTTATTAGGAAGATACAGTCCCCATTTATGATGCTAGTGTACGCATCAGCAACTCTAACTAATAAACTATACTTGTTCAAGTGAAGGACCCCTGATCATTACTCAGCATTCACCCTCTGGATTCAGCCAGGCCCACTTTGGGATTCCACACTACTCAGAATTACTATCTCACCTCCTTCTATTATTTACCAAATCTTGACTTCATGTAATATTAATATACAACCAAAAAGTTGGTAGATTGTCACCTCGAAAATACCTACTTTTCTCTCTCTCTCTCTCTTTTCTTAAATATTCCACTTTTCTCTAATGTTAGCATGTATGACGGGGACAACTAACGTTCACAGGTGGGTGGACCCCAATCAAAGAGGTACACCCCTCACAAGGGAGGCCTTCATGTGGGATTAATTAATCCCCACTTACTGATAGGTATATGAATTCTTTGAGTTTGATCCAATTGCTTACCCTTATTATTTCTCCATTCAAATTCAAATTGAATGATAAGTGCATATTATCTCAACACTCATGCCCAATAACAAAGAAGAGAGAGAGAGAGAAATCTTCTGGAAAAGTCTTTTCTCTCTTCCTTCCATGAGATCTGAACTGTCCATCAACATTTGCTACATCCACCGTGTTCATCCTTCACCTTGTATCGTAAAGAGTGAATTATACATAACTGATCTTTCGCAGACAATCACATATGTTTATATCTAGTGCTTGAACCAAGCCGACGCAATTCCATTACGTTTGTAGCGGCCAACCCAATTCAGATCCATGATTCTACAACTTCTAAAGCTCTCACCATATACTTGAGACATAAGGATTTACAAAATGAGGTGTTTGGTGCAGCTATTCGTTATAATGTTGCTTCCATCTATTTCCGATTTGGCAACTCTTGTTTTGCCATTTGGGCAGAGGGTCGGTTGCATCTATTGATATTATTTAACTTATATAGGACACATCTTTATTTGGTCCAAATTTGCACATACATTTTTACTCATTGGCATTCTTCCTAATTTCTATGAATCATAGTGTTATAAGTTATTAGATTAGTTAAGCATAAAAGCATAATTATATATACTTCACATAAATCAATCAAACAGTGTATATCAATCCGATTTAGTTAAATTTTGGGTCAAAACTGATTTTTAAGAAGGCGCTTGATTTGAGTCATTTGCTTCAACAAATGTAAGAAACACAAAGGTTCTGCACAAGGTTTTAGCAGTTGTTAGCCCTTTATTGACATCAAGGTAAGATTATCTTTGAGAAATAGGATTGTGTAGTTGGTTGGGAACCCCACTTTCACATGATCAATGAGGACCAAAGATTTATCTTTTGCTCTCTCCCTATTCATATGTGCCAGTTGATGTGTGATTTATTTTAATCCATTGAAATAATTGCAAGTGCACAATTGTCTTGTTGAGATAGTGACAAGTATAGGTCAGTCCCACAGGGAGCACAACTAAGTTAAAAATAAAAATCTGAACCTTTCTTAAATCAAAGATTAATAAAAAAAAATCAATTGAGATCCAAGAAAAACTAAAAAAATAAAATCAGAAACACAAACTAATCAAAAGTACAGAGAATTCAATAGATAAAATAAATCAGAGCATCCAGAATCCACTTAGCAAGATAAGTAATCCATCCATGCAATTATTCTATTTTTTGTCTCAAAATAATTCAGATTAGAAACAAATCAATGTTTTTAATTCAGAGGATTTGCCTTTCGCAAAAATCAATTTTTAATAATAAAAAAATAAGATCACCTCCCTAGACCTCCTTCACCTTATAAAAGAATGAAAAATCAAAAGCATGATTTATCAAATCAAGGATAAACTACCAAAGGATCTTAGCCTTAAGCATAATTAAAAAAAAAAAAAAAAAGCCTAAATAATCAAACTACTTTTATTAGAAATCAAAACAGAGTCTGCCTAAGGCATGAAGATAGATGTATTATTCTAATAGAGCATTCGTTTAAAGGAGACAAGAAAGAAATAAAAAAACATCACATATATTAAATTAAAGATCTACTTAGCTTCATCCATGTGTTCCAATCCAGAAATCAAGCCAGCCATTAAAAAGAACTTCAAAAATAATTTCATTGATAGCATTTCCATTTACCATGGCCTCTCAGAAATCCCTCTTCTAAAATCCTAGTTTCTGAAACAAGGTTCCAGAATACCTTTAATAAATAAAATTAGAAAATAATGGAGGGAAGAGAGGTGGACAAGAGAGGGAGTGGAATGGTGGTCGTCCCACCTAAGGAAGGAGAAGGCATGCCAGTCCACATGGGGGCTACTCCATTTAAATAGTTTTTTAACACAAAGTCCTTCTTGATCCTCTCTCTTGCTTGCAATTATCTTTAAGAGAAGATGATCCCTTGGGCTCAAGTTTGGATGAGATAAGGTAAGGGAGAGTTCCAGTTTCTTAACCTTTCTAGAATCAATTTGAATTTTGAACAAAGATCGGGCTCACTTTTGTTGTAACTAATTGTAATCCTGAGTAAAACATTTATAGCCAACTTCCCGAGATCATAACTTGGTCATTCGAGTTTAGATTTATATGATATTAGGCTTATATATATATATATATATATATATATATACACTCTGAATAAGCTTTCCAATGGTAGGTAAAGTTTATCAATCCGACGGTTGGATTGAAAGTTATAGTCAATTTACGGTAGGCTATCCTGAGAAAAACGAAAATTGACTTTCTTCTTGCAATAGGAGTCTTCCATATATAGGACATGGGGCCTATGGGAGAGTGCTGGTGTCCTATACATGTGTGGAGTTCTTCTTGGACTCTACTTCCTTGTTTCTTCTGCCTTCTTTCAGTTTGAGTCTAACTCTATCTCTTCTTTTTTTTATCTTATCTTCAAATATGGATGAGACTAAGACAGATTGAGAGGAAAAATTCTTTGATGGTTAAGATAAAAAATATGGCATCAATTTGCTCAATCTTTCTCTTTCTATTGATAATTTGTATAACTTTTAAGATTTTTAAGAGATAAGAATAGGGGAATAATCTGGAGGCTTCTGAATCTTCGTGGTTGAGGGGGAGAGTGTGTGATGTGTCATAGGGATGTGGGTCCTATAATTCCTGCACATTATAATTCAAGTAGTAAAATACTGAAGAGTCTGATTTGAAACGGGACCCATCCGTACAGAGTTTTACTCCAATTAGGACTCTTCGAAGAAAAATTAGATAAAATACTAAATAATGCAAAAAATGTGTGAAAATGTGGAAATTTCAATTCCTAAGTAAAAATGCATGAAACGATGAAATTAAATGAAAACTGATGTATTTAACATAAATAAGTCCCTAATTCGCCCTAAAATAATGCTTAAATGGTGCAATTCCCTGGACTTAACATCTCCTATCCTCGCATGTTTTCCCTCCCCATGAGTGCGTGAAAAATCTCCTCACATGTGTAGCCTTTTCTCTTCACATGTGCCGGGGTATCTTGTCCACACTTGATCAAGTGCTCTCTCGGCTCCCCTTGTAAAACTTTACCGGTTTTATTGTTCAAGGGAAAACCCAATCAATCCTGACAATATTGTACATGATGAATTCTAACAAAGAATGTCTCTTCTGTTATAACTAATCCAGTTGCGAAAATCATTCCACGTGTGGGTTTTTTTTCTCTATAAAACATTGCATGAAACAAGTTAGTAGTGGATTGAACAAATTGGATATATAAAATGTGTAGGAAAATTTTCCCCTGCAAATGTTTCCGGATGCAGACATGCACTGTGCATGCCGTGAAATTTACCCTTTTTTTTAAATCCAAATCGAGATGCTTAGAAATCGTATGGAAATGAGGTAAAATGAGGGGAAGAAAAAAAAAAAGAGGAAAAAATGGAGGGAATGTTGAAATTGAGGGTGTTTGGGAATGGGGGAGAGAAAGTGGGGGAGGAGAATTTGAGGGTAAAATTAGTGTGGGGCCTACTCCAAAATTTTGCCTTCAAAACCGGGAGGAAAATATGAGGCAAAGGGTATTTTTGTCAAATTACTGAATTGCCCTTTTGTTTCCTTCTTTTTTTATCTTTTTATTTTGAAGCTTTTGCAAAAGTAAGGATAAAATGGTAATTATCTCTCTACCTCACAAACAAACAAATTACACTTTTTCATTTTTCTTTTCCCTACCTTTTTATTATCCAAACAATATGAGGTAAAATTAATTTTCCGTCCACTCTCCTTCCCTACATTTTCCTTCCCCTTCAAAATTCCCCTCCCCTCCCCTTAAACATAGTGTTATAAACGGATGCTTGGTGGGAGGAAATTTCTCAAAATGTGTCCCAACATCACCTAATAAGATAACTTTCCAAAAATTAAAATTATTTACAAATTATTTAATTCTCTTTATAGTGGCATTACATATCATATCAATGAAACTAGTTTGAGTACCACTCTTGGATTCATTACATGGCAAAACAATGTCATTAGCTTCATTTATTCATCTATTTATTTATTTATTTATTTTGGGAAAGACGGAATAAAATATATCACATGGAAAATAATGCCATCAAATCAAAAACGTTTCGGTATGACACCGAACCATTTCATTTCATTGTCCGAACAAGTGTTTGAACATTCCCTGCTCCTCCTTCCTTCTCAAGTGGTGGGATCGAACCATTGACTCTGATTTGAAATGAAGAAAAAGGAAAATGTGACAATCCGGATGATGGATCACTCTGATGTGTGGCCCACCAACTCATGTGTTCCTCATGTATCCCTGCAATTATTAGTCTTTAACTACCCTTTCTATCTTTCAACGTCGCAATCATCCACACACCTAAAATTTCACGGAGAAAGTCCCACAGTTCACAATAGAAGAAATAAGAGACTTCGAAAACGATTTGGAAAACACAGTCATCACCCATTCTTTCCATTTCCCAAGCAAACTAAAGCACAAACTATAAAAAAAAAGAAAGAAAGATCCAACTGCCTCCAACGGGCAGAAAAGTGCCCGTAACGGCCGAATTTATATCTTACACATACTAAAATCACTATTAAAATATCGGCCGATATTTACGTTACTAGCACAATTGCCGCCGAAACCCCAGCCTCAGCTTCTTCAAATCGTACTCCATGTAGAAATTCTGCTGCTGGAAATTCCCCAACATGATCGACGGCCCACCGGAGAATGAACTCCCACCGTCTGTCACGATCGTGAGGCAGGCCACCTCCGGATCCCCCACCAGAGAGAAATAATTCGCCAGTGGCAGCTCCATAACAGCACCCCCCTTGAAATGAAAAGCCAATTTGGGGAGCGTAACGGATATATCGCCCGACACGTTAAAGCATGGCCTCAGACCGACACGAGACTCCAACTCGGGAACGGTCTTGTAACGGGATCCGACTTGGGTGACGAATTCACTTGCAACAGGCTCGAACAAGTGTCGCTCCATGAAAGTGAATGTCGTACCGGAATCTACGATCGTCCCACCGTTACCATCGGATCCGGGTCTGAGGTAACGGTACGGGATTTTTACACTTTTGCCACCAACGGTCACTTTCCTCAACCCGACATAGTAATATTCAGAGAAAGACGGGTTTCCGGCAGTCGGGTTTTGCAGAAATGGGGTGTACCAGACTCCTTCCGAACCCGAACCCGACCCGCCGTCCAAAACCAATGAGCTGCTGTTAGTGGTGTCATCAAATCGGTGGGAGAGGAGGCAGTAAGCGAACCTGCTGAGTCCGAGCTGGGAAGGGAGCGATGCAGGGCCGCGCCCGAACCCGGCAATGCCTGCAGGCATTCGGGTCGAGAAAAGCGAACAACCGACACCGAAGTCGGTTATCCGTTTCTCAGGAAAAACAAGCGTCTCAGACAGCAGAAGCCCGCCCGTAGACCCGGACCCGTAGAGAACGAAATACGGAGAGCAGGTCTGGGAGCAATTGAGGGGTGAATTCGGATGGCAACCCGGGCAATTGGATTGGAGAGAGTCCGAATCCGAGAGCCAGCTGCATTTCGGGTTGGCGCATCCGACAAGCTTGGAAGAAGAGGAGAATTTGGGAATGAAAGGGGGGTTTTGGAGAGTGGGTTGACTGGGAAAAGAGCAGTCCCTGCAGAGGTAGGAGTGAGTGCAGGGGATCCAAACAAGGCTGCTTCCTGTGTCCATGACTACAGAGGATTTCTGAGGTGGGGTACCAAAATTGAGGGAGATTGTGTATGCTCCATAGCTGTGGGGGAAAAGGGGGGTCTTGGAATTGAAGGGATTTTTGGAATTTGGGTGTTTTTTAAGGTGTTTGGCTCTGATTAGTGAGGCAGAGACTAGTTGGGTGAGTTTCTGTAATGGGTCTGGAGATGGGCTTTGGGGGAATGGGTGGAGAGATAGAGAGATGAGTGTTGGGTTGGAAGAGGTGAGGGGGAGGAAGAGAGAGAGGAGAGAAAGAAGAAGAGATAAGAAAGAAGGCATCATTTTCCTTTTTTTTGGTCTGAGCTTTTGGTTTGTGATAAGGTGTAGATGTGGTTTTTGATGATTTATAGGAAGATGGAAGATGGATGGAAGGAGAGGAAAAAGGTGAAGTGCAGAATCGGGTTCGGTGGGAAGATAAAACAAACGAATGACAATGTCGGGAGGGTCACCACAACGAGCCCTCAAAAATTGGGATTTTTACCAAATAATTATTTCTAAATCTTAATTAGATAAATTCGGTTATAATACATAATAGCATTCAGATTGGGGTTGGTACAAGTAAATTGGACAGGTTTACCCTTCCATCTATGCGAACAACATCATCATGTATAGATACGACTTCGTTTTCTACCCAAAAAACAACAACGATCTCCCGCCCGTTGCCAAAGCGCGTTTTCTCGAAGAAGAGAAAACCGAAGGAGAAGGATTCTCTGGTCTTTGATCTGCTGAGCGGAGAAGAAAGGGAGTTACGGAGGGGATTCTCTATCCCCCTCCACCCAACCAGGGACGATGACCTTTTTTCTATTTGCACGGACTACATCGTCATCTTCAAACACCCCCATTGTTTTCTATCCCTAATTCCCCACATAATTTCTTCCTTCCTCGTTCCCTCCAGAGGCTTCTTTTTTCCTCCTTCCCCATCGCCATCAAGGCTTGTTTTTCATCTCCCACCTTTTTGCTCTCTCTCTTTCTCCCTGCCCTCTCCCTCTCTCGCTCCGTCTAATTAGAGATTCCAGCCGGATCCTCTCACATCGCCAGCCACCGTTGCTCGTCGCCGGAGTTGCTGGAGAAAAGAGGAATCCAAAATAAGGTTTCTCTAACCAAGAAAAGTCAGGTCCTTTTTACTTGTATCTACTGCAAATACTATCCATTTTTTGTTGTTGTAATTGAATGGAAGTGCCTTTGATTTTCTTTTTAAGTTTGGTGTTTAGATTTCCCTACATTCGATTTGTTGAGTGTTCTATTTTTTACTTTATTTATTTTATTTTATTTGCTTCTTTTTTCCAAGTTTTTTTCTGATTTTTTGTTCCTTTTTCCATTTCATTGTCCAAAAGCTATGGATGGATGAAATCCAAGGTTTGTTAATACTTAATACTTAAAAGCCATTCTTTGGACCCTGCTGTTTTAGGGTCTTTGCCTGTTTGGATTAGGTTCGTTGCAGAGGTGAGATGATGGATGGGTGATTCAGAGAAATGGGAGTGATCATGGGCTGAGTTGTAGAATATAGAAGAGAAGCAATTCACGGCAGTTTGATTAGGTGGATCTAAAGCAGGTACGGTGAGACAATGGAATGAGTTGGTGACAAAGATGAAAGTTTCAAGGTTGGAAAGTGGAAATGGATTATGGTCGATAGGTGGTGTGTGTTAAGAAGGGATGGGTAGTTAATTGAGTTGGATTAAATGGGTAAGTTGACTTGGAAATTCAATTTGATGTTACTTGTGCATTAGGTTGATGAAAGACAGAATCCAGAGATAAAGTGAAAAATGGAGACGTGAGGCACTTTGTGGAAGTGGGCATAGTGGGAGATGCATAAAGATGGCATGGTGATGAATGAAAGGTGGCTGAATGTGTTGAGTTTTCTAGATGAAGTTGATGAGAAAATGCAGAAAAACAGAGCATGAATAACAACAAGGAAATGAAGAGAAACTGAAAAACGAACAAATCATGGAAAAAGTAAGTAAAGGAAAGGATATAGAAACGGGCAATGAGGACTTCTACGAAGGCAAAAAGAAACTGGGTTCTTTTTGTTTCAGGAGGGTAGAGTCTGAGCCATTTCTTTGAAGTAGAAGATGGGTACATTAGATGAGAAGAGATGAAGACTGGTGGCTCAGCTAGTGGTCAAGATAATGAGAAGTTGTTTTCGGGCTGGAAAGTTGATGGAAACAAATGGGTGCAATGAGTTGTAGGTGGGTTTGGGTATGGTCGAGTGATTTTTAGGCTTGGAAATGTTTTGGAGATTTTGAAACTTGTATAAATGGAATGGTCAGTGATGGTTAAAGTGAAGGACTGAGATGTTCATCAAAAAGAAAAGAATGTGGGTTTGCGGAGATATGAAAGGTTGAATGGGAGTTGAGTTGCAGTGCCAGCACCTATTATTAGTCTCATATGACCCTTTCTATTCTCAGGTTGACCCACCATTAATAAACATGTTGGGTTAAGGCTAAGCCTATTCTTATTATTTGAACCATCAACCAACCTAGTAATTGCACTATGAAGTGCCCGTCAGACTAGAATCCAACCTATTTATTTTATGCTCCAGTATACTCTATTAGTTTCTGCTTTGGATTTGGATTGACATGTTCAACCTGAATGATAAATAGGTTGAATACAAGTCGAGCCTTTACAAGTTATCCACAATACTAAACTGAATCCACCAAACCCAGCCCACCCTAACCTATTGCCTCCCCTGATTTTATCTTTAAGAGTGACAAATGTAGAAGAATCACTGAGAGGAGATTTGGACATATAAGAATTATCCTTATTAAGGCATGGTGTGATAACTGATGAACCAAAGCCAAGACCCACAGAACACACATGTCAACCATGAAAAAATACGTTATCCATGTGCAATTTGGTAAGATATGAATTTAAGCTTATAGTGTATAGTGTCAGAACCTCTGATATATTATTTACTTGAAATCAGTTTCTCCCCCCTATCTTGTTTTCTTATTAAATTTTCATTTAACCCAACAAGTTTTTGCATCCTTAGAAAGTAACTCTCGCATTTTATGTTCCTTTGAATATGTTGTTATGGGAATAAAGTATGGATGTAGAATAGTGGAACCACTAATGTAGGTTCCGTTAACAGTTTGACTGAATGCCCGGGATAGTCAAAAAAGAAAGTTGAAGAGGTATGGTTGAGCACCTCCCACTGGGGACACTGGTTCATGATTGAGTCCTGTACGTAAGGATGATTTTTTTTTATTTTAAATTAGGCCTTGAACCGATTGATTATCCATAGACAAAAATAATAATTGTCTGTGTATGTTAAAAGCAAGAGGGATGTATTTGTATGGGTTCAGTTCATAGAAGAAGAAGAAGAAGAAAATACTAGAACCAATACTAGGGAACTCGTGACCCAAGTGTATAATCTACGAGTGGCAAACTATACCTATTAGGAAAATACATTTCTAAGCCAAATCTGTGAGCCTTTCTCATTTTTTATGCACTCCATTATAAAGTCATTGTCATTTTGTAGTTGGAGACAAAAAATGGGCAAATAACCTATAAATAATTGTAACGATATCGTTATCAAAAAAATTTGAAAACTAGATTTTGAGTGAAATCGTGAGTCTTTCTTATTGTTTATGCATCTCAATGTAAATTCACCATTATTTTCTTCTTGGACACAAAAAAATGGATGAAAAAACTATAAATGATGGTAACGATATCGTTATAAAAAAAACAATGTCGGACACAAAATTCAAGTTCGTATAATGTTAGGCCTGTGATTTTACCTTACTTTGCTGATTTATCCCCCTTTTTTTTTTGTTTCCTAGTCATATTTTTTTATGGTTGGTGAGAGATGTGAGCTCGTTTATCATATAGAGATAAGATCCAAATTATTTTTTATGATACTTGACTTCCGATATTAAGTTGAAGTGTGAATCGTGAATGAATAATTATTTTTTATTTTCGTTTCTACAATTCAATTGCTTTGGTTCATGGCATCACTTTTCTGCTATTATGACATGACAACCGGGTCAAGTTGGGTTTTAGTGTAATGTTTCTTGTTTATGTTTCCACATTTCTATTAAAGATTCTCATGTGCTTTAGCTGTTGATTCTTCATGGCTGCATGCCTTCTCTTGTTTTACTGATTCCTACTATTGTAGTTTGCGATTAAACAGATTGAAGATCTTGCTTCGATGATATAAAAGGTAAGAACTTAAAAATTGAAATGATGAACGTCAACAATTTCTTTCTTTCCTCTTTTTTAATGCATACTATCGTTAGATGCACTTCCAAAACTCCATCATCTGTTTGATGACATTCGACTTTCCTATGGATTCTGTTTAATCTTGCAGAGTAAGCATCTGGTAGTATTTATAGAAGCAAGGATTTCAACTTCTTGTGAGATACCTGATTTTCGAGGTCCCAATGCCTCAACAAAATCCGTCTAGCCCTTCACTGCCCCAGATTTTTCCATCCAGCGATACCATTGCAAAGCCTTACCTGGTAATGCTTGAAAACCAGATCCTTTTTTGTGAGACCCCGTCCCGAGTTAATTGAGATTAACTCTGGTTAATCGGAAATGAAGCTAATTAACTATGGTTAATTAAGTTAATGATGGTTTATGACTAAATGAAAACTCTTTATACCCGCACGTGTATCTCGACGAGTACATTAACTTTCATAAAAGACACAACGTCGTTTGACGAGAATTAGATTAAGTAATCTTGTATTTGACTTGAATTAAAAATGAGATAAATGAATAGGACTTGGATGCAAATTATAAGTTATATATATATGTATAGGAGTGAGATGGGTTTCATTCCAAACCCTAGACTCAAGTCCAGCACCGTTTCTTCTTTCCTTCTCCATTTGTTCTCCATCAAGTATCCAAGGTGAAGAGTTGAATTGATTGCAAGTAAGGGGAATTCATCATCTTCATCACCTTCATCACTTTCTTCACCTCTTTTTGAAGTTCTTGAAGAGAAACCAAGTTGGAAAGGTTCCTCTCCATCCAAACTAAGTAAAAGACTTCTTATGAATCAAACTTCAAGCTAAGGCAAGTATATATCTGTATGTTATGCTTGCATGGTTGTTTTCTTGGATTTGTGGAGAAAATTAAGAGATCAAAGCATGGTAGTGAATTAGGGTTTTTGGTGGTTATGATTTAATTAGATGAAATTATAGAGATAGGATAGACTTGTTAGTTCCAGGTATTAGTTGTGTATCAGATTCAGGAAAGAAAGGATAGGAATTTGGATTCCCTTCACTGCAGTTACAGAACTTGAGCTCTGTTTTCACAGTGTACGCGGTCGACCGACCACAAGGCGCGGTCAACCGGCCACACAAGGTCAGGTTCTCTGGAACCTGACGAAAACACTGTTCACACATTTTCACTTACAACTGCCGGTCGACCGAGCCCTGGCCGGGTCGACCGGGTGCACACAGAGGCAGGTCGACCTGGCCTGTCAACCTGCAGTGTATGCGGTCGACCGGCCCTTGGCCAGGTCGACCGGGCCAACTGGAAATTTCATGCTGAAAAGTGAGTTTGGCCCTATTTGTGGATGGATTTAAATGGCAACCCCTAGGTAGCCACAAGTATATCTAAACCTACATAAGTGTTAGCTAAGGTTATCTAAATGCACATAGTCAAATAAGTAATGTCATCCATAGTAACACGTGCATCGATAACGAACGTTTCACTCATTTGTTTGGTTTAGATAATGTTTATAATTGAATTGAGAAGTTTGACATTATGTATTGTTGTTTTGTCTTCAAGTTCTTAGAGAGCTATATGAAACACTGATTTTGATTAATGAACAAATGTAATGATTAATCCTGCTGCAGCAGATGTGAATTGGAGTGTTCCGGAACTCCGTGGTGACACCAGTGCTCTCTGATCAAGACACTGGGAAGATCCCACCCCATTGGACCGAAAGGTCATAGACTGAAAAGTCAATGAAAAGCCATCCATAAGCTACATCTTAGACTGAATAGTTCTACTGATAAATCATCTTATCAATACTCTTTTTGTTTTGATATAGAATTTCATGATAGCATAAATCTATATATATATACATTGTTGAACCGTCGTGTTCACTGTGTTACTGATGATGTTTCAGGCCCAGTTACTCGTACCGGTCCCACAGAGACCGTACCGCCAAAGCAAGAGACCCATTCGATACCTCCAGGAGGTTTAACCGAATGGAAATGATCGGTGAACGAATATCCATGAACTGGTTGAGATGTTTTGGATGTATATAAATTTTGTATGATAAACGATGTACCCTGCATTATTTTGTAAAAAAAAAATGCAGAGGTTGACTTAGTAGAATGTAATCATATGTATTAGTTTTGCTTTACTGTATGTAAAGGACATTTTGTTTTAAATAATTCGTCAATGTATGTATTTTATTTCCGCAATTGTACATTGACCGATACGTATACATGTAAGATCCCTTGTGGACTTCGTCTTAACTTCGGTTAATTCGGGGTTTACGGGAGCAAGTATGAATATAATCGCGACCCGGGGTTAATCCCTGATTACTCTGATTTCGGACTCGGGTCGTGACATTTTTTCATTCTCCATTGTCTATTTGATCTCGTAGATGTTTCCTGTCCTTCTCCTCCACTTTTAGATAGGGCTATTTATTTTTCAGATGGAGAAGAGTTGGACCCAGCCAACAAATTAAGAATCATAGATTCCAATATCCAAATCCAACATCTACTTCATCTAATTCACACTAATCTTGTTCTCTTCACCGACGAGAAGTGTTCAGAGGAACGTTACTCAGTAATGATCCCTTGTGCATCCAAACTTTAAGAGGGAGGAATTACATTTAGAGAGAGGCATCATGCTAGAAACTTCTTGGACATAATGTTTCAGAACGGAGTGAATGAAATCCCCCATATAGAGGTTGGAGATAAGACAAACATAACATTTCTTAACCTCATTGCGTTCGAGCGATGTTATTGCCCCTGCAAGAAATACATCTCAGCATACACCATGTTCATGGACTTTCTCATCAACACAAGCAAGGGCGTAGAAATTCTCTCTGAAAAAGGAATTAATCATTAGCATTGATCTGGGCAATGAGGAATGTGCGGCCGCCCTCTTCAACAACATGGGAAGAGAGTTAACACTACATTATTATGAGATTTATTTGTCAGGTGTCTGTAATGAAATCAGTCAGTACTGTGAGAGTGCTTGGCCGAAATTGAGAGCATCCTTGGTAATACAGTGAACAACTTATGAAAATCCAGTCCAACTCTTGTTGGTTTGGATGATTGCATTAGTAGTATTTGTATCTCATTTAGTTACAACAGAAGCAAGAATCAGGTGAGTAGTTTCTCTACAATATCCAGATTAGGTATAGATAAGTATTGGCGGTTAGAATACATGGGCCTCAGATGAGCCAGGAATATTATCTATCACCCCCCTTCAAGCTGATGCGGGCTTGGCTGAATGCAAAGCTTGGCTTGAAGATCACGTACACGAGCTAAATGTAAACCTTGGGTGAAGATATCTGCGACTTGATCCAATGTTGAAATAAAGCGAACTTCAAGTAATTTTTGAGCCACCTTCTCACGGACAAAGTGATAGTCAATTTCGATGTGTTTAGTCCGAGCATGAAAATCGGGTTAAAGGCAAGGAAGATGGCACTGACATTGTCACACCAAATAACAGGTATGGTTGACAATGGTATGTGAAGATCGCGGAGAAGGGAGCATAGCCAAGTGACTTCAGTAGCAGTATGTGTCATACACTGATATTCAGCTTCAGTAGATGAACAGGCCATTGTGGGTTGCTTCTTAGCACTCCAAGAAATTGGGTTAGGGCCCAAGAAAATGCAGAACCTGCTCGTGGAACGACGATCGTGTGGAGAACCGGCCCAATCAGAATCACAATAGGCCTTGAGGGAAAATGGACTGGGGCGAAATAAGAGCCCATAGTGGATGGTTCCTTTGAGGAAGCGAAGAATTCGCTTGACAGCAATCATATGAACATCATTTGGGGCATGCATGAACTGACACACTTGGTTGACAGCGAAGCAAATGTCTGGACGAGTCAAAGTCACATATTGAAGTGTCTTGTAATGGAGATCCGTCGAATGGACTAAGTTTGGACTTGGAAGCTGGAGAGTCAACCGGTTTACAGCCACCCATATCGAACTTGAGAAGCAAATCAGTTATGTACTTCACTTGTGAGAGAAATAAACCGATGTTACTGCGTTTCACTTCAACACCAAGAAAGTATGTCAGTTGGCCCAAATCTTTCATTTTAAAGTGTAAGCCCAGTTGTGAAATAAGACGCTTAATGAAGATGGGGCTGCTTCCGGTAATGATGATATCATCGACATAAAGTAGTAAATATGTGATGCATCCATCACCTTTGCGAACAAAGAGTGATGGGTCAAATGTTGACAAGAGAAAGCCAAGTCCAGTAACTATGACGAAAACTTTTCATACCAGGCCCAAGGTTCTTGTCGGAGGCCATAGATGGATGTGATCATGCGGCACACATGAGTTGGTTTGGTAGGGTCAATATAGCCTTGTGGTTAAGCCATAAAGACAGCCTCACGAAGATCGCCATGCAAGAAAACACATTCCACATCCCATTGACAAAGTGGCCAGTTATATGCAGTGGCTAAGGCAAGCACCATGCGAATAGTAGTATGTTTGACCACCAGACTGAAGGTATCAACAAAATCAATACCAGGTTGTTGATTGAAGCCCTTAGCAACTAAACGTGAATAGCGATTGATACTCCCATCTGAATTGCGTTTAATACGGTATACACATTTACAACCGACCACATTCATGTGTGGCTCATGTGGCACTAAGGTCCAAGTGCCAGTTCATTGTAAGGAAGTGGTCTCAAGATCCATTGCTGCCTGCCATTCGGAAGATTTTGCAACCTGTGAATAACAAGTGGGTGCTTAACTAAGCATTTTTTTCTTGAAGATACCGGATTGGGACCATGTTTGCATGGTATGGTGACGAGTAGGAATTGGTGGAGGAGGCGGTGGGGGTAGGAACAATGGATAAAGGTGAGCTGGTTGCGGATTGAGTGATGGGTAGGGCCTAAACTGGGCTAGGCTGGGTATCAATTGGATTGGGCATAGACTGGACTGGGTTGGACACATGCTAGACTGGGTTGGACACATGCTAAACTGGGTTGGGTTTGGTTTGAGTTGGATTGGTCACGGCCTGACATGGGTTGGATATGGCTTGAGTTGGGCAGAGCAAGGTCTGGTTTGAGTTGGGTTGGGTACGGTCGGAATTGAGATGGGCTAGGCGCCGTCTAAGATGGGTTGGGCACTAGCCTGAGATGGGTTGGGCACAAGCCTAAGACGAGGACAGTTTGGACTGGTCTGTATTGGGTTGGACGTTGCTTGAGCTGGGCATGGCCTGGATTGGCTTGAACTAAGTACTGGGCACACACTTTGATTAGTACTTTTGGAAGGGAGCCACTGATGAATGGTCCCAAAAATGGCTGAAGAGTCTGGATGAGTGGTGGAGGGAGCAATGGATAAAGTTTGACGAAAGGGAAAAGTACTTTCGTCAAAAATCACGTGTTGCGAAATATATAGACGGCCAGATTTTATGTCCATGCAACGATAGCCTTTGTGATTAAGACTATATCCTAAAAACACACAGTGGCTGGATTTAAATTCAAGTTTGCTAGGCTGATAAGGCCTAAGCCACGTGATTGAATAGAGTCTTTCCCAAAGCTTTGTCCTTCACACAAAAGTCATTGTCATCAAAACAAAAATGACAGCAGTTATCACGAGAAAATTGTGGAACAGACGAGAGATTAACAAAAGCATTTGGACAATGTAAAACATTACGAAGAAAAAAGTTGGAATTTTGTTTGTAGAGTGGCAGTACCCGTGTTGGAGATGGAGAGGCCGGCCCCATTACCTACTTGGACTGTGTCAGAGCCATGATAGGAAGTATGAATTGAGAGATTATCTAAGTCTAGGGTAACATGGTGAGTGGCTCCATTGTCTGAATACCAGGGTTGGGACAAAGAGGGTTGATGAGAAGCAACCATGGCAGCAAGTTTTTGAGGCGGATGTCATCCCTGGTAAGCAAAATCCATCCGATGGAAGCAGTCAATGGCAAGATGACCAACTTTGCCACAAATCTAGCATGTGTTGCGTGGTTTTGAAGCACCTGAGCCCGGAGGAAATTGGCGTTGACTCGATGCATCAGAAGAAGCACCTGAGCTTGAACGAGGACCAGAGTTCTGAAAGGAACGAGCAGATGAGCCAGAGTATTTTCGTTGGTGAGTATTGGAACCTGAAGTGCGGCTTGGAGCAGATGATTTATTGGCAACAAAGGCAGTGATCAAGTTCTTCACACACCAGGAGGGTGTGTGAAGTTCTTCCGAGGAAAGATCATGGCGTGATCAAGTGCAAATGGAGGTCTGAAACGGCCGATACATAGAGGGCAGGCCACATAAAGTGTGGAGGATAAGATCTTCCTCACTGACTGTGTTACACCCCTACCCGAACTAATCGAGATTAAGGCTAATTACTTGTGATTAATGCTAATTAAGCATGGATAACTGGACTAACTAAGGTTAATGACCAAAGAGGGACAAATCAGTCTCTAATGACACATTAAGCCTAATGAAATGGATTTGCATAAAATTGAATGGATTAAGATGAGTTTAGACTCAAACAAAGTGAACTAAGGACTTTTTCGTAAATACGGATTTTTACGTATTTCGTCAAATACGGTAATTCTTGATACCAACGTACGTATCTCGAAGAGTATGTCAACTTTCATAATAGGCGCGATTCCATTTGACATCAAATGGGCCAAGTGAGGAGTCATTTGACTCAAAATGAAAATATGCTAAATGTAAGGGGGTTTTGTTGTGAAGTGGCTTATATTAGAATGAAATGGGAGAGAGGTGGGTTCATTTCTCATTTCCCATTCCAAGAGAACCTAGAGCTCTCCATTTCCTTTCCTCTTCCATTCCTCTTGTTGAGAGTGAGCTTGTGAGTGATTGAAGTGGGTTTTGGGAGTGAAGAGCTTCATCTTCATCTTCTTCCCCCAAGCATCTCCACCATTGTTGAGGAGTATAGAGCTTGAGAGAAAGCTTGAGAATCATTTCCTTGACTTACAAGTAAGTAAAGGACTTCCTTTATGATTTCCAAGTTCCATTAGTGATTGTGTAGTGGTTTTTAGCACTAATGACTCATGGGAGTTCATTTGGGTGTTTTTCTTTATTAGGGTTTAAAAATGGGATTTTAATCTCAAGCAAAACCAAGGCAAAAAGAGGGTTTTTGAGTTAATAGCTTCCAAAGGCAAGTATAAACCTTGCTTGTAATTCATGTTGATCATTGTGATTGTTATAGAGATGTATGATAGATTTGCCATGGATTATATGCATTTTACATTAATTTTGGGTTTAATATGAATGCTTAATGAAGTGATTAAGGTGGATAATGAGTGATTAGTAGTAATGAATGTGATTGGATGATGTATGAGGGGGAACAAGAGGTTCCAATCTCTCATGTAGGTTGTGGAGTGTAATGGAGGAAAGAATGTAAAAGAAGGGAGAATGGTTCAGAATTCCGGAATGGAATTCTGAAGCGTCCGCTCGAGCGAACATAGGTCCGCTCGAGCGGCCGAGGTCTCTGTCAGCGTCCGCTCGAGCGAACATAGGTCCGCTCGAGCGGCCGAGGTTTCTGTCTGGGTCCGCTCGAGCGCACATAGGTCCGCTCGAGCGGACATTTCTGGCCCAGTGACGTATTTAGTGAAAATTTTGGCTAATCGATCGGACCTAACGGTCCGACCGATTAGGGGACTCTGTTAGAGTCCGGTGAATTTTGGGTTTTGCATTTTTACGAGAAATTGGAGTATGACTCTTAAGTGTAAATGCATTCCCGATTAGTTTTGAGACTAATCATGGGTCAATCACATTATGAAGAATTAATGGTGTTTTTTTTAAAGAGAAGAAAAATGGGTTCCTTGGATGAACCGTATAATTGGATATGGCCTAAGCTCCATAGGTGTTAATTAAGGGGACTTGAAATGCACATATTAAATATATAAATGTGATGTCCATCAAGAATAACACGTGCATTTGGAAACCAATGGTTACACCCAAATGGTTGTTTAGGATTGAGATAGGATTGGGATAGGATTGAGATAAGATAGAGGAAAACCATATGTGGCTAGTATTACTCTCATTGTGTCATTGTAATCAAGCTAATGAGATTGCTACTATTGTCATTCCTTTCTTTTGTTATGGAAGGAATCATTGAGTTGAATTGGATCCATAAAAGGATTTCTCACTGAATGTTATTGATCATTGAGTCTGGCACTACCTAGCGATTGTATTAGAACTCTAAATGAGTTCAATGATAATAAATGACTAATCCTGCTGCAGCAGATGGTATTGGGGGTGTTCCGGAGCTCCGTGGTGATGCTAGTGTCCCTGGCCCGGGCACTGGTAAGTCCCACTTATATATCCGATCATACCTTCGGGTAGTGATTGAAGCCTCCCTTTGAGGGGAGATGGTAAATGAATAAATCCCGATCATATCTTAGGATATTGATTGAAGCCTTCCTTTGAGGGAAGATGGTAATGAATTGAATGTAATACAATTTAAGAATGCTATGGTAGTTGCCAATTGGTATATGTGTACTGACTGATACTGACTGTCATTGTTCATTATTGCTACTGTAGGATTGTCTAGATTTATCTAGTATTGAACTGTTATTAATGCAATGAATGTGTTAATACTTTATTGCAAGAATTGTTTATACATTGTTGAACCGTCGTGTTCATTAGTGTTATTGATGGCATTACAGGCCAGGTTGCCCCTGCCGGCATCGCAGCGCCCCCGGTGCCAGCGGAGGAGACCGCTCCGGTTCCTCCAGGAAGATTGATAGAGTGGAACCGGCGGGATACCATTTGATTGGGCATCCAAGTGCGAATTAGGAACCTTTTGAGAACCGTGTATAAATTCATTTTGAGAATGTACTTAACCATTTGGAAATGTAATTAATGGAAATCTGCATAGTATTTTGTATATGCAGCATTTGTCAAATGTATATTGGGATGATGCATGTATAAGGACTTTCTTTTGTGTACATGTAATTGATAAGTGGTTATTGTCAAATATGTATTGTTTCCGCAAAAGTTTTATATTTGACAGGTATTTGAGATTGATATCCCTTGTGGATCTCGTTTTAACTACGGTTAATTCGGGGTTTACGGGAGTAAGTATGGAAATCACGGCTCAGGTTAGCCGGGTCCTCGGGCCCGGGTCGTGACAGACTGGAAGCTGTCGAGGATGAAGAAGAGGATGAGAAAAGGGGTGGATGGAGAATTCTGTAGTTTTGAAGTGATTGATTCAGTTTGGTGACGAGGAAATAGGGGAATTGTAAGGATTGGATATGATCGATCTGCTTTGAAATCATATATATACCAACTCAAAAGCTTAAGCTGATAGGTGGAATGTCCATACATGAAATACACATACAGGTATATTAAGACATGTCAAGCCTATATATTAGGCGATGTGGGATGTGGGATGTGGGACTTCCCAACACTCCCCCTCACGTGCAGGCCCAGTAAATTTTATGAAGGGGCCTGTCACGTGGGCTATACAAGAACGACGGCTACGTGGGCCACACAAGAACAACGGGATCAGAACCCGCTCTGATACCATAATACAGTGAACGACTTATGAAAATTCAGTGCAACTCTTGTTGGTTTGGATGATTGCGTTAGTACGTAGTATTTGTTTCTCATTTAGTTACAACAGAATCAAGTGAGTAGTTTCTCTACAGTATCCAGATTAGGTATAGATAAGTATTGGTGGTTAGAATACATGGGCCTCAGATGAGTCAGGAATATTATCTATCACTTGGTGCATGATTACTTCAAAAATCCATGGGTGATCATATCCTTTATTGCTGCCCTCGTCTTGCTGCTGCTTACTATGACACAAACCTTCTTATCTTCATTTCCCAAGTTTGCACATGGAGGTTAGACTTGCATGGTTTCTCCAATGAATTGTATTGTTCACTTTATATATGGTTGCTCCTTCTCTAGCTACATGGTACTACACCACTGCATGTTTCAAAAATGTCTTGATGTCTAAACTTCTTAACAAGTAATGCTAATGGTTTGATGACCTGCTGACCAGACATGTTTTTTTTTTCTTTTAGGGCATCCCTAAAAGGCTTTTGACCCAATAGGAGTAATAGCCCAGGTGGCGCCCGCTAAACCCACATATGGGTAAATCTGAGTCGCGTTTCGAACATATAAAGTGGAGAGCAAACCCACACAATTTAGGCCACTCCACCAACTCCAAAGTGGGTTTCACGTGAGTCTTTTGGTGTACGCTTTCGTACTTTCTCTTGGTTTGCTGCAAAAGTTAAAACTCTTTTACATAGCCCAAAAAAAAAAAAAGATAAAACTCTTTTGTTTAGATAAATCCCAATGCATGCAGTTCAAGCACATATTGATTAAAATTTGGAAACAACAGGGCCAAGATAATTACATCAATTTAAACCCCCAATTTGATCCTAAACTCTCTGTACATACCAAAAGTGAGACTGTGAGAGTAATATTGACCATTGGTCGACTGGATGCACGTGAAAAGACAAGGATAAATCTGGTCATGTGATTGAATCTTTGTACAATTACGCTGGAGGAAACTTTACATCTTGTGGACAATCCAATTACAAAAGTTGGGCCCAATGTAACAGAAAATATAATCTAACATATCATTTTCAGTTAGTGTTTTAATCATGCGTTTCTTCGCTCAAACAGTTAACACTCTCTTAGTAGAGGAGCTAAAGCTTGATATGGGTAAACCAGGGCAGAGGAACCAACTTGAAAGCTTTAGATATTTGGAAGGTTCACCTGCACATATAGAATTTTGTATATAGAGAGTCATTTTCATGGATGGTCAAGCTATTCCTAAGCTTGGAACAGTCCATCTAGTGGGGCCAGCCTAGATGATCGACGATCATGGTGACAATGGTAAGAGAGGTAAGGCTTTGAAAGGTCACTCTATGACCTACCTGTTGCAAAAATCTGGAACTATTCAATCTAGGAATGTAGTGCTTCAAAGGCATCATATTACTCCAAATCCTAGCCATTCATTAAAGTCAAATGGAGCCAAGATTTGCAATTTAATTAAAGGGCTTACAAGACTGAGTCGAGCGTCCAATTTGGGTCAATGCTAATTTGCAATGGTTAATGAGTCTGAAGGGCCTAGATTGATCCCAGGGAGGGTTATGTGGGCAACACAGAGACCATCCAAGTGGCCTGGTCGCTCATAGAATTTTCAATACACAACATGAAAGAAAGGTCAAATTGATCTATGTAGCCATGGTCCATTTTGAGTCTACCTATGATCATCTTACTTGATTTGAAACTCATTGGACTATAATCCACCTTTGGATTTTACATGTTAAACCCTATCCGAATAAAGTTTCCATCCCCCAACTGAAGGTGCTGTCCTTCACAATAAGGGCTCGGCCATCACCAATGACCGTATGTGTGTTTGTGGTTATGAGCTAGTTTGGATCCTTCAACCTGGCCCAGTTTGATCTATCAATCCCCTCACATTTAGCACCCCTCCTCACTTAATCCCCCCAAGCCTTTGTTGAATTGAAACTCCCAAACTTAAGACTGCTCCATTTAGTAATCACAATTCCATTGAAAACCCAAAATATTGAAGCTTCTGAAGTAATTAAAAGTTAAGGGCCGAAGATTAAGAGGTTGCGATGTTGTCATGGGGCTGATTTTATTAAGGGTGTTCATGGGCCGGGCCAGCAAGCTTTAGGCCAGGCTCAGATATGTAATTTGGGCTCATTTAATAATTGGGACGGGCTTGGATTAAGTGAAAGAAAGACCAAAGCCCGGCTAGGCCCTGCCCATGTAAGGAGTGCATATAATTTAATTTAATTAAGCCAAAGGTTTTCTATAAAGCCCATGAAATTGATCTAAAGCCCAGCTGACTAAATGGGCAATCTCAAGCCTGACTTATGGCCCATTTCTGGCTTAGGCCTGGCCTAGTGTTTCTAAAGCCGGGTTGGGCCTGAATATGCCTCATCTCGGCCCGGCCCGGCCCATGAACACCCCTAGATTTTATTGTATTGCATTGTAGGATGGATCACCTATGTTTCACACCTGTCAATAATAATTTAGCTAAAAAAAGTTATGCATTGCATCTATTCAAAATTGTGCTCATAGTTGAGAAACACTAGACACCCAAGTGGTAAGGTGTCTCATCTTACACAGCACCTTGGGGTTCAATCTCATTCCTTGGGCAGGTAGTTTGTCTCAAAGCTAATAAAATAATGAAAATTATTTTCCTATGCTACATTTATGATATCAGTTAAATATTATTTGATTTTGTATAGTGCAACAACCCAGCCTGCTATCCACGTGATATTGTCCGCTTTGACTCATGGGAGCCCAACTCAATCTTGCCTCACGGTTTTAAAAAGCCTCATGCAAGGTAAGGGTGCAAGCTCTACATATAATCCTAGTTACTTGCATCTCCATAGTCGATGTGGGATTCCAGGGCATCACATATAATATGATACGATACAGTCTATGCTTATAAAATACATAACAGGCCTAAAACGAACACATAGGCTTCGGACCCTAGGCTCGGATTTAGCCCATTAAAGGTCTCAGACCATAAAAATGGATCTAGGTTTGGCTGCCAGATTCAAATGAACGTCCAGGGCTACCTAAGTAGACTAAATTCAGGCCAGGCCAAGTCAGATTCAAACCCATTAACTGCCTTATTAATCTTAAGCAGCCACATCTTTTCAATGTGGACAAAATATGTCTGGATTTTATTCAAACCTTTTTTCACCATAATGGTGTGGTTAACCTTATGTAATCATTCCCTTGTGCATATGTGGTTCTCTTACTATAAGTTAATATAAAGAATGAAAGTACACAAAGAGTTATATATATATATATATATATATATATATGTCACATGTGATGTGATCAAAGGCTTAGATTGTCAAACAATGATCATTATTTGTACAGAAGCTTACACATCATGGCATTTTTGAAACATGTAGTAGTGTAAATGTAATACAATGCAGATAAGGAGCGACCATACAGTGAACAATACAATTCAACATTGCAGAAGCCTAGGAAGTCTAATCTCCATATGCGAACTTGGGAAATGAGGAGAAGAAGGTTTGTGTCATAAAAAGCAGTAGAAGTAGCAGGGCAGCAAAAAAGATTGTGATTGACCATGGATATTTGAAGTAATCATCCACCAAGGACTCCCTCAATTTTGGCCAAGCTCTCTCACTATACTGATTGATTTCTGTACAAACCCCTGAAAAATAGAAATTGTTATATGGTAGGCTTATTTCTGTTCCCATGTTGTTGAAGAGAGCGGCCGCACGTTCCTCATTGAATAAACCATCGATAATGATCCCTCTCCGACGGAGAATTTCAACATCCTAACTGGTTTTGATGAGGTAATCCATGAATGCAATCCATGATGTGATATATTTTTGGCAGTGGCACTAGCATTGCTCAAATGCAATTAGGTTCAGAAATCTTATATTTGAATTTTCGAAAACCAGTGTGGGGTGGATTTCAATCACCCCTTCTTGAAACTTTATGTCCAAGAAGGTACCTGTACTGCTGATGTTCACCCTCTCTCTAAACTTAATTCCTCGCTTCTCAAGTTTGGATGTTCAAGGGATTATGTACTAACCCTTTACCTGAACAACCATCATCAGGGAAGAGAATATCCTCTATGTATACTAAATGAAGTAGATGTTGGATTTGGATTGTAGAGCGCTTGATTCTTGTCATCCTACTCAAATTTAACCCACCAAAGAACATAAAAGCTCTTTCTACAAGAAGAGGAGATGGACAGGTGCCATCTATCAGATCAAATAGAGATTGGAGAACGAAGAATGGAATCAGATTTTCGAGCATGATCAAGTCAGCTATAACTGCTTTAATTAGCCAATCAAATCTAAAGACGACATCATTGAAATCTTCAATCAAATACTTACGGAAGAGCTCAATAATGAAACAACCGTCAAGTACCATCATTTCTACAAAAGAATTGCTGGCCAATGTGATTACTTCTGAGTAACAATCTCGGGCTCTTTCCTCCAACTCTTTAACAGCGACCAGATACTGCTCCAAGCTGCCCTCTGTTCCGAGAGAGGATGTCATATAGATATCTCCATTTGTGTTCTTCCATGACTTGTAGTTGAGCTTTTCTTGATTTGTAGTGAAATGGGCCGATGGAGATGATTTGAGGAACATTTGCATTCTCATTATGTTGGCGGAGTCTGTCAGGAACTCGGTGGATAGAGCATGAAATGCTAGTCGATGACACTGTCAATCTTCTTGGCTTCACAAGATGCCTTTCTGTGATTGAAGACACCCAATTTTGATCCAAATCGCCTATATTAAAAGAGATGTGGGCTTCTTCCTGGACTCTTCCATTGCTATCATTATGAGAAGAAGAGGGAGCAAGAGAAATTTCTATCTGCTGGTTAGGAGAAGTGATCTCTTCCATGTAATTCTTGGTTTTTTTTTTTTTTTTTCCTCCCTTGGAACTCTCCTACCTTAAAATGCACAAGGACATGACTCAAATGCCTGTTAATATAGATGCTCTAGTGAAAATAAAAATTAAAAAATACACATGATGGTGATGTGGAGCATACTAGTTAGTCCCACTGCCAAAAGGTGATTCAAATTCTTTACTTCACTGAGACCAAAAATAAAAATAAAAATTCTTTACTTCATTGTGGTGCCTAATGTTTGATGCCAGTAACATTCTTGGTTTGCCATAGAGGATCAAGGCTTATGTGGACAAGTTATTGAATTTGACATAAAAAAATGAGTGTTAATAGATAAATATGGCAACAATTTTTAGCTAACACATTTTGGCAAATACACAAAGTCAGTGATTATTAGATGTCTGGAATTAAACTGGGTGCCCTTTTCTCTAAGCTAGTACATCTTTTACAAGATTGGGAAGTGTAACCAGGTTATGTGTTAGATAATTATAATTCATTTCTTCAAAATAGTACTGCAAGTAAATGTATCAAATTACACTGTTTTTTAGTATTTAGCAGAAGCAACAGACACTGCATGTATTAACCCCACTCAAGATTACCAAGATGAATCTGACCAGAATCATCAAATGGAATCCTTTCTGCTATAGTTACTTTTACAGTATCAAGTGAAAGTTGATGCAAGTAAACTTATATTGGAAAATTAGAAAAAGAAAGTATTTTAGTAAAAAGAAAAGCAAGAAAGACCAATTATCTAGTAGAAGCAGCTAAGTTCTTTGAAATTCCACGTTTCATAATCATTTTCTGTTGACATGTTTTACTGAGTATTTTGGTGTAGATTGGTTAAGTCATATATATTTACAGAAGCAGGGCTAACTAGATATAGGTTGAGATTACAAAGAAAATGCTAACCAGATGAGATTTGAGCATACTGCCTCAAAGTCCACCATAAAAGAAGATTATCTTCAACAACAAAAAAAAAAAAAAAAAGGAGATTCTCAGTACTAGTCTTGAGCTTGATTTGTTTTATAGCAACTACTTTAATTTGATACTTTGCTTGGTGATCCTTTGCTTGCAGGATCATTTGTCCTGCAATTATTTCTAGTGCTATCTAATTAATTTAAGTATTTGATGGAGTCACTTTGGAAGTTTAATATTGTGAGAATAGAGTTGATATTAATAACAGACTGCTTTGAATTTATCCTTTGCAAGCATAGCATGACCATTGGTTTTGAAGTTACTTTCTAATTAATTAGTTCAAGTACTTGCTTAGATGGGAGCTAGTTTAGAAGTTTTATATGAGTATACCAAAAATAGTGAAATTAAACTTTGATTTTCATCGCAAACTACTTTGAATTGATCCTTTTATTGCATATTGATCAATGTTCTGTAGTCACTTTTAGTGCCTGCTTGTTTGCATGGAATTGAATCCCTATGATAAAATTGGTTCTAACAAAGGAATATTAAAGAGGTGATTGGTGAAGGATATAAAGTGGACATTTAAACATGATTTTGACTTTGCTAAAATTTTATTTACATGATTTTGAAATTTTATGTCTTAGACCTGTGATGATTTTGTGAAAAGTGCAGTAGTTGTCCTTTTTTTTTTTTTTTTTTTTTTTTTTTTTTTTTTTGTGACCTTCTCTATCTTGTGAGTGATGATCAGGAAGTGCTCAAGTTGTTGCCCCCAAGGTGAGTCATATCACCTGTGAGTATTTCAAAGGAAAGGAGTGCTCCAAGGAAAGGGCTTTCTCCGCTTCCAAGACTCTATCCAATGAGAAGACTTTCCACACTATGTGTTTTTCTTTTATGCATACACAATGTGACAACATCATTATGAGCATAGTTTTCTTAAGAAATCAGAGCTCTTCCCCTACATTTCGACGGTTCGGATCATCTGATAAAAGTGTGGATCATATAGTTCTAAGTGTGCTTCCTCAGATATTTTCCCTTCCACATTCTTCTGCAACCTTATCTTTACTTTAACATATTTTATTTATATTTTTTCATGAATTGACATCCACTTTCTCTTTACTCTACAAAGGTAAACAAACTAGCTCTTAGAGGTCATTTGTCATTTACATATATAAATGTTACATATGTAAATGACACAAGGAAATAATTTACGTTTTTAAAAACCATCATCTTCCTATGTGAATAAGAGTATGTCCAACCGTTCCATGTGTACTTTCATTTTGAAATGATACCAACGCAAAAGCTTGATAGTTGAAACGCCAACACATTCTATGAAGCCCTATCAAATCCAAAATTTGGGCCATGTGGGAAGTAAGACTTTTCCAACATTTAGCACTGCCTTTTTCAAAGAAGTGAATTCATTTAATTTATCCTTCTGAGATGGTAAACTGTTTCACACTACATAAATGTATATTTTTACACATCACACATGTGAAACATTTTCACACCAAACGAACGATCATGTCGCTGTGTGTAAATGGCTCATTTACAGTTTTACACACCAAAAAGCGAACCATATGAGACACAGAGATTTCTCTCCTGTTTCCTTTCTTGGTGCAGTAACCAGGATTTCTATAGTAAAACACGAAAATTGAAAAACAAAGAACGTGAGTCATTCAAATAAGATCAACAAAGGAAAAAGAAAACAGAAATGTCAAATTTCTTCTTCTAGTTAAGAAAATGTGTTGCAGGAGTCATTGACCATTGCAGAATAGCAATCTCGGGGATGTTCAAGGCCCGTATGTCTACTGTCTTCATCAACTTTATGACATCACTGATCTTTTGACGAGAATAAAACTAGCCCAATAACCCGTGTTCAGCACGGTATCTCCCTGCACTACAAAATAGATAATAATATTTAAAAAAAAATTACCTCCTTCCATAGGACAAATTGGATAAAATAAAAATAGAGAAATTAGAGCAAACAGGGTATAGTTACATAAAAACAATTAAAACATGAGTGGTTTGATGGAAAAATGAGTGGGTAGTTGCATGAGTGGTTACATAACCATCGGTCAAAAATATTACCGAGTATCAAAATTAAAGCCAGAACCTCCTAGCTTTATATATTATAATTGAATTGGTCCAAGTCAAATTAGGATTTTCTAGTTAATAGCTCTAATTTGAATTGGTCTGAACTAACAAGAATAAGAATTACTTTTATTGAAGTCCTACACTTTGTGTTTTAGTCTCACCTGAGATGAAATTGGATTACTTTTGCTCCAATTGCAATTCAGCAAATAAAAATATACAATTGGAAGTTTTTTAATTAGTCTTGTGAGATAAATTGAGATTACTTTTTGTTCAAGTTCCAATTATAATAGTTTCAATTATATGGCTGATGTTCTTGCTAAACCGGGGGTTGATAGGACTTCTCCTTGGGAGGATATTGGTATGCAGTTCATAAGAAATTTAAGAAGACAATATATTTTGAGAAAACTCTCTCTCTATATATATGTGTGTGTGTGTGTGTTTGAGAAGAGATGAGTGATCAATATATATTATTCAGTACAAGGAACAGTTATAAGTGTCAATATTAAACAGACATGAACTATTACATAGTTACATGCGAACATAAATTAAACTACCAAACTGTTACACGTTGGTTAAGAGACAGAAACCATTAAACAGTTCGAGACTTGCAGTTGGAAAAAACGCTGTGAACTTGCATGTGTGTGAGCCTCAATGATCTCATTATCTCATGTTGTGGCCGATTCAGCATGTTATAGTTCAGGTTGTCTATAACTCCCCTCAAACGTGGCTGTCCAATAAATCTGAGTTTGACCAAGATACCATTAAAACAAACCTCGGGATAGAGGCTTGGTGAAAGCATCAGCTAACTGTTGAGTAGATGTAATGACAAGTAAGCCCAAGGCAACTTTCTCCTTGAAAAAATGGTAATCCAATTCAATATGCTTAGTAAGAGCAAAAGAAACTGGATTAACCGACATGTAAAGGGCACTGAGGTTGTCACAAAATAAAACAGTAGTGGGAAGAAAGAAAATTCCAATATCTCGAAGAACAAATGTTAGCCATGTAAGCTCCGCAATTGAAGAAGCGATAGCTTGATACTCAGCTTCTGCACCACTAGAACGGGCGTTGTTTGCTTTTTGGCACACCATGAAATGAGGTTAGAACCCAAAAATGTGCAATATCCAGTTGTAGAACGCCATGTGAGAGAGAAACCAGCCCAATCTGCATCTGAGAAGGCATAAAGATCAAGAGTAGATTGTGCGAGAATGAGAAATCCAATGTCCGAAGTCCCAGATAAATATCGCAGAATTCGTTTGACTGCTTGGAAATGAGCAATGCGGTTTGTCCATAAATTGACAAACAAAATTAACTGAATAAGATAAATCAGGTCAGGTCATGATCAAATACTAAACAGCACCAACGATGCTACGATAAGATGCTGGGTCATAAAAGGGGGCAGATGGTTCAATGAACCTTTGCTTTTGAGCCATCGGAATGGACATAGATTTACATCCCTTCATGAACAAGAGTAAGAAGATTCGTTGTATACTTGGATTGGATTGGATTGGGAGGGAAAGATAACATCATCAAAACAGTTAACCTCAATACCAAGAAAGTAGTTTAAGGACCTAGATCTTTCATAGCAAATTCTCTGCTCAACTGAAGAATAAACCAATCCAAGTAAGGGGGTGAATCACCAGTAACAACAATGTCATCAACATATAAGAGTAATACTAATGTGCCAGTTGTAGAATGACACACAAAAAGAAAAGAAGCAACCATACTGCAGAAAATCCAATGGAGAGTAAATAATTACTAAATCTATCGAACCAGGCGCGAGGTGCCTGCTTAAGACCATACAAAGCCTTCCTAAGTCTGACATACATGGGTAGGAAATGTATCATTAATGAAACCAGAAGGCTGATCCATAAGCACAGGTACTTTAAGAAAACCATGCAAGAAGACATTTTTGACGTCCAACTGTCAAATAGTTCAACCATAAACAATAGAAATAGAAAGAATAGTACAAATTGTGGCTGGCTTAATTACAGGACTGAATGTCTCGGAAAAATCTACTCCGGCAACTTGTTTATATCCTTATCAAACAAATCGGGTCTTGAGTCACTCTAAACTTCCATCTGCTTCAAGTTTAGTTTTAAACACCCAACGACACCCAATTACATTCATAGAAGGCTCGCGTGGCACCAACTCCCAAGTTTTATTGGCATCTAAAGCAGAAATTTCCTCTCGCATTGCTAGAAACCACCCAGGATGTGATAGAGCTGTCTTAATTGACTTAAGGTTCCAGTGGTATAGTTTCATGAGAATCAGCAGATAAAGAAAGAATGACGTAAGACTTTATAGAACCTGATTTAAATCGAGTGTTGTACGATGACCAGTTTGTAGAGGATCTAAAGTTCCAACAGATTGCATAACATCTGTAGGATTTTGAGTGGGTGAGTCCTGCTGCAACAAATCAGAAGCATTTGATGTGGTTGGAGAAGATGGATGGACATCAGAAGTAGGTGTAGCTTACTGCATTGAATCTGTTTCTGCCAGTGATTCAGGTATGTCAATGTTGTCATCCACGAGTCTTTTAGACCGATTTGAAGCAAATGAAGGTGCAGTGTCAGTAGGCACTATGGATTCCGAGGTTGAGTTGATTGAACAATCATTAATCCAATCTGAAAAAAGTAGAAACAGTATAGAGCTCCCCTTGAATTTGCATAGCACTAGAGAGTACAAAAGAAGTGGCAAATAGAAAAATTGTCTCATCAAAAACCACATGCCTGAATATATATACATGAATTCGACTTGTATTAGGATGTAGACAACGATAACCTTTATGCCGTACACTGTAGCCCAAAAATATGCATGGTAGAGATTTCAGGTTGAATTTGTTAGCAGCCTAATGCCTAATGTTGTAACAAAAGAAAGCACAAAGCTCCAAAAACGAATAATCAGGAACCTTATTAAAAAGTACAGGAACCTAATTAAAAAGTAACACATAAGGTGACATTATTCCCAGTTGTACAGATGGTAGTCTATTAATTAAAAAACCAAATGTATAAAATGCCTTAACCCAATATTTCTTTGGCACTGAAGAATGAAATAGCATTGATAAGCCCAATTCAACAATGTTTCGATGTTTCCGTTTAACCACTCCTTTTTGTTTAGAAGTATTACGACAAGAAACCTCTCAGATATTCCCTTCATAAATTAAATGATTCAAAAACAGAGAACTCAAAAACTCTCCCCTTTCATCACTCTGAAAAATCTTAATTTTAGAGTCAAATCTTCTCTCAACTAATTTTTGAAATTTTAGCAACACGTAATAGAACTCAGATTTTCGCTTCAAGGGAAATATCCATGAGAAACGGGAGCAATCATCAATGAAAACAACATAATGATCAAATTGCTGACTAGATAGAAATGGTGCAGGGCCCTGAAGAAATATTGTTACTTCCATTAAAGGGAAGTTTACAGCCCTTACTTGACAACTACTGCACAATGAATGTGCTTTATTCCATACATCAACGCTAATCAACTTCCTAGAAAATAAGAATTTAAGTACTTTGGATTGGGGATGACCCAAAGGTTGATGCCAGATTGCCTCTGATGTAGTTCTGTTCCTAGTAGAAAACAAGGCCACTTTTCCATTCTCCACAGTACAGAGACCTCCTCTCTTACTCCCCCCTCCCAGTATTCTCCATGTGCTCCTCTGCTTTATAACAAAACCATCAGATGAGAATATGAAGTAGCAAGAAAAGTCCTCTATAAATTTACTTACAGATAATAAATTTCTTTTCATCTCAGGAATAATGAGAACGTCAGGAACTGTAATAGTATTTTGTTCAAAATTAATATCTGTATCCCCCACATGTGAAATAGGTAAATGCAAACCATTCCCAACCATGACACTGTCATTACCTCAATATTATGAAGAGTAGCAGTATTACCAGTCATATGTGAGGACGCACCGGAGTCAGCAAGCCATTCAACATCTTGTGGATCTGTTATGGTCATTGCAGCAAGAGCCTGAGGAATAGCATCAGGCTGATATGCATTGTCAAACCGATGCCAACATCTTAGGGTTGTCTATTAGTTCGGTTATGGGTTAGGGTACATATCTCTTGTATGCTATTTCTCTTTTCTATCTTTGTATTTCCCTCTTCTTTTAATGAATTGTGTTGTTACCAATCAAAAAAGAAGTACCAATTAAAATAGGACTTTCTTTGTTCGAGTTTGAGTTTGTGCAGGATCAGCTTGGTTTTCTTCATTATAAAGAGAGTAGCCATTTGTAGCTTTAGGTATTGTAACAAATTACTGTCATAATAACACGTGCTAAGTGCATGCAGGCACAACGATAACATTTGTAGGAAAAAATGCAGAAAAGATGTAACTAAAGATAATTCCCAATTAAAAAAATATTTGTTGAAAACTCAAATACCACATAATTAAACAATAAAAAAAGGACTACTATTCAGGAAAAAAAAAAAAAAAAGGAAAAAAAGGAAGAAAAGCAAAGGATTATTACAAAATGAATACAACTAAACTAACGAGACCCAAATCAGGAACTCAATGATTTATTTAAATTGCACATCACCAGATGATGAGCCGGGTTAGTTCATTCAAATGCAAATTGAGAAAGATTAGGACATATTAACACGACCATAGGATTAGGATTATCGTAAATGATTATAAACATAAATCTATGGGGCTCATTGAGAAATGAGAAGTCTCTAATAAAAGTCAAAATCTGGAGTTATTTGTCAAAATTGTGTTAGAGTTACTCGTATGGCATGGGGCCTCAAGTGTCCCCACCAAGGATAGACAAAAATCTGTACATATATGTAATCACCCAATTGATGGTTTTATTGTGTACATACATACCATATTTAGATCAGAAGTGATTGTATATATGAGAGTGCATCGATCCTATGTGAGTTCACTCGATTGAAAGGAAACAACTTTCGCCCCAAACTGGAGTGTGAACCTTCCTCTAGTATGTATATATTGAAAGGTAGCACTCAAAATTAAATCGAAACATTCCGCTATAGATAATAAGTTGATGTGGTATCCAATGAGAGTCGAAATTTATAGGTAATAGCCAAAATTACATTGAAAAGCTTCAGCGATATATAAAATATAATAATAGGTTGATGGGGTCCCATAAGAGCCAAATTAGAAAGGTAGTGGTCAAATCATGTCGAACACCTTCCACATAGTACATAATGATCAGTTGATGTCGGATCCGGTGAGAGACAAAATCTAAAGGTAGTGGTCAAAACTCAACTGAATTGAAAGCCAAAATTGAAAGGTGTAATATATAATAATAGAATGATGTGGGGTCCAATGAGAGTCAAAATCGATAGGCAACAGTCAAACTTTGAATTGGAAAGCTTACGATATCATGTACACAATAAGTTGATGTGGTGATTAGTGAGAGTCAAAATGGAAAGATAGCGGTCATACTTGAATTAAAAACCTTCCGCTATAATATACAATAATGGAGAGGAATCCGGTGAGAGTCAAAATTGAAAGATAGCAGTCAAGATTAAATTGAAAACCTTCTGGCATAATTTATAATATTTGAGTAAAGTTGTTTTAAGAGAAAATAGTTTTCTCGATAGTTTGATTTGCAAATGAAAGCCTTTTATTCTTCTTTAGCTCGTTAGGAACATGTGTAGAGCAGGTGGGTGTATGAATTTAAATCTCTTAGCATAAAGAAATGAAAACAAAAGAAAAGATTTTCATTCTTTTTCTTCTTCAATCATCTCTTTATTTGCAACTACTTGAAATTAACTCCTAGAAATTCACAGGATCTAAGAGACCATAGGGATAACATACAATGGGTCTCCTTTCTACAGACTAAAAAATAAACTGAGAGAAATTTATATAGAGATGTAGGAACTGATGCTCACCATGGAATTTTGGTGGTCTTTCTACATAGAAAATAATTAATAAACTCATTTATCAAGTCTCTTTCTACAAGTCACCTCTCCTAGAGAGAGATCTTTTCTCTGACTGGTCCTAGTTTCCAAGGGGGACTTCTAGAGAGAGAACTAAGGGGGAGAGAAACATGAGCAACCACATTAACTTATTGCATATTAAGTTACGTTTTATAGCATGGTTACGAATTATGAATAACAATGGTAGGTATAAAGAGAGATTATATTTTTAGCCTTAAATTTTATACTTTTCCCTAGTTGTAGAGTATAATTGAATTCATCTTTGTTCCCTAATTCATGGTTCAGCTTAATATACTTGGGCCCTGTAATCTTTAAAAGAAAGGTTAGAATGTAAAATCAAGTGTTAATGTCCTATGATTTTCAATTAAGAAAGTTCAAAAAGGGACCTTGAGGAATTTAGAAACAAAAAGGTTTATGACATACAAACCGGTCTATAATTTTATCCTTGGGAAACATATCTAAATATAGTGGTCGGAAAGGATTGTTACAGCAGAAGTGTCAGCTAATGTTCAAAAATGGAATTGACACACTAAGCTGAGCATTAGTCCAGCTCACTTTGGGCTAGAACTTTAGGCCCAAAAAATGGAGTGGACATTTTTCTGTCCAAAGACTCCATTGAGTGGCCTGATTAGGCCCAAGCCCTAGGCTGAAAATTGGGTGGACTGAAGAGGCACAATTTCTAGGCCAAATATATTAAGTTTCCTTAGCTAACCATTCATACCAAAACCTCGAGGCGTTAGTAGAGTAACATAAATACTCTTTAATACTCTCCTTGGGGTGGAGCCCACTCCTCAATACTCCCCCTCATATGAATCCAGTCGGCGCACTTTTGGCGACGCGCATTTTTTTCAACGCCGAGTCGTTCCTCCTGGGATTCAAACTCATGACCGGCTGGCTCTAATACCATATTAAGTTTCATGTGCTAAGGATTCATACCAAAACCTCGAAGCATTAATAGAGGCAACATAACTAGTCTCTAACACTTCCCTTTGGCCACCACTCCTCAATAAATATTGGGCCTATAAGCTAAAATTAGGCTAATTAGTGATAGTGACTAAATGAGGTATAAATAGAAAACTTTCATCTCAGTCTGGCCCATCCTATTGTAACCCTACTCTGCCGCCAAGGTTAGCGGACACGCGAGATCAGAGGTTTTTTCTCTTTTCATCAAGGTTGGACCCACTGAGAAAATGTCTACCCCAAAACTCAGCCACTGTACTCTTTGGATGGATACATCAAACAGTCAAAAGAATTGTGAAGGGTTAAACTACTGTCACTAGCCTTAGAAGAAGTCGATCATCTATTAAAATCTGATTCAGTCATATCCCCAAACCCTAACATGAGAGAAAAAAAAAAAGGGATTTTCTGCCCAGGATCATGATCAAACCTGAACATGGAAAATCATCTCAAATAAATGAGAAATCTCTCGGCTCATCTGATCTCTTCTATCATGATTTGCAAACAATCAATGTTGAGAAAAAATAGAGAACAGAGGATGAAGGAGATAGGGGAAATGCTTACCAGGGAGAGAAATCACAAAAAAGGAGATCTAGAAAGAGCCTAATATAACAATTGTTTCAAATGATTAATGGTGCACTATTTGCATGGTGGTAATTTGTTTTTGCAAGGATCATGTCATTGTCATTCATTCCAAGAAAAAAAAAAAGAATGAGTGACCAGAAAAAGAAACAGAACTAACTACTCTCATGAATCTCTAGCTTTGATTCGTCTCCTAGAAACAAATAAAAAAGAGATTTAAATTTGATATGAAATTAATATGTCAACTGATGATCACATAGTTCATGTAGTGAACTCTACCATGGATGGTGCATGCCTTGGATTCATGCATGGTTCAAGCCGTATAGCAGTCAAATGTTCTCCTGTGAGAATGCTAGCATGCAGGTGTCCCGACTCCCAACCCAACCACCAAAGATATGGGGCCCATCTAAAAACTGAACCCCACATGAATTCACAGTTGCCACCAATGTCTAATAGGATATGAGATGATTTTCTTTCTAAGAGAGCTTTGTCTTTTTAATGATTCATAGAAATAAAGCTATTGAAAAGCAGCAACTCCTTGATCATGTCTGACGTATAGGTGCTCGCAGTGCCAAAATGACACTTTTGTGAGATTCAAACAAAGCACAAGGCAACACTACCTCGCCTGTATGGCTGTATCTGAGTCCATCAATCCAGCTGTTGAAATATTCAGGGATCTACCAGAATATAAAGAAATGAGACTATCGCTTATCTGTTCACATGTAGAGAGTATTTGACAAACCAGATTATTAGAAAGGCAAATTTATTGACCAAAGCTGGTAAAAGATGGACTCTTCTGATGAATGGTTTGGATATCACTACTGTGTCACATGGTGGCATGTGCAAGGAAAAATACAGGAACAACTTCAAGCATTAGAAAGTTTACTGGGGATGGAAAAGATAGAAGAGTACCTATTTCACATATTTCAGTGTCTGACTGAGAAGAAGAAGAAGCACCCATTGGGAATCGTTGAGGAGGAGAAACAGCAGCAGCAGCCATTGGATTTGGTTGAGGAGAAGAAGCAGCAGCAGCAGCAGCCGTTGGGATTGGTTGAGGAGACGAAGAAGAAGCAACCACTAAGATTCCGTCAACAGTGATATATTTTATGTGTCGAATCTTAGCCCAATCCACTCCCTTGTATTGAAGCTTCTCGTTGAATGGCTTTGGCATCCCTGTCACCTCTAGTTTCTTGAGGTGATGTAAATTTTGCAATCCTTCTGGAATCATCTTCAGTTGATTGCAGAGGCCGATAACCAAATGTTTAAGGCTTGGCATCGCCCCATTCTCCACTCTCCACTCCTCCAGGCCATCCAAAAGATTCAACTCCAAGAATCGAAGCTCTGGAAACCCTCCAACAGAGCAAACCATTTTCTTGCCCAAGAAAGAACTGCATCCTAATTTTAGGACCTCAAGGGATTGCAGCTTCTTCAAAGTTGGCATCGGGTCTTCCTCTAACAAAGACCATTTCAAGCATAACTTGGCTAGACAGCTCGGAAATTTATCAGGTAGATTTTGCAGTGGTCTTTCCAAATATAAAGACCTCAGACTCAAATCACTAACCAAAATATCTTTCAAGATTGGAATGGTAACCCCAAATCCAAAACCCAACCTCAAGGATTTGAGGTTTCTCAATTTTTTAAGATCTCCCGCAAGTTCATACAGGTATATATCTCCATATATTCCCAATTTTCTAAGCTGAGTTAGCTTTCCAAGACCATTTACCATCCATCGACCCACAAGTATCACCGAAAGAACACGTAGGCCCTTTAAAGAAGAGACGTCTAAAGAATCCATGTCTGTAAAGCTTGCAGAGGCAGCGGAGGCGTGGATGGGAGGACATTTTCTTGGTAGTGGTCGTACTCTTTGGAGGATGCTTCCATTTGTTATTTTATGGTCCATTTGGAGGGAAAGGAATAATAGGATTTTTAAGGGTGACTTCTCTTCCCTACCGGTGTTGATTGATAGAATAACTATGATGATCGCTAAGTGGACTTCGATCAGAAAAGAGTGCTTCAATTTTACTCTTAATGATATCCTTCTAAATTGGGAAGCATGCATGGGTTGCAAATTGAGTAGAGTGAGGAGAGTTGTTCATTGGTCTCCACCCTCTCCTGGTGTTTTGAAGTTTAATGTGGATGGTGCTGCGAGAGGTAAACCAGGGTTGGCGGGAATTGGAGGTGTTCTTCGGAATAGCAAAGGGGAGGTCTTGTTTATGTTTTCAAAGCATGTGGGTGTTTGTGATTCTAATGAAGCAGAGGTTTTGGCTATTTTGGAAGCCCTTCGATGCTTTTCAAGACGATTCCAAGGTGATCTTATGGTGGAGAGTGATTCTTCTAATGCGATTGCTTGGGTGTCTAATAAGAAGCCTTTTCCTTGGAAATTTCAATTCCTCTTTAATGAAATTCGATCTTTCACTACTACCATTAATGTTGTCTTTCATCACGAGCTTAGATCAGCCAACAGTATGGCTGATGCTTTAGCCAAGCAAGGGGTGGAGAGAAGCTATCCTTGGGAGGGTTTTATTATGTAATTGGGGTTGGGTAGGGTACATTGCTCTTGTACCCTTTAGTTTGTTTTTCTTTTCTCCTTCTTTCTTGTATTCTTACCCCTTTTGTTGTTTTTCTTTTTGTATTATTTCCTTCTTCTTTTAATGAAAGTTTCAGTTACCGATCAAAAAAAAAAAAAAAAAAAAAAAAAAAAAAAAGAATCCATGTCTGTACTCCCATCATCCATGTAAAAATATTGTAACTGTTCCAGTTTCTGGATGGTAATGGGTATTGGTCTGACCAGAGTGCCTCTTATATCAAGGCTCTGTAGGTTTTTGAGGCTGCCAATGGACTTAGGAAGGCTCTCCAAACCAGTGTGTCTTAATCCTAAATACCGTAAGTGAGTAAGTTCCCCTATCTCTTCAGGAAGTTCAGTGATAAAATTCATATCCTCTAGATCCAATATCCTAAGCAATTTAAACCTTGATGCAGGAAAAACCAGCAGCTTACCTTCAATTTCAGTGGGTTGGGATAAATACAACAGAGAGCGTAGGTTTTGAAGAGAGTGCTTGATAAGGTTGTAGATGCCTCTAGAATCAAGAGAGAGTCGGCGGGCATTGCTGATGTTTAAGGATCCTTTATGGTCAATGCTATGAAAGAGGTTACATTGCATGGCTTTCATGACAGCGAAGTCCAACGTAAGAGAGTCCAAACAAAATGTTTTCACCGAAGAAGATAGGCCACTCTGTTGCACTTGAATCATGTGGAGGCGCGCTAGCTCCTCTAAGTATCCTTCTGCTGTATCCTCATCTCCTTTGGGTATCCATCCTTCTGCAAGCCACAGCCGGATCATTCTGCATTTCGGGATTTCAAAGCCTCCAGGGAAAAGGCTACAATACAAGAAGCACAGTTTTAGGGGATGCTCCAGAAGATTATACTTGGAAGCTATTTCCACTAGGGCTCTATGATCAAGGAGAATATTAGACAGTGCACCTCCTCTCCTATATTCCATTGCTCGAAGGGCTGCTAAATTAACAATTTCGGATGGTAAAATCCCATGCTCTCTCACAATCACCTCTAGCGCATTCAGGACTTTTGAACTTGATTCATTACTAGCTTTTGCTGCCTCTGCATTGTAATCAAAATTGTTTAAAAAGAGGTTCCATCTTTCCTCCCAGCTCAACAATCCTAATTCATGGACTTCAACTCCTTCTCCTAGTTGACTTGCACACTCAATGTGGTTGGAAGTAAGCACTATTCTGCTGCCATTCTTATGATCTGGAAAGGCTTTTTCCATGTGAAGCTTTATTGAGGTCGTCCAAGTATTTGTGAGATTGATATCCAGAACAATTAAATAGCTCTTTCCCTTCAAAGCACTGGAGATCTTCAGACACATAGCTTCAACTGTCATCTCCACTAGCTCCTCTTGTGAGCACCCTGTAACTTTGCTCGCTATCTTCTTCCACAAGTTGGATTCTCCACTGATGACCCAAAAACGGTAAGGGAAACGTTCCTGGATATCAGGGCTATTGTAGATTTTCTTTACAAGAGTAGTTTTTCCTGCACCGCATGATCCAGCTATACACATTATCCAGCGATGTGGATCGTTTTCTTCTTTCAACCATTTCACCAATGCATTTAAATCTTCATCAAACCCAAAAATTTGTTTATTCAGCATCTTGATGCTTTCCATCTTCTTCTTCATCTTACCTATCTCTTCAACAATTTTATTATTAGGCAACAACATCTTCCGAGTGAGCATAAAGGCACTTGTGGATCCACTTCTCTGTCGTCTTCGTCTTTCAAGATCACAGAAGAAGTTGTCAACAACATCCTCTGTCTCTTGAGCAGCATTTGTCATATCTCTTACCCATTCCGTTAATTCGCAATTTTTCATCTCTAGTCCAGGATCGTCTTCCAATAGCTCCTGTACCTCCCTGAGCTTTGTTACCATCCAATTTATATTACTTTGGGCAGTTGAAAGATTCAAATTCACTGATTGCAATGCAGCAAGTTTCTTCTCAACCATGAAGAGAAGATTTGAAGCCATTTCTCTCCCTCAGGCAATTGACTTTAGCTGTTTGACACATAACTTCCTACAGCTCCCACTCACCCTCCTCGGATTTTCTTTCTTCCTTTGTTGCCCAGTCTGAGATGGAAAACTAGATCTTTTCTGTTCTTCATACAACCGCAGAATATGCCACTTCTTTCCAAGAATAATTTCGCAGAGAACCCGATGAATGCTATCACCTAACAAGACCTGCCTTGCCCCTCCAAGGTTAGAATCTTAATTCTGTCAATGATTTTGGGTTATGTAAGAAAATGATCGGTGGCTATCATTGCTTGTGGATCATCATTCTCTCAAACTATTTAGAAGAAAGTAAAAAAGCAAAAAAATATTCTTTTCTTCTCCTCTCCAATGAATTTTCTTGATAGTGGCACTTGGTTCAGCAGAGTTTTCCTGGCAATAAATGAGAAAAGGACATTAAATGCTTGTGTAGAAGAAAATTGCATCACTACAAGTTCCAAAAAGAAAAAAGGAAAGGAGAGAACATTAATGGCCATGATCATAGTTTTTAAAATTAGTATCATATCAAAAATCACTCTTACCTATTAATCGAATCTTGAATCGTTTCGCGAATTGTAGGGTTTTTCATTTTCTACTAAAAATAAAAAATAATTAAAAATAAAAGAAAAATAAAATGTAATTATTCATAACCATCCATTTTCCCATATATAGCAGTAGAAATATAATAACAAATAAGTCTACCATACAATCAAATCAAGAACATCATGACATATATTAATATTTATATATATAGATATATATATATATATCTATGAAATAAATGATGCATAAATAGTTATATAAGCTTAAAGTATCAATAGATATTTTTATTATCTTTATATCAAAATATAAAAATAAAAATAAAATTCAAGCTATCAATCTTAGACGGTAGGTTATTTCTTGAAGTTAAGAAAGTATTCATAAAGAAGAAAATAAAAATAGATTAAAAAAAAGATATAGATAACCACCATATGTATAGTCGAATGCTTTAATTAAATGCATGTTCTTTATTCATATTTAAAACCTTATCAAAGCCGTAAAAATTTCTTATTAGATTTCATTAACTAGTAAATAACCTTTTAAATATAAAAGCATTAAAAGACAAAAAGAATAAAGAAAGGAAAAGGTAAAAGCTTATTAATATTAACTTATTGGTTGTACCTATTCTTTCTTGGCCAAATTGCTTGAATCGTAAAATTTGATGAAACGAGTATTGAATCGTAAGATTCATGCCTGAATCCTACGTTTCATTTGTAAATAGAATTCATTGCTTGGATACGAATTGTTTTCTTTGAGATTTGGGATACAAATCGTAGGATTCTGATAATTTGGCCATAATACTTTCTTTTAGCTACCAACACGAATAAAAGAGATTAGCCTCTTGATCGATTGATTGATTGGATCAAAGTAGGAAGGGGTTGTGATTGAAGTGCGAAATCAGACAGACCAAGCAACTAGCTACCGCATGATTGGACGTCTATCTATTTCATCACATCAATGATGGTGGTAGGAATGTCTAAAGAGCCATAGGAGGTAAGCATGCCATCTCCACTCCATGCTTAGGGATGGCATACTCCCCCTGTGCAAATAAATGGCTAAGACTTACGATTAGGGTTGTAGATTGGCTCCAAAAAAGACAGATAAGTGTTTGTACTGAAATAAAGACGGCTGGCTGAACCCCACAAAGTTTTCATTCAGAAGAAACAAATCTTGAAAACTATCAGTTCCCACCAATCGGAAAACATATTAAAAAGCACATGAAATGCAGAAAGATATAATTAAAATTTGAACTTCTAATAGTGATAACGACAATCATAAGGATTGAATTCCAAACACATTTATTAGATTTTTCAGCCCACACGTGCTAGCTACCTAGCTTTCAATTATAGTATTTTATAAACATGAAATTTGCCTTTTCTCGAGGTGACTGACACGTGTCCTACATACATACAGCAGTTTTATGTGCATGTTTGCATGTTATACTCATATGAACAAGTCCGCACAAGAGAATATATTCATAATTTGGATAGAGAAGCATATATATATATATATATATATATATATATATATATATATGGAGATACTCCTTTGAGAGCACCTCTCACCTTACTATGTGAGATAGTAGAATATAAACTGTTGGTAGAGGGTCTGCTGATTGAGTGCAACCAATATCCCACCCATTATACTATATTAAAGAGGAAGGTTCTGGTTTTAATTTTGATCGTCGGTTAGAATTTTGACAGTAAGTTATTCCGTTTTCAAAACTTCTCTCCCTGCTTTATCTTATTATAATATGAAAAAAAAAAAAAAAAAAAAAAAAAAAAAAAACACCACTTGTAACCAATCCCCACTTCTATTTTACTACAAAAGCTTCATTTCAACCCAAGTTCTGCAATCACTTGTTTACTCAAATTCTCTTCTTTCCGCCACACAGCTCTTCGATTACAATGTTGGCCATATACGTGCTGAGAACGGTTTATTATGCTAGTTTATTAGATGAGATTGAGACCTACATGAGCTGCTTGGATGCAGGTTAGATTGATAAATTGGTTTCATGAATGATTATTAAGTGCCCAGGGCAGAGGGAGGGGGAGGGGAAATTTTGACTGTTGACTCACTACAATGAGGCATGTGGAACCTACCCCGGGTCCATGTATTGAAAATCCAAACCACTAACAATAAAGGTCCTCCCAGTTTTACACCAACAGAACTTTGTCCCACCATTAGATTTGAGCATATGGGATTCGGTGGGACAATTAGAGCATATGGGATTCTTAATCATATGGCAATCTTATGGTGGGAACAATTCCTATGGGTGTAAAGTTTGGAAAAGCCCACTTAAGGGGAGGGTGTTTATTTTGAAGGGATCAAATATTTAATGGTAGACCCCACTGTGGCATTCCATACCCCTCTTGAAAAGTGTGAGTGAGACATTCAAAGGAACTGAACTCTTTAACTTTGCACAATCATACCACTAGCAAAATATGCCCGTGCTTAGCATGGACAATAAAAATGTAAAAACTATGGTAAAAATAACTAATTAATAAAAAATTGAGACGAAAGTTAACGAATTAAAATTTTCAAAATATATTACTTGAATGTGAAATCATGTAAATAGAAGGTTTTCAAATTTAATTACACAAACTGAATCATGATAAAGAAATTAAAGGAAAAAGAATTCTACCATTCATCATCATCGTCATTTCTTTAGGAACAACGAGGAAGCTAACAATTCAAACCTTTTCAACTTACATCTTTGTAGAGGAGACTAAGCTAGTTTTCAAATGCAGAGTAGTTACATGAGTGGCCACATAAGATAAAGGATAAGATGGAGCGGTTATAAAAACCCAGTAGTTGCGTGAAAAGATAAAAGTGAATGAAGTGAGATAAGAAGGGAGGAGCAGGGGAGTGGCGAGAGAGAACATGGAAGATTTCAAATAAAGCAGTGGTCAAAATTAGGACCGACGGTCAAAATTAAACCCAAAACCCTTTGGCTTAATATATTATAATTTGTTGAGTCAACTACATTAATGATATTTCTCTTGCACACTCAAATTAATTATAGTGAGTGCTTCTGTTTCTCATTCGAATTAATTAAATTGAGTACTTCCACCTACATACACAGCAAAGTACCTGCACAAAAACCAATCTCCGCCTCCGCCGAACTAGGCCCACCATGACTTATCTCATGTGATTAGTTCTTACATACATAGCTACTTTCCAAATGTTATTTGGGACCTTTCATGTGGCTGGAATTTTGAAATGCTTGGCAATATACATGGGATTTGCAAATGCTAGATGTCCCAAAAACCCCAACATCTAGATCTAGTAGAGAAACATGCCCTAAATGTGCAGTTGTCTCTCAAATAATAATAATAATACAAAAAACTACTACTACTACTACTAAAAACAACAAACATAATAAGGGTCTACTGTCATTTGAGGTTTTCGACTGCTTCCAATAATACCAGCATACCACCTTAGCTCCTAAATTTATTGTCTTAGTAAGGAATAGGAGTGATCATGAGCTAAACCAGCCTGAGCCCGATCTGAACCCAGACTGCACTGGGCTGGATTTGAGCAATGTTCTAGGTCTGTAGGGTGGACTAAAGCCTAGATTTTTTTTACTTGACTGTAAGTGCAAAAACGGTAACTCACAAGATTTTGAGATGCCTTAGAGGACTTAATCAAATGACTATCGAGAGCTGGCCGGTGTCGACTCGCGGGACCTGAAAGGGAAGAGAGAGGAGGTCAAAGGACCCTGGCCGTGGCAGCACAGGGCTCTCCGATGCCTCAGTCAGTATGAATACTGGGTCTTAGATGGAGAAGAAGGGAGGTAGTATGTCTGTGTATACTATTATGCGTACCTGGTTTAGATGCTCTCTCTCCTTTATATATGAGTATTACCAGAGACTTTGTCATGGGCTTGATGATCTGGATGCTGAGAGCATCAGCTCACAAAATAATAAATGGCGGTCCATCACAGCCCACATTGCATTAATTGCCGGTCCGATCAGCCCATGTCGCATTAAATGCCAGTCACATTGGGCCTGATCCTGTCTGGAATCAACGGCAGGCGAATATCTCACTGGATCCTTTCTTGGGCCTCCCCCGATGGGGCTGTGACCGTCGGATGCTGCCCTGTCAGAGGGTTGGACGGCCAGGATGACATCTGTCTTGTCGCCATGCGCCTGGAGGCAGGAGATATTTTAAGCACGCAGTCCGGCTGGCAGTCTCGCAGCCGGGATGCGTGTCGGAGCCGGGCTTAGCGGAGGACAGCCCCAGCCGGACTGGGACCATGAACCGCATCCCGGCTGGCGCTCCACTACCACAGCCGGGACGCGTTCAGCCGGACTGAAGATTAGGCCATTAGTTAAACAGCTTTGGGACGACTAGGAATCTCCCCACACAATAGCCCCCTAGCTTGCGGCTCCTCTGGGATCTCGGGATCCCTAACTCAGTGGAGCCGGAAGCTACGAAAACGCTGCTGCTGTCAGAAGTCTCGCGCAGGCAATAGCTGGCGTCAATTTCTCTCCAAATTTCTTTTCCCGCTCAGGGCAATAAATGCAGCGCGTCAATCATGAAGAAGCGAGACAGGCAACGCCACGTGTCCCCATCTTATCGACCGCACCGCTGGATATGTCGTTTCGAAGTTCGAAAACGGCGCATGGGATGGAGCGACGCTCCTAATGATATTGAAACGAGTCGTCGTCTTCCCCTCTTCATCTTTTGCTTCCAGAGACTTCATTCAGAGGCTGTCTGTCACAGTAGGTTGCAGACACGAGTGCTCGGGCGACCTCGTCATTTACATTTGCCTAGTGTGAGTCTCCCCTTCTTTTTCCTCTCTCTGTTAGGTTTGCCCCTTCCAAATGGGGATCTACAGTCACTGGGTAGAAAACGATGTAGCCTTAGACGGACTTAGGGGGGCATACGAAATACCAGAGGATGTACTGATTAGGCGAGCGGACCCTGCGGATCATGCACTCCGCTCGTACTCAGGGGGATGGATGCCGTTCCCGTTAATTGCCATTGTAGAGGGCGGGGTTAGGTTCCCCCTAGACCCACTTCTCAGAGCCTGCCTCAGCACTTGGGCTCTGACTCCGTGCCAGCTATCGCCCAATGGTTACAAAGTGATCATGGGCACTGCCGTTCTGAACAAGAACCTGGGCATCGACCTCGGCGTGCACGACATCGAAGATGTCTATGATATATGCAAGGCAAAGGAGGACTGCTATTACCTCCGAGTCAGACCTCGGTCCACGGCCTTTGTCACGGCACTTGAGGACTCTAACAAATATGCCGGAGACGACCTCCTGTGCGTCTCGGGTAATTGGGAGTTTGGCGCTGAAGCGAATAGGGCACATAGAGTGTCGCGCCAACCCGGGGTCGTTCCAAGTAATCCTCTGTTTGCCACCGCCCCCTTCTTTTTTTTTTTTTACCTTTGCCCTAGAATTCGCCGGACTGATCTCCTTGTTATTCAATATGCAGGCGCTCGAGAGAGAAAGCTACAGGCCAGGCGGGACGGTTGGAAGAGAAACGAAGAGTGGCTCCAAGCAGTTAGAAGGTGCACCGAATTCTCGAGCAGATCCGCCTGGGCGCTGTTGGGTTACGAGCCAAGATACCGGGGGTATAACAAAAGGTCAGCATTGCCCCCTGCGCTGCTTCAAGGAGAAGTTCCGGGGGCCAAGTGCGCCCTCTGCCAGCAGCCGTCCGGAGGCGGCGTTCGAAGAAGGGGGGCCTTCTCAAGCCGCGACTGGTGTTGAGGCGTCGCCCGAACCGCAAACCTCCCCCGAGCCGCAGTCAAGCGGCACTCCTTTGGTGAGAAGAGCGCGGCGCTCTCGCAGCGACCCAGAAATGTCACGGGTCCCGGCGTTTGTGGACTTGGAGGCATTGGCGCTCGGGAGCGACGACGAGCCTTCCCCGCCGGAAATGAGGGACTCTGCAGGGCGTTCAGCCCCCAGTCCTCCTGAGCCCACCCTGGTTGAGCAGGAGGTACTGACTCCGGACCCGGGCCCAGGAGTCCGGCAATCGCCCGAGGTTGTGCCCGATGCGGGGCCCTCGAGGAAGAGACCGAGGGAAGAGGAGGGGAGCTCGAGGCAGGCGCTGCAGCCGCGGTCAGCCGAACCGGCGCCCTGGGCGCCGAGCTTTCTTCTCGAGTCGGGGAGGCCGATGACGGTGGAGGACTGCATCCACAAGAGGCCGGACGTTCACGTGCTCGAGGCACTAAGTCATGCCTGCGCGCTCCCACGCGACATGCAGCGGCTGGAAAAAATGAGCGACCCGAAGTTGATGACGTCGCTGTTGCACTCCTGCTTCCAGGTAATTTTCTTGACTGCTCGCCATTTCTTTTACATTAGTATTCCATCTCGGTCTTTGATCTCTCCACTTGGTTTCTTCTGGCAGACGCTGCAAAAGTCGATGGCATTCATCGACAGATTCAATAAGCAAGGTCCCTTGGTGGAAAGCCTTGCTGAGGAGAAGCAGAGGCTCGAAGGCGCTTTGGGGGCCAGCACTTCGAGGGTGGACCAACTGGAGGCGCTCGAGGGCGATCTGCAAGCGAGGCTCGGGGAGGCGACAGAACAAATTGAGAGTGAAAGGAAGAAAAACGCCGACCTCGCAGCCTTGGTGGAGAGCCTGAGGAGCGACCTTCAGGCGGAGTCAAAACGGGCGGATGAGGCGGTAGCCAGAGCCAAGTCTGAGAGCGAGGCCGCTTTCCAGGATGCGGCCACCCAAGCAACCGTTTACTACGGCGCTAAGGTGTTCCGCGTCCGCGACAAGACGTGGCTCAGGGCATGGCGTGCCGCCCTGAGGGAGGCAGGAGTCTCAGAGGACCATCCCTCCTTCGTCAACCCGCCGAGCTGCCCCGGTCCATCGGCCCCGGACAACACGGTCATCATCGAACACACGGCCGTTGCCCCCAGCGGCCCAGACCCACGGGAGGTTCCAGCCGATGTCCCCAGCAGCTCGTCTTCGCCGGAGTTCTGAAGCCTTCAGTGCTTTTGTTCTACGTCTCTTCTGTTTTTTTTTTTTTGGCGAATCCCTGTGTAATTCGTGCTTCAAAATGTAAATTTCTTCCAGCAATCAATAAATCGAACTTTTTATCATTCCTCACTCTCGCACCGTTTGCATGCTCGATCTTCTCATGGTGCTTGTACCTTCCTCTTTTTTTTTTAAACAAGATCATAACGGGTAATTAAAGTGGCAGTGATGTCATATGATGCCGGTGCCTTCACGGTAATCGTAGTGGCCCGTAGGCTTCATGCCGGGGTGGTGCGCGGACCAGCCCCCACGGCAATCATAGTGGCCCGTAGGCTTCATGCCGGGGTGGTACGTGGACCAGCCCCCGCGGCAATCATAGTGGCCCGTAGGCTTCATGCCGGGGTGGTACGTGGACCAGCCCCCGCGGCAATCATAGTGGCCCGTAGGCTTCATGCCGGGGTGGTACGTGGACCAGCCCCCACGGCAATCATAGTGGCCCGTAGGCTTCATGCCGGGGTGGTACGTGGACCAGCCCCCGCGGCAATCATAGTGGCCCGTAGGCTTCATGCCGGGGTGGTACGTGGACCAGCCCCCGCGGCAATCATAGTGGCCCGTAGGCTTCATGCCGGGGTGGTACGTGGACCAGCCCCCGCGGCAATCATAGCGGATTCTCGTTTCCGGGCTGACTGAGGAAAAGAATGGAGACTCAAAACTGCTTTTATTGAAGTCTTGGGATGTCCCGAGTACAACAGAATTAAAAGTAGAACTTCTTGAGATGCGATACATTCCACGGACGAGGTAATTGTCGACCATCCATATCTTCGAGTATGTAAGCTGACCGCCCGGCAGTGGCGACTACTTTGAATGGTCCGTGCCAATTCGGCGCCAATTTGCCCTGGCCTGGGTCTCGATCTCCTGGAAGTGTTTTCTTGAGGACCAAATCCCCGATCGAGAACCTTCTCTCTCTGACCCTTCGGTTGTACCCTCTGGCTAGTTGCTGTTGATAATCTGCCAACCTGATAATTGCCGATTCTCTGCGCTCGTCAGCGAGGTCCAGCTCCCGAGCAATATTCGTTTCATTCTGGCCTTGGTCGAAGAGTTCTGACCTCAAGGTTGGGAGGCCGACCTCAAGAGGGATGACAGCCTCCATTCCGTAAGCTAGGGAAAACGGGGTCGATGATGTGGAACGCCTCGGAGTCGTTCTGTAGGCCCATAAAACACTTGGAAGCTCTTCTACCCATCTCCCTTTCGCCTGATCTAGTCGCTTCTTCAGCCCGTCCAGCACCACTTTGTTGGAGATTTCTGCTTGGCCATTGCTCTGCGGATATGCCGGGGTGGAATAGTGGTTTTTGATGCCGAGTTCCTTGGAGAAGTTTTTGAAGGCAGCAGAATCAAACTGGGTGCCGTTATCCGAGACGAGAACTCTTGGGATGCCGAACCTAGTGACGATATTCTTCCATACAAAATTCTTCGTGTCACGCTCGGTGATGGAAGACAGCGATTCTGCTTCTATCCACTTCGTGAAGTAATCAGTCGCCACTATCAACCATCTCTTATTTCCCGCAGCTCGGTGGAGCGGTCCTACAATATCCAGCCCCCACTGGGCAAAGGGCCATGGACTGGAGAGTGGGCTCAGATCTTGTGCTGGCTGATGGAGAGAATGGGAGAATTTCTGGCATTTTTCACACTTCTTGGCATATAATCGCGCATCCTTCTGCATATACGGCCACTAGTACCCCTGGCTGATTGCTCGGTAGGCTAATGACCTCCCTCCTATATGGCTCCCGCAAATCCCCTCATGTATTTCATAGAGAAAGTCTTCCACCTTGCTTGGATGGACGCATTGAAGGTATGGGCCAGTGAATGACTTTCTGTAGAGCTTGCCCTCGGGGGGATAGCCAAAACCGTGCAGCTTTCAATCTGAGCCGGTGAGCCTCAATCTTGTCCTCCGGGAGTTTGTCGTCCTTTAGATAGGATATAATTGGATCCATCCAGCTTGGGCCGGAGTCAAGATGGAGGACTTCCCGGGGTGGCTGAAGCTCTATGCTGGGTCTTGCCAGCGATCCCACTTCGACGGTTCTTTTCTTCCCTGCCTCAACGGCGGAGGCTAGACTAGCTAGGGCGTCGGCATGAGAGTTTGATCCCCTACTGATCTGTTTGACCTCGGCTGTCTGGAATTCTGAGAGAGACTTCTTTGCGAGGGCGAGGTAGGCGGACATCCTGTCGTCTCGGGCCTGATAATCTCCTGTCAACTGGTTAATCACTAGCTGGGAGTCACTGAAGATGAGCAACTGCCGAGCTCCGAGGATTTTAGCACTACTCAATCCAGCTAACAGGGCTTCATATTCGGCTTCATTATTTGACGCTTTGAAATCCAGAGTAAGGGCTTGCTCAATAACCAAACCATCCGGAGTCTGGATGACCGCTCCAGCACCAGCTCGCTTGGCTGTTGACGATCCATCAACGAAGACCTTCCATACGGGAGCCGGAGATTGGCTTGGAGATAGTCCGTCCTCCCCCGGGAGGGGTACCTCGAGTTCGTCCGCGAGCTCGGGGCCAGGCTGAGTTGGCGCCGAGGTTGGAGGTACGAACTCCACAATAAAGTCCGCCAGGACCTGAGCTTTGATGGCTGTTCTGGGCTGGTATCGAATATCATATTGCCCGAGCTCTATCGCCCACCGCGAAAGCCTTCCTGAAAAATCAGCTTTTCGGAAAACAGACTTGAGCGGATGCTTTGTAACCACCATCACAGTATGAGTTTGAAAATAATGGGAGAGCTTGCGAGAGGCACTGACTAACGCTAACGCAAGCTTCTCCAACTGAGTATACCTGGTCTCGGCATCGAGGAGCGATTTGCTCGTGTAATAAACCGGTTTTTGTTGATTTTCCTCCTCCCTAATGAGGACTGAGCTCACAGCTCGATCCGAGACAGCCAGGTACAAATATAATGATTCCCCATGTTTTGGGGTTGAAAGTAATGGGGGTGAAGAGAGATAGGCCTTGAGTGCTTGCAAGGCCTGGTCGCATTCGGGGGTCCATTGAAATTTAGAGTTTTTTCTTAATAACTTAAAGAAGGGCTGGCACTTATCTGAAGATCGGCTAATGAATCGATTTAGCGCGGCAGTCATGCCAGTAAGCTTCTGGACTTCTTTCGCAGTAGCCGGGCTCTGCACTCTGAGGATGGCGGAAATCTGGTTCGGATCCGCCTCAATCCCTCTCCTCGTGACCAAGCTCCCTAGGAATTTGCCAGAACCGACGCCGAAGGCGCACTTGGAGGCGTTCAATTTCAGCTTGTACTTTTTCAGGATGGCAAACACCTCAGCTAGATCAGACAGATGGTTCACGGCCTGCTTGGATTTGACGACCATGTCGTCAATATATACCTCGATAGTATTGCCGAGCTGCGCCTCAAACATCCTGGTGACCAGGCGCTGATAGGTGGCGCCCGCGTTCTTTAAACCGAAAGGCATTACCCTATAGCAGTAGATGCCCCTGGGCGTTATGAACGCGGTCTTCTCTTCATCCGGAGCGTACAGAGGTATCTGATGGTAGCCTCGATATGCGTCGAGGAAGCTCATCCGGTCGTGGCCGGCGGTGGCGTCGATCATCTGGTCGATCTTTGGGAGCGGAAAGCTGTCCTTGGGACAGGCTTTGTTGAGATCTGTGTAGTCGACGCACACCCTCCACTTGCCAGTCTTCTTCTTGACTACCACCGTGTTGGCCAGCCAGACCGGGTATTGCACTTCCCTGATCGCCCCGGCTGCGAATAGCTTGCCGACCTCTTCAACCACGGCTTTTGTCTGGGGCAGTCCGGTCCTGCGAGCCTTCTGCATCACTGGCTTATGCTTGGGATCTACATTCAGCTTATGGCATATGACCTCGGGATCAATGCCAGGCATCTCTTCTGGGGTCCAGGCAAAGGCTTCTATGTTCTGGGACAAGAATTCGACCAACTCGGACCGTTCTGGCTCGGTGAGTTGGCCGCCAAGCAGGAAGAACTTGTCTGGGTCAAGAGGACTGACCCTGATCTCGATTAGATCTTCCACGCTCTTCTTCTCAGGATCTTGACCGACCCTATCCAGCTCTTTTTCCAATTCGGCCATGTTGACCTGCTTGGGCTCGCGTTCTCCAGGAACCACGGCCATCAGGCACCGCCGAGCCATTTGCTGATCTCCCCGAACGGTCACTACCTTTACTCTGCCGCCGTCTTCCAATGGAAATTTCAACCTTTGGTGTAGAGTGGAGGGCACTGCTTCCATGTCGTGGAGCCAAGTCCTGCCCATGATGGCATTGTAGGGAGATGGCGCGTCGACCACCAGGAAATCCACCATCATGGAGGCTCCTCCAACCTGAACTTTAAGGGTCGCCTTCCCTTTCGGGTATACAGGCTGGGCACTGAAGCCTATCAATGGGGTACGGGCCTCTTGCAGGTCTGCTTCCGAGAGGCCCATCTTCTTGAAGCAGTCGAAGTAGATGACCTCGGATGAACTGCCGGGATCGACAAGAATCCTTTGGACTCTACAATTCTTCAGCTTCAGGGTGACAACAAGCGGATCATTATGTGGGAGTTGTACGCCCTCCAGGTCGTCATCAGAAAACCAAATCTTGGGCCGCTCCTTACGAGGCTTTTTCGCGACCGGTTCTAACTCGGCAGCCATCACCTGTTTTCCATGGGAAGCCCGTCTCGCCTCGGCTCGCGCTTGATTACTCTCTCTGGATGGGGGAGCGAGGTGTATGACACTAATGAGTTTTTCGGATCCATCGCTGTCCTGACTTTTTTCATTCCGGTGCCGTGCTCGGAGCTCATCCCTGTCACTCGCCTTGACATATTCTTTGAGGTGTCCGTCTTGGACAAGTTTCTCCAAGTGAGACCTGAGGATTCTGCATTCCTCGGTACTGTGGCCCTTCTGTCTATGATAATCACAGAATCTACTCTGGTCGCGGCTGGCCGGATCGCCCCTCATGGGCGGCGGCCAGCTGAAATACGGCCTGGATTTAATTTTGGTCATGATCTTGTGAATAGGCTCCTTAAATATGATATCAACAGCTTTGTAGGGATCGGAAGACAGTCTGAGCTTCTTATTGTCTCTGTAAGAAGGTGCACGAGCTTTCGCCGAGCTGATCGAGGCTTTGCGTCGGCTCGAGTCTTCTCTCCTGGAGGACCGATCTTCCTGCCTCGAGGATTTGCCGTCCCTATCCGTTCGGCCGACACGGAAGCTTTCCCGAGCTCGGAGCTGATCGTCCTCTTGAGCTATGAAGCGGTTCACCCGGGCCATCAACGCCGATATCGAGGTCACGGGGTTACCAGCCAGATCTTTTCGAAGATCATTGTCCGGCAGCAAGGCGTTCTGGAAAGCGAAAATCGCCACTTCATCTTTAGAGCTGTCGATCTGGCTATAGATTTTCCAGAATCGCTTGGCAAACCGAGTAATGTTCTCGCCCTGCCTCATCCTTAGAGCCATTATATCGGCATCTGTTTTCGGAATAACCCTGTAGGCTTGGAATTTGTTTATGAAGGAACGCTGGAGTTGCTGCCAGGTCGAGATGGAATTCTCTGGAAGACCGCAGAACCACTTCAAAGGGAGCTCGCCCAGGCTGGACGAGAAAACCCTGCAATTCAAACGACCTTCATCCCCCCAGACAGACATCCTCTGAGAAAAATGTCGAAGATGCGCTGCCGGATCCGAAGCTCCTTCATAAGTGACGAATCTTGGGACGGTAAACTTCTTTGGAAGAGGATGATCTCTGATATCATCAGTGAAAGGTGAAGCGCCGAGGTCGGCGAACAGGCTAGCGTCTTGGTGACTTCGAGTGAGACCAGCCACCTCCAAGTTCCGCCGAACTGCTTGCTGAATCTGCTCCTCAAGCCACCCCTGAGTGTCATGACGGATTTCGGAACTTCCTTCCGGCCTCTTCCTCGAACGTCTGGGGCTGCTGCTGGAGACTTCGTCGTGAGTTTGACTACGCCTCCTCTCATTCAAATGGAATCTAAGATCCCTCTGAGGAGGGGTGACTTGCCGATGGTGAGACGAACCTGCTCCGCTGGCTCGCTGCAGACGCTGTCTGGCGAAGTCAGCTGCCTCAGCTGTCTCCCTGAGCTGTCGTTGGAGGCGTCTGATAAGGGCATCCTTCTCCCGGATAGTAGCATTCTGCGCCTGTATCTCCTCGTAAGTAGGGTCGAATTCCTCATCAGAGCTGCGAACCTCGCTATTTCTCCGACGGTCCAACAAGACCGGGGACTTACGTCGAGTCTGGTGAAGGGTAGGATCTCTTTCTCTCGGAGGCGGAAGGGGAGTCACCACCTCCTATGGATATGACCGCGGGCAGGACTGGTCCCCCCGCAGGTAGATAGGAGTGGACGTCGAGGACTCATGGAAGGGGTTCACCATGGTCCCTGAGGGGCCCGCTTCAGGTGCCTTTCCACCTTTTGCAGCTCTCCCAGCCATAGTATGAAGGAAGATTGACAATCACGTTCTTCCCACAGACGGCGCCAATTGTAAGTGCAAAAACGGTAACTCACAAGATTTTGAGATGCCTTAAAGGACTTAATCAAATGACTATCGAGAGCTGGCCGGTGTCGACTCGCGGGACCTGAAAGGGAAGAGAGAGGAGGTCAAAGGACCCTGGCCGTGGCAGCACAGGGCTCTCCGATGCCTCAGTCAGTATGAATACTAGGTCTTAGATGGAGAAGAAGGGAGGTAGTATGTCTGTGTATACTATTATGCGTACCTGGTTTAGATGCTCTCTCTCCTTTATATATGAGTATTACCAGAGACTTTGTCATGGGCTTGATGATCTGGATGCTGAGATCATCAGCTCACAAAATAATAAATGGCGGTCCATCACAGCCCACATTGCATTAATTGCCGGTCCGATCAGCCCATGTCGCATTAAATGCCAGTCACATTGGGCCTGATCCTGTCTGGAATCAACGGCAGGCGAAGATCTCACTGGATCCTTTCTTGGGCCTCCCCCGATGGGGCTGTGACCGTCGGATGCTGCCCTGTCAGAGGGTTGGACGGCCAGGATGACATCTGTCTTGTCGCCATGCGCCTGGAGGCAGGAGATATTTTAAGCACGCAGTCCGGCTGGCAGTCTCGCAGCCGGGATGCGTGTCGGAGCCGGGCTTAGCGGAGGACAGCCCCAGCCGGACTGGGACCATGAACCGCATCCCGGCTGGCGCTCCACTACCACAGCCGGGACGCGTTCAGCCGGACTGAAGATTAGGCCATTAGTTAAACAGCTTTGGGACGACTAGGAATCTCCCCACACATTGACAGTTTAAAAACTGCCGTGAACAGGCCTATTTTACATTTTGAAGTGTATTCCTCTCTCTCTCTCTCTCTCTCTCTCTCTCTCTGAGAGTGCAAGAAAACTGAGGAAAACGCTTTCACACCAGAGAATCAGAACAGCAGAGAATGTTATAGAAAACCCTTTTTATTTTCCGCAGAAAACGATCCACGCAAACATACCATGCTTGCAAACTCTCAGCACGGCCCGATGAGAATGTAAAATCTCAGTTAAAATTTTACAAAACAGATGGAAATGGATGCACAAAAACAACAACAATAGAGAGAGAGAGAGAGAGAGAGAGAGAGAAAACGCACCTTCTACTGCGAGAAAACTTCAAAAGGGGAAAAAGGAAAGTAGGCAGAGGAAATTTCTGGGAAAGCATCCGGATCTGAAGGCACCATTGACATCATTTCCACAGCGGCACAAAGTCCTTCCTGACAACTTTTATTGAAAGAAAGTGGTTTTTTTTTTTTTTTACAAGAAGGGGCCTGTATTTTTGTAAAGTCTCAAAAACATCCTTGTACGTTTTCTTTTTACTTAAAGCAGCCTCCCCTGAGGATCAACGTTGCAATTTGTCATGTAGACATACTACTGGCACACAAGAAAAATCTCTTCACATGCACAAACATTTAAAACCAAAAAAAAAAAAAAAACTGCCTAAACTACCCTCCCCCTCCCCCTCTAACTATCCGTTTGGGAGGGGAGAGGGGAGGGGAGGGGAGGGAAAATTTGAGGGGGAAGGAAAATGAAGGGGGAGGGAAGAGGAGGGGAGGAGGGGGGAGGGAAAATTAATTTTACCTCTTCTTGTTTGGAAAGTCAAAAATAAGAAGGAAGAAAAGTGAAAAAGTAGGGTCTTGTTTGTTTGTGAGATAGAGAGAAAATTACCGTTTTGTCCTTACTTTTGTAAAAACTTTAAAATTATCATTTACATATAAAAGGGTAATTTTGTCATTTTGGCCATTTTCCCCCAGTTTTGGGGGGAAAATTTTTGCACCCATTTTCCCCCCACCCCATCCCCTCCATTTTCCCTCCCCCTTTCCCAAACACCCTCCAAAAAAATTTCCCCCCCACTTTCCCCCCCTTTTTTTCCTCTCCCATTTTCCCCCCTTCTCAAACAATGGGTAAGTCACCGGCAGCCCTGGCCTCTTCCTCCTTCCCCCCATTTTCTCTCCTTCTCTCTCTCTTCTTCTTCTTCTCCTCCCTCACGCCTCATGCTGCCACCAGACACCCTTGCTATCACCGTCGACTGCCACTGCCACCACCCGACCCCCCCTTCTTCCTCTCTGCTTCACTACCGCCCCATCTCCATCTCATTTCCCCCTTTCTCTTTCTTCCTCTCCCACTCCCCCTTGTTGTCCCAGGTCACTGCACCTTCACCGTCATCGACGACTACCAACACCACCGCTGGCTACCACCAAGCTCTCTTGTTCCCTCTCTATTTCCCCCATTTTCCTTTTCTATGTTCTCATTCTCTCTGTCTCTCTTTTTGTTCTTTCTTCTTTTTCTCTTTCCCCTCCTTCTTCTTCTCCACGAGAGGGATTGGGTTGATTGGGCTGGGTAGGGGGAGGAGGTGGAAGGGGGAAGGGGCTAGGTACGTGGAGGGCGTTGGGTGATGAGGCAGTGGGGGAGTGGAAGGGGAAGAGAGGAGAGTAGTTCAGGCATTTTTTTTTTTAAATATGTGTGTGAAGAGTTTTTTTTTTTTTTTTTTTTTTTTTTTTTTTTTTTTTTGTGCGCCAGTAGAATATCCCTTTGTCATTCCTTTCTCTCCCTTTTTTATTTTTTTTTTTTTCTGCCTGACCAATTTATCCTTTATATTTATTGAAAAAAAATGAAATGACATGCATAACCCCAGATTCTCTCTCTTCTATATAAGATAATTCTATGTAACCTCAACCATCCATTTCCTATGAACATGATCACTCCACCCTCTAAAACCACAAATTCTAGTCTAAAATGTGAAACAAATATACAGAAGATAGGTAAGGAGTAAGATGCATCTGTTGATATTTTTTATAATTTATTTTGCTAATAGGCAGAATCAGTTTTTGTGTTTGAATCAAGGGATTTTTACTAAATAATTAAGCTTATAGTGTAATTAATCCATTCTATGAAGAATAATAACAAAACCACGATTTAGTTGTTCGTACTTGTTTTTGACGAAATTACCCAAATTGATGGTATCGCCAACTGCTGTATCTAAACTCACGAATTTTCTTCTTTTTCTTCTCGAAACACTCCTCTCTTCTACCCATATCTTGTAATTTATTCTCTCTCAAATCTGGAAATTTTAGATATCTGATGTTGACTTCTTGATTTTTGTAGGATAGATGGCGACGTCCAATGGGAGTGGGTCTCACAAACGTGCATAGAGATTTTGGTTGAAAGCTAAATGCGAAACGGAGATTCCATTGAGAGAAGGACAAGACCAAGACCGAGATGCTTTTTTCTTTGCTGCATTTCATGACAAGGATCAGGCCCAAGACTCCTGTGCAGGGCTGGTCAATCCCTCAAATCAGAACTACCCTGCTTCCATCTCGGTTGCTTGCTGTGTTCGATGAGACCCAGAGGCCACAAGCCAATCCAAAGGCCATCATATATCTCTTCAACACATTTTATTTTTGGGCCTGTTTGGATGTATAATGAATTGAAGTATAGTGAGGTGAAGCATCAAATCAAGAGAGAATAAAATATAAGGTGTTACAATTTAATTGTTTGGTATGAAATTTTTTTGACTTTTTGTATAGAAAAATAGAGTTTTTTTTTTATTTTTTAGTGGAGAAAGGTTGTTGATTTTTTTTTACTTTTTTTTTTAAATTTGGAGGGAATTTTAAAATTTTTTTACTTTTGATATGACCCATTGTCATTTCTTGTATGGATTCACTTTACTTTACTTTCACTAGTTAATTGCCAAACACACTAAAATGTAAGAATTAGGTTATATCCTTTATTGCAGCAGTTATTTTTCTTTTGAGTTCCAGTGCCAAAGAGATTTTTTTTTTTATTTGTTGTTTTTTTTTCAATATGTGGGGCTGTTTTGGAGAATGGAGTAACGGACGGACTAGGAGGAGAATTGATTGTTTTATTTGATTGATTCATGAAAAACTCCACATCCGTTCTAAAACGTGAAGTTGAGGATAGGGACGAACAAGCCGTAAACAACCCACTTCAAGCTAGACCTGATCCAATCTTAGCCCAGCTTTGGCTTGCTAGATTATTATATTCCATTTCAGTTGTTCTTAAAAAACAAAAAGGTTATGAACATAGAGGATTTTATAAAACAAAACAAATATATCAACTTACATGCGCTATACCAAAAAGGCCCTTTTAGTTGCGGTCACACGACCACTTCTATTTTTTATTTTATTTTTTTGTAAAATGAGATGTTTATACCGCCGCAATTCCTACTACGCAACTTGCGTTACCTACCAGGCTTTGATATTACTTGTAGGATCTTACACCCCATTGAACTACCACTTGTCCCAAAATCAATTGGTGATAGGAAACGGCACAACAATGATTTTATGGTTAGGGCGAGGTCTCCACCACAATTATGACCGTTTAGGAATGAGGATGGACATTGACCTCAACAATATCCACTAACATTTTCAGGATTTTCGCTATTCAATGTATGCCAAATTAATTGTATTGCTTCTCTAAATAAAAGAGAGATGTTAATGTTGCATACCAAGCTTCTTTTTCCACATCCCTTCTCTTTCCAAAACTTCTCTCTGCACACCCCCATTGTTTCCAAAATACCGATACTCCCTCCACCCTCATTTTATCTTTGCAAATCCCTTCTTCCCTCCTCTCCCTCTCCCTACTGCCAGCCACCCGCAGCCCTCTCTACCTTTTCCTCCCTCTATCCCTCTCTCTCCCTCTCCATGCTGCCACCCACTCTCCCTCTCCCCCTCCCGCGGCGCTGCTGGAGGGAACGGTGGTGGCCGGTTTGGGGTTTGGGGTAGGGGTAGGTGAATGTAGATTGAAGTTGGAGAGGGAAAAATTTCACACATGAGTATATTAGTTATGCAAAAAAGGAATGTGGAAGGATAAATTTGATACGTGGCATTAGCAGCTCTCAAATAAATTTGGATACATGTAAGTTTTTCTTCTTTTCTATTATCCTTCATGTGTTACTTTAGTTGGGTATATGACTTATATAATAAATCTACTAACATAATAACTTTTAACTGATTTTATAAAAAATAAAAAATAAAAATTGGATGATAATGAATGAGAGATACAGTGTGTGCAAAAATGCATTTACGCATGGACACCCATGCTTCATTATGTGCTTATCATACATGACATGAGAGAGAGAAGATGTTGTAAATAATTCAAAAGTTTTTGAACTCAGGAGTCGTTTGTGTGGAGGTGCCGAAGAGGGAACACTACTTTTTTTTATCTGTGATGATAGCATTTCCTATTCCTTTCTGGATCCTTGCTTGCACTAAGGGCACGTTTGGTAAATGATGAAGAATCCTCTATTCAAAGGATTCTTTCCATCTCCAAAGATGGCCACAATCCTTAAGTAGGATTTCCAATGAGAGTTTTATGTTTGGATGGAGGGAGGATTCCTACAAATTGTAAAATGTATGATCAAATGGTAATAAACATTTTTATAAAAATTTTCAAAATCCATGAAAAATTAAGACCTCAACTTTTACCTCAAAGTTGTTTGTGGTCATCTAGAAAATTTGAACGGTTCAGATCATGCAAAGGGGGCCCACAAGAATAAGAAATTAATATTTTAGTACCTGGACGTTTTTGCAAATATCTCAAGATATGGTAAGGATCAACGGTTGAAATTTGGTCAAGTAGCCGTGTTTGATCTTCTAAAAATAACTACCGGTTCAGATCATGATCGTGGGCCCCAAAGGAACAAGAAAATTGAAAAGAATGGACTGATCTCCATTCCGGTTTTGGCCCAACAGATCTCAGGATTTGGTCATCTAACGGTTTGGACAGTTTTGCATATATCTCAAGATCTAAGATGAATCAACGGCTGAAATTTGGTGACATGGCTGTTTTGGATTGTTTAAACATTATTAACGGTTTAGATCTTGATTGTGGGACACAAAAGATGCATTAAAAATACAAAAACTGGCCAAGACCACATTAACGTCTCAGTCACTGTTCATATACTGTAGCTCCGCCTTTCCACTCATTCAAGGAATCACTTGGTCTGAAGGGGGGAGGTCTGATTGTGCAAATAATCAAATGAGAGGAAAACTCATGTCATTCCTCTCAAAATCCTCTCCCAACCAAAAATGGAAAATCCTCACAAACGCAGAAAATGGAGAGGATTCCACTGTCATGCCCTTTGCCAAACGTGCCCTAAATGGCAAAGGAAGGCACCGGATTATCTTCCTCCATGACCGTCGAAGGCCCTTAGTAAAAGAAATTGGGGCGCTTGGCCACAAGTCCCTCAACAGTTCATTTTATCTCCCTTCATGCCTTTTTTTTTTTTTTTTTTTTTGTTGTAGAGGCAAAGGTCATTTTTCAACATTTAAACAGCTAAAAAATCCAAAACACCCCCATCTTAATACACTATGTCTGGTATAGAAAAATGCTCCAGTTAAACCTGTCAATTTTGTGAAGACGAATCGGCTCCACAAATCAAGGATTACGACAAAGAAGAGAAAGAAAAGGGGGAAAACTGACATCTGCTATGAGAAGAAATCGAAGAATTTCTTAGGAATCCTACAAGATCAATTCGTTCTTTTTTCTTTGATAGATGGTTAGAACTTGAATCCTACCGAGAGGTCGACTATAGATCAAATTTTGTTGAAGAAACAACAAGGTGTTTCTTTTGTCCCTTCGAGGCGATTTGAAAATAAAGTAATAATCGATATATTAAAGATAATTACGCATTTACGCATTTACAAAATACCTCCACACTTTATTCGATTGCAGCAAACCTGGGATAGGTTATGGTTCCGAAGGGATGAATCGGATATGGATAGTTCCAATAAGATTTCATTCTTGAATGAAAATAAAATTTTTTATTTATTTCATCTATTTCATGATCGGAACAAAGGGGGATACACGTTGCACCACGAATTTGAATTAGAAGAGACATTTATTTGAGTACTTTAAGAAATTCTTATAAATTTATTTGATTTTTTACTAGAAATTCAAATAAATTTATCTGAGTTTTGAAACAAACTTAGATAAATTTATTTGTCTTTTGAAAAAAAAAAAACTTAGATAAATTTATATGCCTTTTCAAAGAAACTCACATTCATTTATCTGGCTTTCAGAAAGAAAGTCAGATAAGTTTATCTTAGTTTCGAAAGAAAACCACAGAAGATAAATATAAAAAAAAAATGATGATGATACAACAAAAGAGGAGACATAGTAGTTACGTGAGGAAGAAAACTACAGAATATCAAAGAAACTCTCACGCAAGATTAGCACAGATACAAAAGACTTGTTTTAGAAAGAATATTTTATAGGCAGAAATTTATCAACCTTCATTCCCTCCCATTTAAATTTCGAAACTCGATCTACAACTCCGTGACACAACTTGAGGCATTTACAAGGAAAATCAATCTTTAAAGATCATGTCCTAATGCTTAAAACTATGAATAAAATACATGACATAACTTCAGATGGTGAGAAGGACAAATCATTTGTGAAAATTATGATCTTGCATACTTAGGGACCTTCGCCTGAAATAAGTTCAGGCGCATGTACTAGAAGCCTTAACCAAAAATGTTATGGATTAAATAAAGGTTTTAAACGACAAGGTTAAAGGATCTCTGGCTAATTTGGCTGAAGAAATCTAATGACATCTATGTTTATCCATTTTCATTAAGGTGGCGTTTGGGATGTCTTATTTTTACTTCTTATTGTCTTTATCCGGTTTGAATCCGCTGTTAGGCCGTTTGTCAATTGCATTTCCTATGTCCATTTGAAATGGAGTTAGGACATTTGGTGTTTATTTCATATGGTCAGCAAAATGTCCAGGTCTTAAACAGATGTTGCAGTTTTAAGCGGAAACAGTATGTGGATGAACAGTAAATGAGACGTTAAGCAGGGCTGTCCGATTTTTCCTTTTTTGTACTTCTGGGCCCCTAAATCAGGATCCAAACCGTTGAATAGATTTAGAAGGTCAAACACGGCCACATATTCAAAATTCAACCGTTGGATGTTCTTATATTTTCAGATATTTGCAAAAAAAAAGCCCCACACTGTTTAGACCCACTTTTTTAACATTTGTGGGCCCCAAACGAATGATCAGAGCCCGTTAATCCTCTTTGTAGGGATAAGAATGGCTACGAGGTCAATTTTTAGTGCCCTGTTCATTTTAATTAGATATCAAAAAATTGAAGAAAAGCTCTCCACCGTTGAGCGAACTAGATTTTGTACTTGTATTCAATTAGTCCGCTTTTTTTTCATATTGTTTTTTACAATTGTGGGGCCCTAAACTATAATTTGAACCTCACAAGTTCTTAAGATGACAAAGAACGACTACCATATCAAATGTCAACCGTTGATCATTCACCAATCTTGAAATATTTCCAAAAACAAAATGAACAATTGAAGTTAATTTTTGGACTTAGTGGGCCCTTTTATCAAGATCTGAACCATTGGTCCTGTTAGGAATACTACAAATGGCCGTGTTGTTAAGTATTAGCCACTGATTCACTATGTATATTAATAAATTTATAAAAAAAGTCAACCGTTGATTTAAAAGAATCTATTTTATTCGGTTACCAAATAGCCTAATTCTTCACCATATATTTCAAATAGGTCATTTGAAATAGATATATTTTATGAGAGCTGTTATTGGCATACACGAAATCTCCCTTTCCACACACATATTTAAAAAAATAAAAATTAAAAAAACCCTATGAAGTTACATTTTTGCCCACCCTCATCCTTTCTCTCCCCCCACCTTCCCTCTGCCTCTGGCGCTACCCTGCACCAGCGGGGGCCACCGGCTCTGGCCCGGGACAGCGGCGAATCCCTCTCCTCCATCTCCCTCTCTCACTGTTTTCTCTCTCCCTTCTCCCTATCTCTCCCTCCCCATCTCTGCCTCCGGCCTGGAGGCCCTGGACCAACGGTCGCAACTGGCGCCGGAGTATGCACTGGTGCAGTACATAGTGGGTGTAGGTGCAGGTGAGGGAAGGTGATGGTGTGGGTGCAGTGACGTGAAGGTGTATGCGCTGGTGCAGTGTACAATGGGTGTAGGTGTAGGTGCAGGTGAGGGAAGAAGAAAGGACAAGTAAGAAGAAAAGGAGAGAGGAGGAAAGATGGGAAAGAAAGGAGAGGAAGGGGTGCGCAGGTGGTGTGCAGTGGAGGAAGAAGAAAGTGCAGTGGCGCTGCGTGCATGTGAGGGAGAAGAGGGCCAGGGAGAGAAGGAGAGAAAGAAGAAGAAAAAGAAAGAGAGGGGTGGTGATGCAGATGCAGTGGGTGCGAGGAGAGGAGGTGCGTACCTGGTTCCGGAGTTCGGCTGCAAGGGAGATGAGAGGGAGGTGCTGGCGTTGCGAGGAAGATGGAGAGGCGGCAGCGCGAGGAGTGCTGGTGGCGTGGAGTCTTGATCTATGATGGGAGCCCAGGATCGATTTGCGCCTTGGTTGCGAGATGGAAGATAAAGGTGAGATGGATCTAAGGTGATTGCTGTGCAGGGATGGCGATGAAGCAGGGGGTTGGCTACAAATGGAGATGACGGTGGGTCGTCTACACGCTGAGGAGATGAAGATGGGTCGAGATCTGTGCCTGGGGACGTCGTGAGATGACTGAGAGCGATGGAGAGGATGGTGATGGAGTTTTCTCTGTCGCCGGTGCAGGGCAAGACCGGAGGTGGAGGGAAGGTGGGGAGAAGAAAGGAGGAGGGTGGATAAAAATGTAATTTCATATAGTAATTTTTATTTTTTTTAAATGTGTGCGGGAAGGGATATTTTTTGTATGCCAATAGCAGCTCCCATGTTTTATACAAATCTATTTGTTTCATATAGATAAGAGTCACCAATCAAGCCCTTATTTGTTTCCAGCATCTTCCCCACCCTGCCATTTAAGTTCCATAACCTTTTATTAACCTGGACCGGTGGACCCAACCTTCAAAGGCCCTCATTCAAAGTACTCTTCTTTTTTTGTTTTTTGGGCAGAAGTAGAACAGTCAAAGTAGTTTTAATCACTCATGCCACGTAGGGGTGTAAAAAAAAACCGAATAACCGTCTAACCGAACTGAACCGAACCGAACCGCGATTAATAACCGTGGTTCATGGTTCGGTTACGGTTACGGTTATTGAAAACCAAAAACCGCACTCCACGGTTCGGTTACGGTTTTTTGTATTAATTCACGGTTATTAACCGAACCAAACCGTATCACACGGTTCGGTTAACCGCATACGGTTAACCGTACCGATATACTAATATAAGAAAAAATAAGGGAGCTAGACGTAATTCTGAAGTTATGTTAAGACAAGTTGGCTGCAAACCCTAGCAATATCAACCAAAAGTCCAAAAGACCAAAACCCTTCTCCGTTTCTCATCTTCTCGCCTCAGACACCTCTCTCTCTCTCTCGCCTCTCTCTCTCGATCGGAGAACGGACCTGCAACCACCGGACACCTCTCTCTCCTCTCTCTCTCGACCGGAGACCGGACCTGCAACGACCGGAGGCGAATAAGAAGAAGTCGGCGACCAGATCCAGGTTTGTTTGTGTTCTTATGATGATTCTAGGGTTTGTTTTTTATTTTATTCTTAAATGTTTAGCTTTTGATGTAATTAGTCATGGGTTTGGTTAGATTTTTTGTTTATTTTGTTCTTAAATGTTGGCTGGATTCTTGGCTTCTCTGATTCTATGGCTAATGTTCTTGCGGATTGACGGATTCTATGGCTTCTCTGTTTGTATTCTTTTGGATAGATCTTTCTTAATATTGTTTTTCCCTTGTTGGTTGGCCTAAGCAGGTCTTTTGACTAATAATCATCACTGTTAGGGGTTTTACCAAAAATATACACCTTGAACTGTTACCAAATCAGCCACTGCGAATTATATCTTTACACTTTTTAGTCACCATATAGAGGACCATACACCAATTGCCTTACGGGATTAGGCTTATACATAATGCGGAAGGTATGTAGTGCCCTGTTACCATGTAAAACTGTGAATGATCAATTACAGATACTGTGTGTGGTCAATTGGGTTCAACCAACCACAGTCTACCCCATTATGCAATATACCTATAATTTTCATGAACAGCCTTGTGATTTGGGTTTGGCCAATGCTCAGCCTTGCATTATTCTGTTCAGTTTGTTCACGGGACCCCCTCCTTTGGCATGTTTTAGAGGTGCAATAAATAAGAATCAAGAGGCCTGCACTTGTAGAAACAAGAGAGAAGGCATGAGTAGCGTTGCGTTTTACTGAATGTTGCATGACAACTACAGTACAAGCATAAGCTCACACCATTCAATCAATTCATCCAAACTTTATTAAAAGAAACGAAAAGAAAATCATCTGAACTTCCCTTCTAATTGAAATACATTTCATTCAAACCATTTTAACACTCCAGAAAACCTCCACTTCCACATTTTATTCAATGCAAAAGAGCTTTTCTAAGAAGGGAAAACACAGGTAAAGCTTTTCTAGGAAGGAAATTTTTGAACTAACTTTTCTCATGGAAAATCATCTCTGGACTTGAGAAACACAGGTAAATGCTCCACCAAATAACAGAATCCTTGGCATTAGATAAACATGCCAATATGTTTTTCCACCAAGGAGTGACAATTTAGAAAATTAAATGCGCAGTCCTGGATTGTACAATATCATGAATTTTTTTTTTCTTTCACAAATTAACTGTAACAATTATACCATGACTCATGATATCATAGGTCTCCTGAGCCAACGTCTGCTGGGAAGAGGGGTTTTATTAAAACCCTTCACTGTGATTATGAGCAAAGCAGGTTAATAACTTAATATTGATAGAAGTGACTATTATTTCTTTGCTTTTGCTTTTGCTTCTAGTTTGCTACAACAATGATCATTTAACTCAAATTAGTGCTCAAAGCTAAAATACCAAACATCTAAAATCTCATACTTCTTTTAGCTATGGTAGTGCCTTTTGTTGTCTGGCAAGTCTTCTATTTTTCTGACCTATGGACTAGGGAATAGGGATTGATCCTAGTCTTCCCCATGAAGGGGGAAATGATTTGCCTCTGATCCAATAGTTGGCATAGTACTCTAAGTCCAACTCAAAAAGTTCCTTAGGGTCATTAGGAAAAGCCACTCTCCATTTTCTAAGAGAGCCACTATAACCCTAGCCATCCTTGTAAATGGACTCCCAGAGGGCAACTTGTGCCTATAAAAGGGAGTCCCACTTATGCTGTATGGAAATTTCACATTAATCTTTTTTTTTTTTTTTTTTTTGTGTTCTGAGTGTATTTTTTTTTTTGTTCAATTTCAGTTTCAGATTTTGATGTCTAGTATGGCCGAGACTCCACTTCCTCAACCTGATGCTCCTCAGCCTGATGCTCCTCAACCTGAAACTCACTCTGTTAGTCATTGTTAGAGTCAGGTATCCTCTCTCAAAAGAAAAAATAACAAAGAATCAGATATTTGGCAGCATTTTCCTAGACCTGAAAATTATGACCCTAAGATTCAGTATACACTCCATTGTGGTCATTGTGATGCTTCAGTTAAGTGGTTGAGTGCTAATGGAACTAGTGCAATGAGGAATCATTTGAAAATTTGTCCTAAGTTTCCAGAAAATATAAATGCAAATAATCAGAGACAAAAGAAAATTACTTCAGTAATGAAATCTGGTAGTGGAGCTGAAAATGTGAATCCTCTTGCACTTTGGAAATTTAGTCAAGATGTTTGTAGGGAGGAACTTGCAAGAATGATCATCGTAGATGAATTGCCTTTCAAATTTGTAGAGAATGAGGGGTTTAAGCGCTTTTGTAGCATGATGCAACCCCTATTCAAACCTATTTCACGTGTTACAATTGCTAATGATTGTATGACTTTGTATGTGGCGGAGAGAAAAAAATTGAAGAGTATGTTTTCGAAAAGTAAACAAAGGATATGTCTCACTACTGATGCATGGACATCAAATCAGAATCTTTCTTATATGTGCCTTACGTCTCATTTCATAGATAAAGACTGGAACTTGCACAAAAAAATCTTGAACTTTTGTGTGATTTCTAGTCACAAAGGTGAGGCAATTGGTCGAAGGATTGAGGAATGTTTAGTTGAATGGGGAATTCAGAAACTTTGCACATTAACTGTTGACAACGCTACATCAAATGACACTGCCATTACTTATTTGAAGAGAAAGTTCTTTAAGAAAAATGATAGTTTTATTTTAGGCGGTCGATATTTTCAAATGAGATGTTGTGCACATGTGTTGAATCTGATTGTGAAAGATGGATTGGATGAGTTGGATGGTGCCATAAATCGAATTAGGGCTGCTGTGAAATATGCTAGGAGCTCTCCACAAAGGGCACAGATATTTAAGTCTTGTGTGGAGAAGGAGGGAATAGATTGTAACAGGATGTTGTGTTTGGATGTTACAACTAGGTGGAATTCTACATTTCTGATGTTGGAAACTGCAGCTAAATTTGAAAAGGCATTTGATCGAATGATTGATTGATGATGATGATAAATTTAAGAAGGAACTTGAGGACGTAGGTGGACCTCCTACCTTCGAGGATTGGGAAGACTGTAGGCTCTTGACCACTTTTTTGCATAAATTCTATGATGCTACAACTAAGTTGTCTGGCACTTCATATGTGACTTCTCATTTGTATTTTCCTGTAGTTGTTTCTATTGAGAACAAATTGAATACCTTGATGTCTGGTTTTGATCCTTGTTTAAAAGCTATGGCTGTCAAAATGAAATTGAAATTTCAAAAGTATTAGGAACCAATTGAGAAAATGAATATGATGTTGTTGATTGCTATTGTGCTGGATCCACGTTTCAAGTTGACATATGTGACATGGTGTTATGGGTTTTATTTCAAACTTGAGCCTTCCAAGGTGGTTGAGCTTACTGAAAAGATAATGGATACACTTAACACTTTGTATGTGGAGTACCAACAACTTGAGTGCTCCAATGCTTCATCTTTGAGTCATAATTCTGAATTGGAGGTTGACCAACCCATTTTTAATGAAAATGATGAGCTGGAGGAATATGAAAAGCATATGGCAGAAGTAGAAAATAATGTGGACAAGAATGAAGTTAAACAATACTTGGATTTTCCTCGTGAAAAACATCAAGCCAATTCTAATTTTGATATTTTGGTTTGGTGGAAAGTAAATTCTTCAAGGTATCCAATTCTTTCTCAAGTTGCACGAGATATTCTAGCTATTCCCGTCTCTACTGTTGCTTCAGAATCTGCCTTTAGTACAGGAGGACGTGTGTTAGATTCATATCGTAGTTCTCTATCTCCCAAAACAGTAGAAGGCCTGATTTGTGCACAAGATTGGTTTCGAAGTTCAAATGTAGCAGTTGATTTGGAAGATGTCATGGAGGAATTTCGAGCCTTCGAAGAGTTAGGTAAAACATTCCTTAATTTTCTTGAGATTTCATGTTATTTCAAATTTGTTGTGAATTTAAATTAGATTAAATGATTAATAATGATTTTCTTTTTTGTCAGAATTTGACTTTGATGAGGTTTGAATTGAAGCTGTGTTGAATTGAAGGCAGACATGTGCTTCCAAGATTCCAGATATTTGGGGCATCAACAATGATAATCTTTCTGTGTTTGTTATGTACTTATAAGTTTTCACTTTCCAATTTCCATGCAAATGTTGGATCTTAGAGTTATCATGACTCAAATTTGGACCTTGAACTTTTAAATTATTCTCTTGTGTGTATTGACGAACTTATATTCTGGCATCTTTTTGGCTCATGTACTCTGTTTATCACAGTTATTATAAATGATCATTACTTTACCTTTTATCTCTGAGGCTATATCTATTCTCACTAGCCTCATCTTGAAAGTTGAACAGATAAATATATTATGTGTTGTCTTCATCATTTTATATTTGTCTATAATCTCATGAGCATGACTATCCAGTTTCAAGATGACATTTGAATGTTTCTAGCCTCTAATTCTCTGTTCTTATTTTTCATTTATTTTCTTACTCAAGACAGTGAATGCACCCATTCTGAGTGGGTTTCGAGGTGAACATGCATGTTGGTCGGTTCTCGATGGCAGTAATGCTCACTAACCTCAACTATCAACATGCATGCTGCACCTTTGTTTGACTTCTTTGGTATTTATTAGTGCTGATTTGGTTGATATTATAGAGAGAAATGAGAATAGGCTGAACAACTTTTTTTCCACGGTTATTAACCGTAACCGAACCGTCTAATACGGTTAACCATGGTTCGGTTTTCCACGGTTTTTGTGGATACGGTTACGGTTACGGTTACGGTTTTGAAATATAGAAAACCGCGGTTACGGTTCGGTTAACGGTTTTCCCAATATGACCGGTTAACCGAACCGTTACACCCCTATTGCCACGAAGAGACCCGAAGCTCTTCTCTCTCGGCTCTCCATCCACTGGTGACTGAAGAAGGTGATGAAGAACTGATGAGGAAGGTGACGGCGGTGAAGAAGCAGTAGGTAATCGAGCCAGGTAGGTACCCTTTTCCCTACCTCTCTCTGCTCCTTTTCTTCTTCTTCTCCTTCTTCTTACAGTTTGGCTCTCGGGAGTTGGTGTGATGTTTGTATTTGGGTTTGAAGAAAGTTTGGCTTTGATGAAGATGGTGGCTGTGACTTAGGATCGGTGGGGGATATTGGGTTCTCAGATTTGCCTGCATAGATGTTTGGGTTGCATTGGGATTTGTGTTTATGGCTCGATTTAGGCTGGATGAGGAGTTGTGGGAATTAGGAGTTAGGGTTTAATTATTATCACTAGAATTTTAGGGTTTGAGAATGGGGGATTTTTTTTTTTTTTTTTTTGGTAAACTGGGGTTTTGGGGTTTCTGGAGATTACCTTAAATCCATCCAGATTACCTAATCTTAACAATAAAAAAAAAAAAAAATCAAAGAGGATGGCAACAATTGTCAGAGAGGAAAGCAGTTTGAGAGAGAGGGAAGGGAAGAAAGAAGGGACTGCTTGGGACGAAACAGATAGCTCCCAGATCCTCACAGGAGCTCCTTTAATTAATATAATGTGCTCTAAGATACTAATCTATGATGTCCATATATTTCAAAATAGGCAACGTTATATGATATTGTCATTCTTGAATTTTGATGCTCTTTTTTTGGGTGTAAAAGCCATTCTTTTGACATATCCCATAACTGGGCATATAATGGGGTATGAGTTATGACTGAATCCAACCCATCCCAATCGACGTCAAGGCCAACCAGCATATCTGAATTCATTCACTGACCAGTTTTAATTGTGGAAATGTAGGCACTACGTTTAGCCAAGCATGGAAACTCAAGGACGCCAAACCAAAGAGGCTTTCTCTAGGAGGATTGAAAATCTAGACGGAATCATTGACTCCAGTTTAATGGTTAAAGAGTTTGACGAAGCTCTAGCAAGTTTAACTGCGGCCTTCTCTGCTGGAAAGAAATTAGAAAATCGTGTGTTGGATGATGTAGCTAAAGCAATAATAGAAATTGATGATTTGATTGAAAGGAAGGATGAAAAGGCATCCGAACTTAAAGAAATCATCACCAAGTGCATCCAACAGATTCGTGACCACAAGGCTATGTTCATTAAAGGAAAGGAAATTACAGATAAGGAGAAGGAGAAGGTGGGTGGAACACAAAGCTTTGGAGATGAACTGCATTGGCTGGAGACAGGAGTGAATCAAGTAAAGGATAAGCTACAGGAGAATACTATTAAAATGAGATACAACAATTTAGACCCTCTTCTAAGGAGGTGCTTGCTTTTCCTCTTTGTCTTCCCTGGAGATGCAGTGATAAGTAAGAGGTCTATCATCTACAGGTGGATTGGTGTGGGCTTAATAAAGCCAAACAAATCCCAAACAGCAGAGCAGGCCGGTGAACAATGCTTTAAGATGCTGCTTCTGAGTGGCCTCATCCTTCCTATTTCGAAAAAGCATGATAAGAGACCTCGCTGCTGCATATTTCCCTCTAGTGTTAAAAAAATGCTCGAGGAAGTGCTCGGAACCAAAGCAAAAGAAGTGGGTTTTTACTTTAAAACTTATGACAAAGAGGATCTAACAGCAGAAGACAACAGAGCCAATGACCGTCCACTTTCTTGCCTGCGAGCGACTAAGGACGAACAATCAGTGATTGTTTCTTCGAACCCCAAGACCAGTGAATTGCTTTCCCTATTCAACATAAATGCCCAGTATCTAAAATGTGAAAGTGATGAGTTCTCAAAATTCAAGTCGATCAAAGTTCTGCAACTTGGTAAGTGGCAGATTTTTTCTGATCTGCAACTTGGTAAGCGGCCGATTTTTTCTGATCGCCACATTGAAGTGGCAGACACCAAGTTCTTAGAGAGCTTGGGAACTATGAAAGATTTAAGATATCTCAGCCTTCAAGGGATCTCTAGAATAACTACGCTGCCAGATTCATTGGAGCGTCTCACCAATCTGCAAATCTTGGACCTCCGAGCATGTCACAATCTAGAAGCACTGCCTACTGGAATTGGGTTGCTAAAGAATCTAACTCACTTGGATGTATCAGAGTGTTCCTTGCTTGATAGGATGCCCAAGGGGCTCAGCTCACTTTCAGGGCTCCAAGTGCTCAAAGGCTTCATAATCAGTAGAAACATAACTAGAAACATAACTAGTGATTCGTGCAGACTCAAAGACTTGGCTGTGTTGAAGAATTTGAGGAAGCTCACAATCAACATAGCAGGAGGGACAATAGCTAATGACGACCTAAAGGAGTTAACGGCATTTGAGACTTTGAGTTCCCTAACAATCACATGGGGACAGGTATAAGAAAACTTTGGACGTTGGATGTGTTTTTTTCTCTCTTTCTTTTTTGGTGTATTGGGAATTCAAACTCATGCAGTTTACTTACAGAACAATGTTTCTAACCAGCTGAGCTACAGCTGATGGACTTGGAGCCTTCATTTTTACATAACCTCATATGTTATTCCGTTGGAAGAAATGGACTATATATGTGTGACATCTAATTATGGAAAAATAGCTACGAAAAATAATTCATAGAATCCTTTCATCTCATCTATCATTTATCACAATCAACATTCATTTAATCCTATCAAGGATCTTTTCCACTGTCATAATACCAGATAATCCATGTCTGAATTGGATATCCTATCTAGCCACAAGCTTCCTAACATAAAGTGTTCTCCATCAACAGGTAACAGAAACTCTGCTGGAACAGAAGGTAACAGTAACTCCGCCAAAATCTGGTTCGCTTCACGCACTTGAGAAGCTGGACCTCCAATGCATTCCTCAACATGAGAAGCTCAATTGGCTAACGCCTGGTGTGTTTCCTAATCTCAAGAAGCTCTACATCAGGGGAGGGGGGCTAAAAAGCCTCAATCTTGGAACAAACACAGGGAAATGGAATGTGGAGACATTGCGTCTGAAGTACTTGAGCAACCTAGAGTGCAATCACTGGTCCGATATAGAAAATACATTTTCATCTCTGGCTCTTGTCGAGATTTACAAATGCCCTAAGCTCATCGAGAAGAAGCTTCCATCCCATCATCATGGGGGCACTGTTTGGATAAAAATCAATGGAGAAGGTTGGATTCCTGTCAAAGATTAAATATCATGATCTATATATTAGGATCTTTTGGCTATACGTTGCAAACACAATGTATGATAAAGATTGTAGATGTTACCTTAATCCTTTGTGTAATGGAGATTTGGTTAAACCGTACTGCAATTCCTTATTTGTCTTTGGATTTGGAGATGAATGGATTTGGTTTGTCTCTTAACAAATCCAAATATATATAAGCTCCTTGTTGAAGATCTTATGTGGGCAAAGTCATCTCTCCTCTCAGCTCTTTTAACACATGAAAAGGATGTTCTACTGTAAAATCACTTGCGGAAAGAACGGACTTCTCATCACTTTCGTAATTGGAGTGGGGCCCTCGACCTTTGGTGCGTTTGAATGTGTGGTAAATTAAAGTAAAGTAAGATAAAGCCTTCCGTATCCAATCCAAACAAGTCATATCAAAAGTACATAAATTTAAAATTCTCTTAAAAATAAAAATACAAAGAGCAAAATTTTTTTTTCAACTAAATGACAAAAAGAACTCTTTTTTACGTGAAAAGTCAAAAAAAAAAAAAAATTCTCTATTAAGCTTTTAAAAATAAAAGACCATAATAATTTCTTATATTTTATTCTTTTTTGATTTGATGTTTTACCTCACTTTACTTTAATTCATTGTATATCAAAACACGCAGCTTTGATAGTTTCCTTTTAAATGCAATAAAGCCCTTTAACTTCCTCTTTTATTTATTTTTTTATTTTTTTGGGCCTTTTACCCGCTCAAATGTCGTAACTCTTTTTTTTTTTTTCTAACTATTCTCCTTGGCTCTTTACATACTCCTAGTGAATTTCTATATAATGGACCATATTGAGAAAAGAGTTACTGTCATAATTCTCTCTTTTCTTATTTTATTTAAATTTTATACTCTTATCTAAACTAATTTATTACCGGTAAGTATTTGAGAATGTTTTTGTGTGACCTGAGTTTCTTTTTAATCAGGGCCGGTTCTGAATTTTTCAGGGCCCAGGGAAAGAGTAAAAATTAGGCATATATATATATATATATAAACTTAGTGATAGCTTCATTCATTTTTCAACCAATATCTAACCTGTCAAAATTAACTAAAAATTTAACATTCAAAGCATATAAATTCAAACTTCAATATATATACATTCAAAATAAAAGGCTATAATGTATAAACAAGACAAATACTTGTAAGTTGTAACAATTCAATAGTTCTTTTTCATATAGCAATAAGCAACCAACAAAACAAAATTTCTTTGCATCCTCAATAGCCAAAGAAAACAACAGCATCCTACTTGAAATCCCCTTGCATCTTCAGCAACCAACAAAACAAAAATGTCTTTGCATCCTCATCAATAGCCAAAGCAAAGAACATCAACCAACTTGAAATCTCTTTGCATCATGAATGCTCAAAGCAAAACAGCAGCATCACCATCTACAAGATAAGGTGAAAAACAAAATCACAACTAAAAAAGTATTATTGAAATGATTTTCTTCTTGCATTTTGAGAAGCAAAATCCTCAATTATGCTTTCAAATTCAAGATTTTCTAACATCTCCTTTTCAATGGATAAGATTGCTAGCCCATTTAGCCTTTCTTGTGACATGGTAGACCTCAAGTAAGATTTCAATAATTTTAATTTAGAAAAGCTTCTTTCTGCAGATGCTACAGTCACAGGTACAGTCAATAGTATTCTATAGGCAATCAAAACATTTGGAAAACAGTCCATATCTTTTACAAACTCTACAATTTCAAGTGTTGTGTTTACTTCTGCTGGTAAAAGATATTGCAGCACCTGCAACTCTGAAAACAAATCACTTGCATCAACATCAGAAGACTCACCATTTCTTAAAGTAGTTTCAAGCTTCACACAACAATTTTTCAATTCATCATCACCCAATGAAGTTAACTTCTTTGAATTAAACAAGAACCCAAAAATACCTTCATATGTTTGCATTTGTTCAAATCTACTTCTTAATGAAGAAAGAGCCATATCCACTACACATATGAAATAATTGACTCTAAACGATTCTTCAACTGATTGTACTGTCTCTTCTTTAGCATTCTCATCAAATTGTTTCTTTCTATGACTTTGATGTTTTTTAGGAAATTCGGGTTCAATCCCCATATCACAAGCAATAGATGCAAATCCATTTTCCCTATAATTCTCAAAAAAAAGAATGAGCCCCTCCAAATTTTTTAAAGCAACATCAATGCACATATCTTTAGATTGTAATTTTTTGCTGACTAAGTTAATTTTCAACAAAATATCATGCCAAATAACCATACCTAATAAAAAATAAAAATTTTCCAGTTCATGTGTTGCTAAACTTTCTGCTTCACTTTTTGTTTTAGCATCTTTACTAGTTTCTGCTACTTTAAATAAAGCTTCTTTTATTTGGGCAGATTGGTATCTTATTGCTTTAACACTCTCTACACGACTTTCCCAACATGTAGTTGATAATGTTTTAAGAGTTAAACCATCTATATGATCCTGTAAAATCTTCCAACGCTTTGTAGAATTAGCAAAAACACAATAAATGCGTTGAACCACCCGAAAAAGGGATCTCGCTTTCACACAACAGTTTTCCATATCACATAGTGTTAAATTAAGAGAATGACAACCACATGGCATGAACAAAGCTCTAGGATTTATTTCAAGTAATCTTTTTTGTACACCTTGATTTTTTCCTTTCATATTAGAGCCATTGTCATAACCCTGTCCTCTCACATCATCAATTTTAAGACCAAGGGACTCTAGGACAGATTGCAATTCAGTGAAAAGTCCTAATCCTAATGTATTTTTCACAATTAAAAACTCTAAAAAGTACTCTTCTATTTTCACTGGACTCCTTGACACATCCACACACCGTATTATCAAAGTCATTTGTTCCTTGTGACTTGAATTAGGAGCGCAATCAAGTATCACTGAAAATATTTTGCTTGTTTGATTTTCTCAATGATTGCACTTCTGACTTTTGATGCCAGCAAAGATATCAGCTCATTTTGAATCTTATGGCTAAGATAGTGATAATGAATCTCGTCATTTTGAATTCGTCGAAAATGTTCACACATTATTGGATTAAATTCTGCAACCATTTCCAATATACCCAAAAAATTACCATTATTTTCTTCATAAATTCTCTCTTTTGTTCCACGGAATGCAATATTATTTTTAGCAAGACATTTCACAACAGAAATTATTCTTACCAAAACATGTTTCCAGTGTTCCTTCTCTCTCCTAATTTGTTCCTGTATGCCTTTATCAATTGTTTCATTTTTTTTCAATCTGTGATGTAATTCAATCCAAGAACTCATGTTAAGTTATGTGTTCAGTGCTATTTTCATGTTGTTTAAGCCTCTCACTAAGATGTTTCCAATCTCTAAGTCCTTCATTTGCTAATTGGCTTTTACTACACATTGTCTTAAACAACTTACAGCAGAAACAAAATACCTTATCCAATTCCTTTGAGTATACTAGCCATTTTCTATCCTGAGTCTCTCCATTTGGTAACTTTCTCATGTAATGCGTTGAGGAAAAATGTCTAAAGTTTTCATCCCTAGGAAATTTGATATTATTATCTCTTAAAGGACCTTTTTCCACAAGTAAAGCTCTCATTTTTTTCATCAAGATTATCCCAAATTCTAGGATCACAAAAGTTTAAAGGAAAACTTGGTTCTACACCCTCAGGTTCAATGTCTTCATTATTACAAAGATGATCAATATCTTCATTCTCAACAAGTTCATCTTCTTCACCTAAGTCACCTACATGTTCATTAAAATCATTCTCAGTTCCTACTAATTCTTCCACATGATTTTGTTGTTCAGATTCAATGACTAAATCTTCAGTTGAGTTATCAAGTGAACTATTGGTTTTATTAAGAAAAAATTTATCTAGAGCTCCAGTTTGAGATTTAGTTAATTCTTCTCTGTCTCTTTTTCTTTTTCTTTTTTGACTTCCAGATGGTTGTTTCTTAGGGAACAATGCTACTTCAAAATAGAAACAGTACAAGTAAAACCAATGCAATTTTAATACTTAAAAGAATAAACAAAGAATAACTTAACCTGGAATTTGAGAAATCCCCCTCAACAACAACAAACTTGATATTTCCAAATTTACAGTCAAATAGAGCTTAAAAGAATTCCTACAAAGAGAATGTTTAACTCATGTAAATTCACAGATCTACAAACAAATAAACAAACAAAAATCTATTTTTATTTTTTAATATTATTATAAATATTTTATTTAAAATCTATTTTTTTCGCCTTTTGTAATGCAAAATTACTAATTAAATAGGCATTTTTCCAGTGGGATCATTTACTTTTAGAAAGTCTAAAAAATATTATATAGGTTCAGATCCATCAATGGGCCCACCCTTGGAATAGATTTAATAATTTTAGGGTGATCTAACAGTTGGCCCATTGATGATTGAAAGCGCATGTAAAGGACTAAAGGGATCGGTGTAAATATATATATATATATGGATTATGGAGAGAGAGACTGAGACTGAGACGTGTAAAGGCCCTTTACATTGTCCCTTCTGTTACAAAAATTAAAAAAGAAAAGGAAAAAGTATGTGGTCAGGGGGGAGGATGAGTCACTGATGGAGACAGCTCACAGCTAATGGGATGGGAGTTTGGGAGCTCAATAAGCTCATGTCCCATAACCCTGAGAGTTGTGTAAAGGGAAGAAAAAAGTCAAAAAACATAAAAAATGCTAACCTGCCTTCTAGCTATGAAGCAGTAGAGCATTCAGCAATCAGCAGTTCCTCTTCTCCACGCCTGAGTCATCCTTCACCCAAAGATGTAGGCGCCTTGTGAGGGAGCAGAGAGCCAGGTTCTACATCCTTCGGCACTGTGTGATCATGCTGCGAGATTGGGGTCTGAAAAAATCCTCTTAGATTGAAGGGATCAAAGAAGAATACAGAGGAGAAGATGTAGAGGAAAAAAAGGTGCAAACTTGAAGATTTTTAGAACTTGCTATTGGGGTTTCTTTTTTTTTTTTTAATGGCAACTACTAGGAAAGTGGCTTTGATATTTTTTTAGACGTGAAAAAATAGCAATCACTTCTCTTCTGGAATATGAAAAGATACAGTTGGGCCTTATTATTTTGGAGACAAATGGACAGCCGTTTGCATTTTTCTTTTTGGAATTTGAAAGATGCTAGTTGGTTTAATTCATTAATTGGATTCTAAATTTTTGGGATTAAAATAAATGCAGTCGCGATTTTATGACCTTTTTGGGCCCTCCTGAAAAATGGGCCCGGGACAAGCGCACTTACAGCCCCTCTTAAGGGCCGGCCCTGTTTTTAATGAATCATAAAAAATACTCTTTAATAGCACGGGTTGTTGTACTAATATACATTATTAATACGTTAATTGCAACAACAGGACATACGTAGATGATGTTCCTTTTTCTTATATCTGGAAAGCCAAATGCAAATTTACAAAGGTATAATTATTTAAAAAGTATAACAGCAATAGATTTCGCATAAATCAATTATCTCTTGCCCTAAAAGATAAAAGCAGTTGGAAATTGGAATTTCCTGTCCCTCTATCCGGTCAAGGCATTCTAACATGCGGTTCATGCCCTCGCAAAAAGGTTAATTCTATTCCGGCCCACCGTACTCTATGTCAGATAATTGCGCAGGTTGCCATGTGGATGGGTCTCACCCACAACGTTTTTCATGGCTGTTGAAGTCATCCAATAATTCATGGTCATCCAATAATTGCAGGTGTTGAAAGTTCTGCCTCCCTACTGTGTTGTATGGGGTTTTTTATTTTTATTTTGACCTATTAGTCCTATTATTGACTTATTATTGATAGTTGACTCTAGTGCAACATTTTTATTTTTAAAATTTTTTTTTGCACGATTTCCCAAAATATTTTGTAATGATCTTAAGATATCATGAGATTTATAAGTCTCTATCATCTCATACATGTTTTAACCGGCAAGTGAATTATCTTTATAAAATATAATAAAAATATATTTTGTGAATAGTATATATACATCTAACAATCATTCCTTTAGATTCTATAATTTGGATTTTCTCTTACATGTTGTATAAAAGCTATGAGATACTTAACTCGTAATATCACGTGGTTTATTAGTTTCTGACGTAATTTAAGATAAAAAAATTAAAAAATTATTAACCAAAGTCATTTCAAATGACTTTGGTCTTGCCATCATTTAAATTTGGGCGAGGAAATTAAGGTATACGCCGGTGGCAATAGTGAATGGTGCACTGAACTCCAAAAGCCCATGGTCCCAGGGAGGAGGGAGAAAGGATTAAATAAATGAAAACTTTTAAAGTAGGGCTTGAGTTTTGCCTAGATTTTAAATAAGGACAAAATAAAATTTAATTTTCAAAACGGGACGTAATTTTTCCATATACATTTCAAATTAGGACACACGGCAATACAAACGATTTTCTGGTGACTTTCTTCTCCACTTGGTTTAAAATACCCAAAATGCCCTCTCTTTCTTCTTATTTTTCCAAGGAGTTTGTGTTGGGCTGGTTTTCAAAATGAGACAGATATGAAGTAGTGAGTTGTTGGTGGCTGGCTATGCGAGAGATGATGGGTGTTAAGGATGGTGATGTACGTTTGGAGAAGTTGCAGGCAGGTATTGAAGCTGATGGGTGGAAGGTGGTACTTGGGTTCTGTAAGGTCAATTTTTGGAGAGAGAAGCAAGATGGAACAATCTTTGGTGTCTTTTCTTTTTCTTCTTGCTGGATCTCCTTCCCTAAGTGAAATACCTGTCCAAGAAGAAAGAAGCTCAGTGAAACTCGATCGAGTGGCCCAATCCAACTTTCTCCAATGCTTAAGTTAGTCACTGAGATTGGGAATTCCTGTGATAATCAGTTTTTGGTATGATTTTGGCGTACCTCCTCATCTGATCATCTCCCTCCTCTTATGCAATTTTCTCCTAGATTTCAGATGCTAGTTAGCACACGTTTCCAACTTCCACATCATGGTGACTGGATTTCAAACGTGGCTCCAGATCATGGGATGTTTCCCCCTCAATCTTGGTCTCATTTTTCTCTCTTCCGTTTGTCCTTGTATTATTTGACACATGTCTTTTCCCACCTTCCCCATTATAGCATGTAAGAGTATCATAGCCCGCTTTTCGTGGGATTTTTCTTCCCCACTTCCATTCTTCGGCTAAGTTTGCCCAAACCCACTTCCAAGTCATTCAAACTTTCCCTTCACAAGTTCAATTCAGATTTGGTGACTCAAGAATGAGTTCTAAAATGATGGAGGTGTTGCATGCAGTGCGAGAATGGTGATGTTTGGAGGGGCTTTGAGAGATTAATATTGTGCTAGTGGGTCTCGATTCTATTGCCCGCCAAATGGGTTGGTGGGACGATGAAGTGGGTATCTGGTGAAGATGATGGATGGTGAGGAAAGAGGAGAGCAGGAGGCCTTGGGTTGATGGACTGTGTAGGTGTTTGGTTGATGGTGACAGATCTTTGGTTCTAGATGCGCTGTCGGGCAGACCGAGCTGGGTTAGTGGGATGATGAAGGTGATGGAGAAAGGAGGATGCTGGTGTTTGAATGGATGAGGAAGATGGGCAGGTGTGGAATGGGTTGGTGTGTTTGGTTCGGGGGATTGGATGGTGAGATTGCAGAGATAGTCCATAGAAGATGGGAATAGAAGGCAAAAGGAGGGCATATTAGGTATTTAAAAAATTGAGAAGAAAGTTGTCGGAAAATCATTTTTAGTAGCTGATGTCCTGAATTCAAAATGTAAATGGTATACTTTAAGACCTTTTATGAAAATCAAGCTTTTTTCCGTCCTGATTTGAAATTTAAAGAAAACTTAGGCTCCGTTTTTTTATTAGAATTCCCGACAGAAATTCAGGTTGTCTGGAAATTCAGAATTTTTGGACATTTGAAATTTCAAGCATTTGAAATCTCAAAAAACTCAGTATTTGAAAAACCACTTTAACAGAAAAAAGATTTTAAAATCTCACTTGAGACAAAAAATTCGGGAAGGAACGACAACATTCCAAGAGTTTAAGTAAGAATTCAGGTCATAAGTGAAACAACGAATTTAAAATTCTAAAATTTAACAGCATTTTAAATACTAACATTTAAAATTCACGTACAACCACTAAATATGAAAACATGAATTCCATAAATTTCAGGAAAATAAGGGCCCTTGGACCTGTTTTGAATTCCTCCCTTAAATAAATGCGGGAATTTTAAGTTCGAAAGTTCCAACACACACGTCCACTCACATGAGGAAAAGAGTAATAGACAGATTAAAAAGCAAGTGGGACCAAACCTGTTTTCCACAGCAGACTTAGCAGTTGTCATCATCTCTTCTAAGTTCTTCCCCATCCCCCTCTTCTTTCTCTTGGTGACTCTTCCAACCTCTACCAAGAGAAAGGGAAAAGAAGCAGAAGTAGGGAGAGGGGGGAAGAGAGAAAGGGAGAAGGAGAAGAGCAAGAAAAGTTAGGAGGAAAGAAGAAGACAGAGAGAAGGAAGAGGAAAGAGGCAGCCGGCCCCTTACATCAGGTATGTGTTGACTTCTGCTTTTTAATTCCGTTTTTTTGTTAGGTTTCTTTTCTAGCCTGTGGGAATATTTGTAATGTAGAATTTCTGTAACACTGGGCTTCTAGGATTTCTGAAAATCTACAAACTTGTGAAGTGAAATTACTAAAAGAGTCAGGAAATTTTCCATGGGTTTGTTTGCCTGCTTGACATTAAACGGGAGTTCATGATCTAATGAGTATTAGAGGGGCAAGTGGAGGATATATGCAAGGTGATGTAGATGGGGCCAACACCAACACATTTGTCAAATTTGATTTCACCAATTTCTCAAATGAGATATTTCATAGCCCCTTGTGATTCTTCTTCACTACTAATCTTTTTTTTTTTTTATTGGGATTAATCAGATCTTTTATTTAAAAAATAACAGCTATACCCTAATTCAAATTTTTTTTTTTTTTTTTGAATAGAATTAACTGTTAGACACTAGTACTTATTTCATTCTTTCTTTCCACTTCAGTTATCCACCCATATGACTAGATGAGACATGATCAAGCTTTGGATACTCTGCAAATGAAGTCTTAACCTTTACTCGTGACCCATAGAATAGATGTAACAGTATATGTATGTTACTGAGCAATGCAGTTCTTCATGAATACTTCTTAATTTATTTTTGTTCTGTGTTGTTGTTTCACTGAAGAGAGAAATCAAATACAGACAATGGAGGTCTTTCCAAAGATATGGAGGGACTTGTGGGATCAATGGGACATCCGAGTCACTGTCTTGGTCAGCCTTCTACTCCAGGTCCTTCTCATCATGTTTGCATCTATGAGAAAAAGGAAATCATCTAAGTCCTTCGCGCTCTTCATCTGGTCTATTTACCTGCTAGCCGATTGGGTTGCTGCTTTTGCCCTCGGCCTCCTCTGCAATAGCCAAGGCAAGTCCCACTCCGACAATAAAGACCAAATGCCTGGAACCAGCAAGATTGGGACCACTCCAGCCACCCGCTCCAATAACACTCAGTACGACGACAAGCTTCTTGCCTTCTGGGCACCTTTTCTTCTGCTGCACCTTGGCGGACCCGACACCATCACTGCCTTCGCGATGGAAGACAATGAGCTGTGGCCGCGACACTTGCTTGGCCTCTTGTTTGAGTTAGGTGCCGCCATCTACGTCTTGTTACTCTCCATTCCCGAGAATACTCTATTAGTTCCTACACTTTTCATGTTCTTTGCCGGCACCATCAAGTATGGCGAGCGAACCTATGCACTCTACCGGGCAAGCTTGGATGGCTTTCGTGATTCCATGCTTAAGGAGCCTGACCCCGGCCCCAACTATGCTAAGCTGATGGAGGAATTTGAATACAAGAAGAAGTGTGGGTTACCTACGAAGATTGTAATCAGTGAAGAACCTAAGGATCTAGATGATGAAGAATCCAAAACAAAACATGGTACTACTACAAAAAATGATCAGAAGGTGCGAGATGCCCAGAACTTGCAAGAAGCGCACAAATTCTTTGACAAGTTCAAGGGCCTAATCGTTGAGCTCATCTTCAGCTTTCATGAGCGAGATGAGAGCCGCAATGCCTTCCTTGAAAAGTCTCCAGATGATGCCTTCAAGGTGGTCGAGTTTGAGCTAAGCTTTGTGTATGAGGTTCTATTCACCAAGGCTGTTGTTGTGCACGACATGCGCGGCTACATTCTCCGTGCCATCTGCTCATGTTTGATCATTGCTGCTTTCTTGACCTTCTTCTTCTTAGAAAAGGATCGATTCAGCGAAGTCGACATCTCTATTACATACACGTTGCTTGGTGGTGCCATCATCCTAGATGCATTTGCTTTCATCATGGTCATTTTCTCAGATTGGACCGTCGTCCGACTTGAAAACTACCGTTGTGGCAAAACCATTTCTGATTTCATTGTCAAAATTTCACCTTGCGAACGATGGTCAGAAATGGTTACACAGCACAGTTTGATTAAACGCTGCATCCCCGGAGACCCATCCTACTTCAAAAGGTTCATGGATTGGCCAATCTGTTACCAGAAGGTAGTCGAGATACTGTGGATTCAAAAGATCTCGAGCAAGATTGGAATTGGCACGCAGTTGATAGACGAGATACAATACACTCATCGTAAGAAGGTCACAGATGAACTTAAGAAATGCATCTATGACCAACTCGTGAAGAAAGCTGAGAGCATTAGTGATCCGAAAGAGACTAGGCGTGTGTGCTCATGCAGAGGAAATTGGGCTCTGGAAGAAAGGGGCTACCTGAAAGAATTTGGTCCCAGCGTCATGGTTGAATTCGACGAGAGTCTACTAAAGTGGCACATTGCAACCGACCTCTGCTACTACTCTAGTGAAAATGCTGGAAAGGAAGTTGAAGATGATCGAAATGAGAATGTAGCAAATGTTGCACTCCCAGATAAGGCAGAAGAGGATCGTGAAATTTGTAAGCGCTTATCTGATTACCTAGCCTATCTTCTGGTGATGCGGCCTTTCATGATGTCGTCGTCAGCAGTGATAGGTAAAATCAGGTATCGAGACACCTGCGCTGAGGCCACGAATTTCTTCAACCGTAGGCTACTTGAATTGATGCCATCTACTTCCAAAGGGAATCAAAACGAGGAATCAAACAACGATCAAGGAAAAAGGGAGAAATCAAATGCGATGCTTACGGCTGCTTGCAATACTCTGCTTTTGGTGAATACTAAAGACGCAAAACCTGCGGACGTGAAAGGGGACAGGAGCAAATCCGTGTTGTTCGATGCATGCATTCTTGCTAAGGAGTTGAAGAAATTGGAGGTAACAAAGAGATGGAAGATAATGAGTGAGGTGTTGGTGGAGATGCTAGCATATGCAGCTATTCGCTGTCCTGGCATTGCCCATGCCCAAAGGCTTAGCAAAGGAGGTGAGCTTCTAACTTTTGTTTGGTTTTTGATGACCCATTTGGGTTTGGGAGAACAATATCTAATAGAAGCTGGCCATGCTAGAGCTAAACTAATTTCCCATAAGTGAGACCCACGAAACTCCAATATAGTATGCTTTGCTACCTAGTAAACTATCACTATGTAATAGTTTGACTTTCAAATTGTGTAGTAGTTTTAGCAGTATGCTCTAAATTGATGCCTTCCCTCCCTCCCTCCCTCCCTCCCTCTAATATTATAATACATAGACATGACATCCGTATGCACACACATAGAGTTAAAGAGTCACATAAATTCAGACTTATCCTGAAATGGGTTTGTCTATTTTGGATATGATGAATAAGAAAAAACAACCTATAATTGATTTGGATGAAGACTCCTGAATTGGGGTTTCTACATCTCTCTGTCATGATGTAAACAACAGCTAGATCTTCATATTGGGTTTATGTCTTGTATTTCGGATTTACTCGATTGGTTGATTGCATTAGTCAATAATGAGGTTTATGATCAAAGGTATTTTTGTAATTGTACCGGGCTTTTTTGGAGACCAAGAAAATGAGGATTATGTATTGATGTAATCTGTAATGAGGGACTCTGTGAGAGAGTTAAGAGATGTGAGAGCTCTCTCTCCCTTATTCAGAGTTTTCCAAACCACGTGGGGCTTAATGGAGAGAATTGTTCTTTCCTGTAGACATAGGCGAGTTTGCCGAGCCACATAAAATCTCTGTATGATTTTTTTTTTTTTTTTTTTTTTTTTTTTTGTGGTTGATTGTTCGTTAGATAGCGGTGATTCACGCTTCTACACACACGCATACAACAAGTGGTGTCACAGCCCCAGCACTGTAGAGTCGTGTAATCATATAAAATGTTAGGATTTGATTATATGGAAGGTGGGTTTCCGATGTTAGCTGAATTTCAACCCAGATCTTTGACAGTTTTGATCTTAGTTTGCTAGGGTTTTGTAGGTTGGGTCGGGCTGAACCAAATCGGGTGCAGGTCAATGTTATTTGACCATTTTTAAAAGGGGTTAGATTTGGGTTGGACTTCATCCAGTGGACTCCTCTGATCGGCCTGACCCTTTTTTTTAACCATTATATTGATGGAAACAACTTAGATCAAGCATAAAACCATGGTGGATCTGAATTCGGATATGTCTTTATAGAATCACATAGGACTTGGAACCTATGATTGTATCTAGATTTGGCATCAATTTGAAATATTAATGGATATGATTCTGGACTTAAAACTTGAAATAAGATGTGGAATGAATTAGTATAATTGTATAAAAAAAGCTTCAAAATAAAATTTTAAAGAATACAATTGCATGGGGCTGTTGAATAGTACTACATTAAAGTTAATTAGATTCTCATGTGTGAACATAACTCAAGCTATGTTAGGCCCTTAAAACCAATATTTTTTCTTAATACACGAATGTCATCATTCTAATTCGAATCCTTGGGTCGAATCCTTGGATCCTATATTTTGGATTCGAATGTCTCTTAGATCCAAGATTAGGTTCCATAAATGTTTAATTTATTTGTAACCAGAGGCTTTAGATATTCGATCGTATACTCATTTCCAACTCTACCCTACATTAATCCATTAATAGGTAGGGAATAGTTCAGGTTTAACTTGCCTTGACTCGCTCCTATACAAGGCAATTTTAATTGTGGAATTTTCAATTTTGGACTGGGCAAGATTTTTAGGTTGTGACCTATGGCCGGTCCGAGGCATGTTTGGGTGGTGGTTACAATTTTTTTTTTTTTTTTTTTGGGTTATCCCTCCGGAGCTAGAGAGAAGTCGTGGTAGTAATTGGCCCACCCCTTTCCGATTGTACTTGTGTGTGGGGAAGTGTGAATCAGGTCCTCTTATGAGTTATGAGGGCACCTAGGCTGATTCGGCTCTGGAAAATCCTGCAAAATGAGTGTACCCTAGGGCCCAATTTTTGCAGGCCCTCCAATTTGAGCGTCAGGCAACCAGGAGAAAGTGACCAACAAGATCAAGTAGTGAGCCATAGATTTCATGCACACAGTTCACGGTTTTGTGCAACGAACTACTTTACATTATGAGCATTGTCTTCTACTTTTAGTTGCACACGAGTTCTTTTGATTACTAAGGTAACTTTAAAGTTAGACCTGTGATTGACTTAGAGGTGGGACCAGTGGCCGACCCTGAATTTTATTTGGGAGGGGTGGACAATGGTCAATTGAAAACGTCAAAATCAACACGAACTAGCAATAATCTCTGCTTATTGCATAGTGTAAAAATATGATTTTTTATTTTTATTCTTTCGGCAAATTAAGTATAAATAACTCTTATCCTAGGGTGGAGAGATGACTTTACTAAAATGGGGCATGGGCCATTGGCCATTTTGGATCAAACCAGGGACGACCACCCCAGTTTTGTATCATGTAGATCCACCTGTCTCCAATCTCCATCTAATAGTCGAAAGTAGAAAACAGAATGGGAGATGGGCCATATGCCAGTTTGGATGGACGCTCCAGATTTGTACCATGTAGGTCCGGCCCTCGGATCACCTGCCATTGGAGCAAGCATCAATGATTATGAAGGGCAAGCCTCATAAAATTCTATGAATGCATGTTTTGTACAGATTCAAGCACTGTGCACTCAGAATTGTGACAGCCTCAATTAATTTGGCATTTTACTAGCATAGTAAAAGTCAAGTAAAGCCTTTATTTTTCAGACAACATGTCACCTCAAAAATACTTTAATTTAAAACTCCCTCTATCATTAAAAAAAAAAAAAAGGTTAAAACAGCAACCACCTTTGTCGACTAAAAAAAAAAAAAAAAAAACACCACTTTCCCATACAAAAAGTCAAAAAGATTCCATAACAAACAACTAAAAAATAAAATACCATCATAACCCACTTATATTTTATTTTTTCTTCAAAATCAACTTAACTGCACTTGACTCTATTAATAGAGTTGCCAAACTTGCCCAGCCCAGCCCATTGGGCTTAAGCCTGACCCACATACCTTTTGAATCAAGCATCAGCGATTTAGAGGTGGGCCTCGTGGAGGAGGAGAGGGATGGGTGGGTGGAGGCGCATTGGCTCTTTGATGGTGCATTTTAATTAGGTGAGGGAGATTGTGTAGATCGTTTTCATGAACCTTTCGGTTCAGCCCAACCACTTGGGCCAGCTCCTCATGCACCTTGCTCAATTCTTCTGGGCACTCCATCAGCTCTGCCATGGCCCACTCATTGTCATTTCAATTGTTTCCGTGCCCTCAAACATCACATCCTGCCCACATAAATGTACAAGAAAAAAAGCTTGGTGCAATTAAAATGTTTTAATTATACTGATGAGTATATATTTTTTCATAATGAAAAACCATTTCCTGTGATCATGGAATTTGACCGGATTTGAATTAGTGTGTGCTAGCTTGTTTAATTTATTTGAGTTGAATAGACAATTTGTGCTCATTAACTAGATTTAATCTAAAAGGTTAGATTTTAAGGGGATTCAGAAAGAAAAGTTTTGTCCGATTTGAAATTTGGCGAAACTTTTCGGAATTACATTTCGAAAAAATATGAAAATAATGTATATATATAAAAAAACAGGAAGTATGGATTTAATCCATTCTAGTAAAACTTTTTGGAATTCCATTTTAGAAAATATATAAGAAAGAAAAGGAATCTGTATGTATAAAAAAAATAAAAAATAATTAAATATCTAAAATTCCATTTCGGCTGAAATCTTGCTAAAATTGACCGAAATTCTAGATTTCGGCCGAAATGGATTGAAATCTAAAACAAAAGGTTTTATGCAGAATTTTGTTTCGGCCACTTAACCGAAACGAAAAATTTCAATCATCTCGGCCGAAATGATATGAAATTAATAACTATGAAGGGCAAGAAGTGCGGGGGTAAATGGTGGAGTGCAATAATGTTTCTTTTGTAGGAAGAAATGCCACCTTAAGAAAGATGTAAGAACTGGTTTGAAAAGCGAGGTAATAATCTTGGCTCAACACTTGTATGCATGGAAAGTAATTTGGTAGATGCACCTTCCAATTCTTTGTGGTTAGATTCAGGGGCCACTGTTCATGTGTGCAATTATTTGCAGACCCCTTTCCAGCCGAAGTCCAAGTGATGGATAAAGATCATTGTCATGGGAAATCGGCAGGAATCTCAAGTGAAAGCTATAGGAACCTACCGTCTCATTTTGTATATAGGATTCCAACTGTCTTATTGACGTGTTTTATATTCCTTCTATCAGTAAAAATTTAATTTCCTAAACGAAATTAGAAAAATATGGGTTTATGTTTAATTTTGGAAATAAAGGTTTAAGCGTTTATAAGAATAATGTTTTGATTAAAAGTGGATATACGTGTGATGGTTTGTATAGACTAAGTTTGAACACAAAATTTGCACAATTCCTACTATACTCTAGTAGAAACGTTAATATGAATATTGGTACTAAAAGAGGAGACATAAATGAAAAATCCTCCATGTTGTGGTATAAACATTTAGGAGAGATTGGAAAGGTTAGTGAAGGATAAGATTCTATAGAATCGTGATTTCGCTTACTTTCATGTATGTGTTGATGGAATGAAAAATCCTCCATGTTGTGGTATAAACGTTTAGGACACAACTTAAAAGAGAGATTGGAAAGGTTAGTGAAGGATAAGATTCTACCAACTCAAAACTAAAAAGAAATCAGCCACAAAGAGTTCAGGACTTTTAGAATTAACCTACATATATATGTGTGCACGTAATTTAACTTAATTATGCCAAAGATTTTCTAGGAAGCCCACGAAATTGATCAAAAGCCCAGTTCAAACTGGCTTGTTTGACTAAATGAATGGGCTCGGGCCTAACTTTTATGGCCCATTTCAAGCTTGGGTAAGGCTTGGCCTTGTGTTTCTGAAGACGGCCGGGATATGCCTTAGGCCGGGCCGGGCCATGAACACTCCTAGATTTTATTATATTGCATTGTAGGAAGGATCACCTGTGTTTTTACACTTGTCACGACTCATTTAATTCAAAAATGTTATGCAATGCGTCTATGCAAGTTGTGCCTAAAGTTGGCATTGTAGGAAGGATCACCTATGTTTTTACACTTGTTATGACTCATTTAGTTCAAAAATGTTATGCATTGTGTCAATGCAAGTTGTGCCTATAGTTGAGAAACATGGGACACCCAAGTGGTAAGGTGTCTCATCTCACACAGCTGCCCAAGGTTTGATCTCATTCCTTCGGCAGGTCGGTTGTCTCACAGCTATTAAAGTCATAAAAATCATTCTTCTATGCTACATTTATAATATTAGTTAATATTTTTTAATTTAGTATATACATGGTACAATACAATATAAACTTAAGGTTTTTACAAAAGAGGCTCCTATATTTTCACACAACCTCCAAAAAGCTCCTATATTTTTTCTTTTTAATAAACCCCCCTTGACTGACGGTCAAACCAAGGAAAAAGTAATCTTTTCTCTTTTTTTATCATTTAGTAAACCTTTCATTTATCTCTCCATTTCTTTCGTTTTTGGCAATTTTGTCCCCGAGAAAATACAAATGGGTAACCTCTGTATTTAAAATATATGAAAACAACAGACACTGCATGTATTAACAAGATGAATCTGACCAGAATCATCAAATGAAATCCTTTATGCTATAGTTACTTTTACAGTATAAATTGAAAGTTAGATACAAGTAGACTTATATTGGAAAATTAGAAAAAGAAAGTAAATTAGTATTAAAAAAAAAAAGATCAATTATTTAGCAGAAGCAGATGAGCTCCCTGAAATTCCACGTTTCATAATCATTTGCTTACTGCGTATTTTGGTGTAGATTAGTTCAGTCACAAATATATATATATATATATGAAAAATATTCATGTGCATCTATCCCTCACCATATTATGGTGAGGGACAACATAGTAGGGCCACTCTATGATTCATTCAAATCATCAACATACATAGAACCCCTCTAAACTACAATGGATCAATTGAGTTTTCATTAATCCGATTGGATTGGACCGTTGGATTGATAGTCAAAATTTTTCTTTAATATGAAGTCGTTAAATTTGTAGGTCACGGATGAAGGGGTTAGAGACTTGGGATTGACCTCAAACTTGATATATGGTCTCATCTCATATGACTTTTTTCAATCCCCCATCCCAAACCAAACCCACCCCCCCCACCCGGCAGGTACCATGATCAATGGAACCCTAAGTGGGGCCCATTGAGTTTGTCCCTCACCATATATATGGTGAGGGAATGATGCACAGGAACATTGCCCCATCTAATATATATATATATATATATATATATATATATATGGGGGACATTCATGTGCATCCATTCCTCACCATAGGGTGAGAGAACTTTTCTTTTTTGCACATGAATATTCTTTTTATGCATATGATCAGTTATGACTTTTTCTCTTTTTGCACATGAAAATTTTCTTTTTACATATGAATATTCTTTTTATGTATATGACCATTTATGACTATTCCTCTTTTTGCACATGAAAATTTTCAATTATGGAAGTGTCTCCCACTCTATGGTGAGAGTGGTGAGAGGTGGATGCACATGAATATTTTCATATATATATATATTTATGGAAGCATAGGAAAGTAGATATAGGTTGAGATTAAAATAAAAATGCTAACCAGGGGAGAATTGAGCATGCTGCCTCAAAGTCCACCATAAAAAGGAGATTCTCGGTACTAGTCTTGAGCTTGATTTGTTTTTATAACAAACTACTTTAATTTGACACTTTGCTTGGTGATCCTTTGCTTGCACGATCGTTTGTCTTGCAATTATTGTTAGTGCTATCTAATTAATTTAAAGTATTTGATGGAGTTACTTTGGAAGTAATTTTATATGAGTACTGTGAAAATAAAGTTGATATTAATAACAGACTACTTTGAATTGGTTCTTTGCTAGCATGAGTGTTGTGATCTAAGGCCTAAGAACACGCAAGAGAGAAACAACTGCTGTGCACGAGCGTGCAGAAGCACGAAATCTGTGATCGATCAAACATACAACACAAGAGACCGACAAGGATTCTACGTAGTTCAGCAAAACCGCCTATGTCTACGACAAAGGAGCACTGATTCACATATTGACTCTCTTCAGAGTCTAAGGTTATATATTACATAGTATATATAATCTTTGCTTTCTTTGCCCCCAAAAAAGCCTTGGTACAATGATCAAAATACCCTTGACCCTAAACTCCTTTAAACCAGGAATACAAGACATAAACCCTACAATGACCATGGGTTTTGCATGTACTTTCTGACTAGTGCAAGTGCTTGCTTATATGGGAGCAAGTTTCATGAGTATACTGAAAATAGTGAAAATAAACTTTGATTTTTATCAGACTACTTTGAATTGATCCTTTCCTTGCATATTGATCAAAGTCACTTTTAGGGCTTGTATGTTTGCATGGAATTGAATTCCTATGGTAAAATGGGTCCTAACAAAGGAATGTAAAAGAGGTGATTGGTGAAGCATATAAGGTGGAGATTTAAACATGATCTTGACTTTGCTAGAATTTCAATTATTAGGGTGATGGTTGGGTAACCATTTCCACTATGAGTGGGGTTCATTTGTTTATAGCCACTTACATAATTATATATTTTTTACGTTCGCTTATCATAATTTACATAACTACATGTGTAATAAAATGGTGGGTAAATTATGGCTTCAGTTTAGTGCAAAAATTTTCACACCTCTGACCCTCAAAGTGATTTACATATGTAAACTATGAGTTGGAGTCGCCCCAAATAAACTGCCAAGGTGTGAAGTTAGGTATCTTTGTACCCTTGAATTTTGAGAAACATATAAAAAGGCAAAAATAGGCTCATCCTTAATTTTTTCTGCACAATTGTTGTCTCACAATTCAAGATCTAAGCTCTTCCACAGGATTGACATACCGAAGTTTTTTAATTTTTATACATAACAACTGTGATGGTAGGGATGTCAAACGGGGCGGGCCATGCCGGCCTGCCAGGGATTTATCATGGCAGGCCCTACCTGGAGAGGTCTGGGCCGTGCATGGCGTGCCTCTTTAATATTTTTCCCAATTAATTTTTTTCTCATTTTCGGTATTAAAAATAAAAATTAGAACACAAAAACAGAGAATGACAAAGATATTTAAGTGGTTCGATCAAACTTGACTTACTCCATTGAGAAGAATGAGAGGATTAGAGTATTTATAGACTTTGTAAAATTGAAAAGGACACAAAATACCCCTTATATAACCTTTTTTATGGGGGGGGGGGGGGTTGTAAAATGGACAATTTTTAAAAAATAGTCATTTTTGTGTGGGCTAGGCTGGCCATGCCTGCCGTGCCTAGTGGGCCGACCCTTTTGGATGGGTTGGCCTGTAGTGGGCTGTGCTTGTTCCCTTGGCCAAGCACGGCCCATGGCACGGACCGTGCCTGGTGGGCCATGCCGTTGACTGGTAGGCCGTGCTGTGCCGAAATGGGCCGATTCGGCCCATTTGACATCTCTATGTGATGGTATTGAGAAATATGTGAAAAGTGCAGTATTTGTTAAAACCAAACCACCCCCCCCCCCGGCTTTTACAGTTTCTATCTTATGAGTTATGACTGCTCAAGTTGTCCCCAAGGTGGGTCCCATCGCCTGTGAATATTTCAAAAGAAAGGAGTGCAACAAGGAAAGGGCTTTCTCCACTGAGACTTAATCTAATGAGAAGACTTTCCACACTATACATTTTTTTAGTGCATGCACAAGAATTCAACATCATTGTGCGTCTAGTTTTCTCACGAAATCAGATCTCTTCCCCTACATTTTGATGGTTTGGATCATTCGATAAAAGTGTGGATCATATAGTTCTAGGTGTGATTCCTCAGTTATTTTCTTACCCACTTTCTTCTGACAACCTTATCTTTACTTTAATGTATTTTATTTTTACTATTTTTTTCATGAATTGACATCCACTTTATCTCTACTTCACGTGGATAAACCAACTAGTGCTTAGAGGTCATTAGTCATTTCCATATATAAATGTCACATATGTAAATGACACATAGGAATCATTTACATGTGAATATGAGTATGTCCAACAGTTCTCTATGTGTACTTCCATTTTTGGCACTTTTCTTGAGCTTCTCAAAATTTATAAAGAATTAAGATTAGATACTCAACTCCTTACCCTTTTTAGCCTTCTAAAGTAGATGAATGGTTCGGATAGTAAATTAGTAGCCCAAAGAAGTTCAAAAAATTAGATATAATTGTTTGGACTTTTTCACAAATTTCTCAATATCGATGAAGAATTAAGACGTCCATTTTGACCCCCATAATCTTCACAAGAAGAAGAATTGTTTGGATCGTGAATTAGGAGCCCATAGGATTGGAACCCCATGAAATGAAATATGTCTTTAGCACTGCATTTTTTCAACGACGTGAATTCATTTAATTTAGCCTCCTAAAATGGAAAATTGTTTCACAACGTTTGTACAGATGACGATTCTATGGAAAGTATTAGAAAACTCGGCGCCTTTGTTTGTTGCAGCAATAAATCCCGGGATCTAGAAAAAACCGCATTCTTCGAGCTATTATTTCGTCCCTAGACAGGATCCGGGTTTTTCACCTACTCTAATCGAAAATTGAGTGCCGCGGAAGACGAAATGACAGTTTCTGGCACTTAAGTACCACATGATGTATATATTTTTACACATTACACATTTGAAACATTATCACACCAAATGAGCGATAATGTCACTCTGTGTAAATGGCTCATATACAGTATTACACAAAAAACCGAACCCTCTGAGAAACAAAGAGGAGTTTCTCTCCTATTTCCTTTATTAGTGCAGTAACCAAGAAAGCAGCAGCAGCACAACACAATAGCAACCACGTGTTGCTACGTACCCTCTTTCCTTTCCCTCGATACAGGGTACACAAGTCGAGCTGAGGGCCTACATTCCAGATTGAACAACGAGCCAAGCAAAACAAATAAACAAACAACCACTTCAACTCCAAGTAGAGTCGCCAAATGCTGTAGTAGTTACACCTAAAAGCACCCAGCCCAAATAAAGAGCTCTCAGGTAAGCAAAACTGCCTAATCTTCCACTGCTGGGAGCAGCATAGCAGATTCAACGTTCGCAAGATTAAGCACTAATTATCACTTATTTTATATTGGCAAAAAATCTTATTTAATACATAAAATCTACTTAATTATCTTGGGCTCAGTAAATGGATTTTCTTTGGAGAGTGCATGGTGTTATTTATTTTAGAGGTGGCAAATGGGTTGGGTCAGGTTAAATGTGGCAGATTCACTTAACCCGCATATGACCCTTTCGTTTATTAAATGGGTCAGATACTCCTAAGTTGCACCTGTTGCTGGTCCGCCCAACCCGACATGCAGCAACCAACATAGCCATTGTGGGTTAATGCGGTTTGAGTTTACCCACACAAACTACATCCTTCTAGTGAATCAACCAACCCAACCTTTTAACTCGACCTAATCCAAATTCACTTGTAAGCTTAGCTTGAGCCCAATTTCATTTTAACAACTATTGGAGGTCCATTACCTAGTCTTCCATTGGCCAAAGTGGGGCCAAGTTCTATTTTTTTTTAATACTTTCCACATGCATTGAACCAATTCGTGCAAACTCTAGCCTATTTGTGAATGCACTAGCCTCATTTTAAGAAAATATGAGGGTTAATTGTTTCTCAAAGCGGGTTAATTAGGTTGACCCTAACCCATTTCGCTTAAATGTGGTAAGAAAAATCTGACTTACAACCAACCTGCATATTGGTAGATTGGGGAGAGAAGGTTTCAACTGATCTAAAACACCATGAGTTGTTTGTTTTAGTTCTGACGTTACATGCAATAGTGTGCAAAAACACAACTACTTGCTCCTCAACAACCACGTTTTTTGTCTTGCATAGTAGATCTAGACTTTACTTGTTAAATCTCAGTTGGCTTATACATTTACTGCCCCTGCCTTTTATTAAAGACGATATGCATTCCTCTCCTTCTCTATCTCTATTCCTCCTCTTGTTTCTTTCCTCCTTATATGTTGCCATGTATGCAATTACTGCACACATCTATTTGGACCATGTTTGGTAACAGCGGTAGAAGCTGCTAGAATGGCAATATTTTGGCTTCTTCCGATTTACAATTGGATGTTGGATCCCAACGCTAAGATATATAAATGGATGAGTTGACCGAATGCAAATAGCAACTTCTAAAACTGTTTTAGAATGCCCTAATATCGAGTACAATCATATGAGTAGAAATAACTGAATGAAATAATTAATATACGTCCACTTTTAAATTAGGATTACGAGCCTTTAGTAGTTTTTTGACATATTTACACCACCAATTGCAATTAATACACCACATCTACACTTAGCGGGGGATCTCAACTCCACCTACTCACCGTTTAAAACGAGTGCCCAATTGATCCATCAATCTAGTTTTCTGATGGATGCCAAACTTTAAGATTAGTGACTAATAAGGGTACCTATTTTGTGGTCCACTTATATGGATCGTAAGGTAATTGCACTTGGAGTTGGTGCACTTATGCTTAGAGGATTTTAAATATATATGACAACAAAATGGGACCGACTTTATGATACATTCGAACCATCTACATACACGGTGTTAGGAAATAAAGAACAAAAGATGCAATCAAACCACACAAAGAAGACACACAGACTTACGTGATTCCCTCGATCTTGATGTACGTCCACGGATCACCCCTATTCCATAATGCTCAAAGGCAGAAGATGAGAATACAAGATACCAGATCTCTAGCGGCTATGCTAGGGTTACATAATAGCACAAGGTAATATAACGAAAATACCCTTAGTTGAATTCGCGACAATGGACCTGAGTTAACAGTCTGACCCGGATGAAATAAAGCTCCACATATGACAATCTCCCACTTAGAGACTAATGATCTCAACTCGACTCCACGCACATGTGATCTCTTCAAACAACTTTTGCTATAAGAAATCGGTGTGATTTTCTTCTGCTCTTCTAAGATTAAAGACCAAGTGAAGAAATTGAACATGTCTTTAGTTCCTCCACTGTGACCGCCTTGGTCAACATGTCTTCAGGATTATGGCTGGTGTGGATCTTCTCCAATGTGAATACATATTCTTCCAAAAGTGACTGTATGAAATGGTATTTGATGTCTATATGCTTTGTTCTAGCATGAAAGGCTGAGTTCTTTGCTAGTTGAATTGCACTATGACTGTCACTGAATATCTAGACATTTTTCTGTTCTTTCCCTAACTCTTTTAGCAGACTCTGCAATCATATCATTTCCTTGCAAGCTTTAGATGTTGTTACATAATTTGCTTCTGTTGTTGAGAGCGCCACTACCTTTTGCAATTTTGAGGCCCAACTTACTCCTGCACTTCCTAATGTGTGACTTCCTAATGTAGACACATTATGTAGTGCTCTTTCTACTATCTTGATCTCCCGCCAAATCTGAATTGTCATAGCCTTGCAAATCAATTTCTGTGTCCCCATAACATAGTGCAGTGTCTGTAGTACCTCTTAAGTACCTTAAAACCCACTTAACAGCTTTCCAATGCTTCTCACCTAGGTTGCTCATGAACTTGCTAACAACACCCACTGCATGGGCAATATCCAGTCTTGTGCAAACCATGGCGTACATCAAATTGCCAACAGTTGAGGCATAAGGAACCTTAGCCATGCGCTCACGCTCCTGCTGTATCACTGGACATTGTTCTTTTGAAAGTTTGAAATGGTTCGCCAATAGTGTGCTAACTGGCTTAGCACTTTCCATTTTGAACCTCTTGAGTACCTTAGCCATGTACTTAGCTTGAGAAAACTTCAATTTTCTATTTTTTATGTCCCTGCCGATTTGCATACCTTAGATTTATTTTGCAGTACCCAAATCCTTCATTACGAACTCTCTGGACAATCTCTCTTTGATTGAAATCTCATCCATATTTGAAGCTGCAACAAGCATATCATCCACATACAAAAGAAGTATCAAGTAAGAAGCACTTGTCTTCTTTAAGTAACAACAATCATCAGAATGACATCTACTAAAACCATCCCGCGCATCATGAAGTTACCAAACTTCCTTTATCACTGTCTTAGAGCTTGTTTTAACCCATACAAGCTCTTCTTCAAATTGCAAACCAAATTCTCCTTGTATGGGACGACATAGCCTTGTGGCTGATGCATGTAGATTTCCTCATCCAGATCTCCATGTAAAAAAGTAGTCTTCACATCTAGCTATTCTAAATGTAAGTCCTCCACTTCTACAATACTCAGAACTATTCTGATGGTAGAGAGCTTGACAATTGGGGAAAAACATTTTGGTATAGTTAATAACTTCCTTTTGGTGAAAACCTTTTGTCACCAACCTTGCCTTGTACCTTATAGTACCGTCAGGCTCTTCTTTCAATTTATAAACCCACTTGTTATGTAGAGCTGTCTTCCCACGGGGTGACTCTGCCAATTCCCACGACTGGTTTGATAACTGAGATTTCATCTCATCAACTATTACTTGCTCCCACTTTTCCTTAGTTTCAACCTGCATAGCTTCCTCACAACAATCTGGTTCACCATTGTCAGTCAACAACAAATAATGCAGAGAAGGTGAAAAATGTGCTGGGGTTTTTGGCACCCTTGAAGATCTCTTCTAAAGTGGAGTTTGAGGTTCTAGTTGTGCATTTTCATCTGCCTTTGAATTTTCATCTTGAAGAGTAGGGCAACTTTATCAGGAATTTCCTTAAGTTCTACATATTCAGTTTCTTAACCACTCCCTGTTTGTTGTTTCATCATGTCCTTATACATGACAGATTCATTAAAAATTACATCCTTGCTCCTAATGATTTTTTTATTTTTAGCATCCCAAAATCGGTAACCAAAATCATCAACACCATACCCAATGAGTGTGCATTTTAAAGATTTAGTATCAAGTTTGGTCTTATCCACAGAATTAATATGAACATAAGAGGTACAACCAAATATTCTTGAATGAGCAAGATTTACCTCATTTCCTGTCCAAGCCTCCTTTAGTAGTCCACCACCTAAAGGAATTGAAGGACCTCTATTGATCAAGTAAGTACCAGTGTTCACCGCATTTGCCTAGAACTGCTTGGGCAATCTTGCGTGAATCCTTATGCTTCTAGGTTGCAACAAAATAGTTTTGTTCGTACGCTCAACAATTCCATTCTACTGTGGTGTGCTTGGAATAGTCTTCTCTTGTCTGATCCCATGTATGGAGCAGTATTATTCGAACTCCTTGCTGCAGTACTCTCCTCTATTGTCAAGCGTAAGACACTTTACTATTGAACTTGTCTTATTCTCAACAAAGACCTTCCACTTTTTGAACACATCAAATATATCTGATTAATGCTTCAAAAAATACACCTACAATATTCTAGTAGCATCATCAATAAAGGTAACGAAATATTGAGAACCTACAGTATTCTCAACTGGTCCCCACACGTCTGTGTGGACTAATTCCAACCGTTCTGATTTTGAAGTCCTTCTAATCTTCAAAAATCGACCTTCCTCTACTTCCCAAGTATATTGTCATCGCAAAAATCCAAGTCTATGGATTCCAGACCTGGCAACTTTCCCTTAGATAATAGGACTTTTATCTTGTTTTCACTCATATGTCCAAGCCGACAATGCCATGTATTCGTATCCACTCCAGAAGATGCAACTGATATAGCACCATTCGAGCTAGAAGTCACATACAAAGTGCCTTCCTTCTTTCCACAAGCCATTACCATAGCCCCTTTGGTCATCTTCCACGAATCACTAGTGAAAGTTGTCACATAACCAGATTCTGATAACTGCCAAACAGAGATCAGATTCTTTTTCAAATTTGGCACATGTTTGACATCTTTTAACTTCAGCACTGTCCCCCATTTTTTGATTTATTTGAACATCCCCCTTCCCAACAATGCTGCAGGGTTCATCATTGCCTAGATAGACTTTCCTGAGATCACTATGCACATAGTTGTGGAGAATTTCTTGTGCAAAGTTGCATGAAAAGATGGACGCAAATCTATTACACAAGACTCATTGTGTGTAGCTAGAGAAAGAACTAAGGCATCAATAAGATTTTCTTCAGATACATTGACCGAATCCTTACCTCCATGATTGTTCTCTGTCTACTTCACCGGAGCTCTGCAGTCCTTTTTGATGTGCCCTTTCTTGCCGCAGTTCCAACAACCATCACTCTTCCCGTATGAAGTTTTTGATCTGCCTTTCTTTGACTATGATCGACCTCGGCCTCTATTGCCTCTGTTCATGTTTCTCCCTCTATCTTCAACGTTCAGGGCGGATGTAGAGACTACCCCTGAACTCTTTCTTCGAGATTCCTCGCTCAAAATAGTACTGACAACATTTTCATACTTCAGTTTCTCTATCCTTGAAGAGTTGTTCACCGCTATCACCAGACATTCCCAACTGTCTGACAAACTGGATAAAACCAGGAGCGCTCTGGCGTCATCGTCAAAATTGATGCCTACTGACTCCAACTGTCCAGTTAATGCGTTGAACTTAGATGTTCATTCACATTTCGTCTTCGACCATCTTCAAGTTGACAAACTTCCTCTTTAGAGAAACACTATTTGATGTTGGACTTTTTTCTTACAGTTTTGCTAGGGCCTCCATTAAACCCACCTCGTATTCTCTTTTTGAATGTTGAGCACAATAGATCTTGTTAGCGACTGTCGAATCGTTCCCAACACTTTCCTGTTGAGAACTGCCCATTCATTATCATTCATCTTCTCGGGCTTCTTTGTTTTTCCTTTCAAAGGAAGATAAAAATCCTTCTGATAGAGATAATCCTCTATCTGCATCTTCCAAAAAGCGAAGTTTGTTCTGTCTAACTTTTCGATATTTAACTTTCATTCTTCTGCCATGGCTCCCACTCGAACCTAAGGCTCTAATACTAGTTGTTAGAAAATAAAGAACAAAAGATGCAATCAAACCACACAAATAAGACACAGATTTACGTGGTTTCCTCATTCTTGAGGTACGTCTACAGATTACACCGATTCTACTATGCTCAAAGGCAGAAGATGAGAATATAAGATACCAGATCTCTGGCGGCTATGCTAGGGTTATATAATAACTCCAAAGTTGGATCTGCGACAGTGGACCTGAGTTAACAGTCTGACTTGGGTGAAACCAAGCTCCACACATAACACATAGGACCTCCTTAAATACACTAGATCCATCAAGTTTTTACCTATTCAAATGGATTGAACCGTTGGTTCAAGGTCAAGTTTTTTTCTTTAATATAAAGTCGTTAAATTTGTGTCTGGGATGAAGTGGTTAGAAGCATGGGATTGACCCCAAACTTGATATATGCGCTCATCCAAAAAGTCTTTTCTATCCTGCCCAAGTTCCATGGTCAGTGGGGCCTTACATGGGCCCCATCAAGTTTGTCTCTCACGATATGGTGAAGGAAGGATGCACATGAATATTCCCATATCAGCTTAGGAGAGCCCTAACCCTACCTTTTCAAGCTTAGGACAATTGAAAAAAAAAAACCCTTGGTTTTGCAGGCCTTGGTTGGCTGGGCCCCAAGTCAAAGGGCCAGATTGACACCCTTATTTATGAATATTTTTGAAATAGAAATCGTCAATTCTCTAGACTCATTTCAATTGGGTCCTCATTGTTAAATTAGAGGTAATGGAGTAATATTTTTCTTACTTCAACACCCTCATCTCTAATTTGACCGTGAGGACCCAATTGAAATAAGTCTAAAAACTTTGACAACTTATTTTTCAATTTTCAATTCGTAAGTATCTTCTTTTGAAAGTGAGGGCTTCTTTTTAATAATCTCTGGCGATGTAGAATTTTTTCTTATACGCAAATTGTAAATACAGTCCAGCTCTAGGGGCTCACTTGGATGCACCGTTAATCAATAAAACTCATTTTACTCTTATCACTCCGTGCTCCGTCACCGTGTCTAGTTTTATGCTGATCGAGTATTCACCCATCGTTGGATTGAACTTAAAAAAAAATTTATAGTTAAAAAAATTATTAAATTTAAAGGCTTTTAAATCAAGGACTAGGATAATACGATGATGCTGAATTTTTACATAACTCTTATCCATAAACAGGCCTTCCCATCTATCTTAACCCTACTAATAGGAACCATCTAAATGGGCCCTGTGAGCTGGACCACATAAGCAACGGTAAGGCATGTGCTCGTAGGTGAAAATTTTGTGGGCTGAAGGATCGAAACTTCCCTCCACGTGGTCGTGCATTTGCTTGATATCTTCGAGGAAATGGCAACGTTCCTTCGTCTGGTCAGCTTTATTGAGCTGACCGTATTTTTGTCACGTTTCGGAATTTGCCATTGCGTTATAGGATATATCTATATATCAGGGCACACAAACCAGCAAGGGAAGACAGCCTAGGTGATATATCTCCTGAATGGCGATGTTGCTTATGATTCTGGACAGGAAACTGTAGGATTTTCAAGCTTCACCCATTTTCTTCCTTACTACAAGTGAGCTCATCTCTCCTTCAATTAAAGGTAGTTTCATGGCTTCTTAGAGTGTAGTCATTCCTGTATAAAACTGTGCTGGGTACTTGATTAATTGTCAAGACTTTTTCAAAATCCAAGCTTCATTTTGAATCCATACTGTACCTCTCTCTCTCTCTCTCTCTCTCTCTGTGTGTTTTTTTTTTTTTTTTTGCGTGGGGGGGGGGGGGGGGGGTGGTTTGTTTAGGCCATGGATATGGGATAACAAGTGACTGTTTCCTAGTGAGTATTTGATATCAGTGTAGATTCGTATCTCCTTCACCCAATAGGACTATAGATTAGTGTCTCCTTGACCCATGGGAAGTTATGTATTCTAGCAGTTGATTTAAATCATTGATGAGGAATTGTGAATTGGGTCGAATTAGAATGCTATTTCACAATATTGATAGGTTAATGGATTGGGTCTTCTGAGTAATAGTTGTATAAGGATCTGTGGAAGCGGTCAATTGGATTGTCCTCTCTTTTTGATGGATTAATTGAATCCATCCACTGCTTTTTCTGATTAGTAATTTAACGGATTCGATCTGTTAATTGAGTGTTTGTTGATTAATTGTGTCATTTGATTCAAGGCCCCTTCCTCCTAATAGATTGGAGAGTCATGCTATCAGTACTAACTTTTTGTTTCCATGGATTTGCCCACAAGTTCGAGTAAAATCCTTTGTTGTGAGGGATTGATGTGATTGTCCAACTGTGCATCAATGAATTGAAGTTTGTGTCATGGTAAATATCGTTACTTTAACAAGTTAACGGAGAAAACCCTGCATTTTGTTAACTATTTATTGGTACATTGTGATTAGGTGGAATTTAGAACTCCCTTTTACCCTAAGGTTTAGTGGATTCCATTAGTACATGACTGTTTTGTGATGAACTGCTACAAAGCAGTGTTTCTTCATAAAAATTTGATATGATCTAGATTATTTATCTGATCTTTACACTGAATGTATTTTGTTGAACTACCGCTTGGATTTTTGGATTCGAGCTGTTGATTTGACTGTTAACTGTAAATAAGTTGGGGCCATCACTTAAAGTTGTTCTAGCTGTAAAGTGGAATGCCTTTTTATTGACTGATTTTTGTTTGATTAAGGTATGGGGCAAATGTAATCTTGTTTCAACAGTGAGTTTAATTAGATCAAGCTGCAACTGGCTGCTCTTTGCATAAACTGTGGAATGGGTTGATGTCAGTAACTACTTTGCTGTAGTTGGCTATTGGTATCAAACTGTTTATTGACTGTCTTTTGAGAAGATTCTGATATTAGTCAAAGGTAAATGCAGTTTCCCAAGGTGAGTTTAATGGATGAAAGCTTGCAGAACTAATTGGTTGTCTTTCAATTAATTGCAGCCTGAACAAAAATAAAATAAATATTTGTATGCATATGGTGTACTTTTAGTATTAAGAGATTACAGATAACAACATTGGTAGATGAGTCTGTTTAACTCTGTCAGCATGAGTGTTTTAGGTAAGCATACACTTATATTGAAACCAAGAAATGGTCTAATGTGATCTGCGCTCTACACAATATTGTATGGGCAGCACAGGGGAATCCACCCTCCACCTCCGATCATAGTGGATGGTCGAGATGGAGGAGCCTAGATCGAACCGTACACAGCCCACATTTTCTTCCTTGGTTTTTCAAATCCATAAGAGGAAGGGTCTGGTCGTTCTGTTCATCTATTTGTATGTACCTTATTAGATGGGTAAATCATCAAATCGGGGTAAATTATTGAAGACCATTTATACTCCAGGGTTTCCCTTGTGTCTGTCATCAATCATGCATTTAGGTGGGGCCCACACTATGGTGTAGGCTGATTGCAATTGATCGTTCTGTTGGAACACATTCTATACTAGGATGCTTCGGCCATCAAGAATGGGCAAAATCTTCAATTATGAGGATTTAAACTTGTCATCAGGGTAGACTGTTAATTCATTGTCACCTCCATTGAGCTGTGATTAGTCCTAACATTACTGAGATTAGAGTGGTGTTCACCAATGGACTGAATATGATCAAGAAATTTGAATTTACCTCCATATGATGAAAGATTTAATGCATAAGCATTTTATTAAGTTCTTAATATGTAATTATGTATCTGACTTTCATTTGCCTACTCATTATTTGATATTTAAGAACTGCTTTAACTCAAAATAAGAAGATTTGAGGATGAAACAGTAGCATATGAGAATGTGGCACCACGGTTTTTCAGGTGCGCCTACACTATCATGGTTTGGCAGTTGGCATAGAAAAAATTATCTAGCCAATATGCTTATTAGATGGGTTGCATGGATGAGAAAATGGATGGCTGGGAGAAAATGACCAATTGTCCATATTCACCATGCATTCTGATGATTGATGAGCAGACCAGTCTAATTTTGGAACCAGGGCATTTTGATGGTGAGCCTCTGATAAATTGATAGGATCTTTTCTCTGTACCCAACCTCGAAGATCATCTTCAAAATTGTCTTTGCAAATTGAATTTGAGAACTCACTTAAATTAGTTGTACCTGCTAGACAGATGGCTGCTTTAGCAACTGCAGAAGTTTGCGATGCAAATACAGGACTGTTAGCAAGTGGTGATCTGCGTGTTCTTCATCCAGGCTTCAAAATCTATGGTCGCTCTCGGGCATTCTTCGGACCCATTGTAACTCTCAAGGTGTTTGAAGACAATGTGTTGGTAAGGGAGCTTCTTGAGACCAGAGGGGATGGAAGGGTTCTAGTGATAGATGGTGGTGGAAGCATGAGGTGTGCCTTAGTAGGGGGGAACCTTGGGCAGATAGCACAAAACATGGGCTGGTCTGGTATCTTGGTAAATGGCTGCATTCGAGATGTTGATGAGATCAATGGTTGTGATATTGGAGTCAGAGCCTTAGCATCTCATCCACTGAAGTCGAACAAAAAACGCGTTGGTGAAATGTATGTGCCCATTCACATTGGGGGCACCTTAATTCGCGATGGTGAATGGCTATATGCTGATAGTGATGGCATTCTAGTTTCGAAAACAGAGTTGTCCATCTGAAAATCAGGGAGATTAGCCATTGAAGGTAAGTACTTCTGTAAGAAAGCTATGGGGAAGTGTCTTGTTGATTCTCATTTTGCTTAAATGTATTACTACTCCTAGCTTCTTGTATGGCATGAAAAATAAAAGGCAAAAAATAAAATCATCTATTGATTTTATTGATGATGCATTCTACAAAGTTGGAAACATTGCCAGCGACATCAGAGTGACTAGTAGAAACCCAAGTACTGTTTTGAGATTTCATACATGCAAACGACGATAAACCATTACTTGTCTGATGAAAGAAATATCTCAAGTCTTCTTGTTCTTATTCAAAACATAACCAATAAATCAGAATAGATGATTACCCTTCTGGCAAAAAAAATATAAAATGTTCTTGTGATAAGGGGCACATCCAAATGCACCTTAAAGTTGGAAATCAAGCAAATAGGGATTTATGGTAGGGAGAGCCCAACTCTCATACTGCTATAACTTTGATCATTTCAAGACAAAATGCTCATGAGCGCATTTTATTTTATTGGCTGCAACTATTGAACCAGGTTTTACCTATTTTTCGCTTACTGTTTCTCAAATCTATTTGAACAGTAAAACATGACAATGAGAGTTGTAGAATGAGAACTGGTAACATATGATAACAAGTCCTGCAATCCTCCCACAGCCATGAGCATCATTCATTCCATTCTATCACTGATATGTGAGGATATGAATTACACAACCTGAAAACCCTTGTGTCAGATATTAGACATTGTTGGTCAATGTAACTTGTTGGTCAAGGTAATTCTTGCCCCGTTGAATCGGGCTGTTGTAGCAGAAACAAAAGGAATTAGTCATAACCTGGAGTCATCAACAGGTCATCTCAGTTTTAATGATTTTACACATTGATGTTTGAAAACCCATGAACTTGAATCCTGCAATTGTGATATGTTGGTGGAAGTCGAAGAGCAATATGGCAGCAAATTTGGGGCCGATGCACGTTTGATGATGCTTTCTTTAAGACGAGTTCTGCTCTTGGGATGAAATCCAGATGTAAAGGTTTTCAGTAGAACCGCCTCCAAACTACAACGGCATTCTTCTCACTAAGCCTAGTCGCACACCTAGTCTGAACTTCAGAGTCTAATCTATAATACTTGAGGCTCGGATGAAAATAGAATTAACAAAGAATGAAAACAGAGGGAAAAAGCATTTATTTTTCAGAAAACGGACAGCCCTTATGAAGAGAGATTAGTGTCCGTTGGGCCGTAAGTAAGGCATTAATCTCAATGTTCCACACCCATTAAGCCACAACGTTAATCAACATTTATTAAAAATATTAATTCCACATTAAATCACTGCCGTTTAAAACGAAAAAAAAGATTATAAAAAAAGATTAATTTAAATAATAAAAAATGAAAAAAATGGCAAAAGGTTGGCAACCTGAGCGCGATATACATGCCCGAGGACATGCGTCCGATTAAACATTTTCGGACCCAAAACCCTAGGTCGAACCAGACTCATGTGCCCATGTAAAGCTCGAGTTGTGCTACATGGACAGAACTTTGGGACCGGTCTTTGGTCCGATCCCAAAGTTCTGTCCATTTAGACTTTTACATAAAGCTCATGGTAAAAGGCTTTAAAAGTTCTCAAAGTGTATATAATGAGTCCTCAAAAACGCATGTTTTCACGCACATTGTGGACTATTTTAAGGTCTTATTAATCCACAAGAGTCTCATTTAAGGAAAAGTCATGTTTTTATGAATTTGGATTCATTGTAGTGCATTCATGTATAATTTGCTCAAAAATCATTATTTTTGCATAAAATCAAGAAACCTGCCATTTTTGGAACCTTATTTTTGGAAAGTTTTTCCAAATTTGTTTTTCTCATGAAATAAATCAATTCTTCATCATCATTAGTTAATTCAAGTAAAATCATGCATAATGATGTGTGTTTTTATTTATAGGCCCACTATCAAGCATTTGGGATTTTTGTTCAAAAATAGAATTTTAAATTAAAGTTCACTTTTGCTTGTAGGAAAGGCATGAAATGGGTCAACAACAAGAAATGAGATAAACAAAGAAATTGAAAGGAGAAAGAATATTTCAAGAATATTCGATGAAATTCTCAAGACATGCTTGCATGAAAGGAAGGTCCAAGGAAAAAGATCTTTTGCACATGGTGAGAAAAAGATCTTTTGCACATGGTGAGAAAATACAAAAGTGGAAAGTACGGAGCAAGCACACAGATGTCTCACATAAGACAAGACTAGGGCTGGAATTTTGCTCCACACTAATCTCTCAAAATCTCAAAGTCAAGGGAAGTTTTTCAACATTAGTAAGTACACTACATTGCATAAGACATAATATCCATGTGGCTTTCCACATTCCAAAATATCGCATGGCCAGCATCTTATGTGGAGTCACAGCTTTCCAAAACTGCTACCTGTCCCGAATTCGGGACAGGTAGACTTTTTGTTTCCCAAATTCAAGGTGCCAGAGGTGCAGTTGGAAGATTTTTGCAAAGTATAGGAAATCTCCCGTGTATAGGACGTTCCAAGTTCCAACTCAGGCCACACGGGCAAAGTTCCTCACGACCACCATAAAATAATGAACCCTACCTAATGCAAAGTGAAGACAATCGAAATTCAAGGTGGGAACTAACATCATGCATACTAGGAAAACATGATCGTCCAATATAATTATAATATCAAAATTTATATATAAAAAAAAAACCAATTTTTATGATCAGTTTCTTTAAAATTAAATACAAAATGTTTTAATATGAAAGGGAGAAAAAAGAAATCCATAAAAATTCAATACCTATAACCATATAATTTAAATAAAAAAAAACACAAGCACATGAAAATTGAAAATTAATGATCGAGAAAACTAAAAACTAAAATCAAAACAAACAAACAATATAAACTATGAATAAAATCTAATGAAATTTGAAAGACATATAGAAATAAACACATAAAAATGAAAATCTATAATCAACTTAATGACATAAGAAATTTAAAAGAATCAAACACTCATGAGAAAAAGAAAAAACTAAAAAATGGAGCACATAATGAAAAAGACAAAAGAACCAACAAATTCATGGAAAACCATCATAAAAAAAAAAAAAAAAACCCTAAAAACCCATCACAAGTGGGAAATTATAATAAAAGAAATATAAAATAAAATGAAATAAATTTTATTAAAAAGGCCATAAATATATATATATATATAAAGATCCATAGACAATACAATAATAAAAAAAAAAATTAGAAGAACTAAACCAACTTATGATAATCTAATACTAAAAAATGGAAATCTGAAGCCACAAAAGAAATAAGAAAAATCCATAAAAAGATCATAAAGAGAAGTTAAAGAACCGAATCGAAGGAAAATAAATAATTAACTCATAATGATAAGCATTAAAAAAATACAACAGAAAAATGAGGATTCACAGAAAGTCAAATGATAAAAAGTGATTTAAAAGAAGAAGAAGAAGAAAAAAAAAAAAAAAAAGGAGAACCAAATACCCAAAAGTTGAAATAAAAAGGGATAATAGCAGATTACATACCTGAATTTTGCATGTATTTTAAACCACCCCCATGTAGTTTGGTATTTTGTACTAAACCTACCTGAACTTTAAATTAACATGCAAAAGTGACGGATTCTATTAGTATTGACGGTGTATATGTATAAATGGCCTGTAGGGCATACTTGCAGCAACTTACTGTTCCAAATGGCTTTAGAACGAGACTTTTTTGCCCCTGAACCTAGCCTATAAAAAGAGGATAGAAAGGATATGAGTCTGGGTGCTTGGTTGCTTCAACCATGAGCTTAGAAGCAGCTCTCAGTCGTCTTCTTCAAGCCATCAATTTGTGAGCAGCTGTCAGTCATCTTCTTCAGCCATATCAAATGCCTTCCTCTTCAAACTCATATACCCAGTTTTCTCGTGGTCAAAGCTCTCAATTTGATGGTGAAATTCGTTACTGTCACTGCGGGCATAGGGCTGCTGTGAGAACTTCCCGAACATAGCGGAACATGGGGAGGAGGTTTCTTGGCTGTGCACTATATGGGGTTATGCTTTAACCCATTTGTTTGATCTTCTCCATGTCTGGTCAACTATGGTAGTATTAATGTTTTATTTTTTTATTTTGTTCTCAGATCCAGCCAGCGCGTGGATTTTTTGAATGGGTTGATGGAGAAATGGAGCTTGTACCAAAGCTATTGGATAAAATTGATGTGTTGGAGAGGGAATTGAAGTCATCTTGTCGAAGGAAAAGATGTTATCTACATGTGTTGCTGGGGACATGGGTTGTAATTCTGTTTGTGTTGTTCATTTGTTATTTCCTAATATCTTGGACTCCTGTAGATGTGTTGGAATTACGATGATCATATGTGTCATCTGGAATATAATAGAAAATGGGTTGGTGTTGTTTGTTTGTTAATGACCCTATTTTTTGATGAATTTTAATTAACTTGTAATAAGAAAACACTAACAAAAAAAGAACTTCCTTTCTCTAGGAAATACAATGAAAATGGGGACATCATCATCCTTCCAATAACAATTTATCTGGAAACATCATCATCCAAATAGTAATAAAAAAACTGTCATCATCCAAACAGTAACAAAATAAAATGGAAACATCATTCAAACAGTAACTAAATACTGGAAATATCATCATCCACCAAACAATAACAAACTCAAAAGCCAACATCATCCAAATTGTAACTACAAAATTGGAAACATCATCATCCACACAGTAAACAAAAACTAGAAACACATTTGGCCCTTGCAAGACCTGGCATTATGGCCCAAATCCAAACAGTAAAAAGGACAATCCAAATCCAAACAATCATCCAAAAAAAAAGTTGTGTAATACTGTCATCATCAGTGACACAACATCATCCAGAAAAAAGTTTTGGCTAAAATAGTGGCTGTTATCATCAACAAGTCGAGCTCCGTTTTTCTGCTCTAGTCCGCCCTTTACTTACTTGTAACTTCCCTCTATCACTGTCATTTCTTGTTGATGGATTTGGCTAAGAAGAAGATTGTCTGACTCTTCCCTGACCAATCAAAATTTGAAGACTATAGTGAGTACATGCATATACTATAGTTAGAAGTAAAAAATCACAAGGGTGAAAAGGCTTTACCCTGTGTGCTGGTATGGGCTGAGAAGCAGGCAAGGGTTGAGAACTTTGCTGAGGCTGAGAAGCTGGCTGAGAACTTTGCTGAGGCTGAGAAACTGGCTGAGAACTTCATCCAGAATTAAAGAGTCTTGAATTGGGATGAACTGGTCCCTTGCAAGACCTTGCATTATGCCCTGTTTTCAAGCATCTAGCACAAGTCATTTTTCTATTTATTCTAGGGACTCTACTGGAATTGGGTAACTCATCTGGATCCCTCCTCCTCAACTTCCTTGGCCTACCTGCAGGTCTTCTATACAAAGGAGGACCAACTGCTTCCATTCCACTTTCTATCCAATCATGCATTCCAGGTACTGGGTGTATTATGCCATTATATGATCTCAAATACATCTCTTTGCTGTAGTATGCATGAATGTAATCTTCAGGCCTTTCTTGATTCATGTATATATATGCTATGGCATGCTTGCAAGGTATCACAGTCAAATCCCACATTCTACATAAACATGTTCTACTTTCAATATTAACAACAAAAGTTTTGGCAAAACAATCAACCTCAAACTCACCTCTGCCTGACCAGTTGGCAAAACGGTGTCTACTTTCATTCTTGTTCTTTTCCAACTTCTCCAATATCCCCGGACAAACTGTGCCTTCATATTTAGTCATTCCTCTCAACTTCACTTGAATTTTGTTCATCAACTTCCTCCTTACACACTCAAGCAAACCAATTATTGGTTTCTCCCTTGCTTCAAGTATGTAACTGTTAAAAGACTCACAGAGGTTATTTGTTAATGCATCACATTTGGCCCTTGTGGAAAAATGAGACCTAGCCCATCTGTTAGAATTAGCAGCTATCGGCCAATTATATGCAGCCTTGTCCATGTCTATGATCCTCTGCATATTACTATCAAATTCTCTTGGTGATCCACATGATGCTGCAGCCCACATAGCATCTTTCAACAATTTTCCTTTGAAAAGTTTTTTGAAGTTATCATACATATGCTTCAAGCAATGTCTAATTTCAGCAGTAGGAACAACTATATCAAATGTTGCATCAAGCCCCTTCTGTCTATCAGACATAAAAATCCAGCCCATGTCACCCCTATCTCCGATGTCAGCAATCAATGATCTCAGAAACCAAGTCTATAAGTCCATATTTTCAGACTCTACAACAGCCATTGCAATTGGAAACATATTCTCATTCCCATCTCTACCTATTGCAGCCAGTACCTGTCCACCATAAATACCTTTGAGGAAGCACCCATCTAGACCAATTATGGGTCTACATCCATTGACGAACCCGACCTTTTGTGTCTCGTAACAGACATACAATCTCTGAAAATATGGAATTCTATCCATGTGAGGTCTTTGTGTCACCACAAGTAAACTTGTATTTGGATTGTACTTTTGGATAGTAACACAGTAGTCCTTCAATCTAGTGTACTGCAATCTAATATCTCCAGAGATGTTATCTGCTGCCTTCCTCTTCGCTCTATACAACTTATCCTTCGACAAATCAACCTTCTAATCTCTTCTCAGCTCTTTCTACATTGCAGGGATTGACCATTTCGGATCGTCACTCATTCTCTGCTGGTATTTATTAGCTATATAACTGGAAGTGACCAAATGACTTTTAAACTTCATACCACATGTATGATCGGGCTTGAATGTCTTAATTTGAAATGACTTCTCACCCTGCACGGGTGATGCATGAATCCTAAATCCAAAGTCATATTTACAAACAATTGTAATTCTCTTGTTCTCATTTTTCAAATATTTAATGTCGTAGCTCTGCCTTACAATCCATTCAACAAGCGCTTTTTTGAATATTTGAGTACTTGCAAATATCATACCCAACTTGAGTTGGGGATTCCCCATATCAGTCAGTTCATTAAAATTAGAGAATTTCGGCATGTTGTTCTCATCAGATGAACTGCACAATGACTGAAGCTCATCCTCATCTTCAGCATCTGTCATCCAGTTCTCATAAAGTGGTACTTGTTGGTTTTGGGTCTGTTCTCCTTCCACACCCTCAGCTTCATGAGGTTGTGATTCATTCTCACAAGATCCTCTGAAGATATCATCATCATCAGCCTTCTCAACATCCTCATATAACTCCGGAGGCTCATCAGGATCTAATCTGTTGTGATCACTCTCAACCTCACTCTCATCATCATTAGAGTCATCATGATGACCTTCTTGCTGATCTTGGTCATCATCACTGCCTTCATCATCAACATCAGCAGCATAGTCTTCCTCACTGTTAACTTTCCTACTACCTGATGCAACTTCTGTTGTAGGTAACTGCTTCAAAGGACCTTTGTTGTGAATATTTTGCATCAAGACCTTCCCCTTAGGTGACACAACCATCAAAGGTTCATGTCCCCTCTCTACATAAATAGTCAACACCTCACTTCCCTTATAATGTTCTAGTATATCAACTACATCCTTGCCTGATTCAATCTCCCTCAGACCATCATCAAAACCCAAGTCTAGAACCTTAAAATACATTATACTGTTTGCTGGGTACCCTAATTCCATCACATAATCCCTAAACTCAAAAAATGATGCTTTATCAATATCAAAATCAGGAATTTCATGTAAGGAAATTACTTTTAGGTCTATTACTTGGACCACAAGTCCTTACCTTTCCCGAATTGTGGTTATTATAGGAATTCTGTTTTCATATGATATATGCTATTCAAAATAGGTTTCTCAATGAGATATATTCCATATTTATCTCTACCTTGATGGACGGTTGAGATTAAGTTTAAGGAAACCCTAAATTGGAAATTCGGTACTCTCTCCACCTATAAATAAAGCCTTTTGTCCATCACAAAGGCTACACACAAAAACTCAACACATTAAGGGTTTATAGGCAAGGAGAGAGATACCGGAATCATCCATCCAGTCTCTTCTTCGACGGATCTCAATATCAATCAGCACCAGACAGCAGGATCGGAAACCTCTCTGCATCAGGATGGCTGGAGGTACTCTTCTATTTATTTAAGATTAAATCCTACACGTGATTATCATGATGTTCAAGATCTTAGGGTTCATATTAATAATAGCTTTACATGTGGTATTAGAGCCCAGGTTTTAGAACACATGATCGTCCATTAATTAGGATAACTTTGCATCACCATAATCGGCAAATATAGATCCGTTTCTGACCTTGTTTTAAGCAATTTATTGATCCAACTATTATGGCCTGTATGAATGGTGCAGATTTATGTTATTCCGCAATTTTAATTTTACCACGACTGTTTGATCATGATTTATTTAAAGTTTTAATATTTTTTATTATTATTAATATTGCTGCATAAAACTCCTGCGTGAAAGTCAGTCCGATCGATCGGACCTGAAGCCCGATCGATCGGCCAGGAAACTGTCTCAGTTAAGTGACAGTCCGATCGATCGGACCTGCAGTCCGATCGATCGGCCAGCGGCGAATCCTACCTGTTTTTTTTATCCACATCTTTCTAAAAAAAAAAAAAAAAAAACAGGCGTCCCGGAGGGACAGCCCTTCGGGGCTCATCCTTCTTTATCAGTATCATATAACGAATGATCTACCATGAATGCATGCAATATCTAATATTTATATTCATATTAAGCTAATTTTGATCGTGAAAGTTGTATGTTTAGGGTTAGGTCTCACTCCATGACCCTACCAATGAAACACTGAATTTTGGCCCTAATAGTACCATCATAATGTTTACATTACATATTGTTCAAGCGCATGCAGCTTTTAGTCGCCCACAGGCAGATTATATTCATACGTTCAAACAATAATTAAGGAGTGTTTGTTCATAATTAAAAGTAGCATCACTCATTAACACCACTTTGAATATGACGACCTTAAATGATATAATGTGTAGAAATTATGGTGACTACCCACAGGAGCACCTACATATATTCTATGTCGTATATATTCATATATTATGCATGTGTTGTCTTATTTTAATTAAAGCCTTATCGTTGTCTCTCTATTACAGTTATTGCACCCACTACTCTGAATTCGCATGCTACATCTGTCACTAAGCTCAATGGAACCAACTTCTCAGAATGGAAAGAGCAAGTTGAGTTCACATTGGGGGTACTTGAACTGGATATGGCTCTTCTTAAAGATAAGCCAGCTCCACTCACTGAAACAAGTACCGCTGAAGAAAAGAACCTCTTTAATGCCTGGGAGAAGTCTGACAGACTAAGCACTATGTTTTTGCGAATGACTATTGCCACCAACATCAAAACATCCATTCCTAAACCTGAGAATGCTAAGGACTATATGAAGGCCATTCAAGATAGGTTTAAGACTGCAGACAAATCCCTTGCTGGGAAACTAATGGCAGATCTTACAACCATGAAGTTTGATGGCACTCGCTCAATGCATGAGCATGTCATTGAGATGACCAACCTTGCAGCTAACCTAAAGAATTTGGGACTATCAGTGGATGAGGCTTTTCTCGTCCAATTTATCCTAAACAGTTTACCTCCTCAGTACGGGCCTTTCCAAATTCACTACAACATTATTACGGACAAGTGGACAGTGAATGAATTGGCTAACAAACTGGTTCAAGAGGAGGCCAGGCTGAATCAACAAGGTATTAAATTAGCTCATCTCGTTCAAGGAGCTGGACACAAAGCTGGGAAAAAGTATAATTCAGGCCAGAAAAGGGCACCACCCAGATCTAATGAGGCTGGTCAGCACCCCAAGAAGAAAAAGAAGGAAAACGTATGCAAATTTTGCAAGAAACCTGGACATTTTCAGGCAGACTGCATTAAACGTAAAGAATGGTTCGAAAAGAAAGGTAACCCTATGGGTTTCGTAAGTTATTTCGAATCAAATCTTACTCATGCTTCTTCTAATACTTGGTGGATTGACACTGGTGCTAATGTTCATGTTTCCAATACAATGCAGGAATTCCTTACGATCCAAACCATAAACCCAAGTGAGAACTTCCTTTTTATGGGCAACAAAGACAAAGCTCCGGTTGAAGCTATTGAAACTTTTCGTCTTGTTTTAGATAGCGGTTATCAATTAGACTTATGTTAAACTCTTTATGTTCCGTCTATTTCCCGTAATTTGGTTTCTGTAAGCGCACTTGATAAAGTTGGTTACTCGTTTGAAGTAGGAAATGGTAATTTCAGTTTATTTAAAAATTCTAGTCGCATTGGTTCTGGAATTTTGATTGATGGGCTATATAAATTTCATCTTTATAGTCAATTTGCTGAAACTCATCTTACCCTACATTCTAAGGAAACAAAACGAAAGTCATTTAAAAATGACTCTTATTTCTTGTGGCATATAAAAGACTAGGTCACATATCCAGTGAAAGAATCAAACGATTAGTAAAAGATGGTGTCCTTCCGGATCTAGATTTTACTAATATTAAAGTGTGTGTGGATTGTATTAAAGGCAAAACAACACAACACACAAAGAAAGGAGCCACAAGAAGTACTCAACTTCTTGAAATAATTCATACAGACATTTGCGGACCCTTTGATGTTCCAACCTTTGGGGGAGAAAAGTACTTCATTACCTTTATTGATGATTACTCACGTTACTGTTATATATACTTGTTGCATGACAAATCTCAGTCTGTGAATGCTGTACAAGTGTTCATTACTGAAGTCGAAAGACAACTAGACAAAAAAGTGAAAATCATAAGGTCTGATAGAGGTGGTGAGTTTTATGGAAGGTATGACGAAACAGGACAATATCCTGGACCTTTTGCAAAACTTCTCCAAAAGCTTGGAATTGTTGCCCAATACACAACGCCTGGTTCTCCATGACAGAATGGTGTAGCTGAAAGGCGAAATCGTACATATATGGAAATGGTTAGATCCATGATGAGTCATGCTAACTTACCTATATCCTTATGGATGGATGCTCTACGCACAGCTGTTTATATCTTGAACAGGGTTCCTAGTAAGGCAGTTCCAAAAACACCATTTGAATTGTGGAAAGAATGGAAACCTAGTTTAAGACATCTCCAAATTTGGGGTTGCCCAGCTGAGGCTAGAGTCTACAATCCACATGAAAAGAAATTGGACCTTAAAACAATCAGTGGTTACTTTATAGGTTACCCAGAAAAGTCCAAAGGATTTAGGTTTTACTGCCCTAACCATAGTACGAGAATTGTTGAAACCGGCAATGCCAGATTCTTTGAGAATGGCGAAATCAGTGGGAGTAATAAATCTCAAGATGTGATCATTCAGGAAATCAGGGTACCTATCCCTTTACCCTCTATTCCGAAAGATGTTGGAAATCCTGTTGTTGTTGAACCATTTAACAATGCAGCAAATCCAATAAATGATCAACAACTCCATAATGAGATTGTCGCCAATGAACATATGGATGAAGCACCAGAGGAACCAGCATTAAGAAGGTCTCAAAGACAAAAGAGATCAACTATTTTCAATGATTACATACTTTACCAAATAGAATCTGAAGAAGGGACAATTAAAGACCCGGTTTCTTATAAACAAGCCATTAAGGATGTTAATTCTAGTAAATGGATTGATGCCATGAAGGATGAATTGAAATCTATGGATGAAAATCAAGTATGGGAAGTTGTTCAATTGCCTCCAGGGCACAAACCAGTTGGTTGTAAATGGGTCTTCAAGACCAAACGCGACTACAAGGGCAATATTGAACGACATAAAGCCAGACTTGCTGCCAAAGGTTTTAATCAGAAAGAAGGCATCGATTATACTGAGACTTTTTCCCCTGTGTCCAGGAAGGATTCTCTTAGAATTGTCATGGCATTAGTAGCTCACTATGACCTCGAGTTACATCAAATGGATGTGAAAATTGCCTTTCTTAATGGAGACTTAAAGGAAGAAGTCTACATGTGTCAACCTGAAGGCTTCATAATTGAAGATCAGGAAGACATGGTCTGCAAACTTAAGAAATCAATATATGGACTGAAACAAGCTTCGAGGCAATGGTACCTAAAATTTCATGAAATCATTACTGATTTCGATTTCAAAGAAAACATAGTTGACCCTTGCATATACCTCAAGATCAGTGGGAGTAAGTTCATATTTTTGGTTCTGTATGTTGATGACATATTACTGGCTAGTAGCGACCTTGGTCTCTTACATAAAACAAAGGATTATCTCTTTAAGAACTTTGATATGAAAGATATGGGTGAGGCTTCCTATGTGATAAGAATAGAAACATTCCGTGACAGGTCACTTGGTATCTTGGGATTGTCTCAGACAGCATATGTTGACAAAGTTCTAGAGAAATTTGGCATGATGACCTGTTCCTCTAGTCCTGTTCCACTGCATAAAGGAGATAAGCTTGATCTTACGCAGTGTCCACAGAACGACTTGGAACGTAAAGAAATGGAAATATCCTTATGCTTCTCTTGTAGGGAGTTTGATGTATGCATAGGTCTGTACTAGACCTGACATTAGTCATGCTGTTGGCATGCTGGGTAGATTTCAAAATAACCCAGGAATCGCTCATTGGAAAGCTGCAAAGAAAGTACTGAGACATCAAAGGAACAAGGAATTATATGCTCACCTACAGAAAATCAAGTCACCTACAGGTGACTGGTTATTCGGATTCAGATTTTGCTGGATGTCCTGACACGAGACTTTGCACTCTTGGCTATGTGTATCTCTTATGTGGAGGTGCGATATCATGGAAAAGCCAGAAATCCGAGTTGCTTTATACATCCACCATGATGGCTGAATATGTGGCATGTTATGAGGCTGCAATTCAGGGAACATGGTTGCGTAATTTTATCTCTCAGTTTGGAGCTTTGAGTTTCATCTCTAAGCCATTAACTCTTTACTGTGACAATGACGCTGCAACCTTCTTCTCCAAGCATGACAGGATATCTAAGGGAGCCAAACACATGGACCTTAAATATCTATCACTGAAGCAAGATGTTAGATTACAGAAATTTGTCATTGAGTCCATACGTACAGATTTTATGGTCGCAGACATATTCACGAAAGGACTACCTCCAAAGACCTTTCAAGGACATGCTCAAAGCATGGGTCTTGAAGATAGTTCTTAATTATCATTTTCTGCCTTTTATTTCTGTACTTGTATTTGACATTTATTGAGCTCTTAATGCAACTCTACATCTGCTATTTCTGTTTTTCCATTGTGTACATATTTATGTTTGGATGAATAATAAACAGATACAGTCTTTAAACACAGACATTATGAGACCATTACGTATATCTCCCATTATGGTCTAGTTATGAAGGTTGTAGATGACGTAGTACATGGAAATAAGCATGTTGCAAAATAATATGTGCATGCCATGACTCACATAGACAACCGAATTAGCCAAGACAATTATGATAACCGACTAAAGTAGTGTTTAGCATATAATGCGCGCCTTATGATTCCTAAGAATGAAAACATTAATGGTTCTTTCTATTGACCAAGTGGGAGACTGTAAGGAAATTACTTTTAGGTCTATTACTTGGACCACAACTCCTTACCTTTCCCGAATTTTGGTCATTATAGGAATTCTGTTTTCATAGGATATATGCTATTCAAAATAGGTTTCTCAATGAGATATATTCCATATTTATCTCTACCTTGATGGACGGTTGAGATTAAGTTTAAGGAAACCCTAAATTGGAAATTCGGTCCTCTCTCCACCTATAAATAAAGCCTTTTGTTCATCACAAAGGTTACACACAAAAACTCAACACATTAAGGGTTTATAGGCAAGGAGAGAGATATCGGAATCATCCACCCAGTCTCTTCTTCGACGGATCTCAATATCAATCAGCACCAGACAGCAGGATCGGAAACCTCTCTGCATCAGGATGGCTGGAGGTACTCTTCTATTTATTTAAGATTAAATCCTACACATGATTATCATGATGTTCAAGATCTTAGGGTTCATATTAATAATAGCTTTACATTTCATCCACCACACCCCCAATGTATACACTATTTGGTGGCTCTGTAAAATAACCACCATGGTGAAATCGTAATGTGACTTCATCAAACGACATCTGCATGTAAATGACATTTATTTGAGGCAAATTCATGTACAATCACATAGAAAATTGGGTCTTTGACAAAACCACGGATGTAAAAAAAAAAAAAAAAAAATTCTGTCACTGTGGTCCCCTCCAATTTAACTGTGCAGACAAAAAGATACAAATTGGGCGCTATCTGGCTGTGGTCTCCATTTTCACTATGCAGACAAAAAGAGACAGAAAGAAAAAAAATTTCTCACTGTGGTCCCCTCTTGTGAAAATTGGGTGCTATCTGGCTGAGAAGTAGCCGACACAGTGCAGACAGGTGGGGATGTTTTTCCACCAACATTAAAAGAAAATAAAAACAAAAGGGAATGAAATAGATAACACAAGAGGGGACCATTTTCACACAACATCACTATATCATACAATGAAAGGTCCTACATCCACTAAAAGTAGTCGAAAAAATCATCCCCATTCACGAAAATGAGACACAGAAAGAGACTATTTTATAATGTAAATTTTACATAGAGATAACACAAACTCCATCAACAACTTTACAGTCCATGCACGTAGAAAAGATCTGTTTTATCAAAACCTTAATCCCAAAACCCTCGGCATCAAACATTATTAAGAGATTGAGATTATTCATACCTTTGAAATCGTTGGTTGATGCCTCTTGATGGATTCTTCGCAATCTAGATCGCGTTGTGAAGGAGGAGCGGTTTCTCCCAAAATAGTCTCGGCCAAACAAAGAACCCTAAGCAGTTTCCCTCAAAATCACCTTTCCAATGACGAACCCTAACCGCAGGTGAAAAGAAGCAAAATGATCGAAAAGGGCTACACACGATTTATATATGAAGGGGTAAAATCGTCATTCCATATTTTCCGTCACCGCCGTCTGTAGTTGCATTGTGATTTAAAGTTCAGGTAGGTTTAGTATAAAATAACAAAATACAAGGGGGTGGTTTAAAATACAGGCAAAGTTCAGGGAGGTAATCTGCTATTATCCCAAATAAAAAAGAGGAAAAAAAAAAAGAAACTCACAATCTATGAAAACTATACAAATACAAACCATAAAAATATCGCAAATCTATGGAAATTTTAAAATGATGATTCTTTTGTATAAATCATATTAAAATGACATAATTAAAATTGTTCAAATAAAATATGATTAACTCAAAAGTAAATGAATCAAAAAAGGTTTGCCTCTCAAATTGAAACATTTAATAATTATACCAATTGTCTCAAGATGCTCACATTTTAAAATGGGTTGCACAATGATCTAAACTAAGCATGCAAATGAGACCTAAGACGGTACTAAAAAGAGACACAAATAAACAAAAAAAATTTATTGAAGTTACTTTAATAAAATACAATGAACTTAAAAGTAAATGAATGGAAAAATAAAAGTCCTCTTGTTGACATAGAGAAATAGAATTATATTAGAGAAAGTAGAAAATTGTGATAATAAGAATGAGCTAACCTCTTTATTTAGATGAACCAATATTATTGGAGATTCTTTTTACCATTAGTTCTGCAGTCTTAAATCAATAGATGAAAAAGAAACCAGACAACCCAGAACCGAGAGTGGATTAAATAAAAAAGACTAAGGATTAAATAAATCAGTCAACTCAAAAATCAACATTTCACATTCTAAAAGAGAGAGAGAGAGAGAGAGAGAGAGAGAGAGAGAAAAGTCATATATTCATAACAAACAAAAATAATTGAAATTCCTTAATTAGTGTCACTTAAACACTGTGACCCATTAACACTCAAATGCTATTGCCTTGATAGAATTAGGATGATATTGAGAGTTTCTTAATAGACAAAAAGGTATGATGGAGAGTCCAAATCACAGAAAAAAACTTTATTTTGAAAACTCCAGTAATTTGTATTTTGTTATCAGAGAATTAATTTGACCGTGGAAATAACCCAGAATGAGGTGAAATTTGAGGTATCCCATGAGTAACAAGGATGTTTGTTTTAATGATTGTGATTTTTAATAGATGGGTCTATCATAGTGTTCCACTCCATTTACATCAGTTATATGGAAAGTTTCTCGCCTCCTCTTTAGCTCCATGCTGTTGTCGTAGGTTTTTCTTTTTTCAATATTATTCTCATTTTCTTATTAATTATGAAACTTATTATTTTTATTAATCAATTTCATATATTATATATTCATTCGAGTTTAGTTTTATTGAAAAACTGTTGTCATAGAAAATCAATGACTATATAGGAAATTATATAAAATAATTATTTCAAAAGTTTGATCACCCTTGCTTATAGTACAATGCATAAGTATGAAAATATTAACAATAATATTTATAGGGGTCAATATTCTAAATATATAGTTATTTTTATAAATACCTCGTAGACAAATTCCAACTCCCGATCAAGATTCCAAAGTGGGGCTAGGTCCATTCCTCATTAATTAATTTTAAGTTTTTGTTGATAATTATTAACAAAAAGATGCTCTACGGTGTAGTGGTAGGGTTATCCCTTTGAAATCCATATTGTCCTAAGTTCGAGTCTCGGCACATTCCATGATTAATTTTTACCATGTCATTAACAATAAACGGGTCAGATTGGGTCTAAAAAGTGTGCTTTATATTTGGGCCGACCTAATTTACCCCGACCTGACCTGTTTGCTAGGGTCAAAATAAATTAAATTTGTTGAGTCAAAATCAATTGGAGCGAATTGAAATTGATTTCAATTTGAAACCACTTTGCTTCATGTATATACAATTGATTCTTCAAAATGGTGGGTCCATTCCATGGTGTGTTTGATAAAAAACTATATTTAGCAAGTAAGTGTGCAAAGAGTTTTTTTTTTTTTCTCTTCACTTCATGTAAGAGGTCAAGTATCATCTATATGTTTTTGTAATAGCTACTAATATCTAAATAAACACCCCCTTTAGCCAAAAAAAAAGAAGAAGAGTTTTTCAAATTAAAAGCCAATATTTTACTCACAAAAAAAATAAATCTCTACAATATTTCTCAAATCTTACATACTTGTTGGCCAAGGAGAGACTTACCAAGCACAGGGGAGTGAATGCTACAAATTAGGATCTAAGGAGAAGAAATAGGGCATCCCATGCCCTGTAAAAAAAAACACCACATGGGACGCCCCCCCCTCTCATGGAAAGCAATCCCCTTAGGGTTGTCAATCGTGTTGTGCTATCGAATTCAGGTTGCGGGTTAACAAATTCGGGTTAGAATCACCTCAACCCGCACACGACCCATTACATAAACGGGTCCAAAAATAAAAACCGAACACGACCCGTTTATTTAACGGGTTACCCAACATGACCCGTCAACCCTTTAAATAATTTTGTCCATTTTGGACCATGTCAATTAACACACACTCTTCTGCTAATAAAGGAGAGTGAAGGAGTTAGAAAATGATCTTTTATATGTGGGTTTTAGGATTTCACTTCAACCTTTTCAACCTTATCAAAATACTCCTCATTTATTTTATAATTTATGTCATTTATCATTTGGTGGGTTATATCGGGTTGTTAATGGGTTACTGGTTTTATTCGTTAACGACCCACTCATTTAACGGGTTAACGGGTCTGACCCATTAACGACAGGAAACCGGAGGCCACCTAAACCCATTTATATCGTGTCGGTTCATGTCATTTTAACGAATCATGTGGCATGTTGACAACCCTAAATACAAGGAAACTAGACGCTAAATCACATAAAAGAAGAACGAAAAAAAAAAAAAAAAAACAACATCCCAAATTCTCAGTCATAGATTCTAGTGGGCCTGTTTCACGCCATAACAAAGGAGAGTTTCTAATTCCAAAACCAATGTGTAGAAGCTAACTCTAGTTATTATTTTTTTACTTTTAGTTGGTAGGTGTTTGCTAGATGATGTTGTTTCTTTAGCCTCTGATTTGCTTGCGCTGATATGTCAGAACTTTCATTAGTAAAGAATCCCCACTTTCCTAGCTTCAAAAAACAGGAAGAAGCAGCAGAAAAAGAAAAAAAAAAAAAAAAACCCCTTAATCTGCTTAGGGTTTCAAAAATCAGTTCAATTTTCCTCTTGGGACAATCACCCAGAAAGTATCAGACCTTGGAATAAATCTCAATGAAGGATCACACCTGGCCCATCAGCATCACCATGATCATTTGATCTGGGCCCCACATCTCGACATAAGACTTGTACTTGGACGGTTCCCTTCCATTTATCTTCCTCCTTCTGCTCTCTCTCTCTCTCTCTCTCTGATCGTTACTAGCTTTTCAAGAGATACAGGGACGATGAGTCGTGGGTCAGGAGGTGGGGAATTAGAGAGGCTGCCTCAGAGCGTCCTTCAGGAGATTTTGATGAGGCTTGATGTGGATTCCATTTGTATAACTGCTCCTGTCTGCAGAACCCTCCGTTTCTCTGCCTCTGAAGCACTCTCCTCTATCTCCATACTCGACCTCTCTGTAAGGCCTCCAAAACAGAACACCCCTTCAACTTTTCATCATTAGAGACTGTAATCTTTGTTTTCTGTTCATTTTCTGAAATGGGTCTTCTGTCTCTCTCACTCTCTCAAATGGGTTATGCAGTTGAGGCTGTTTCTTTGCCTACTTCTTACTTTTTTTATGAGATGGGTACTATGGGTTTTAGCTTATTGTCATTGATTCTGTGATGGGTCTTGCTTGTGAACTTCATTCTCCTCTTTTAATTGCATAGATTTTCTCCTTTTGTATAGTTGGTCCCTTAACAAACTTATTTTTTAAACCAATTCATGTATTCTGAAATGGGTGATTTTTAAAGTTTTAGATGCTCTGTTATCTTTGTTTCCTCTTGATTTCTGAAATGGTTCCTCTCTCTCATTACCCAATAGGTTATGTGTATGTGGCTCCTTTTTACCTACTTTTATATTGTTTGTGGGATGGGTAGTATGAGTTTTAGCTTATTATCATTGATTCTGTAATGGGTTTTGCTTTGTGAACGTTATTATTCTCTTTTCATTGCACAGATTTTCTTTTTTCAACTGATCCCTGTATTCTGAAATATATTTTTTTTTCTTACTTTTCATTGATTTTGGGTTAGTTTAGCTTTCCTCTTGTGATTGTGGAGACCTTTTCTCATTTTGTAGGAATGGGTCCTGTAAATCTTCTCTCTATTTTGAAATGGATGTTCTGCTCTGTTGTTTTTTAATTTGGGTCTTGTAAATTTCACTCTCCTTAAAATTGATTGCTTGAATTTGGGGGAATTGCAGGGGTTTTCGCCGGATGCCCAGATCCTAGATCGCATTCTACATGAAAACAAAGTCCTTAAGAGCCTCACCCTTGACTGCAGTCGGCTAAATGACTCTTCAATCAGCATTTTTGTCAAAGACCATCTTCAGGAACTGGTTCTGTTGAAGTGCTCGCTGTTGTTGTCCTTGCTTTTCACTTCCATTGGAGAAAAGTGCTCCAGTCTAAGGTATGGGTTGTTTTGCGGTCACTAGGGAATATGGCTTTAACTTGTTTTTTGGTCACTAAATTACATGAAAATTAAATTGGGTAAGACCGACATTAAATTGATACACAATCTGTTCACTATTTGCACTGTTCCTAAGCTGACTCTTAACTTTTCCAATTTGAGAAAGTTCTGTTTTTTCTTCTCTTGTAATTAATTGAACATTCATGGCAATAGTTGTTTTCCACAGTGATATTGTATGTTTCAAGTCATCTTTCTTATTTTAGAAATGAAAATTATACAAACAAAGCCTATGTTTCCCATGTAAAAAAGAGAGGCTATGTTTCTGCCCTGTTGTGCTACTATAACCATTGAAAAAACTAAAAAAGAAAAAAAATTTGCTACTATATATCTCTCTTACAGTTCCATGTGTGGAGTATATCTCTTCTCCTTGAATTTTGCTTGAACATTTCTGAGAATAACTTCTGCTGAGGTTAAAAATTGTATGTATATGTATTTACTTATGAGAAAAATGGCCGATTCTCTGATCCTTTTATGTTCAGGAGTATATACTTATCTTCTTTTGTAATGTCTCAAACTGTCGTGTGAAATAATCTACATAGTGGTTGATTTGCTGGCTAGGATAAGATGATTGCGTTCTGTAGCCAACGTCGTTATAAACTTGTAATTTGATATAGCCAATGTCTTTGTAACTTGATTTCCTTATGGTTAAAATTTCCTAATCAATCAATAAAGGAAAACTGATTATACTGTGGAATGCACTCTTCCGATGGCTTTGACTTTTATGTGTGTGTGTAGAGATAGAAAGGAGAGTGAGTGCTTTTTTATTGCTAGTGAAGTAAGTTTTCTTTAGCTTAAATAAAACTGTATGGTAAAATTTAGAGATGATACTACTTTTTTATCAGTAATGAAAGAAATTTTTATCAGACTAAATAGAACCGTATGGTGAAAGTTAAAGATAGCGATTGACAGAAGAAGATTATTATGTTGTTATAACAACTCCCATTTATTGGTAATGGAAGAAATTTTTGTTGGTTTAAATGAAATTGTATGGTAAAAGTAAATGAAAGTGAGACTAATTCTTTATAAGTAGTGAAAGAAATTCTTATTAGATTAAATAGAACTGCATGACAAAAGTTAAATATAGTGACGGAAGAAGAGTATTACCCCCAACCTTCTATAGAACAAACATGACTATAGCAGTTCATTATTTAATTTATAACAGTTTTATGTACTCTTTCTTTAGCTAAACCATCTGCTTTCTTGTTTCTGGTCGTGCCAATATGCTTGAATTCACAAGTTTTTTTTTTTTTTTCTTCCTGTAATGCCCATATCTCCCTGATACTAAACAACTGCCATGCAAGAGTGGAAACATGGTTCAAAATAGCTACGTATCGGCCGTAGCGATTGAGGCTGCTACACTATTTTAAAAATAGCGGCGCTATAGTCTAAAACCTAGTAAAGGCAAGCAATTTTTATTTAAAACCATGGTTGAAAAACTCTCCGAGTTGACTCTTGACTCTCCCGAGTCACCTCATTTTAACGAAGGACCGAGTAAAAAATAGGGGAGACTCGGCCGAGTCATCTCATTTTAATAAGTTATTTGCATTTCGAACCATTTAATAGACATATTTAATTTTAAACAATTAAAGTTTATTTAGATGTAATTATGCATAAGGTTTGGAGTCAATAATTTTAAAATGGTGACTGAAATGTAATTTGAAACTTCCAATTGATCTTTTACATTCAATATTTGGACTAACAAATTATGTAATATGCAAAAAAATATCTTTTATTTTCCTTATTGTAGTACTTTTCTTGCAGAGATAAATTTATTAAATTGAATTGATTATTATGAATGCATATAAATAAATTTAATTATATATTTTATAAGTAATGGATTCATTTTAAAATATTTTTTAAATTATTATTAAAAAACAAGACTCTCCCAAGTCTCCACGTTGACTCTATCCTAGTCAATTTTTTTGCATTAGACGAGTCGAGTCCAAGTCACGAGTTTTCCAACCATGTTTAAAACACCATTTTTCTTGTAACCAGTTTTCCTATTTATTCTCCTCCTCAATAGCCTTTCCTAAAGTCGTCTCTACCCTTTATGTGGTTCCAAATCACTGGAAAAAAAAAAAAAAAAAAAAAAAAAAAAAAAAAACAAACAAACATTGGCTGTTACATAAGATTCAAGTTTTTTTTTTTTTTTGATCACATATAAAATTCACAACGCTACGTAGCGTTTTGGCCATTGGCTGTTACGCCCGCTCCAACCACTACTTGATCCTTGGGTGGAACTAGAGGGTGAATGCGCGCGCCCAGCAGCCCCACACACACACACACACCCCCACCCCCACCCCACCCCGGTATAATTCCTGGTTCTGCCCTTGTTGCCCATGACACCCTTATTTGTATTCACACACTTGATTGCATTCGTTGACTCACCTTCTATGATCAATCTCTCTGAAAGTTAGCCTTAAAAATTCTAATCGCTCCCTAATTGACAACACTCCCACTTCATCTGATTCCTTAATGCTCACAGCTTCTTTAAGCAGCTTAAAATCGTATGCCAATGTTTGGACAGTAGCACATGAACCAGACAGTTCATTTCCAAGGGTGAAAAAAAAAACCCAACCATTTCAGGCTTGATTATGGAGACAGCTTGAAGATTAGAAGTTTCAGGCTTAATTCCCACCTCTTCTTTTCTTCATTTGAAAAACGTATGATCCTCAAAACAATGAAATAGATGCAAAACATTACCTACACATAAAATGAAACCCACAAAAAGGTAACCACATCTTTCCTTTTTCTAATTCTTTCAGGTATTGCCTAGCTCGCTGCCTAACCTAGCAATGAACAACATAAAACATCATCTTTCCAAAAGATAAGTGACTAAACTGATTTGAACAACCTATGCAAAAATCATGAATTTTGGGGTTTGTGGTGTTGCTTGTTACTTTAAAATGTGATTCACACCAGATGTGATTTTCCTTTGTATTTTCTTTTTCTTTCTTTTTTGTTTTTTTTCTTTTTGGTAAGCAACGGCTGTTTTATCATTTTTTATATTATGTTGAATTAATTTTGAGCTATGACTTTCATAGTTTCATGTCATTTGCAATGATGGTATCCTCCCTATCAACCCATAACAACTTGTGTGAATCAATCATAAGAAAATTTTGGAAGCCAATTATTGAAATGTCTCATTTTACCATCACAAGTTGATAATTAAGTTAAGCTTGCTAAAATAATTATTTTTCTGAGGAGGAAAGCATATTTTCATAGCTCTATAGCAAGAGATGCGATCAGTTGGATTTCATTCATACGTAAGGCTAAAATGGATGTACTTTCTTCTGTTGGACTTGGAGCCTAATTCCTTTTTTCCTTTGGTTGGTAGCATGCCTTGAACCTACAACCTCGTGGTTGCAACAAGGAGCACCTTCAATGTGCTACATGCTCTTTTCCTTAGAACCTAATTTCTTATTCTTGAGTAAATTCATTATCTGCATAATTGTTTTTGTATTATTTGCTCATATGTGGCTTAGTTGATACCTTTTTTTTTTTTTTTTTTTCATGTCAGAGTTTTTACATTGGAAATGGCACGTCAGGCAGTGCTTGAACCATCTCATATATGCAAGGAAAAGCTTGCACAAATGCTTAAAGGGTGCTTGTACTTGGAGGTGGAATTATTGTGATGAAGATCTTGTTTCCTTTTACAACAATCTGACTATATCACAGAAAAAACATACTTCAGTTCATTGATGATTGAACCTTTATTTTTTGTTCCACCATGCAGTCTCTATGCATAAAGATTCGAGATCCTGATTGTGACCCAGCTGTTTTTGAATCAGTGGGACTCTTCCTGCCCAAAACCATCAAAATCCTGCAGTTACAACCCATGTTTGAGCATCATGCAAAGCAGCTTATACATGAAATAGGGATTTTTAGGAGCTCTGTCGCATCCTCAGCTGACTTTAGCATTGACTTCTTTCCGAGGCCTAATGATTTCAGACTTCAATCTTTATCACTTGTTGTGGATAGAATAACAGACCACCTGCTCATCTCCATCACCCGGAATCTACATTTTCTGGTGAACTTAGACCTCCAAGACAAACCAAGGAGGAAGCCTTCATGGCATCATGACCTCACCGACAGTGGGCTTCAATCACTGGGCTCTTGTAGCCATTTGGTTCATCTATCTCTTTTACGCAGTAGAGAATATTACCCGGCAACCTTCACAAGGGTAAATGACATGGGGATATTCCTTTTCGCTGAGGAATGCAAAAGACTTGAATCAGTTAGGCTCGGTGGATTCTCTAGAGTTACTGATGCTGGTTTTGCGTCAATTCTGCATTCCTGCAAGAGCTTAAAAAAATTTGAAGTCATCAGTGCAGTTTTTCTGTCAGACTTGGCTTTTCATGATCTTGTCAATGCCTCATGTTCCCTTGTGGATGTGAGATTGGCTTCTTGTGGCCTTCTAACCAGCGAGACTGCAGCAGACCTCTCCTTGTGCAAAAGCTTAGAGGTGCTTGACTTGTGGGGTTGTAAAAGCATTGCAGATCATGGGCTTATTTCGATTTCAAGGCTTTGTCGATTGACTACTCTGAATCTTGGAGGAGCTGATGTTACTGACGGCGGTTTATCAGCTCTTGGCTGTGGAAATGCACCAATTGTATTCTTATGTCTTCGTGGCTGTAAAAGAGTTACTGACAGAGGGGTGGCTTCTCTCCTGCTTGAGGGAGGGGTTATTTGTAAGACTTTATCAGCACTTGATTTGGGTTACATGCCAGGCATATCAGATAGAGCTATTTTTACAATTATTCAGTCTGGCATTAACATCATTGACCTCTGTATTCGGAATTGTTTTTATATAACTGATGCCTCAGTGGCTGCATTCGCTTCAAGGGAAGGGTTTGGTGAGGGAAAGAAGCCACTTAGAAGACTTGATCTTTATCACTGCAGTGGGTTGTCCCTCAAATTGTTGGAGTTGCTAAGGAGGCCATCTTTTCGTGGTTTACGTTGGCTTGGTATTGGTGGCACTTGTATGTTAAGTAGAGGTGATACAGGTTTGTCGGAAATCTACAGCAATCGGCGAGGCCTCAGCATTTGTTTGAGTGGTTGTGAAATGGGCTGTTATAGTGGATGCATGAACTAATTTTATATGTAGCAATTTTTCCGACTCATGCCATTTTTTATCACTTTCAGAAGCTCCAAATAGGAGATCAGAAATAGCATCCAGGTTTGTTTTGATAATGTTTTGTTAACATTCCATAGCTGATCTTATGAATGCATGAAAATATTGGCTTGGTATACTTAGATGATGTGATGGAATGGGCCTTACCTGACTATGATGCACGGATACTTCAAAATAGGCAACGTATCTTGTCGTATCGTATCCGATACTTCACTTTTTATGTGTAAAATCCGTATCCCTGCCGTGTCTACGACGCGTCCTTGCCGTATCCATGCCGTATCTGTGCATCATAGTTACTTGATATACGTCAACATCAATGCTGCAGGTTCATGTCAAACTTACCAGAGTACACTTGCCTATTTGGTGAACATTTAACTCTTAAAAGTGGTTTACAGAATGATTTTACAGAAGTATTCAGGCAAGGTGGTTATTCTGTTAATTCCTGAAACAGTGCTCCTGGCTTTGCTAATGGGTCTGCATGGGGCTGTAAAGCTGAAGATGAGGCTGCTTATCATTGAAGATGATTTCTGTGCTTGCAATGCGCTTGATTGGGCTTCAAGTTGACACAAAAGCTAATGGGTCTGCACGGGGCTGTAAAGCTGAAGATGAGGCTGCTTATCATTGAAGGTGATTTCTGTGCTTGCAATGCTCTTGATTTGGGGCTTCAAGTTGATTTATGAGTTTCATTGACGAGCTTAGGGATGTCTTTTGTGAGTATTCAGCCTTGTTTGTCGTCATTCTAAGAGTAGTCTGTGGTGAAGTGTATTATTTAGTGATAAGAGGGCAGTTCATTACATTTCAAGAAGCTTTTGTGTCTGGAAATGTTGTTCCACTTCCTGCTTAGCTATTCGGGGGGACTTTTGAGTGTTTCTTGCTGCTGGGGCCCAATTAACATGTCCAAAAATGGGCCTCCAAATCTTTTATGGCTGCTGTTGTATTACTAGTTTCTTTTATAAAAGAAAAATGGTTCATGTCCCTTTTGGCCAGTTGCTCATGTGAATATAAGCCATAATTTACTGATTTGGTTGAGATCTACTCTCATTTCTTATGATGCATCTCACCCCGGGGAGCAGTTCATGGTAATTGAGGACACCAAGAATGCACCATACTGGTCATGCCTGTTTCGATTTTTGTTTTTTTGACTCTTGTTGAAATCATTGTAAGGCTGGCAGGGAAGAATCCTGCAGGAAAAATCTATATATTTTTCCAGTGACTTCAGGTTTGTAATTTTTGAAGCTTGGCTATGATCGATCACCTGATATTTCTGAAGGCTGAGGATGTTATCGGATATTATCATCCACAAACCGGCTCTATATGTTGTCAACTTATACTTGGAGGAAAGTTCTACATCATTGTAGAGATGGCTGTTCCTGTTATAACTTACATGCCATTTCATAAATGAAGAAACCATAGTTATTAATTTCTTTTCGTTTCGGCTGAAATGTCCAAAATTTTTCGTTTCGGTTAAGTGGCCGAAACAAAATTTCGGCCTAAAGTTTTCGGTTTGAATTTCGGTCAATATCGGCCGAAATTCGGGATTTCGGCCGAAATGTAACTTTTCGGTCGAGATGAAATTTTACATAATTAATTTTTCTTTTTACTTTTTTTACACATATATTTTGTACTGCTTATATTTTCACAAAATATAATTCCAAAAAAATTACTATAATGAGTTAAATCTATATTTATTACTTTCTCTATTTTTTTTTTACTTATATTTATATATATATATATATATTATGTTATATTTTTCCCGAAATGTAATTCCGAAAATTTTCACTGAAATTTTGAATCGGCCTAAATTTTTCATTTTATAGGCCAAAGTGAAATGAGGTTCAAAACGATATTAACAACTATGAGAGAAACCTATCTCTCAAGCAGACCCAATCTAAGCTTAGCAATCTGATAGCTGCATACCCCTTTTCACATGGCCTGAATGTCAGGCAAAAGCGATTCGCAAAATGTATGAACTTACTAATGAAAAGATGCAAGACTAGACCAAGAATAATAGGCTGTAACTTGCCCAACATTTGCCCATTCATTTTCTTCTTTAGACCGACATCTTCTTTGCTTTGCTCGAAAAGACCAACCCAATCGGAGTGTCTGGATACCAAACTGAGCACAAGAAGCTGAGCTTAAAAGGTCTCCCGTTTCTTTCTACTAAATACAAGGTACTGGGGCATAATAAACAGATGAAAAGATAGAAATGATTACAATACAAGAAACGTCAAGGTGAGAACTACAGAGACCCAGTTGGAATTGTTCCCAGAATACCCAACACACTACAAGAAGGTGAGCTATAAAGGTCTCTGAAATTCTCTACTCTAAAACAAGTCGTCACTAATGTATAATAATGACAAGGAAAGAAAATCCAAATGGGCTCATGAGTTATGATGAAAACTCTCATGGGCCAGCGGAGAACCCTGCCATTCCATTGAAATCTGTAGCATCTAACTACTGTGACAAGCTTTGATATAAGAAAGCACTAACCCCTCTCGCTGGAACAGTTAAACCCCTTCAACTCATCAAGATCACCCTTGAGTCGAGATATCGTGAACTATATCGCAACTTCTGGTATTGGGTTTTCTTCTTTTTGATTAACTGTTCATTCTTTCTGTTTTTCTTGTCTTACTCGGGATTTCTGGGGTTTGAAATTTGAAAGGTTTTAGAGACCTTGACACTGAAACGGCTCCTGAAATGATGAGGGTTCGTAAAATTGAGAGAGAGAGAGAGAGAGAGAGAGAGAGAGAGAGAGAGAGCACCATGCAAGAGCTTTGGGACGACTCAATCAAAACCAGCAAGCCCCCTACCAAATGATCTACAGTTCTACAGTTGGTTCTCACAGATATTTGCAGATGAAGACCAATATCAATTGAACTCGGCTTCATTGGTTCTCGCTTCACATGTTGGGATATCACAGTTTTCTAGCAACCCAAGGCTATACTGGTAGTTTTCCACAGCCAAAAGGCTGTATGAAGCACTCTTGTTTAATATTATAAAAGTCAAACCCTATGCAGTAATTAATGGAATAAAATCTGTATTTCAAGGCAAAGAGCCTTTTTCATTATACATGCAAATTGTATGTAATAACCACCAACTGGCCACTACTGAACTTGTCAAATTCAAACCTACACCCATATCTTCCTGTCTAACTCTTTTACACCACCCATACACAACCACCCATAATTACAATAGCAGCATCTAAACTACCATGACAATGATTAAAGGAAAAATTACTGTCAATTTCAATATGTATAAAAGAGACTCATCAGAAGCAGATAACAAAGCTCGTTATATATTACAGGTTTCTCTATATATAATAATAATAAAACTCTACAGGAAACAGTTTTGCAAACAAAGATAAACGCGAGAAACAGTTCACTAACCAACTGCCAAGCAACATAGAGGAATATACAAGGTGGACAAGAAATTCATTTTTGGAAACAGCATGTCCCTTCATGTCAAAGACATCGGCCTTGAAAATTAAATATAAACTTTTGATGAGAAGAGTTCAATGCAGGCTCATATCTTACAATTTTTTCCAACCGTAGCTTGCAATCCAGAGTTTTTTTTTGCTTCATGCAGTCGCAGGAAATCCATTTCCTTTTGCTTAAACATCCGTTTAAGATTAATGGTACTCACGTTTTTAATGTTCTTTTCTCAAGTGGCGAAAAAAGGAAAAGGCATGCGTGCTGTGTCACAACCATTTTCTCCAACTGGCAGAGTTTTCGTCACCAGATCTGAATCTCGGAATGTTCAGAAGAGAATTCACCCTAGTGAAACCTTCAAGTGCAGACCACTCTTCATCCTCTGTTGTTGAGATGCAGTCAGCAAGGCTTCTAGTTGACTGGCACCTGTCAGGTAACTTACCATCCTTCGAACTGGTGACTGCCATAGTTTCTTCCATGAAAGAACCCTGAGAATTTATGCCCTGAGATTTTCCATCTGTTGTTTCTCTATTGGTTGAGATGGATACTGCTGCCTCCATTGACTTCTTCGAGGTCTTCTCTGTTGCATTCCCATGAATTTCACTATAAGAAATGCTATTCAGAAAGAGACAGACTACAGCACAATCATCATTTTTGGATGTTGGGAACTTAAGCCTCCATGCCCGCACTGCACAGTCTACAAGAGCTCTGGCAGCTGTTGCACGACTTGGTGCCGAAGCCACTATATTAACAACTTCCTTGTTTGAGAGAACGTCCCATACCTGCATGGACGAGTTTAAGCTTTTATAAAAAAGAAAAAGAAGAAAGAATCCTGTTATCCACTTCAATATTTATACATTTAATAATCCTAAGCTCCCTCAAAAACCAAAAGCAGACAAGGTATGAAACCAGCATCAACTGAAATAAGTTATTTTACTACTTGAAGCATATTAAGATTTAAGAGAAGTATTAAGTATCTCAGTTTTAAATAAGAGAGCCAGGAATCATGAAAAGGAGTGGAATAAACTGTAACATTTAACTACCAAAGTATGCAGGAATCACAAGATTCGGAAGTAGAAAAATGCAGCTAAGGCAGATGATTTTCAGAACCACATGAAGGATGTTAGTTTCCATAAGCAGCAAGGATATGGTGAAGTAGTAGTTACCCCATCAGTAGCAAGAATGATGAATTCATCTCTATCTGTGAGATGGTGATAAGAAATGTCTGGGACAGATATCAAACCAAAATCCTTCAGGCAGAAGTCCCCAAAAGCTCTGGCCATTGCCAAGCCAGGTGAATTGCTATTAGGCAACCATACGCGTGCAACCTCCGGCTCATCCTGCAAGGCGAAAACCCTTCCTCTGCATTGCTGAATTCTTGCAGCTTCACCTGAACAGAATTGCAATGGACAACATAACCAAGCTTTACAGCCAGAGAAGAATAGCTCAATAAGCTTTACAACCTCTCTCTCACTCATATGTGCAGATATTATGCAACCTATGATACCCGAATAGCTGTACAAGCCCAATTCATCTGTACTGATATTTCCAGGGTACAAGCTAGCATATCCAACTTACCAAAGTCCATTATATCATATAGTTCTTTTAGTTTTCGTACTTCTCAACATAAAAGATGTTAGAATGGAACGTAAACAATGATAATTTCATTAATTCAAAAGTGATCAAAAGAAAAAAATTATAACACCCATATCAATATCCATGTCCTAGGTCTCCAAAAGTGCAGAGTCATATCCACAATCCCCATATCCATGTCCGTACCCATATCAATATCTGGGCATCAAATCATGCAACTAAAAAATTGTGCCCTTCCTAAGAATAATTAACGGAACATGTGATATTTGGGTGTCATTTTCTTCAATTTCACTTTGTAATGTGCATGAGTAGGTACACAACAAGGTTGAAATAAACCTTGAATATTCTAGATAGAGCAAATGAAGCTATAAAGCTAAACGACAATGGTATTAGGCCTTGGGAATTTTAAGTCATAGCAGTGGGGTTTGATATTGTCTGGCATGGGCTCAACTCCAACACCCCTTACATATGCTTTTACATCAAAAAAATACATTTCAGTAACAATCCCAGGTTAGACCTTGGAATTCAAAGACCAACTTCATATGAAGGTAAGAAAGTGTTTTTTTTTTTTTGATAACTAATGAAGGTAAGAAAGTTTAGAGCTATTATTAACATCAGGTAACGCAACTTGAACTCAAACCTCATTGTTGAACAATGAGCACCTTCCAATGTTTCTTCGGCTCTTTTTAGATGAAATCATAAAAGTCTATGTTTCGTGTTAAAAGAGTTTAAGAAATCACCTCCTCGATATTCCAAAAATGACGAATATATGAAGCCATTTGGTTCAAATGGAAGGGATGCAAAATAAAACTGGTTTCCACCAAATTTGTGGTGTTATATTTTTAAACAAATAAAAGAAGGATTAACGCCCAAGAATCTCAGATTTAAAGTATCCACTGTATCCAGTCCTAGCAATATACATTACTCATACCTGTATTCAGGTTAAATAAAGAAAAAAGAAGATTGCTTGGGTAAAGATGCAAAAGTTCTAGTAAATAAAATAATTCTTGGAGATTCAAAGTGACCAATGCTCTCTTTCTTCATTTATTTGACAACTGAAATTAATTTGAGGTCACTATAAAATGGCCAAAAGACTTTGGAAGTTCCCACATGATATGTTTCAACTTTAAAGAAATACCTTGATCCAACAATAATTGCTTGGAAGCTGATGTGCTTGTAAAAAATAGGATACTAGAAGGCATAAATTGAACTTCTACTTCCAAGTTGGTCTCAGCAGAGTAAAAAGAACAGGCCAACTTATAAGAAAAAAAGTGAAAAAAATAAAATAAAATAAAGAGTCTTGGGCTGTGCACAACTCTATTGACAGCTCTCTCTATCCAAGTTGAACCAATTATGATTTTTCTTGATGCTGCATGCTGAATTGGCATGCAAAGTAATTGGTAAGCCAAAATGCTATACTAACCGTCTGATAAAATCCATTAATTTTCTAAGAAGCCTGAAGAATCAGCATAGAAACTAACATACTTGGAAGATTTGGTTTCAAGTCCACCGTCAATTGTATGGCAACGAGTGCATTGTCCCCATCTCTTGTGCCCAACACTGCCCTCGAGTCTCCAACATTTCCAATTACAATATCCTGTCCCTGAGGAAATGCAAGTTTCATTTTCTCTCTCTCTCTCTCTATATATATATATATATATATATATACAGATATTTGCTAAAATAAAGGATGATGTAAAACAATGGAAAGAGGTGAATAAGAACCACTTGCAAACATTATGTGGATGGTTACCTGCTTTATCAAGGTGACAGCAGTAGTCCCACTGCAGAAACAATCAATTGTTGGATAGAGTTTCAGCTCTTTATCCATTAACTCGAAAGCCTTCAATAAAGATTGCTTCAGAAAGAGATATATCTTAGGGAGTTTTTCACTTTCATCAGCATCTAATGACTCACCCCATTCATCATCTAAGCTAACAGAAGTAGTTTCTTCAGAATTCATGCTTCCCAGCACACTGCCGTTCTCGTGTAGGTTGTTTTGATTGCTGACAATAGCTTTCCAGTGTGTGCACAGCTTAAGAGGAAGGGAATCTCTCACTTTCTTTGCAACCATATGACCAAATGGACCATGACCATCAAACACACCGCAGAAGATGGTGTCTTCTCTTGAACAGAAATTCTGGCATGATGCATCAGAAGTGGTAATTACTGAAGTAAGAGGGAAAAAAAAAAGTATTGACACGCTAATTGATAATAGCCAATGGAAATGCCAAGTCTATGCAACGGCTAAACCCTTCAGATTTCAGATACCATATTTTTTAATCAAATTACTTTAACGAGATGAAATCTAAAATTGCTTTGCTGATCAAGACTAATCTCTTCTTTTTTCTTCTTTTTTTTTTTTTATCGAAAACAAAGTATTAAATTGTTTTTAAGAAATTACAACCATGGAAAGTACAAAAAACAGAACCATAAAACACTTCCAACAAAAATTTCGGTATAAGAGATGAATACAGAAAGACCGACCCCAACTAAGATCCATTAGATATTAGCACTAAAATTAGACTGATGAAGAACTCCATAAAATTAGACTAAGATACATTAGATATTAGCACTAAAATTAGACTGATCAAGACTAATCTATCTGAATTGCTTGATGATGCAAGAGGCTGCAGTAGTTGCAGCTGTAGTTCCCTCGCAACTACCTACGTTTCTTGCTTCACATTTTTCATATTTGTTTCATACCCCTCCATAAAGACTTCTCCCAAAAATGTTCAAAATGAAATGTGTCATGCAATTGATTCAAGCTTTGTTTCCTGTCTCTGTTTCTGATGCAAAACGGACAGGGCGAAAACTGGGACCATAGTTTAGGAATATTTTTTATTTTCTTTTTATTTCTCTAAATTCTTGTTAGTAGGTATCTAATTTTGTTGAAAGAGTTATAATTAGGATAGTTTCTATTACTTTCCTAGTTGATTAGGCTTTCTTAGCCCTAAGTTTTTTTTCCTATTTATATTCCATTGTACAAAAGGCATTCTCAAACTCTAATTATTGGAATAATATTATCGTGGGTTTTCTATCCCTCGAAGGTGCATCCTCGCGCTGAAGTCTCCGAGGAGACGTGTTAAAGCGTTTGCAAACACGTGCTTCAACACTTCTAAGTAAGCCCTAATGTTAGGGCTTGCATCAGTTTCTCATTCTGATAGTTTGTGGTTGCAGTAGCCTTTATCATTCTACAAGTTCAGCACAATTTCAGAAGTAAAATCCAATAAGTAAATGAAGGATTGACAAGCTGGGTGATCAAATAACACAAAACAACCAATCAAAGCAAAACATGCAGGTGTGCATGTGTGTGTTTTTCAATATAAACAAAAGAAACTATGTGTTATGATGCATTTTTGTTCCCACCAAGTAGAAAACATTGAGTGAGAAGTGCCTTTTCACTAGATTCACACATCAAGTTGGGTGTAAAAAATGGAAGAGGCTTATCAGAGCGCATTTGCAATAAGCATTTTGAAATGTTATGCATTTTGGTAGTGCATATATGAATTGGGCCTCAGCCTGCCTCAGCTTAAAGCCAGGCCTGAAAACAGGTTAAGTGGGTACGCGTCCATGATGCACATCTTATGTGCTTTACATGTGCTAAGTCTGGTGGAATTCTCAGGCACACTTATCCTTACACAGAAAGGTCGCACTTTTGCAAAATAAAAAAATAAAATAAAATAGACATACATATAATATTTCTACTCTATCCATGTTTTGTTTTCGTTGTGCAGTGTTCTGTCCATTGCAAGTCCTTTCTTCGAACAAGTTGTTAGGCTTCATCAGTCAATTTGGGAACCAATGTGTTTAAAAAAAAATAAAAAATAAAAAATAAAAAAAATGGGAACCAATGCATCCCACTTGTTAGTAATGTTTAGGAGTTTGATAAGGATTAAAAACCCTTCCTCAGTTTTGTAACAAACAGAAAAAACTTCTTCACGAAATCTCTCTGTTTACTGCAACATTCATTGGTCTCTCTCTGCAAATAGTTAAAGGGTTAAAAAGCTCGTGATATAGCGGGAGGGTTTTTGGCCAGTTGAAACTTGAAAGTGGCCACAATATCTTGAGGTCGCTTCTCAGTGGTAGGCTTCGCAATGGGCGACCATCCAAGGGGCAGAAGTCATCCTAAGAAAGCGTCATTCATCAGGCCTCTAGGCTGATCATGAGTTAAGCCCACTGACTCTGAACAGAACTTCAGATTTTCTCAGTTCTCACCAAAGCTGGTGCTATGACAAACTCCAAAGTTTTGTTTTTAATTTATTTTTATTTCTTTTATTGTTACGTTGGGGTTCACACTCTCGCACACACCCCCATGTTCCTAATCAGCCGAGATATAACCAGGGAGTTAAAATTTCTAGCTCTTCTTGTTTATACTTTCTGTACTTCCGTGCTTAAATATTTGACCGAAACCCCAAATTGTAGCCTATGAATCAACAATACCCCAATACCCCACTTCATTGTTGTTGAATTGCTAGAGATGGAAATTAACTGATACAGCCCAGAGAATACCAAGAAGATATGGGATCTCAACTACCTTCCAAACATAATGAGGGAAAAAAAAAGGGGCAAAATTGCCTCTAAAACTCGTCACTGTGATACAATCTAGAAAATGGGGTTTAACTTTCTCAGTATCAATAACAATATCACACAGCTGGGCTATTAGAAAAGTAACTAAAAAAACCCATCCAAGCAATCCAGTTTCATATCATTCAGAGACATACACATGAAACCTAGCCATTATTGAAAAGACACCAAAGGTACTTCCAACAGTTCCACCCCCCACACACACAAAGAAAATGATGATCATCCATGATTCAATCATAAACTTCCATGACTTGAAAGTCACCTTCATGATTAATGAAATAAAGCTAAACCATCTGTCTAATCCATGAATCACCCAAATTAAACCCACTAAATTCACCAACTTTTACCAAAAAAAAAAAAAAAGAAAAAGATATTGACTTTTTTGCTTTTTTCTTAAAATTCAACAACATGTCCTTAGAGAAGAAATCCTTCAAGATTGATAGAAACCCAACACATGAGATGACAATCAATAATCAATAATAGCCCATGAAAGCGAAAGCGAAAGCAAATGCAAGAAGAGCAAGAGAGAGACCTCCCAGACAAGCATGGCATCTTGGTTAGTGCCTTTCCTTCCCTGCTGCGTGTGGAGACAGGCGACTTGGCCGGCGCCGTTGAGGAACATCCGACCGGAGATCCGATGGAGCTCCTCCTCTCGGATATCGGGGCTCCGACGGAAATGGCTCTCTCCTCCTCCAATCTCCGCCTCTCTTCTCCTCCCCTTCTTCCATCTCCTCTGCTGCTCCTTTTCTTCTCCTTCTGATTCTGATTTAGCCTCTCCGCAGCACTGAGATGAACATGTTGATGATAGAGACGAACCCATCCTAATCCTATCTCACTACAAACCCTAAAAATCAAATCAAATCGAATGAGATCGATGAGAGAAAAAGAGTGCAGAGAAATCCAGTTGGTGGGAAGAAGACGAATTTTAAGTTGAGATATAGTGTTGGATGTGTGTGTGTGTGTTTTTATTTTAATTTTAGAGTACGTTTAGTTTTGTTGTGTTGTTACTGTCAACGAACAAACTCCAACTGTTTTTTAGGAGTACTAGGAGTAAAAAAGGATGAAAACAAGGAAGAGGGGTATTGTCTAGTGACTAGTAGTCACTTGGACAGCTGTAGGTTGAAAATCTATTTTTCTCTCTTCTATAAATTTGATGATTTTATTGGAAAAATTTTAAAATTCAGTCATTTATCGGGGAAAAGTCGTCACAAATTATGAAGCACTAATGTAGTCCTTTCGAAATTTTTTTATATACTTTTATATTTTTTTTCTGAAAAACGATAGCGACACCATAGACACGCTAGTATGTTGATAATATCTTCCTTCTTCTTCTTAATTCTCCATCTTGTCCTCTCCCAGAGCTTCATATTCTGCATTTTCCTCCCATCCAAGCATCCTCAAAGATGCTGCCTCCTCATCTGGAATAATAACTTCATCCGAATCCGAATTTTGCCCTCCCTCGTCAGCAAATATCTCAGACTGCTTACAGAGATCACCATTGCCAGCAGCAACATGACTACAGGCATCGCCATTGCCAGCAGCAACATGAATACCATTCTCGGTTGACCAGTCCAAGCACTCCAAACCAGGCTTTGATGCTCGAGTATCATCACCCGTGCTGACAGAAGCAGAAATTGCAATGCTCTGCTCATCCGACTTTTTTTTAGGAACAGATGGCTTGGAGGAGCTTGAATCTGGTGTAGCAGTTGAGTGGTTCGCAGCACTCTTCCTCGTTTAATTCTTTAAAGAATTAAAGTAGAGCAGGGCTCTCCTAAGTTGAAACTTAGGATAAAAATTCGTAGGCTCATGCTTGTGGAGCCCACCTTTGGTCCATCCAAATGGACCAAACACATGACCTCCCTAAATTACACATGTCCACCAACTTTCAGTTAAATCCGAATTTATTGGACCGTTGGATCGACTATGTATCGATCCAAATGGACTGTTGACCATTAAACTTTTGGACCCTTATGAAGATGGTAGAAATCACGTTTGAGGCTGTTTTTTTGTAGAGAGGGAGATCCCAGAGAGTCCTTGAAATGCCACCCATCCCCATCTCCATGTGGGTCCCCAGGTGGGCCTCACCACATACTTGAGCTTACCTTATTCTAAGCTTGAGTTTAGGAGAGCTAGCCCATGAAAGAATTCATTCCGCTTTTGAGCTTGTGGGAGTGGCTTTCTATCCATGGAGCTTTGTGTCACCGTGGATGGGGTCAACTTGGGATAAGGAGTGCTGTGAACCCATGTGGCACCCATGGTGACGTTCAGAAAAAAATTTAAAAAAAATATAAAAAAATGACAAGAAGATCTCGTTAGTGTTATACAAATTGTGAGGACCTTTCGAGATAAATGACTGGATTTTGGGATTTTTTGAGTAAAATCCTCTATAAACTTTCTTCTTTATCTAAGAGAGAAGTGGTTTCTTATTTTCTTCCTCCTGCTGCTGCTTCTACCACCCAGAATTAAGGTTATGAGAAATGAGTTTAGCACTCACTTGGGGTCATTTGACGTATTTAATCCAATAAGATTTGTGTTTTCGGGTGGCACCTGCTAAACCCACACAAATACACACTCGGTAAATTTGGAGTGGAATCGAACACAAGACGTAGGAAACGAATGCACACCTTACGTTCATCAAACGACGTCTTATCTCAAAGGTGTTGGTTTTCACCCAACTGCCTAGGGTTCATGCCACCTTCCCTCACCTCACTCAAGGTCTAGTTAACTTTCCTCACTCAAGGGCTCCATCACCTCACCCGAGGTCTACTAACCATAATTATTAATTTTGTACCGTTTCAGCCAAAATGACTAGAAAATTTTTGTTTCGGTCAACTGGCAGAAATGAAATTTCAGTCAAAACTTTTTGTTTTGGATTTTGGTCAATTTCGGCCGACATGGTATTTTACGTGATTAATTTTTTTTCTTTTTATACACATATATACTTTGTGTTTCTTACATTTCCCTAAAATGTAATTCCAAAATTTTTTACTAAAATGGATTAAATCTATATTTATTATTTTATATTCCCTCGAAAATGTAATTCTGAAAAGTTTTAACAAAATCCCGAATTGACTGAAACTTTTCATTTTGGAGGCCGGAACGAAACGAGGTCCGAAACATTATTGACAACTATGTTACTACCCCCCACCCAAGGGCGAGGTCCCGGCCCCATATAGTTGGGTAAAAAAAAGAACAATCTTTGGGGCATGGTACCAAAAAAGAAAAAAAAATCTTTTGGATAATAAATCTTGTTCACTAAAATTTGTAACAGTTTTTTTTTTTTATATTAGCTGGACAAGAACTGCAGGAAATCCGTGAAACTTTGTCCCTGATTGGATCTTTGTAACTTAATTATCCTGGACTAAAGTTACCTATAATTAATTTGTCAAAGAACAAAAAACTGTGGGCTTACAGAGGAGACTCAAGCCATCCAAATGCTACTTTTGTAGGTGGTTTTGTTTGCATGTCACGCTTGTAAATATGAGAAATGGTCTTATGCTAATGACATCCAATATCTTGTGTTGATTACAGATCAAGATTCTCCATTAAGGTCGATTTCCATCTTTTGAGGTGAAACATTTTTTTCTCTATAGACTTGCTCTGAAGTCCTCTAACAACTACGCAACTGTACAAGTTTTTCTCCCATGACATACACACAGTCCTTTTTTTAACCTGTAATTGAAAGTTTTACTTAGAATGATAGAGAATCAAACAAATAAACAATAAACAGGTCCAAGAGCATTGTCCCGAACAGAACTATGAAGCAGAAGATAAAAAAATGGAGAGACCCTGTCCACTCACTACTCACTGCTTTGTCATATGCCAACAACATATATAGTTTCTTTTTCCACACAATGGTCATGCCAACAACATATATATTCTCTTTTTCCCACAGAATGGTCATGTCAACTACACATTTCAACTCAAACAAAAGTAAACATTTGGGGGCAATAATCATGAAAAGTCAGTATGTTGCGCAAGCTGGGGCGGACCTACATATATGCCTTTGGAGCCTCTGCGCCCGTCGGGCCTGCTCTGCTTCCAAAATCCACATAGAAATCCTTGTTCCGCCTTCAAAAGTCATATAAAAATTTTGAGTTTGCCTCCAAAACCTAACTACCTGTTTCGGTCTGCCCTGTCAAATAAAAACCCTGGGTCTACTACTGGGCAACCGTGCTTTCCCTTTCATATAAAATGAGTGTTCAAAAAGTGGCCAACCTGCTCTTGATCTTGTCTAAACATACCTTGTACACTTCACCACTTTTAACTGGATGAATTAGAAAGAATAGAAAGAAAAGAAAAGAAGGAAAGCGAAAAAAAAAAAAAAAAAGAAAGGTCAATGAAGTCTCTAACTGCAATGTCATGGTTATTTTGATCGCTTCGAAGGAAGCTAGCTACGCAGACTTTGCAAGATCCACCTCATCTCCAATGCTTTACAAGTGATTCGAGCAATCAATTGATCCCCGGATTGGTCTATTCACCCAATTTTGCTTGACATGAAAGATTTGTCCGTAAGTTTCGATACTGTTACTTTCATGCATTTAAAAAGGAGGCTTAATGGCATTGCTCATGACCTAATGGCATTGCTCATGACCTCGCCAAAAACTCCTATGGAATGGGTAGTTTTGTGGGTGGATAGGGATCTTCTTGTGTGGTGGGGTGGTTTCTGCTTTGTTGCTCTGTGTTTTTGTCGTCGTTTGTGCTTCTCTTTTCAATGAATCTTTCTTTTTACCAAAAACAAAACTGCAATGTAATGGTTATTTTATTACCAAGGTTTAAACCCTTGTATAGTCTTATTTGCAGTTCACGGCCATGTTCTTCATGTTCCAATATTATGAAATGGCTTGGAAGAAAATCAGCACCTAAGAACAACCCTTTGCTTACTTCGATCATAGTTTTTCACTTCAAGATTCTAAAACAAGAGATGTGTCATGAAGTGAAGGTTCATGGTAGTGACATTGGGCTGATGGGTTCTGTTTGAATGCTTCAAGAATACCAAAACACTTAAATCAGAGAGAAGGGAGCAGAGGAAAGAGGAGATAAAAGGGGTTTGCAGTCTGCACTGGCTACTGCCACTATTCAAGCAACCAAATATTTTTGTTTTGACCACCATCCCTAGTCCCTACTCTTCTTCGTCCTTTAAAATGTTAGGATGGAAAGAAGACAAAAGCACTTCACTGGGATTTCCTCTCCCTCCAATGTGAAAGCTGGCCTTTTTGACCCATAGAGTAGATATCATCTGCACCGTATCCTTGCCCTGCGGATCAGATTCAAATTGATCACTTATGAGCTTAACCATAGGTGGCTCATATATGTGAAAACATTGGATCCTCAAGTGGTCTGTGCAATTTCTAGAGAAACTTGAGCTTATTTATTCTAAACTTGAGCTTAGGAGAGCTGGCCCATCATATATAATAGAGCAAAAACCTACTTATATGACAACAAAAATAGCTAATAATAGTAACAATAGTATACAACATATATATCTACAATGATCTCTCCATTATTTTGCACTTTCTCATTAGGTAAAGGTCTCCACTTTTTAAACTTTATAGAACTAGACGAGTTGCTGTGCTGGTTAGAGACATCAGCACCCACTCATAGGTCTGCGGGTGAGGGTGAGGGTGCATGAGGCCGAGTCTCTGATCAAGAAGACAATAGAGAAAGGAACAGAATTGGCGACTTTATTAAAAATAAATAAAAAATATTTTACAATGAACAGGTGAATTGGCAACTTTATCCCAACGAAATAATCAATCATCACAAACATAAACAGCCCAGGGGGTATTTAGAGGCTTGGCTGGGGGCTTAGGACCAGCCCATGCCCATGAATAAAGGATTCAGGATTCACCTTATCTAACTTGTTTATCTAACTTGTAAAGGACCCACTCCCAGGCCCAGGCCTGGCCTTATTACTGTACCAGACCAGTCCATCTTGTCTGAGCGCCTTTGGCAGCTCAAAGCAAGCCTAATTTATCAGGCCCACATAAAGTGTCACCCTGCTCCAACTCATGGACTTAAAAATACAAATGAGTTGAAAACTGGGCCAGTTTTTGCAGTTCTGAGTTTTAGCTCTAGATGTGGATTACCTTACTGTGTAACTGATTCATTTCAAATGCCAAAACTCAGAAAAATCTAAGTTTAGAGCTATATCCATACTCACCTTCCACATTGCAATCAATCAGTGACCTCAACCCAACTGGTTCCTGCTGTTTTATATATCTGATTGCCCTTCATCAACTGCCTAACCCCCATTGCTGCATCCCACATTCTCCTCTCCATATACATGTTAGCAAGAATTGTGTAGTTCCCAGGGTTCTCAGGTTCCATCTCAAAAAGCCTTTGTGCAGCAACCTCTGCCAAGCTAAGGTTCCCATGCATCCTACAAGCACCAAGCAACGCTCCCCATGTACTCGCCTCGGGTTTAATCGGCATACCCAATACAACTTCATAGGCCTCTTCTAAGTGACCCGCACGACCCAACAGGTCAACCATGCATGCATAATGCTTGGCTGTGATTTTCACATGCCCCAGATCAAACATCCGGCGAAAATACCTTCTGCCTTCTTCCACCAATCCTCCATGGGCACACGCAGTCAGGAGTCCCGCAAAGGTGATGCCGTTTGGCTTAACCTCCATTTTGATCATCTGGGAAAAGACAGAGAGAGCACCATTGGTGTAACCATGAGTGGCACATCCAGTTATCATGGAATTGTATGATACAATGTCTTTTTCTGTAATCTTTTCAAATGCGCGAAGCGCTCTGCCAATGCATCCACATTGCACGTACATGTTAATTACTGCATTCAGGATGCGAACATCTGCCTCGAACCCACATCTGCTAATGCAATCTTCTATCCAAGCACAGAGATGCAAGCTTCCTAATTGAGAAACAGCGGAGATAACACCCAGCATGGTGACCCCATCAGGCTTCATGCCAGCAGCCAGCATCATTTCGAAAACCTTAATTGCCTGGCCAGGCTCTCCATTCTGGGCGTAACCCGAAATCAAGGATGTCCATGCTACCACTTCTCTCTCAGGCATTTGATCAAACAGAAGCCTCGCATTCGCCATATCTCCCTTCCTCGAGTACCCACAGATCATGGTGGTCCAGGAAACAATGTTCCTCACCGGCATTTTGTCGAACAACTGGCGAGCAGCTTCCAGCGCCCCACACCGAGCCAACCCATCAATCATTACGTTCCACGTGACGGCATTTTTCGTGGGCATTTCTTCAAACAGCTCCTGGGCTTGCTCCAAAAGCCCAAATCTACAATATCCAGAAATAATAGCAGTCCAAGACACCACATTTCTCTCCCCCATTTCATCAAACACCTTCTCCGCAGCTTCAATTCTACTGCACTTCATATACATGTCCAGAAGCGCGGTCTGGATGAAAACATCAGATACAAATCCCAATCTCAAAGCATCGGCATGGATCTCTTCTCCTTCAAACAAAGCTTCAACAACTGCACAAGATTTGAGTGCAAAGGGGAAGCTGAAATTACTGGGTCGAACTCCTTGACGCCTCATTCGATCATAAAACAAAATCGATTCTTTAAACCCACCACTGTAAGAGAAACCCCTGATCATACAAGTCCATAAAAACACATTTGGGCTTTCCAGCTGATTGAAAACCAGAGAGGCAAGATGGGGTACCCCAGATGAGAATAGGGTGGTTATGAACTTTGTTGTGAGAGAGTTGTCGTTGGTTTCTTTGTTGAATCCATTCACAAGCATCTGAGCATGGATTTGATTCAGATGCTGTAATGAAGAAGATGATCTTTCCAAGTAGCGATATAAATCGACTCTGGTGATGATTTTTCTTGCAAGTGGTGGAGTATTGAGAACACCCACCTTGCACATGTTTGAATGCAAGTGGGAGAAACAATGCAGATTTGACAAACATCGCCTGTAAATGAAATGAACGGACACAAGATTTTCAATTACAGGGGAAGGATGCAAATGGGCTTTTATTTTATTTTATATTTATGAAAGGGTGATCCGCCCTTTGAATTGGACTAATCCCTTTAGGCGCAAAGGAAGCCGGGTAATTTTTTTGTGGCCTCTGCATCATATTGTAAATTCGAACCCCCAGCCTCTGGAACAGGACCATAATTCTAGGCCAACTGAGCTATCTCTCGGGGTTAAATAAGTAATTGGATTTCATGGGTAAACACAATAATGTTCTTATATGAGTTTTGAGGGCAGGCCCAAAATTTTCATTGGAATTTTGGAGGTGGATCTAGAACTTGGACCTACCTTTCATTAGTATAGCCCATTCGATAGTCTTTTCATCTCATGATCTGGTATTAGGTCCAATTTTATACTCGCTTAACCTTCACTCATCATTGACTTGAATCTAAAAAATATCTATGATTAAGATGGCATTAAACAAGAAGGCTGGTAAACTAAGGCGTAGGATAATTTGATATGGTTGATTTTTTATCCCCCTTGTCCATGAGGCGACCTTTCAATTTTTCCTGATTCCATTAGTAAACTTGCATGTAAATAGGTACCACGAGTTGAGCCACATGTAAGCTATATGCAACACGCTCGTACGTAAACATTTTCCTTATATATGGTAGATATATCTATTCTTCTCTATATTATAATTAAAGAATAAAGCTGAAATACTTTTCAAGAAAATTAGAATAATAAATTAAATAGCCTGAGTTATGGTTGTATAATGTATTATAAAAAGTCTGTAATTGTGAAAATAAATTTTGTTATTTTAACAACACATTTTATAATGCAGTCCAATATCAAAATATTTAATGAGATAAGCAAAAGATGAATGATGAAAGCTATCTTCTCACTTAGGCAATTGATGAAAGATATTGAGCAAAGAGGAAAAATCTGCATATAGTCGTCATCGATTTAGAAAAAACCTACGATAGGGTACCTAGAGACTTAATTTGGTGACTTTTAATTAGAATGAATGTTCCAAGAGGCTCATATTGAAATCATTAAAGACTTGTATGAATGAGTAGTAATGAGTGTGTGAACTACTTGTGGAGAGTAATGATAGTTCCCAGTGACCATAGGTTTGCATCAGGATTAGCCATAAGCCCTTATATATTTATATTGATTATGAATAAGTTAACTACTCATATTCAAGAAAATGTACATTATTGTATATTATTTGCATATGATAGAAAGTTGGTAGATGAATCAAGAGATGGTGTGAAAACAAAACTTGAGAGATAAAAGGAGACTTTAGAATCCAAAGGCTTTAAAATAAGTCGTACAAAGACGGAATATATGGATTGTAGCTTTAAATGACATATAAAAATGACTGAAACTACTATGAGAATTGAAGACCATAAGATACCACAAAGTGATTCTTTCCATTATCTCGTCTCTATAATTAGTAAGAATGAGGAGATGGATGAAGATGTCAAACATATGATAAAAGTAGGATGGTTGAAGTGGAGACTTGCTTCTGGAGTGTTTTGTGACCGACATATGCCAAAAAATTGAAGAAATTTTTTTAGGACGTCAATTAGGCCAACTATGACCTATGGAGCAAAATATTGGCCAATCAGGAAGCAACATATGCACAAAATGATTATAAAAGAGATGAGAATGTTGAGGTGGATGTGTGACACAATGTTGAGGTGGATGTGTGACACAATTAGGATGAATAAAGTTAGAAATGAGCGCTTTCAAGATATTAGGTGTTGCAATGGTCGATGATAACATTAGAGAAACCCGTTTGATTTGAACATGTCCAGCGTGGGTCTGCAGCATCGCCGGTAATAAATAGTCTGGCTATGAAAGTTGATTACCCACCAAGGGGACGGGGTAGGCCGAAAAGGACGTAAATAGATGTAATAAAGATAGATATGAAGAAGTGTAACTTATCTAATGGTTAAGCTCAAGATATATAGGAATGGAAAAATAAAATTCGTGTAGCCGACCATAACAAAATAGGGACAAGGTTTTAATGATGAACGCCCAAACTAAGGAAAGAACCTTTAAAGTTAGTTTGTTGCATCACCACCCATGCTCCTCTACTTTGCTCCCGTACGTATTCTCGATCTGCACTATTTTTTGCTACTCCTACTTTGCACCCGCACATGTTCTCCGCACTATTTTTTGCCTGCAAGCAAAAGATAATTTTAGTAGGTTTTGGGGGGGGGGGGGGGGGGGGGGGGGGCGGGGGGGGCACGGAATCACTACCCTTGCTCCTACTTTGCTCACTACCCTTGCTCCTACTTTGCTCCTGCACATGTTCTGTGCACTAATTTTTTGCCTACGCATGTTCTATGCACTTTTTTATTTTTATTTTTCCTTAACCCCAACCAAGGGGTTTGAGACCATAAGAGCCCATAAAAGAGCCCATGCACATATATGTGAAAAAAAGCCCGCACCGTAGGAAAGTGATCTCACACACATAGTAAGAGAAGCCCACACAAATATAAAGAGAAGCCTATACACGTAAAAATAGTAGCATATTTAGGATAATATGTGAGCAGCCGGGTGATATGTGTAGAGTTGTTAACCAACTAAGCAACCACTTGTTCTCATTGGAGGGCACAACGTAAACAGCCGTGCTACACACCCCGGGGCAGACCCCGGGTTGTAGCACGACTCCCCATGGGAGCCGTTGGATCCCATGGGAGCCTGGGATCCAACATGGGATCCAACGACTCCCATGGGGAGTCGTGCTACAACCCGGGGTCTGCCCTGGGGTGTGTAGACTTTTTGCAACGTAAAAGGAGCAAGGCATAGAGAGGATTTTCCTTTGGAAGGTGACAATAAAATAAAAAATTGTAGGACCATTATAAAACAAATAAATAAGATTTTCAACTACATGTTCAGGGCCTTGGCCTCCTCCACCCCTAGTACTGTTTTTGCTCGTGACAGAGTGAGTTGTAGATTAGACATGTCGCGTAGACACAAAATCATTTTTTAGGCCCTAGAAACTTGCATGCCCACCCCTTCATAGCTATTGGTCTAGCATATCAACTTATTTATTTAATTTTGTGTATTCTCAGGTGGGAGGGTGGACAGTTGGTTATGGGGGTCTGAGGTCTGTAACAGTAAGAGGATCAGGCCATGAGGTTCCCAACTTTGCACCTAAGCGTTCTAGGCATCTCATCAAGCATTTCTTAGCCAATTAAAAGTTGCCATCTTGCCCCTTCTGACTCTCCAACCATTTACTTATTTGTACAATTTTGTTATTATAATGGCATTTATGCTGATTATAACTGATTTGATTATTGATGTAGATCTAACCCCACTAATTCAGAATTGATATTAGCACATGTTAAGACACAACACTTCAGAATTTCAGTACATGGGTTTTCTATGGAATCCATTTTCCATTAAAGGTGCTTTCCATGTAATCTGCCTCAAGAAAACTGAGTTTCTTGAGTTCTCAGCAACCTCTTGTTGTGTTTTCATGCATTTTGACTAATTTATAACATGATTTGAATACAAGGAAGTCAGAAGCGAACAAAGGAAACATATTTCATCATAACATGAATGGCTTTTAAAAATACATCACAATATACATCAATCAGGATGAGCCAGGGAAAATGATTTTCATGGAATCATGATCAGGTTGCAAGTGCAATATCCAGAGTCTTAACTCATGTATTTTGATGATCATAATCAAACTTTTTACAAAATGAGACAATCCAAAATGACAATAGCATGAGGCACTACATGCCATGATTAGTGATGCAACAATCTTCCACATTGCAAACAAGACCTGCTTGCATTAGAATGCATGATAATACCATTTTCTTTTAGGAAAATAGAATAAGAAAAACATGCTATTTGACGCTCGATTTTGAAAATTCACATTTGATCTTCATTTATAACCACCCTAAGTATTCAATTCTTATGTATTTTAATACAAACAAATAAGCCCATAATATCTTTTTGCCTAATATTATAATAGGCCAATTCATTTGCATGGAGTTGGATTCCTCCGTGTTAGAGAAAAAGATATTTCTATAAGTGCTAAAATTGAAAGACTAAAGGTTACTATTTATACATAGCTATCAAATAATCTCAGACTTAATGAAAAATAAATTAAAAGGTGATGGGAAATGGTTTACTAGGGTGATTGCTTCATTAATTTCTCATAATAATAGAGATTACTTGATAGCCATATGTAAATATTCACATTTATTTCTTTGATTTTTGCTACTTTTTAAAATATATTTTGTAGAATATATAAAAATCCAATTTCATGCAAACAAACATGCCATTAAAGATACTGTTGTGGGATTTTTTATATTTCTTCCCTCTCTCTCTTATAACCCTTCTTATAGGTTGGTATTCCTTTCTCGCCTTATTTGAACTACTAGGATAATGGCTGGATATTAATTCCTCATCTTACCTTAATTCAATTTCCAGTAAGTGGGTGTTTATTTCTATGGTCATTTTTGTATATTCAACTTTAGTCTTCATCTTTACCACTTATGGAATTAATTCCTACGTTTTCAATTTGCATGTATTCTTAACAAACAAACATCCCAGCTGATATGGAGTTAGTTGAATGTAATTGGATTGGTATGTGAACTCAGCTCATGGCAAGAGAGTTCCAAAATGCTTTTCAGTTGGGCCTTTGGGATCATCATTAGTGAAGGTAACCTGATCCAAATAAGAAAGAGGCAAAGGGGAAAGAGGGGCAAAGGGGATCGCAGGTCTTACAACTAAGTCTTCTTTTAACAATAAATGGCCTTGCAAAATGCAGAGTCTTACATTTGATGCATCAAAAGAGATGCTTATAAAAGTGGGATATGTTATTTATCCTCCCTTTACACGCAACTTGTGGGGTAGGATGCTCCCTTTAATCACCAGGGATGTTCAAGGACCAGGCTGAACCTTTTTAATCCCTCCACATTCAGTTATTGGGCCTTTTCCTGAGACTTGTGCATCGTCCAAGCCCATTTTTGTGTCAAAATATATCAGAGCAGTCAGAGCCAAAATGGATTAATTAGTCCAATTTAGTAATCACTGGATCAAAAAATGAGCCCATGAACTGCCATATTAAAAGGAGGCACCAATGTTACACCTCCCCAGGTGCCTTTTCCCCTTCCCAGTATTATGCTAACTATAAATTCTATGCGTGCATGAGGCCTCTATCAGCAACTCACATTGGCTTTTGCTTCTAACCAAAGAGATGCCATAGTTTTTCCCCAGCTAGCACTCCTCAAACATACCGGGACAAGTCTTATTGCCTATAAATTCATGTTTCTCACGCACCATCATCATATCTTCTTAAATACAAAATAGAAGGAGAGTCAGTGAGAGAGAGAGAGAGAGGATGGGGCAGTCCATGAAGAAGTTGGCAGGTTTGTCTTCATTCCTCAATTTCTCCTTCATTATTTGGTGGGATTTTTATTAGACAGCCAGTTTCTAAAGTGAAACCTTTTGAGTTTATGTTCCACTATTATTACTACTACTATGCATGATCATTCCATCAACCAATATGAATTATTTGAATTTAGTGGAGTTCCTCTGAATTTGATTAATTTTTATTTGTTGCTAGAGAAGAGCAATTTGATTAATTCTACACAAAAGATGAATGAAAGCGGGGAAAAATCATAACAATGGCAATAAAACAAGGGACGGTGTGGAAAAAATAATAATAACAATAGCAATAGATCAAAGAAGGTGGGGATGCAAATGGGGCCGATCCGGGGCGGATCCATGGTGGGTCTAGACTAAGATCCGTCTCAAGAGACTCGAACTCAGATCCATAAAGCTAGTTCCGACATGGAACCTTTGTGGTGTATTTGGATCCAAATCAACATGCTCATATCCAAATCCGGACCCAAATTTCTTCCATAACCAAAAGAAAATTTCATACTTGCTTTATTTAAAACCGGAGACTTCGGGTACTCTGGTAGTCGAATGAATACCCATTTGTAGCCCTAAAAGAAGCGTGTGGGAATTGGCTCTAATTCCATGGGATTGAGTTTTTGGTAAATCTGAATTGCTTTTGGCACTATGCCTAGGACCCATCTCGTAACATGGAATTGAATTCTTAAGAACTCTAAGGAATACATTTGTAGAAATGGCTGAAGTTAAAGAAATAAAGATGAATATTCATAAATGGTTACCAAATCCCTTTAATGGAGAATGAATTGAGTGGAGATAGCAAATGAGTACCCAATTATTGCACTAGTAAATCATTTATCATTTTCTATCAAGAGGAGATTATTCGATAACTATTTGTGATAATCACTTTATCTTCTTCAATTCAGGCCACTTTTAGAGATTCAATTTTCATTAAACAAACAAGGGCCCATGCAAACTGACCAATTGGGAATGTATGGGCTTTCAAAACTTAAAAAGTTGTAGGCTCAACTATGGACCCAACCTACGTCTTACGCTTCCAGTACATGCCTCTTTTGTAGATAATAACAAATCTTCCAAAGAAAGAAATAAATTTAAGAAAAAAGGATATCAATTATAATATATTAAAGCATAGGGTTTTGGATTCCATTTTAACTAAATTCCTTTCAATTTTGACTTTCTTTATGGAGCCTCGGTAAAAGGCTAAAAATGTATAGGTTGTGAGATTTATGGGTTGTCTTTTTAAATAACGTCTAACCCAACCATTGTACCACACAATGCTAATATGTAATAATTTATCAAGAAAATATCAAAAGTAGTCAGATGGAGCGGGGACCTCGGCCACATATGGTCCATGCCCGTGCTTACAACTAGTTATTGTTCTAGTCTTTAATATGTTGAGAACTTAAGATTAGGATGCATGACAGCTCTTTCTATTTTCGGTTGCAGGGAAAGACGACGAGAAGAAAAGGAAGGATATGATTGACGAGGTCATAAAGAAACTGCACAAGAGGATTGAAGATAAAATGAACCTCAAGCCAGATAAAACGATCAGCAGGGGCGAGTTCTACCATGAGATTTCCATGGCTGTCCAGTAAAGTGATTCTATCCTATCCATCATGCTTTATATTGAAACCATTTCGAAGCATCTGAGTGAAGATGAGTTGACTCGACACTGAGTCAAAAGAATGAATCTCATATTTTTTGGAGAAGATTTCAAGAAAGTATAAAAATTTTGGCTCATTTCCAAAAAAGCGCGAAAAAATTTAAATATTTCAAAAAAGTAAAAAAAGAAAAAATCACAATTCTTTCAACCAAGTCTCTTCTCCATAAAAAACAAAATACCAAAAATTACAAAAATAGCCTTCCCTTATGAAAAAATTATCTTTTATTAACCTTTTTCCTCAAAAAAACCAACCGTTTTGATATGATGAAGTGAGCCCCACTAGGTCATTTGAGTTGGACTTGATTGTTTCTCTTAAATATGATTTATTAAATGGAGAATTGGAAAAAAAAATGATACAAGGGTATTTTTGATATTTTTAGTTTTTTTTTTTTGCCAATGAGTACTTTGATTGAAAGAAATATATATGGAGAATTCTTTATACTTTTGAAATATTTAAATTTTCGTATTCTTTTTTTGAAAATAAGGCAAAATTTTATAATTTTTTTAAATCTTCCTTCTCTTTTAAGTGAAACCCACCTTGCTTGATCTATTGACTCGGGGATTCCTCGGATCGATTCCATTCTTAAACAACAATGATTACAAAATATAATAGCTAGAGTATGCTTCTTTTATCTCATTGAGCCGGTCCTATAGGATAATGAAACTGAAAGAGGAGTTGAAGCATTTTGTAACACATGCAACTTAGATGCACTTTGGAGCAGACCAACTCAACACATCACAACTCACAAGGGGGGCATTTGTTCACAAGCAAAAGCAAGCAAAAATAATTCTTCTTATATTAACTCTTAATCTAAGTTCTGGTGTGGAGTTTTTAACTTTAATCCTTTTTCTAATTAATGTTTTCTATGATTCATGCATTGACAGGGAAATGAATGAATCTGAATCTGGCTTCCAGCTAAAATGTCCCACAGAGGACGACCTAAAACAAGCGTTTGATGTAAATCTCTCTCTCTCTCTCTCTCTCTATATATATATATATATATATATATATATAATTGGTCACCAATCTGAAAGCGGTATTTCCAACATTAGGACAAAGCATTAGTACTGCAAGGCAAAGATTCTTTGCCGCTTACCCATTGGTGAATGCGAACCCTTAGACATGTACTTTTTTTCATTGACACTTATTTCAATTTGACACTAACAAAACTTATAGTGGTCAGCGAACTTGTTAAAGCATATTTGCACTTAGAACCATTTCTTTCCAAGACTTACAGATCATTCATTAAGATTACTTGAACGGAGTATATTTAGCAGATATGCACTATCTTATTATCTTGCTCTGCACAAAACGTTTTTTTGAAGATTTGAAGCATTACATTGTATATATACAGATCATACTATGCACTATCTTAGTGTGTATATATATATATATATATATTTTTTTTATATGTTTTGGTTTTAGTTCGATCAACGCTATTACGTTGTAGAACATTAGATTAATAGATTGAACCTTTTTAATTGTTATCAATAGATTGAATCTTACCGACGTACATAATATTTTCTTCGTAGACTGCTTATGGATTTATTTTGGTTATTGTCAACTGGCCATAGATTGATGAGACAAGGCACAGTGATGATGCGGTACATATACAACACTTGTATATGACAATCTTCAGAACACTTATTGTTGCCGTTTTTGTTTTTACATAGCAAGTAGGGGTGTACACGGATTGGATTGGTGCGGATTAGGCCAAATTCGTCACCAATCCACTACCTACGGATTGATGCAAACATTTAAAAATTCAAAGGCCTCATCAGTGAACTAGATAATTATGCAAAAAAATAAATACAAACCTCATTTCATCATCAATAAAATAGAAAACTATCCCATCATAAAATAAATAAATAAATAGAGCACTACCCTTTTAAAGGGGAATACCAACTCGTGTGAAATTACTATCTGTAGCATAACTTACTACAAGATTATTTCAAAAGGACAACAAGCTTCAGGAAACACTTTTAGAAGTAGTCATCCATCCCATGGCTTGCCGAATTCACATTTACTTTGCCTATAGACATCTTTTAAGTGTGGCTTCGGTACTTGAAAAGAACGGCTCCTTATACAAGTGGGGTAAATAGCAACAGTTCTCACTTGTCAGTCAAGGGATCAACTTTGGGCAGGGATGCATCTTCCCCCATGCGAGGTCTCTTCACTCACCCGAGGTCTTCTTTCCTCACTCGAGGGTTCTCTTACCTTACCCGAGGCCTCCTTCCCTCACCCGACGGCTCCTCCTTAGCTGGGGTGCCAGAAAAAAAGTGTGGATTCAGCGACCAGGAACCTTCATTTTCGGTATAATACAGTAATGAGAATTAACAGGGAGAGAGGCACATATATATTGCAAAAAAGCAAGTACCTTAGACTTCAAAATCTTCAAAATCATAATAAATTTTGGTAAAACTTTTTTGTGACAATTTTCTGTCCCAAACTTAGAATTGGCATATCTTCACAAAAATATCAATAAGAATGCTCATCTGAGTTGAGTATGATATGTCATGCAGAAACACCATCTCAACGACCGGTACCCTGTACCCAAGGAAGAGTTCGAGAAAATCATGAAGGACTTGGCCTCCAAGATGGGAGCAAAGGGAATGGGAGATATACTGCTTTACATCTATGGTTTTCCAATATCTGCAACCCTTATTAAGCAAGCTGTGTTCCCAGAGATTGTATCAGATGATGTTTTCATTCCACTCATAACTGCGGCGAGTGTATTTATTTTCGCTAAGACGAAAAAGCTGTGAAAGCCCTTATTCATTCCCAGTTACTGTAAACCCCCTTCTTTGTATATTTTGAGATAATGCATCCATATCAGAAGTATGGATAATAATGAAAAATTACTGTTGAATATTGTTTGTTCTCTCATATTAGTTACAAGAGGAAAAAAAAAAAAAAAAAAACACAACGGCTGTTCATCTAAAAAAGAACCTAGTGTGGATGCTCCGGAGAAAAAGAAATATTTACCAAAAGCCATGGTTAAGGCTATGATGCATTTGTTTTATTTTTAATGGCAACATGACCAAAACCTACAACCTACAACCTACAACCTACATAATTAGGATTGTCTCAAAAGGCTTATATTAACAAAGTTTTTGAGAGATTTCAGATGAAAGACTGTTCACCTGATGTAGCACCTATTGTTAAGGTTGATAAGTTCTTTCAAGATTAGTAGCTAAGAAATGATTTAGAATTGGAATAGATGAAAAAAGTTCCTTATACATATATGGCTGGAAGTTTGATGTATGCTCAGGTCTGTGTAAGATTAGACATTGGATTTGCAGTTGGAATGTTAGGCCAATATCAAAGTAATCCAAACATGGATTACTGGAGGGATGGAAATAAGGTAATGCACTATTTGCAAGGCACCAAAGATTACATGCTTACATACAAACGAATAGATTATCTAGAAGTGATCGAATATTCAGATTTAGATTTTGCAGGATGCCTTGACTCTAGAAAATCTACGTTGGGACATGTATTTATTCTTGAATGTGCTATTTTGTGGAGAAGTGTAAAACAAGCATTGACCGCTTCTTCTATTATGGAAGTAGAGTTTATAGTATGCTATGAAGCTATTTCACAGGCTCTATAGTTGAGAAATTTTATCACAAGGCTTAAATTTGTAGACTCTATTTCTAAGCCATTGAGAGTTTATTGTGATAACTTCACTGCAATTTTCTTCTCTAAAAACAAGAGTGGGAGTGCAAACAAACACATTTGACATCAAGTATCTTGTTAGAGAACGTGCTTAGGAACATCAGGTGACTGTTGAGAAAATAAGCACTGAGTTGATAATTGCAGATCCTATGACAAAAGGGCTACCGCCCAATTTATACAAAAAACATGTGGAGCATATGGGACTCGTTAACTTATTAAGTGCTTAATTTTTTATATACATTTAAGAGACAATTTAGTTTAGTAATTGCAATTACATTTTGATGTTTCCTGGTATGTCTGTCATCTTATAATTTGTATACATAAAGGCCAAATGAATATTTGATTTATAGATTATTTACTGCCATAATTTGTAATTTGAAACTCTTTACTTGAACATGTAGTCTCTTGATAACGTTGGAAGGGAACAAAATTGACTTTAATGTTTGTGTCAATTTGGGCCAAGTGGGAGATTGTAAGACATTTCTCATTTAGAGACATATGAGCCCAGTTTATGTGGCCCGATATGCCCATTAAGCCTCTTAACAATTATGGAACATCCCTAACCTATCTATAGTCATCAAGTTAAAATAATATTGGGAATAAATGCCCATTCTCTCGATTACAATAATACTCTCTTTGATGGGAAGAGCGTGTGAGAAGTTTTCCTTGAGAGGGTCCCTAATCTAGCAAGAAGAAGCTTGTGATTCCATCAACATCATATGTAAATAAGTCTTGGATAGATTAGAAGGCTGGGCTTTTCTCTTCAACAAGATTCAAACTTTCAGTGATCTTCTAAAGTTAGAAAAGAAATCAATCTAATCACCATGATAGAAGGTAAGTTATTTGTATTCCGCATTAAAACACTGATATTTTGACAACAACACTTTCAAATATCAAGTGTAGTTGCCCATCCACATGACATAGCACTTGGGCCCACCTTTATTACCAACAACCAGACCACTATTAATAAAATACTGGAAAAAGGAGTCTCAGTTACACATGGTCACAAACTAAGGTGGTGTCATGGAGTAAAAGAACACTAGAGAATATGATTTGAGAACTCAATTTCATAAGACAATCCCTACCAAGTCATTACTCGCAGACTTCTATAATAAATAAATTTAAGAAATTTAAGCCAAGAAAAAGAGGATCCGCAGTTGGTGCAAGGAATAAATGGAATTAGGATAACAAGTTGGTGATTTTCCTCTGTTTTACACTCTGTAACTTCCCCCATAGTTGAGTTCAGCTACTATTTGGACAGATAACTGGCTATTCAACAGTCATATAGTTGAGTTCTTCTCTAACATTTCTTTCAACCCAGATGATCCTATGAATGCCAATATTTCTGAGGGATCATGGATTTTTCCTCCTGGCTTCAACTTGGAAGTCCAGATGTTTTTAAAGAATTGTTGTAGGCAACCCCCTATCATGTATTCCTCCCTTAATCAACTCTACCGAGCTGCTACTAACTCCGGCCTGTTGCCACTCAAGACTGCTTGGGATGCCATCAGATCAAGAGGTTTGAAATAGCCTTGGGCCCCTCTGGTATGGAGTTCTCTAATGCTGCCAAAAATATCTTGCTTTAGTTGGAAACTCTTTCGTAGAAGGCTTCCCACTTCTGATTGGGCTCAGATGAGAGGAATCAGTTTTACTTATGCTTTCCTGTTGTGCTTAAGAAATTCAGACAATAGCCCTCACGTTCTTTTTCGATGCTCCATTGCCATTGACGTTTGAAAGCTCGTTCTTTCTATGGGTCGTTTGAACCTCCATCTCAACCCATCAGCTACAAGTCTATGGACTAGCCTATATTATGGAGCAGATCCTAAAACCATGAAAGGCATTGGAGCTATTTTCCTTTCCACTTGTTTCTCCATCTGGAAGATGAGATGCATACGGTTCTTCTCCAATATCAAACTAGCTCCCTCACAAATCTTTAATTCTATCATGGCGGACATATTCTTCTATCCCAAGAGGATGAAGGGAACCTCCTCCAGTCATATCTTAAGAAGCTTCTATAGCTCTCTCAACATCCAAGAATGACCTTTTGATTTGTCTTTTGTTTTTCTTTGTTCCTTCTCTTCCTCTTCTCTGTTGTTTAGCGGTGGTCTTCTTTTGGCCCTCTTTGGTTTGTATCCTTTTGGGGGTTTTTTTGAACCCCCGTTTTCTTAATGAAATTCTTAAGAGTGTCTTCCCCCATAGGAATTTAATTAGCAAAAAAAAAAAATATCTTCCCCCATAGGAATTCTATTTTGTATTTTTTCTCTAATAAGTGTGTCTTTTACAATTATATCTCTTTGTTTTCCTTTTAATGTAATGCCTTCTCTTAGCAAAAAAAAAAAAAAAAAAAAACAGAGTTCGAGTGTTGGGACTTTGCTCTATGCCAGAAGCAAAAGAATATAAATCAGAGACTAAAGTGCATATTTCATTTTTTATCAATGTTACAGAAAAGTTACCCATCACCCAAAAAAAAGAAGTAACAGAAAGGGCATCACAGTTGAGATCCAACTAGTACCAAAAAATTTAGCTCCATTACCGTCACCTTTTTTTAGATCAACTCCATAAATCTATTCCAACTTCAGAAAAAAAATAATGAGAGACCTCCCTCTCTAGGAGAAGCAACCAGATATTTCTCATGATTCTTGAGGGCTCCTTTTATGTGGCTACTTGAAATTTTCTGAAGGTTTTGCGCGCAAAGATAATTGGTGGTCAAGAAATCAAGAATCTAGAGAAATTTATGTACAACTGCGTAATTAAAGGCAGTTGATCTGAGTCCTAATCCCCCTGTGGAAATTTGGAAAACTATCTTGAATGAGATTTATGAAAAGTATAAGCCGTTGATCTCCCTTCAATATCTTGCATGCCATCATCTTTTGCTGGTGATGATGAGAGTCCATCACTGTCACCCACCTGCAATGCATAGTCCTTTTTTATGGAAAGGATGGTGGGATTGTGAACCTAAAAAAGTATCAGCCGTGCTACAGACCCCGGATTTGTGCCCGGGGTCTGTAGACTTTTTCAAAAAGTATAAGCCTTTGATCTCTCTTGATATCTTACATGATCATCTTTTGTTGGTGATGACCATCCATCTTATAGAGTCCGCCAAGGGAGGATTCTTAATTTTTATTCGTGAAACAAAAAAATAAAATCATGAAATCATTGTGGAAATGTAAGAAGCAGGACTATGCCCGGCTTGATCGCAAGATTGCTACTGGCTCATGGTGGTATCATAGAAATTTGGAAATTTTCATGTAACTTTGTTAAAAGAAAATAAAAGGAATTGAAGAGAGAATATTTTAGATTCAAACATTCAAACCAAACCTCATCCCTAGCCATCTATTCCTGCCATCTTTAGTTCCTTTTCTTTGTTCTCTTCTTTCATAAAAAAAAACTTCTAGTTAGTGATGATATTGACTTATCTATGGCCTGAGACCAAGCCTGAAATCAAGGTAAAGTGCATAAAATTATTCAAGTCATTATGTGACTTATTTATGGTTTTTTATTTTTAAAGCACCTGTGGTGTTTGTCTTGTGCACACAATTTTACGCTGACCTCAAGAAGCTTAAAACCAAATCCAATTTTAAGACCCTCCTAAATGGAAGAGATATTATTGGTTGGTCCCCTGTAGATTTATGCAAATCGTTTGAAATGACCAAGTAGTTGGAATGCTCCATCCTAGTGAGAATGCTTTGGCCAGTGGAGTTTATCATAATCATTTGCATTGGGAAAAAGATGCAGATCATTGCAAAAATGCAAGGAAGTGTTAAGTTTCATGTAATGAAGCCAACAAACAAATTCACCACCATGCAAATTTGTCCAAATATATTACATATATGAGTGTAATCTTGTTTTTTTAATACAGTGATAGTCATTCTACTAGCTCCAGGAAGAAGCTTGCTCTAGGATGGAGACCAGCTTCTTTGAGAGTCATCCCTATCTGTTCAAAACCATAAACTTTTCTTGGGAAGTTGGATATCAGTCTGTAGCTTCCAATTCCGGGTAAATCCAATGAGTCGATGTAGCGATATATGGACTCAATCTTGTCAGTTGGAAGGAAACTTTGCTCTCTCCTTTCACCGTTGGGAAATCGAATTTGTATCTGTAAAACGCCAAGGTTCACAAAACAATCAGAGTTGGCTGATAGTTGATGCTAGTGAAGAACTCATCAATTCATCAATCTATAAGAACAAGGGTTATTTTACCTGGGTATGGGTAAGCCCAGATTGTTGTCTATCTTTCCCTAGAGTGGTGAGCTTTTGAGTCTCCTTGTTAGTTTCTTTCACTTTACCTCCTCCTCCTGACTGCTTTGTTTTTGTTAGTGGAGGAGGGTTCTTGTTTGGTTTCTCATGGTTTGCCTGCAGCTGCTGCTTCTGCTTCTGCTTCTGCTTTTGTTGTGGTTCACTCATGGCTGACTCCCGGCGAACTCTGTCCTTTTCCTGGAAATGATCAAACTTTGTTCAGCTTTAACTGACTTGGTTAAGAGGTGGGTGGAAGTGTGAGTGTGGAATTGTGTATTACTACTACTAGTAGTAGGTAGGCTGGCCGGCACCTTATGGGGGCATTCGTTTAGAGGAATTTCTTGCGGGAATTTATGTGTCAGGAATTTCTAATAGCAATATGACTTGATATCCTGAGAGCATTTGAAATTTTCCGTGTTTGATTTCTAGAATTCTAAAATTCCAACCTTTTAAAATGTATCTTTCAGGCCTCTCCAACTTTCCAAATTCTAATTCTCAATGCTAGGGCACACTGGTGGATTTAGGAAACCTTTTGGAAAATTAAGAATTCTCACCAACATATATTCCATAAATTTCGGCAAACACACAGGTCCTTAATTACCTTGTCCAAGTGAAGCGCTGCAAAGTATGCAGCATCTTGTTCCTCGCGCAGCTGGCGGTTGGCTTTCATCATTTCGCGGTCTTGGGAAGCTGTTTTGAAGGCTAATCCCTGTTCTTCAGTTATCCTCTGCAGAATCTCCACCAGCTCTGCAGGGGAGACTGGCCCTTCCACCTACACACACTAGAGAAACTTTACTCTTTGTCTTAGCAGGAGTACATGAGAGATAAGAAAGTTAGGATTGAAGAAGTTTAGGAACTAGATACAAATCTTTATAATCAACCGTAATAACTTTCATTGAGAATAATTTAGCTATTTATAGAGTACAATAAAGATCATAAACAAATTAACATCATAACTCATTATAACATATCCAACCTTCTTAACATAAATATGATCTGACCTGTTGGATGACAGCCATGTTGCTCCCAGAAGCAGGAGCCACAATGGCACAGAAGGGGAAGCTTGCGGCCTTGAGTAGCGCAGCCAGCTGCACCCCTTCTCCTCTATCGGCCATCGCGGCCCAGGAAATGAAGTTGGCGTCGAGGAACTGCACCACCAACTCCGAGCAGAGGGTGTTGCGGCAGAAGGAAGCAGTGTAGGGGTGGTCAGGTGAGTGCAGGTAGATGAACACAAACTTGGACTCCTCCTCAGCCATCTTCAATGCTTGAGCAAACGGACAGGCATAGAAGAAAGGATGGGCAATGCCATACTGCTGTTGGAAGCTCCTGAGGAAGGCCAGCTCCTCCTCCTGCTCCCGGTAATGACTGTGTTCGATCATCACCGTCGAATCTTGGTCATGATCATGCTGATGAAACATATGTTGGTCTCTTCTTCCTCCTCCACCACCCATGAGCGACATGGCTCTGGAGACACTTCCTATAATGCTGGATGGGAGGTTGACGATCCTGCGGTATAAGCCATTGAATGAAGAAGAAGGACCAATTGATCTTGCATTCTCTCTTGCTGCCCACATCCTTGCCAATGAAGATGAGAGGTCTAGCTCAGGATGAAAATGGATAATTAATTAACTAACAGGGTGGTTGGGTGGAGTTGATCTTTCTCTCCTGCTCAACTTTGATTTTATATGCCTCAAAATCAGAATAGATTGTTTATTCTAAGATCAGTGTTTCCTGGAGGAAACAGTCTTCTGGAGCACATGGTGGTTGCCATATGGTCTGATTTGATTTGGGTCATCTTCAGCAATGGAAGAGAATCTACCTATATGCCTATATCAATCAGTAAATTCGGTGATGAGGTTTGGAACAACTTTAGCTTTTGGCATCAGTTAAAGAAGAATAACAACAATGGAACAAATGGGGTTAAGCACAGATTCCTTCTCCCTAAAAAAGAATGTCCATCTTGGAGAGTGTGGATCCCCCCACAAGCTTCCCCACGCCTATTGATAATCTGAAATGAATGTCATCCCGTCCAGTGTCATATCCTTCAATCTTAATTAATTAAGAGTTGGTCTTACCGCAAGATTGAGCGTATTACTAAAAAATTGATTAACACAATCTTAGACATTATGAACCATTTAAAAACTTTATCAATCATGTACTCAATCTTACGTTGAGACCAACTTCTATTGAAGTAGGATTTGAGGATATGTCATGGGAGAGGCCCCACAGTGGATTTAACATAACCTATTTATGGGAAGCGTGTGGAAGACAATCAGGGGATCCGGACTCCCAACATTGGATACCCTTTAAAAAGGAAAAGCAGGGACAGTGAAATGTGAGTGCATAAAAGTAAAGCATTTGCATTACCTTTTTGACTAATCAGTCGAGGGTTGACATAGAATCACTCTTGTTCCCTTTGCCAGAGCTACATATGCTGTTTTTCTTTGTCACTCTTACTTTTATACTACTACTACTACTACAAGTAGATGAAAACCCATCTCACCAGAGACGCTTAGAAATCATCTTGATCCCTCTAATTCATTTGTTTGAATGGCCATTATATATCTGATGAGAGTGGTTTCTGAAAATGTTCATGGAAATGGGAAGATGATTTTATCCAATAATTTACGTGGGACAAAGTAGAGGCCTACAATGGAGAGTTCTGAACTTTGAAGTGCACCCAGAAACAATCACAGTTGATGTTCATTTTATTATTATTATCATTATTATTTTGAGCTGAACCACATATGCTACCCAAGTCCTATAAAAAGAAAAAGAAAATTACGAATATCCTTTAATTTACTATTTAAAAAAAAAAAAAGAACGCAAGTAGCAACCTCGACGGTTGACTCACTTTCACAATCCAGGCTCAGCCAAATCACCCTAGCCCATCTAGCACAACATTATTTCACCTATCTCAACTTAGCCCAAATTTTCGAGCCTAGGCCAAGCCCGAGTCAACTCAGACACGATCATTACTGAGTTGAACCAGTCAAACGCGGCCAAGTCCTACTTGGAGAGCTGAAGCTAGGGCTTATGGTTGCCAAACTTTTTGGCGCTCTCCTAAAAATGTCTCAAGACGTGGGATGGGAGATCAAAAGGCCCTTTTAATTGAACTCTATTTCATGACCACAATAGTGGCAATGACAACATGAGGGGGGCTATAGAAAGAATCTCCTCAAAACTGCAATTTCATCAGATGGGTTTGTGGGTTTTCTTTTGCGGTTCTTCGTCAACGAATGAGAGTTAGGGGCAGCTGGAGCGCAGAGGGGGAAAAGATTACACTAGAGACTATCATCAACTTCTGTCATGACAAGAGATTCTAATACAAAAGTAGAAGATAGCAGAGGATAAAATTCGGAAGAGGAAGGAGAAGATAAGCTGAAGAAAATGAAAGACAGGAGCCAAAAATGAGCACCCAAGTCCAGACTGGCCAAGTCACCCGAATCCTACCAAGTCCAGCCTGATATTAGATATTGCATTGAACACATTAGATGGAAATGGACTTGCGGGAAAATATTCACCTGTGGAACAAGGGATGTAGGAAAAACAACCGGTGCCTTTGCAAAAGCCCCCAAGGGTTTAATTCGGGAGAGGGAGCGGTTACCACCTCATGGAGGGTCAGGATTGGAATTCCCGCATCCCATTGCTCACAGCTGAAAACTCCCCAAATTATGAGATCTCAGTGCAACAATGTCAGTAAAGAGAGGATTAAATAACTGGATCTGATTCACCAGCATTTAGTATAAGTCAAGAATAACATTACATAGAAGCGCATTATGCGTAACAGGAGAAAAGCTGATGCCAAAGAAAAATTTCATTTCTGCAAGGCGCCTATTAGAATCCATCTGCAGAAAGCGCAATGCACAACCTTCAGCCGAAAATGCGCCAATAATCAAATAGATAATAGTCAAATAAATCACCTCCTAAGAGGATCATAAATGCCTGTACAAAGAAAACAATTGAAAACTTCATCCTTAAGAGTTCTCCAATCTCTCCTCAGTGCCACAACTTACTGCAGAAACCATAGCGCAGTCTCTTGCTGGATACAATATCCAAAAATGAATCAACCAGCTGGCCAGCCAAGCTACTTGGGTCATCAATCAGAGTTTGAATGAAGGTATATACCACTCTGCGCTCCTTCTCAGTCGACCTCAAGCTGAACCATGTGAGGAATTTCATTCTGAATTCCTTTTCAATGTGACCCACGCATTCCAACCACCTGATAATCTTCACACAGTACTCGTAGCTTCCATCCAAGCAACCAGACCCACCCGTGAATCGCAATGGCGATCCATTAATCAATGTGCTGTCACAGTCATAAAGTTCTTCATTCACACTCGGTGTCCTTTTCCTGTGCAACTCTGTCCAGGATTCCACAGCAGGAACTTCTTTGATGGGCCGAACTGCCCAATTCTGAGAGTCACCACTACCATTAGATCCTGCCCGACCATTCTTCTCCATTTCCTGAGGCGAATTTGTATCATCTTCAGCCTCAATGACCCGCTCTGAACTGCATCCAATATCTTCATCTCTTGAGGATTCTAATGGAGTAACCTCTGCATTCAGATCTGGCACCGACTCAACATTTAGATCAAGTCCGCGTGGAAGTGATGGAGGTTGGTCTTCAACAGTTTCAGGTCTCATGGCAACATTCCCACCACAACATTCCTCCACATCTTCACTGCAAAACCCATCAGAGCAACCTTGCTCTTGAGCCCAAGCAAGACGCAGGATCTTGCCAAGGTCTCGGACCTTGAAACCAGATGACCCAACGGTTGAGATCTTGGGCTCACTCTTGGCACTGGATGAGCTGCCTTCAACACCAAAGTTCTCATTCTTGTGATCTGCAGCCATACTTGTGTCAGCATTCTTGTGTATTATTTCTACACTTTTGGTGAAACACTTGGCCTCAGAGTGACCCAAGTCACCTGTCTCTGTGAATGAGATGATGCGGAAAGTATACTCAGTGCACGGTTGCAGATTTGATATTAGTATCCTTCTCTGGGTTTTCAGAAATACAGAAATGGGTTCCTTTGAGTATGGCCCTTCTCGGCTCTTGCAATACCACAGCTTGTAACCCTTTATATTATCAGTTGATACCAAACATGTATCTTTCAATACAATTACCAATGATGAGGATGTCGCATCTTCGAATTGGATCCTGCAGGCAGCAGGAAGTGAATCCTCTGCATGCAACAGAAATAAAGAAACATTTTTATTCTTTGAGTGACGAGAATTGGGAAGGAAAAAGTGCCTGGCTGTCATCTACACTCACCTCTGAGATTTGGGTTGGTATGAGAAGGATCAGAAAGCCATGTGTCTGCCTTTTCAATTGCAACAGAGCAGAGTTTCTGCACATCACCAGCAACTGACAGCCTGCTGACAATTCCACGGGCCATCTTGGCCGAAAATCCATTTACAGGGCCCACCTCAGTTTCAAGTTTGGCCTTGGCATCTCCTACGATGTCATGCAGTTCCTTAAACCTTGAAGTCCCATCCAGGAGCCTGTAACTCAAAGAAATGCGATAGCAGAGAACATCGACACGCCTAGCATCCTTGGCTATTATTAGCTGCTTCTTCCAACATCTGCAAGAATTCACACACAGCAGTAAAGTCAGACCAAAGAGAACTTGTGATCAAATGTCACAGTCAAAACAAGGAAGAGATCTAACCATCCAGATCAGGTGAGGTCAGTAACTGATCTTTATTTGGCCTGTTATTCAGATAAGGCTAAAAGGACTGGTTATAGAGACAAAAACAGGGTACTCTCAGGCCTCTTGCCATCACTATTAATTGAGAGAACTGACACTCTTTGAAAGAGATAAAAGGCCAGTTCAGACTACATCAGGATTATTTTCCTAGCCTATCATGGGTTCACACTGGTCCGGTCAGCACACGCCCTTCGACGGAGGACCCAAACTTGCGACATCTATTTAGAGTGCCTAGAACTAAGGGCCTCAAATGTCTGTGCTTAACCACCATAGGATAATACATTATAATTGAATCACACCACACCTCAAAGCTCAAACTCATTATGGGATTGTTTGACACTCGTTCATGAAATTTCTGAAGAAGTTTCTATCGAAGGAGTGAAGGGTGTCAAGGATGGAGATTGACAAGTGCAGGAAAAATTAATGGCCCGTTTCGATCTTCACCTTTTGATCTTTAACCCTTCACCACTTATAATAGCCCCTTTCCTAGAAATCTGTAGGAAAGTGCCAAATGAGCCTTGTAGTAGTAGAAATGCACAAGAATCCCTACTTACCCAATTATGCCTGAGACTTTACCACAAGAAGCACAACAGTAACTTCCATCAAGCTGCATCAATTGCCCAAGATTGACAACGCCCACCTTTTGGCGATGGAGCGCACACTCAATATGGCAAGATAGCCCACAAGAGTCCCGTTCATTGGTTTCAGAAGTGCATACTAGCCAAAGGCTTGGGTCCTTATTGTCATCAAATAAGTGACAGATGCAACAAGAGCACCTCTTACAGAATGTGTCATCTGAGGTCAGAATGGCTCTACATGCAGAGTTTTTACATATCCAAGTATTAGGGCTCCCAGCATCTTGAGACAATTCTAGAGCTGAAGGAAGACGAATAGGAGAATCCACCTTCCGCAGCTGCTTCCTAGATGAAACCTGATTACTTGTGCCAGAAGTAATTTTTCTCGTCTCATGGTTCTTGCAGCCTTTCGTACTTGTCTTGAGAAGCTGCTCAGTCATCTTAGACTTTGATAAGCCTGAGTACTTCCTTTCTTTCTCAAAACATGTACGAAGGAGCTCCTTCTTTGGACAGGGTTTGAAATCCTCTTGGTTGATTTCTAGACCTTTCGAAATATCATCTGTATGCACAATCGTTTCTGGGATGCTCACTGCAACAGAAGATTTAGCACTGTAAGCAGAATACTTCAAGTAGACGTGAACTGTCCAGGTGCATCAATGCATTACATTGTAAAATCGGAAGGATGAAAAACTATGCCTACAATTAAAGGAATAAAAGTAATAAAAAGAAAAGAAAAGAAGGAAAAGAAGGGTAACAATCAAGATAAAAGCCTCCCAGTCATGTCTGACTATTTTCTCAGGGTTTGCACAATATTAGTAGTTCCCCATGTAATATTGTGTCACTCACTCTGTTCTTCTACCTCAATTCCTAAAAATTTAGCACCATAGACCCTTTTTCCCTTTTCTAGAGCAGCCATTTTTGTTTTCTTGACTCCATAGTTGATGGACGGCTGCCTGTCCAATTTGTGAGTACTGAGTACTGTTCTTCATCTTCAGGTCATAGAGCAGTCATCTTGTGAATACTGTTCTTCCGCCTGGCATTATTTAGTGCCACACTCTCACTTAAGAAAATAGTGTCATTCTTCACTAGTTTGACCCAGGTCTTGAATGGCGTCCCTCCTCTCCTAGTACCTTCCACAAGAGACTATTCATTTGTCTCATAAGGCAGTTTCTAGCCATCAGTTAATATGCCCAAACACTCAATTGCAGTTACCTGAGAACTGCTTCTAATGCACTCGTTTCTAATTCTATCCTTTTTAGCAACACCTAGAACACAATTTGCTTAGGGACATTCTATTGATTATAATTTATTCTTAGAAACACCTCTATTGATTATAATTTACTTAGGTGGTGGTCATAGTAGTCGTAATGACATTCAGAGGTAGAAAAGAAAAGTAAATTGAAGATTATGAGAGCTTTGTTGTTGAGAAGATAACAGTGACCTTTGACTTGGAAAACTAAGGGATGAAATGTTTGTGACTAGGATGGTCATTGAGACCATAATAAGTGAGGAATGAGGGCAATATATATATATATATATATATATATATACATATATTGAATGATCAGGATTGTATAAGGGCCTGTTTGGCATCATTGTGGGAATGCTTCATTTTGAGAACGAATGAAGAAAAACCTTGTTTGGTAGGCATTTTCTATCCTTGTCTGCACATCGATAGATCTCTCCTATCTCTCTCTCTCTAGATTCTTTTTTTATTTGTATAACCCTCTCTCTAGACTTCCTCTCACAAAATGCCTGCCAAGCAAGTTTTTCTTCATTCATTTTCATAATGAAACATTCCCTAAATGATGCCAAATAGAACCTAATATACCTTGAGGATAGTAACATTAGCATTAGTCAAGGATGTAAATACATTGTAATTTACCTCATGAAAGAGGAAAATGATTTGATACTTCATATCCATTCTCACAATGAGAACCAACATCCATTCCACAAAACATTTGTTTTTCAAGATTGAAGAGAATTTTACAAGACAACGATTAGACCAAGCTATAACCTATGAATCAGAATGTTGGTCGAACAAGAAGTAACACATGCACAAAATGAGTATAATAGAAGAGATGAGAACGCTGAGATAGATGTGTAGTAAAATTGAAGATAAAATCAGAAATGAGTGCTCTCGAGAGCATTTAGGAGTACCATCAATAGATGAAAAAATAAAAGAAACTCGTTTGGGATTGTTTAGAAATGTCCAACGTAGGCCAGCAACAGCGCTAGCGAGGGAAAGTTTTTCACTACAAGTTGATGCTTTACTAAAGGAAAGAGGTGGGCCAAAGAGGACGTGGATGGAAGATGTAATTTGAAGAAGTACAACCTATCCGAGGATTTTTCTCAAGATAGATCAAAATGGAGAAACAAAATTCATATAGCTAACCCCAACATATTTGCAAGGCTTTGATGAGGATGATCTCTTATCCTTTATTTTTCTCAATTGTATGGGTATTTTCATAGTATCAGGACAGAACCACACTTGATATCAGAGAACTTTCTTAATCACTAAAACTGAAGTTCATGCATACAATTACTGTGTGGCTTGATCTGATTGTATGGCCCACCCAACACAACCCAATCAAGCTCAGAATGGGGATAACCTTGTCCACCTAATTATTAGGAAGATTTTGGAGATTTTTTTGAGAAATTTCAGCTGTTCTTGGTCAAAGTTGTCCCTTTGTCGTTTTGGCAGAAAATCTAAACAGTTTTCGTCTCATCCATGATCCATGTATCTTGTTTGTTCATTGCTATTTTCAAGTGATTCTTGGGGATATTTCATTTTTCTTACCTTCTATCATCAGAAAAAGGCTGATCAACGAACCATCAATGTTTGATTGGTCATTTGACTCATCCAGATGGTGATGGGTGGGGAAGCTTGACCTGTGCTCTTGTGATTACTTTTTCATAACCCTTAGATCTGAATGTTTTCTGTCTCATCTGAGATTTCTATAAGCATAATCAATCTCACAATTATTTAAGCATTTTACCAAGTTCAATGCCAAAAGCATTAGTCAAAAGTTTCTATATAGAAACAATATTTGTAACAAGTAGTTTTGATGGTTGATTGGTCACAATTTCTTCATTGAAATGGGATGGCAACAAACAAAAAATTAAAGAGGAAGAAAAGGAAAGGTACATATACTATAGAATCATTCCAATTTCTTCATTCAACTAACCATTTGTGCAACATTATCATAAATTGCAATTCAAGTGGATCAATCAAACCTTGCATGTAATAATGTGTGTATGTCTGATGGAGATGGTCGAGCAAGGCATTCGTAATGCACGATTAGGAAAACAAAACAAAACAAAACAAAACAAAAACACAAACAAAAAAAAAAAAAAAAAAACAAACAAAAGAAAAAAAAAAGAGAACCACCCCTTTATCACAGGAGAGAGACCAACAGACACAACCACTCTAGGTTCAAGTTTCAATACTCCCCCCAAAATCAACGCCATACTTTTGAACCCTAACCTTTCTCCACAAAGCCTAATCCATCCCCCTCCCTCCTTCACACATGCGCACACAATTTGACCACTCCTTTTCTCCTTTACCTTCCCACAGAAAAGCACTGTAATTTTCTGTCCCCTTTGGATGCACATACTAGCAACATATTTATGTAAAGATATCCTCAATGACACTATCATAGAATTAAACCATAATTCTACTCATTGTTATATTTTGAGATGTCTATTATATTAATAGTATTTGTGATGCAGGCCAGACTAATGGGCCACACCCAAAGGTCAATACTTGAAGGCCTAATAGAGTGGAAGAGCTCCTAAATAGTTTCTCAAGCAACACCTTCCTATTTTGCAAAGTTTCTAGAGGATTTCTTAGATATTTTTCTGATTTTAGTAGTTACCATGATCTCTCTTAGATATTTTTCTGATTTTAGTAGTTACCATGATCTCTCTCTCTCTCTCTCTCTCTCTCTCTCTCTCTCTCTCTCTCTCTCTCTCTCTCAGATATCAGAATTCATCTCCTCAGCTCAAGCTGATGGAGGAATCCCATCTGTCCGCCCGCACATGTGGGGCCCATTGGTGGGGACCCCCGCGCCCCCCCCCCCGGCGTGCCCCGAATTTCACATGGGCCCAGGGTTTGGATAGATCCGAATGGACTAGACCGTTGGATCGACTGCACACCCCATTCGAATGGACTGAACTTGTGGGCCCTAGATGATAAGGTTAGGATGATCTGATTGGGATGATTTTTTTTGTCCATAGGAGGGGGCACACACAGATCTTCAAATTCCCCTAGCCCCCTCCCCATGTGGGCCCCACAACCTTGAGATGATGGATTCCTCCGTCAGCTCCATATATGTATGTATAGTGTGTGTGTGGGTTTGATGCTGCAATGGTGTGAATGGATTCTTGTGAACCCAATCAAACCAATGTCATATGTTTGAGAATCACATGGTAAGGGAACCACCTAAATGGGTAGAATGAAATCTCAATCCATTTCAATTATCCTAGGTATGGATCAAAATAGCGGCCGCTACGGTCGGGCTTCACCGCTACGCTAAATGACATTTAGCGCCGTTCACATCCGTAGCGGCCACTATGGTCTGCTACAACCGCTATACCCACTACTGGGCCGCTACGGAGTGTGAAAATTTCCTACTTATAAAAAATTTCAAAATGTATAATCATGCTTATTTCTTTTCTTTTTCTTTCCAAATAACATTTTTACGCAACTTTTCTACACTTTAATGCTTAAAAAAACACCAAAAAGCACATGATCTCGTCGAATTACAGTAGATATGGCGAGTTCCTCTCTAGGTACATCCTATTAGACACCCCCTTTGGTAGAGGTATTCTTTTCTCTAGTTACTCTTAAGTCTTAAATTTTGACTTCATGACAGTTTTTTATTATGAGCCTTCCATTAGTTTCTAAGTTAGCATAACTAAGCAACATGAATACATGAATATATGTGAAAAAAATGATCATTAATATTATTTTCTATTTATACAGCGATACAGGACCTCATACAATGAGGGGACCGCTACGCCCTCTTACCTTAGTTATTTTTACAAAAAATGCATATTTTCTCTCATTTTCCAATATTCTAGATTTTCTACAAATTTTTTTCAGATTTTTTTGACGATTTTTTCAAATCACACCGCTACGCCGCTACGTAACCCCGCTACATAGCGTTTTGGCGGAGGGCCGCTACGCCTGCCGCTACCATTATTTTCATCCTTGATCCTAGGGGTTTAATGCATACAACACTTACTAGCAATAATTGAAATTAAGTAGGGTCCTCATTCGTAAGGCTAAACGTCTCCAATAGGGAGATTTGCCACATACCGACCATTCATATAGTCAGCTACAGATCACATCCACCTAGGTAGGCCATCTAGCGTTGATGTGATGCTGAAGTTGGTGTGATGGGTACCTGTGTGCCCAATGGACCAATGTCATAGGTTTGAGAAACATGTGGTGGGGGAACCACATGATGGGTTTCACCACATTCCAATCATCCTAGAGGTTTGATCTATACAATTTCAGATTTTTTTGACGATTTTTTCAAATCACACCGCTACGCCGCTACATAACCCCGCTACGTAGCGTTTTGGCGGAGGGCCGCTACGCCTGCCGCTACCGTTATTTTCATCCTTGATCCTAGGGGTTTAATGCATACAACACTTACTAGCAATAATTGAAAATAAGTCATCCTAGAGGTTTGATCCATACAACAATGGGGACATTTGGCACATACCACCTATTCATGTAGTCCCCTACCCATTCCATCCACCTAGATAGGTCATCTACACATGCACGCACGCATGCAAACACACTAAAATGATGGAATGAGCGAGAAATATTCAATTCATGAAACAAAGGAAAGTCCATTTCCAAATGAAACTATCACAAGGAAAAGCAGACCATAACTTTATCGCACTCTTATCATCTTTATCCATTAATCTCTTGTCAAAAGAAGAACTTAAGCATTCCTTTTTCTTTTATTTTTTTTATTTTTTTTATTAGAAAATCCTTTCTCAAAAATTTACATTAATTCAAGCCTAAAAAGGAGGACCCCAATCTTCCATACCAGTGGCAAGCAAAGAGGACAATGATCTGATATTGGTCTGGCAAAAGCACGTTGAACACAATCAGGAAAAAGATCCGTCCAGTCAGTGGACACTAGAAACCGATACAGACAACTCATAACCAGATCCATCTCCATATTAGACCATGTAAACTCAGCTCTTCTCAAAGGCAGATCCACAAGATCATGGTTTCTAATCCAATCACTATAATCCAGCACTGCAGAATTAATCGCACAACCTCCTTTCTTTTAAGATAGAAACCTGACCACATTGAAATCCCTTCCCAACACTAAAGGACACTTCCACAAGCCTACCACCAGAGTAAGCTCCACCAAAAAATCCACCTTATCATTGGTTGAAGAGGGCCCATAGACATATGTAGCTACCCATTCCGTAATACAATAAGCATCCTTCAATTGAACAAAAAAAGAATATCTACCTACAAACTCATCCAACTTTTGGCAATAAGCCGCATTCCAAACTTATAGAATCCCCCCCTTAAGCACCTATAGAAAGACACATAGCAAAATGACTTTTTCAACTATAAGGACAAATATATCTGATAGTCTGAGCATAAATAATCTCTATCTTAAACTCCTAAAGAAAAAGGCATTCCACCTTATACAAATGAACCGCACCTTTCAACACCACTCTCCTTGATATAGACGTCCCAAGATAAATCTTCATAATCCCAATAATTTCACACCCATTTGCAAATTTATCCCAATAATTCCACTAGCTAGATGATCATAATTGACAAAGACAGCCAATCTATCTAACTCCATTTCTGCTTTAGATTTCTTTCTGATTTTTCGGACTCCCTTACTCCTACCCTTATCCTCCTCCAACATGTCATGAATAAAACTCCTCAAACTCCCCTAAACGGTCTTCCAACGAAATACCCAAAACTAGGGCTATTTCAATCACTTTTCTTTGACAATAACATTGGTCTCATCCTCTTCACAATCATAATTGGATTGGTCCACTGCAAGAGCCTCAAAATTATCTTCCAAGTCCACCTTCACCAGGGCTTCGTCCTCAACCAAGGATCACAATAGTAGTCGTAGTGAGCGAAGTGGCCAAAACGCTACATAACAGGCGATGTGCAATGGTTGTGGCGCTACTTTGAGACATAGCATCGTGAGTTTTTTAAATGGTAAAAAAATTCAAATCTTGTATAGCAGCCAATCTTGTGTTTTTTTTAGTAATTTGGATATAAGGGTCGAGGCAACTTTAGAAAAAGCTACTAAGAAAAAACAGAAAAAAAAAAAAATGTGTTTTAAATTAAAATTGATTGGCTCTACCTACCATGTTTTAGACCATGGCGACGTTATTTTCAAAATAGCATAGTGGCCTCAACCACCACGGCTGATAATGCGCCCACTGCATAGTTTTGAACCATGTTACCAACAGTGGGGATCTTCTAGAAATCCGCCAAAACATCAACGGGGATGAGGAACTACATGGAGCTAGTGGTTCCTCCCTTGATTTGAGAAGTCAGTCAATGCCTAGGTTTCCTTTGCCAGCAGCGAACTAGACTTCTGAATGATACATCGATCTTTTTTTTTTTTTTTGTAATATTTCTTAACAGGGGCAGAAAGGCCTGCCTGTAACTTCCCAAAGACGCCTTTAATAGATGGATTGCATAAAACCTCTCTTGCCTAAACTGGAGTGCGATGAAAAGAGGGAAACTTGCCCTCATTTTGCACTGAAGTCATCGTCTTCTCCATGACAACAGCAAGATAAACCTCTACATCCTTTTTTTTTACCTTCGCTCATTATTCACAGACACCGTTTCCAAACCACCAACAAAGAAATTTCCCAAGGTAGGAATTTGAGATTTAAAAAACAAATCTCTTGAAAAGCCACTTATAATCAATGGATCAAGCTCTGCAAGATTCACCTCTTAATTTTCAGGTGTCATTCACCCCCAACGACAAGAATCTGGCACCCCCACCTTTCCACAGCCCTTACATCTGTCCACCACGCTGAGGGACATAGGAAATCTGACACTTCGACCTCCAAAGGAAGAGACCTCCAAAGGAAGAGTTTCCAGCAAATGTCATTAAAGATCACACAAAACGAGTAACATTACCTATCAAATCCTCTGCTTGTTTTATGCTTCATCACCTATCTCCATTGTTACAACCCAAGCATTCATCGAGGCACTCATGGAAAAAATAGCGGCCACTACGCTAAATGGTATTTAGCACCGCTCTCAATCGTAGTGGACCGTTACAGAGTGTGAATGGAGTGTGACTGACAACTATGTTCCAAAAAATTTTAAAATACATAGTAAGGTTTAGTTCTTTTCTTCTTCTCTCCAACCAACATTTTTTTTTTTTTTTTTTTTATGAAGAATGACGATATATTGCTCAAAAGGAACTGTACAATATAAGATAAATATAATGACTCAAAAAACCCCACAACAACGGGGATGAGCAACCAAAAGGCGAAAGAGGAAACGGATTAAACCCCAAAAAATGGGCATGACCCCATAACAAAAAGGGCAATAGTACCTGAAAGAGCTAACAAACCAATTACATGGACACAATCAAGGAAGGTTTTACATGGACACAGTCTTCTTCTCTCCAAGCAACATTTCTTCGCAACTCTTCTACCCTTTTACGCTTAAAAAAATAAAAAATAAAAATAAATAAAAATAAAAACCAACAAGATTTTGCAAGATTTGCACTCCATTCAGTTTTGGCCAAATTTCTTAGTATTTCTTTCTAAAAACTTTGCATTCTAAACCCCCAATCAATCTTCCATTCAATCTCTGGATAGCCAGATTTGCACTCCATTCAGTTTTAAACCGAACAAATCCAAAACCTCACCCCTCCCGTTATTTTTGTCCTTTTGCAAGAAAGCCTCAAATACTAGACCTGCCTCCCAAAATACAGCAACTAAATCCTTATTCGTCGTCACCGGAGAGAGATTAGTTACAAATGAAAACCAGCAATCCTTAATCCATCCTAGATTCCTAGACATTCTATAACCTTCATAAGATCTTCAAAACTAATTTTTAGATAGGCTCCTTTTTATAACTGATTCTGAGATGAATTCATTTTCAAAATTGATTTTGAGATGGGTTCCTTGCCATTTTTGGAGAAAAAATCAGTCCTTTATTATCAAGATGATTGGTGATACATCTGTGTTTGAGTGCACAAGGGATGGTAATGATTAAATGAAGGAAAAATAAGGCAGAAAAGGTAAAGGGGAGCGAGGGGAGTTATAGTGGCAGTAAAGCAATTAAATTATAGCTTGCTCTAAAGGGGAATGGAGCGAGAAAAAGGAGGGACGGCGAAGTTAAAAACCTCACATGGGTCACAACTCACGATATCACAATCTATGGTCAATGTCGTCATTTCACAACCCTTCGGACTTCAGGCATCTCTCTTTGGCAAAAGTTTAAATAACTATCATTAATTGGTAATTATTAGGTTTCTACATAATTTTTTGGTAGTTATATATGTATACAGGTATACCATTCAAAAAAAGAAAAAATATGTATACAAGTATTTTAACTATGTCAAGTAAATTATATGAGCATTTGAATCTCATTTCGAGGCTAGGTCTAGGCTCTTTATTAGGGAGTAACCTAGACCCACATCAAAACCAGGTTCAGATATAAGTTCTCCAAATCATGGCTCAAAATTGTGGTTGTGGTGGCTGTCGCAGTCAATCTCAAATGAAACCCTTAGCAATTAACCATTAACCTATACGTGGGACCAAAAAGAATAATAAAATGTACCAGATAGAAAAGCTCCTCAACTACACCTATGATCTGCACCACCACCGTCACACCTTATTGACTATTTGCAAGAATCATGACCCGCAATACTCATTACCCACCTTAACTAGCAAATGTGCCCTTGTACAAGTTTTAAACATCCTACTTACCAAGCCCATAATTTCATTTTTTTTCCTCACTTTTCAATGTAAAGAAAATGTTAGAGAGCAATGCAAACAATGATAAGTGTCGTTAATTTAGAAATGTTCTAAAAAGCATTAGGACAAGCATATCCATTTCAGAAAAAAAAAAAAAAAAAAAACATATCCATGTGTCCTATATTCCAAAAGTGCATAGTCGTATCTCAATCCTTATATCCATGACCACATCCATATTTGTAATTGTATCCAGAAAGCATAACCTGCCATACATCTGGAAGACCATTGGCACCACAACAAAATGAGATCCAACAAAAGTTGCACATTGGTTTCTGTCCAACCATATCCTTGTTGTTCATTTGTTGCCCCCATCAGCCCAACTATCTAAGTCTGCCATTCCAGACCCCTATGTCCCGGCCATATTCACGAACCATTGCATCATGATCACATGGTTGGATTCAAAATCCAATTGCCAACTTAATCTCCCTCAGTTTACAATCACCGGCACTGCCATCTGCATGTACATCTCAAAATACTTTTTTGTCCAAAATAATCTGCAATCATAATCCTAAATATGTATTTTGAGTTGCATTGTTCAATATCAAAATCTACCAAAAACTACAAAATCAACATTGAAGGGGAAAAAATCACATTCCATCAAAGACATTTAAAATCTTAACACATCAAAAGCACAGAGTCATTGATCAAAACTAGAAATCTTCCAAGAATTCATGGAACAAACAAAGTGAATTTAGATCATAATGTTATGAAAGCCAAAAGTTCATTCATTACAACAAGAAAATTCCCCAAATCAATGTATAAACGAGCTAAATATCCCCCTCTATGGCATCTAGATAGACTATAAAGACCACATTTGTTGAGCGGAAACTCAAGAATCATCAACCAAAGTTCAAGAAAAACATAAGTTGAGACCTTCTCCAACAAAGTAGTTCGACTTACGACTTACTATCAGTGTAAACCAGCATCTTAAGCAAGTCAAATCTAAGAAGCTTCTTCAATAACATGGTTATCTTTCCCTCGGTCAAGAAAATTAACTCGTTCTTTTTTCTTTTTTTTGGTCTAGAACTCAAAAAAAAAAAAAAAAAGAGAAAGAAAGAAATAAAAAAGAACTCCATCAAAAGCCTTATCCAACAGCATTTTACAACTCAGCCAAGTGAACTTAGACTTAGGCATCATCAAGTTAGGTTGGGTCAAACTCAGCCAAGTCCCACCTACATGTTGTGGATGGCCTAAACCTTGGACATGTTTGACAGATGTTTGGAGGCTGTATAGGACAAACATGTCATTACACATTTTCCCAAAGGAGGGCGCAGCTTTATTCATTGAGTCTGGATCCTATGAGTCTCTTCACTCGAAATCATGAGCCGTAGTGGAACTCTACAGTGGAGCCCAGCTATTGAAAGCCAAGCCACTCAAATTGAACACCCTCATTGTGTATGGAATTCCTGAATTTCTTAAAATTGTACGCTAACAAGAGCTAGCCCACCATTAGATTGAGAATAAGATGAACAACATCATTAAAAATATGAATCGTAATGCATAAGATTGTTTTAATTACATTATTCATCTTATAGTCAACCTAATGGTAGGGCTGACTCTTATTGAGTAAAACTTTCCCTTTCATCCCAAAGCACCCATACACGGTGAGGGTGTTCATTTTGAGCGGCTCAGATTTTCAATAAGTGATCCCCATTGTGAAGTTTACTGCTTTAAGTCAGGATTTCAGTCTGACTCTAAGGATTTCTCCAAGTTTCATGTTTTAAGAAAGGAAAAAGGAGGGCCCTGTTTTATGTCATTAGCTTCTATTATGACATGCTGGCTTTTCATACTAGGAAAAGAGATAAAAGTGGAAGACTTTTCTGGCATTGTGTACAATCAATACTTTAAGCTCCACTGCCTCTGCTGCTATAAAACTAAATAGACTCTTAAAGATCCTATAAACCAATATGGATAAGAAAAATGGGGCTTGACCCCAACTCTGCTCAACCCAACCCAGGTCAAGTTGGGGGCCAAGTGCAATTTTTGAAACATCGCTATCCCAATGCCCAACTTAAATTCTTCAATCATCAAGGTGAGGATTCCAACCTGAATTCTTGTTGGAGAACCCCAAAAGAATCTTTCCATCAGAAGATTTCTTCTATTCTAAGAGTCTTTGAACAGAGATTTTTAACTTGAGAAGAAGAAACGCCATTGACGGCATGTAATGCAAAGAAACTGTCACAAACTTGATCGAATTTGCAACTGTAAGAGTAGAGAGAAGAAGAAATTTTGGTACGTTTTTACTCCCATTAGAAGAAATGGTTGAGAAAGAAGGCACCCTATCATATTTTTTTTATTATTTTTTTTTTTTTATGAATGGAAACTTTCATTAAAAGAGAGAAAAAAATAGATAAAAGCAAGTGTCACCGCAGAACATCATCATCAAAGCTTTATCCCAACTATATTGGGTCGACTACACAGATTCTCTTTTCTCCATTAGTATCTATCTTAAGCCAAAACCTTAAATAAGTTACACTTCTTCATATCTATTTTTACTATTTTCATCAACGTCCTCTTTGGCCTACCCCTTCCCCCTTGGTGGGCCATCAACCTTCATAGCCAAACCTTTTCTTACTGGCACCATTGCTGGCCAATATTGGATATGCCCAAACCATTTCAAACGGGTTTATCTAATTTTATCTCCTATTGTCGCTACCCTAAATGCTCTCGAAAGCGCTCATTTCTAATTTTATCCTTCCTAGTTTTACCCCACACACTCCTCAGCATTCTCATCTATGCTACATCCATTTTGTGCATATGTTGTTTCTTGATTGGCCAACATTATGCTCCATAGGTAATAGCTGGTCTAATCGCTGTCCTATATAAAATTTTCCCTCCAATCTTGTTGTCATTCGTCCGTCACAAAGCACTGTAGAAGCAAGTCTCCACTTCAACCATCCTGCTTTTATCCTATGTTCGACATCTTCGTCAATCTCATCATCCTTACTAATTATAGAGCCAAGGTAGTGGAAAGAATCACTTTGTGGTATCTTATGGTCTTCAATTCTCACAGTAGTTTCAGCTCTTTCTATACGCCCACTGAAGTGACAGTCCATATATTCTGTCTTTGTACGGCTTATTTTAAAGCCTTGGAATTCTAAAGCCTCCCACCATCTCTCACATTTTGCATTCACACCATCTCTTGATTCATCTACCAACACAATATCATCTACAAATAACATGCACCAAGGTACCTCTTCTTGAATAAGGGCTCAGGGCTGACCCCTGATGCAAACATATGGTCAGTGGGAACTCCCATGTCTCTCCACCAGTAGTTTTCACACTCGTTACTGCTCTTTGATACATGTATTTAACAATATCAATATAACATCTTGAAACATTCCTTTCATTTAAAACCCACCAAATTAAGTCCCTAGGTACCCTATCGTACGCTTTTTCTAGATCGATGAAGACCATATGCAAAGTTTTCATCTTCGATCAATATTTTTCCATTAATTGGCTAAGGGAGAAGATAGCTTTCATCGTTGACCTCCCTAGCATAAAACCAAAATGATTTTCATATATCTTGGTCTTCAATCTAAGTCTTTGCTCCGTTACTCTCCCATAACTTCATAGTATGACAGATGACTCGTAAGTTTAATCTCAAGATAGTGGTAGTAGGTACAATTTTGTATATATCCCTTGTTCTTATATATAGGTACTACAACACTTCTTCTCCATTCATCCGGCATTTTCTTTGTCATTAATATCTTAGTGAAGAGTCTAGTTAACCAAATCTCCCCCAAATTCTCCTAAGTATTTCCAACCCTCAATCGAGATGTCATCTGGACCCGTAGCCTTTCCTATCTTTATTTATTTTAATACTTTTCTCACTTCCACCACTCTAATTGTAGAAAAAAAAGTATGCTTTGCTAATGAAGTATCCTCTTTTGTTCTTATGTTTCCTATATAGACTTCATTTAAAAGTATGCTAAAATATTCCCTCCACCTTTTTTTGATATTGTTGTCCTTCACTAGAACCTTTTGGTCATTGCTCTTAATACATTTGACATGATCTAAGCCCCTACTTTTCCTTTCTCTTATTTTTGCAAGTTTAAAAATATCCTTCTCTCCTTCTTTTATTCCCAACCTATTATATATGTCGTCATATGCTTTTAACTTGGCATCACTTACTACTTTCTTAGCTTCTTTCTTTGTCTTCTTGTACATCTCATAGTTTTCCATATTCCTAGTACTCTACCAGACTTTGTAACAACGTCTCTTCTCTTGAACAGCTTCCTGACCCTCTACACTCCACCACTAAGTTTCCTTATTATAGTGTCTTTTCCCTTTCAACTCTCCAAACACCTCTTTTGCAGCCTTCCTAATACAGTTAGCCATTTGTTTCCACATCACCGTTGTTTCTCCCTCAAAATTCCAATCTCCATCCTCAATCACTTAACCCTTAAATATTATTGTTCTTTCTCCTTTCAAATCCCTCCACCTAATTTTATGGTATTCTAATGCAAGTATCTAAAACTACTAACCTATGTTGTGTTCAAACTCTCCTAGAATATCCTTAAAATCTTTACAAGCAAATCGATCATGTTTTCTAATTAAAAAAAGTCTATCTGGCTCCCATTAGTTCCACTTTTTAAGTAATTAAATGCTCCTCTCTCTTTTTAAAGCAGGTGTTTGCTATTACAAGGTCAAATGCTAATGCAAAGTCCAAGATAGTGCCTCTTAACTCATTCGTTTCTCCAAATCCTTGTCCTCCATGCACTCTCTCATATCCTCTATTATCCTTTCTTACATGCCCATTTAAGTTCCCTCCTAGGAAAATCTTTTAACTAGTTGGAATTCCTTGTAGTAAACCATCCATCTCCTCACAAAATTGGCTTTTGACACTTTCATCTAATCCTGGTTGGGGAGCATATGCACTAATGATATGAATTATGTCTTCCTCTAACACTAGTTTAATTGCTATAATTCTATCACTCAATCTCTTTACCCCCACAATTTTCTCTTTCAAATCCTTATCTACAACCATACCCACTCCATTTCTTGAATTGTTCTTTCTTGCATAAAAAAGTTTATAACCATCAACGAGCTCCTTAGCTTTATCCCCCTTCCACTTTATCTCTTGTAGATGGGCTACACTAACTCTTCTTCTTTTCATCACCTCGACAAACTCCATGCTCTTGCCAATCACCGTAGAAGATAAAGATACAAAATGTATTGAGGCGTGCATCTGACTAGAATTTTAGATGGCTCTCACTACCTGAACAGATAAGGCTGACAAACTTTTCCTTGGCTCTGCTTCTATAGAAGAAAGATATTTTATTTTTTTAATGGTAGAAGAGAAAGATGTTTTACATCAAAGAAGCCATAACCCATGCTTACCTTTTAATTGGGTCTAAATTAGAAGATATAAGAATCTATAGCTGGCTAAATTTGATCCAAAACATATTATTTAAAAAATTACACTAAGGTACAACGCATATGATGGTGCTTTGTCATCATCAGCACTCTCAACAATTATGTTCTCTAAATATCTCACTAAAGTGCAAGTTTTACTTTCTTAGTATTTGATGTGAGAATTCTTTCTTTGGAGCTCATCATTCCAAAGTTACCAACAAAGATTAAAAGTAGGGATGGTAATGGGGAAGGTCGGGTTGATGTACCCAAAAATCCAAATCCGCCCCGAACCTAACTCGAGTTAATGCATGAAAAACCATATTCGGCCCAAATCCTATTAACATGCTACCAAACCTTCCCCTAATAGGAACGGCTAGGGGTGGATCCCTATTCAAACCCAACCCATTGTCATCCCTAATTAAAAGGAAAATGACCAAAGGTTCACTTGTAGTATCTATTTTGGTTTCAGATTAATTCAGAACATGGGTACTCTTTTATTTCGTTTAATTTATTCTATACTCTTTTTTCCTTTTCAGCGTGGTTTTTTTCATATACTACTGTACTGAGATGTGATTACTTTTAAATGTCTACTTATTTTGTTTTGTACCTCTGGCTCTACACAAATACATATTTTGGTTGCATGAAATAAATAAATAAATAAAAAAGCACATCTAATCAATATTCAACAAAAATCAATAAAATAAAATAAAAAAAAAACACAACAACCTAGAAAACTTGCATGAATAACAAGAAATATAAGAGGTCTTAAAGGAAAGGCCAAAACAAATTAGATCTAATAGAAACCCAAACAGTTCCTTACCAGACTAATCAAACCCACATAAGAAGCACCAGATCCACAAAAAGAAACACCAAACAAAAAAACCCACAATAGATTGCAAAATAAAAACGAATGTCTCCTGATCCACTCAATCAACCCTCTACCAGATTCCCAACAAGAAATCTTAAGTATCATTATCATAATCGAACACAAAACCAACGAATCTTGCCTGATGTGAGATCTACAAATTACACACAAAACCTAACAAGCTCAAATGAATGATAATAACAATAAGTAAGTGAGAGATCAACAGGAACACAGCAAAAGAAACTGATCGTTACCAAATCTAACAAGATAAAAGATCAAAACCATCAGAGAAACAAACAAGAATCAATGGAATAAACGGAAAAAAAAAAAAAAAAACACTGAAGTGAAAGAACCCAACCTCGTCGATTTCAATCAATCTACAGAAATCCATAAGATAAAAGAGAGAGAAAAATTAAGCTATTGAAAAAGATACCTTGAGAAGGGTTCGAGGTGAATTAGGGTTATTTATATGGCTGCGATTCATGAAAACTACGTGATAGAGGGAGAGGGTTTCAACTTTCAACAACAAACAAGAGGAGAGAGACGAGAGGAGAGGAAAGGGTTTTTACAAAAAGATGAAGCCCACGGGCTTTGGAAGTATGGGCCCAGGGTATCGACCAATGGGAACTTTGTGGCCCGTTTTGTTTTTATCATGTAATTAAATGGAATTTTTACGGAAAAAATTAAGCTTAAATCTTAATTAAACGATTTTATGAAGAAAAAGAATAGAATGATAGAGTAAGTTGTCAGTACACTAACGAAATTATCCCAGTTTATGATATCGTCAATGTCCCTCTTACACGAAAAAATCCAAAACCCTTTTTTCTCCTTCCACTACAAATGCAAAAGGAAGATAAGCAATATGATAAAAGAAACAACTAACCCTTTGTTTGGGAGGGGAGGGGAGGGAAAATTAATGTTTCCACCGCTTATTTGTTAAAGTTTGAGAGGGAAGATAAATTCCCCCTTGCCTCCCTCTTTCCCTTAGTTTTGAAGGGAAAATTTAGGGGTAAAATTTCAAATTCCCCTTCTCCACTTTTCCTCCCCCCTTCCCAAACACCATTTATTTTCACTTTCCTTCCATTTTCCCCTCTTATTTTTCCTCCCCCTCATTTTACCCCCTTCCCAAACATAGTGTAAGGGGCGAAACAAACTCAATCTTCCCCACAAAATGCAATAATTTTTATAATAGTTGATAATACATCTACCGGTCAGAGATTCCCCTTCAACCTCATTTAAAGCCACTGACAAAATCAAGAGAAAATTCTCATTTCGGCATTTCATCGAACACCTTGTACTCCAAATTTACACCCTCAAAACTCATGAGAATATACATTAAAAAGGAGAGAGAAATGCATACAAACCAAGCATGAGACTTACACACCTAAGGAAGATTATCAAGACCACATAAGACAAACAACTATGACACAAAATGCAATAATTTTCACAATCTTTCCATCGCTAGATAGAGAAAGATGAAGCCACACATACTTTTTTGCAAATGGAAGTTGAGATATCGTCAACTAGAGTAGTTTTGTTCAAAAAAAAAAAAAAATGCATGAACAACTCTATTGTCATTTTATGATTTTTCTTCATAAAGCCGTTGAATTAAGATTTAAAATTAATTTTTTCATAAAAATTCATAATTAAATTGATGGGAATTCTTGGATTGGGATTTCTTAAAATGGTTAAAATTAAAGAAATATTAGCACAATAACCCGTGCAGAGCATAGAAAGGTCCAAATGTTACAAAACTAAATATTTGTATATAAAAAGATAAAAAAATTACAAATAAAATCAAATTGAAATAAAAATAAACATAAAAATAAAAAAAAAAATCAACTCATAAATTCCTTACCTTCTAACGAAAACCTCCAAATAATCGTCACCTTCTAATCTTATTCCTAAATCTTAGAAAGAAAACAAAAGGAAAATAAAAGGTTAAAAGTAAATATTTACATACTACGAGAGCTAAGTGGTATAGAATGAGGATTGAAGAAGAAAGATAATGGAATGGGGGTAAAAAGAGAGTTATTGGAAAAGAAGTGGAACCTTTAAAAGTGAAGAGTGAGCGTCGCATAAAATAGGTAGTAGGGAGAGAATGTGGAGTATTTAAAAAAAAAAGGGGGATAACTTCCCGTCCAAATTACAAATGAATTTCAAAATTGAATCCAAAATTCTCTAGCTTAATATAGTACAATTTGTGAGTATTTGAAACTAAACATCAAATGATCTTTCCACTCATGGAAAATGAATAACGAGAGATTGTAAATGAAGGCAAATGTTGCCCTTGAGCTCTGTAGGGCCCACTTGGGCCCACCTTTGATTGGTGGAGATTGTAAGCCATTTAAAAGGGTTTTTTTTTTTTTTTTTTTCCATCTTACGATCTCGCATTAGGCCTAATTTTACACTCATTAAATCTTTAACACCATTGGTTTGAATATTAAAAAAGCTATGATATAGATGTCATTAAGTTTTTAAGGCTAATAAACCAAGGGATAGGATAATATGGTGTTTTTTTTTTTTTTGCCATCCCCTTAAGTGTAAGGAGACTTTTCAATCTTCCCTCTTTGCATTGATAGACACTCTTCCAAGTGGCCCCCACTAGCTGGTTTGCATATAACCAATATTCAGTTTGCTTGTAGGAGAGCATTCTCTAGAAAATGAATTCTAAGTCATCGCTTTAGGGCACATTTGTGTGACATTGGTGAAAAGGCATTTCAATGGACCTTGCTTTTTCAGAAAAGAAAAGGTTTTTCTCTACCTCTCCTCTCTTAGGAAATTCTATTTTGAAACATCACGAAAAATCATTTTCACTTTGGTAGAGTCCATTTAATCATAAATTCTAGCTAATTAGCATTTGTGGATGGCCTACATGTGACCACATTTGGTGCACCCTGGTCCACAGAATTGACGCCCCTCCACTTAAGGATTTCATATTAGAGAAAAAGAGGTTTAGGGCACGATTGTGTACATACATTGAAAAATCAGTTCCATAGAATTTTTCCTCTTCTATGGAAAAAAAAAAAAACCACCCAAAAAAAAAAAAAAAAAAAAGCTTTTCAATGGAATCCTCTAGAAAAAAGCAACTACACCAAATATAGATTTTAATATAATATAGAAAAGTGGTTCTACAATCCTCACTTTTCCCTAGAAAATCACTTGCACAAATGTGCCCTTGGGGCGTGTTTGGACGAATGGTGAATTGAATTAAAATGAGGTGAAGCATCAAAGCAAGAGAGAATAAAATATAAGGGGTTATGATGATCTTTTACTTTTAGTGGCTTAATATGGAGTCTTTTTGACTTCTTGTATAAAAAGAGAATGTGTTATTGTCATTTAGTGGAGAAATTAAATTGTTTTTTGACTGTTTCTTTTAAAGGAGGAAATTTTGAATTTGTGTGCTTTTGTTATGACTCCTAGTCTTTTCTTATCCTAATAGTGGAGGATTTACCTAACCACGTTGATACATAAATTGGGAGGGAGGGTGGGGTGCGGCAGCTTTTTTTTTTTTTTTTTTTTCCTATAGCTTTTTTTTCCCCCTTTTTGACATACATAATAGCTTTTTTTTTCCTTGCTGATATATATAAAATGGTAACTCAGAGCACACAAGAGCCACTTTTGGAAAGCCTAGCCACATTAGGCTTGATTTGGGTTCTATTTCTTGCCCCATAGGTTGTAGTTGGGGTCTATTGCCCTCAGCCTAGCCCAAGGATGCTCGTTTGGTCGCAAGCCCTATATCTTATCCACCTGTCTAGGATTTGATCCCTTCAATATGTTGCCATTTTCCACTTGTGTGCTCTCTCTTCTTGTATGTGGGGGCTCCTTTCTCACTTGTGCGGGCTCTTTCTCATGTGTGTAGGTGCTATCTTGGGTCCTAGCCCCAAAAGAAGTAAAGAGATTTGACATATTAATTTTCCTTAAACCATATTCCCCCAATTTCATGACTAAAAACCAATTAATGTCACCAGAGTCGTTTGACGCTGGTCCACCATGATATCATGGGAGTTTAGAAACCAATGATATCATAGGATCCAAATGTTAAAAGTTGAAAAGCCCATACATTAAAAAGCATAGACAGTCTTCTTATCTAGACCTGGATCCAAATGTTAAAAATTGAAAAGCCCGTACATTAAAAAGCATAGACAGTCTTCTTATCTAGACCTGGATCGCTTGATATCATGGGTTATTAAACTCCCATGATATCATGGGATCTAGGGCAGAAAAGTGAAAAAAAAAAAGAAAAAAGAAAAGAAAAGTTTTAGTCATGAAATTAGGGATCTTGGGCTTAAGGGGGTTGATATGTCAAATCCCCAAAAAATAATGTACCCTAGCCCGACATTTGAAGGGCCCATTCATTTGAAGGGCCCATTTGTTTGAATGCAATTGAATACATTTGAATTATTAGATGTTTGTCAAGTGGAAGCTCTAATTGCAGAAAAATCGGCTGCTACAAACATGATCCCAGGCCTTACATTGGTTTGGATGAAGCATTTGATGTGGAGATTTGAGATCCTCTGTGAGAGATGAATCCTGACCATTCACTTCACAAGATCAAAGAGCAAGGATATGCACCCTGATCATTGAGTGACATGATGGATAGGGTTTCCTAAAAGCTTTTTTTATTTTCCCATTTGGCTTTTAATTCACTTGAAATGACATTTTATTTGATGCAGAGGTTATTGATCTATGAACATGGAAAGCAGTGGCTAGAAAATCTGAAAGATCCAAAGTACTAGTTTTCTAAAAGCTTTTAGTTTCTCTTTTTATCCTTTTTTTTTTTCTAGTCCAATCAGGAGGAGCCGTTACTAATTAGGATAAATAATAGAGAGCGAGCTTGAGAGGGAAGAAACCTAAACAACCCTGAAGCACAAACCTTGGAGCATCACTTACATAGCAATCGGACATTAACCCGGCTTGTTTGTTTACATTAGAATACATATGGTGGTTAAAAATAAAAATTAAAGGTAAATTTAAAAATGAAGATTAAAGGTGAATTTCCAAAATCAAACATCGAAAGACATTTTCTTTGCCTGTTTGGTTGGATGATATGTGATTCCTCGTCTGTGAGATTTGAAAGAATTCCAAATGGTGTCCCCTTAGGAAAATCCAAGAATGCTCAGGGACTCATGAGCATTCTAACAGCATTATGAATACTGAATATCCAGGAATTTTGGGAATTCTGCATGTAGATAAAGTAAGAAATTCCCTTAGAAATCTGAAGAATCCAGCAATCAAAACACAAAGGAACAACCTGCTACATAGTGTCATTATTCCCCAACAGCAAGAATTCCCATCAAGAATTCTTCCAAACAAATGGACCAAAATAAAAAGAAAATGTTATTTAATGCTCATTTTTTAAAATTCATCATTGATCTTCATTTTTATTTACCATACCATATATTCAATTCCTTACGTATTTTAATACAAAGAAACAGGGCATAAATATCAAACTATTTGCTCGTGATTTAGATATTGAAACACTCTTTGCTCAGACTTGGGGTTATAATTATTGCACCCTATAGTAGCCCAAGCAAATTAATGATAGGGCTACAGCTTGTGCTACTGCTATGGGAGCACCATCAAAGGAACGTTGGATAAGTGTTGAAGATGAGGCATGAACACTTTCAAAAATCATTAGATTAGTTTCAGTAAACTTTGATTTTACATTTTTATCCAAGTTTTCCTCCCTTGGCTTTCTGTATGGCATGTATCCGGCCAATTGACAGCCTACCATATCTCTCTTCCTCTCCCCTAAATATTATTTTAGGGGATTTTCCAAAGAAGCCCTGCCCTTTGTTGTAATTAAAGCAAAGAACACAACAAAATCTTCATCTTTAAACTCTACTGATGACATAAAGCCTTGTGGCTTGTCAAAGATTTTAAAGATACTACAGTGATAGATTTACCCCTAATCTAACACAAGATGCAAGTATCTACCGCCAAATTGCATCATCATCAACGTCTTGTCCCATTCTATATTTCCATTCCAATGTAATGGACGATGTTTCTCGAAATTCATGTTTGAGTTGGAACAAAATGTTACACTTACCTCATGTGTCCGACTACAAAATACAACTTGATTTGGCCGCCTCATGTGGGGTTCTAGCTTGACAATCAAATGGGGCAGAGGGAAAGAGAAGTTGAAGAATATAAGAGTTAGGCCCGCTCCATCCATTCATCCTAACCCTCATTAAGAAGCACAAACTTTAATGCTTTATATGAGGTAAATCTTTTGTTTCTAAATTTAATGGTGGATAATAGTTAGAATCAATGTCAAACTAGGTTCAATTATAAGATTCATCATGGATCAGCCCCACTAAAAACAAAGGGCATTTTGTAAGATATAAGGTGGGCATTTTGGACAACCAACCCGAACTTTGAAATCTAAAATTTGTATACTGGGGATCATCACTGTTCTTAATCAACTGTCAGTCAATCACTACCCAAACTATGATATTTGATAACATATTTTCTGGTATCTTTTTTTCTCATCACTCATTTGACAAACTTTGTTATGTTCACTATAAAGACTTGGAATCAGAAGAAGGTAGTGCTACATATACTTCTCTTATCTAATGAAAGGGTGTGTTTCCAGTGATGGTGAGTAGTTCATTTAACTCTGGTTTGTCCAACACTAAAACCATCAGAAAAACAATCTTCAATTTAACTTTTGAGTACTTGAATATTACTATCAACTACAAAGCAGTTTCTCAGAGGACACACTTGGAATTGACAATGAAAAATGTTACAAGCTTTCAGAATTTGCGATTTGACCTACCTGTGGGGTTATTATTTTCATCAGCTTTCTTCTTTAAGGACCCGCTTAGAGCTGCTCTTGCCTTCTTCCATTCCCTCTCAGAATTAGCACTCCTCATGAAGGTGCAAGTTTCACTGCTACCAAAAGCCGCCATAGTCATTCTCTGTTCCTGACTCCCTTTCCTTTCAGGTTCATTGAAAATACCAAAGACCGTGTTGTTTGTGATCTGCAGATCATCTTTAGGAACACTCTGTCCACCTCGCAAACCAGCTTGATTTTCTTTCATTTCTAATGGCTCCACACTGGAAACGTTGGACGTATTGACTGGATTTTTCTGCATACCTTGATTTGCAACTTCTGAAGTCTTAGAATGATCTTTACTAGATTGAAATTTCACATACTTTGCTAAATTGAGTTGTTTGCTGCTGGAGTTCATGGTGTCTGAATCATTGAGTTTTGATGGCTTTTGTTTCGTGGAAGCAGGGGTGGGCAAGATTTGTGAAATACTGAATGAACCATTGCCTGTTCCACCGACAAGTTGTTTCCACGAGGACTTCTGAACCCAGGAAAGACCATCGGCCAATTGATCTGTACCTGTTTTGGGTTGCTTTTGCATGGGCTGAGCTTCTGCAGAGCTCTCTGGCTCTTCATGATGGATTTTTTTTCTTTTCATTTTGGGACTAATAGGTGGTAACTCATCTTTGGCCCTCTCATCTGCTGGAAGCAGACGTGGTCTCTTGTCAGACGCGGTCTCTGAGGCATTGGAGGGTCTGCTTTTCTGCCTTCCCTGAGACTTGGACCCCTTTTTGGCAGGCTCATCACCAGAAGCTTTAAGCCTACTAGGAGCATATTCCTGGGAACAAAGAGGGGAAGCGAAATTAATTCTGAATTTCTCTGGGCCAGCAGACAGAAGCAAATTTCAAGGATTTACATACACTATTCAAAGTCATAAAATTGCTAAGTGCGTATGAAATTCTCTCCTAAATGACAAAAATAAGGGAATAGAAACAAAGATCCTTCCATAGAATCTACAAAAATTGGAAAAGATTTTTTTTTTTTTTTTTTTATGACATACTAACATGACAGTTGAGGCAAGAGCAACATCAAAGAAGAAAGAGAAGGGTAAAAGGCAGCATTCTTTCATGCAATACATATAAGACAAGGTTCCTAATGCTATAGTATTATTTTCAGTTTTTTAATCAAACTGAGATATCTCATTTCAGCTGGTTCAAAAGGATCATACTCTGTTGCCAACTGGCTAGAAACTTTACATCTAAAGGTACTCTCACTTCTTCTGGCTCTTCCTTTTTGTCATAAAGGTACAAATCATCTCTAAAGAAATGAGAGCACCTTTAAGTTTCTCTAGTAGTAACATCTTCAAGCAAATTGAGTCCATGTCTACTCACCAGAGTCCGCTAAATTAAAATACCTGATCTGTCAACGTTTTCCCCCATCCTTCTGTCTGCATCAAACCTAGTCTGCAACTGTTTCTTTGCAACGTTATGTTGGTTACTAAATTATCTGCTTCTATTGATTGATCTGCTTCACTCTCACTGTGTGGAACGTGAGAATCGTTCAAGCAGCCATAATCGTGTGATGCAATTTGACTATCCACAGCCTTCATAGTAGCTTCCCTCTCAAAGAGCTTGCTCATCACAGAATTCATTATCTTTAATTCTTGGTCATTTATCTCAGCAATTTGGGTGTCAAAAGAAGAAAGATGCTCCCTGCCCGGAGTTTCAGAAGGCTTGCAATGCTCTTCACAGTCACAAAAATGAATTGGTAGAGATGGAACCTCAACACGTTGAAAACTGTATTTGTGTTTGCCTGTTCCGCTATAAGGCAATGACTTCACCTGCAATGATTTGCTAATGAAATCAATGTCTGCTAAAGAACTGTTCTACTGGCCACTAGTTGTCAATTGATTTGTGGTTAAAAACTGAATTATGAACATTAAGCATCTCAATTCACATTATGGAAAAAAAAAAAAAGTAGCACAACATTAAACCTTGCAAAAACAGTGTTCACTTCAAACTCAACCACGCTTCTTTTATACTAAATAAATAATAATTTCAAGGCAAATGTCCAAGTCAGCCTGATCAGCGGTAAGAAGCCGTCATGATACAGCGAAAATGGTGTTTGACAGCATAGATTCCACTACTACTTAGTAGAAAAATTAGATAAGATGGTAATCCAGTTTCATAGCATTAGGCATTAGCTATAAGAATTTTCAGGATGTGAGTTGTTTCACGAAATCTCTGAAACTACCATCATCCTCAGTACCTTCTGCATTTCTAACTTCTGAAAAAGAAAAAGAAATAACTGTACCAGGGAAAAAAAAAAAAAAGGACATCTATGAAATTGTCAATTGAAATAACTGTGGTCTTGACTCTTGACTCAGTGAGAGTTCATAAATGAAAAGGTTTGTGGTAGAGATTTTCTAGCAGGCCCCTGATTGATGGGATAATGTTTTTAGGATGATGATAAGCGCAATTAGAAGCCAGCCGTGGGGCATATATTTACACAGGAAAAAGGACATCTATGATATTGTCAATTGAAAGAGCAAGAACATAGACTATCCATCTGAATTTAAGAAATATAAGGAGAGATAAACCCAACATAATGAAATTGGGTCCCTGCGGCTTCTAGCATTTTAAATCCTTGACTTGTTCTGTATTGGGCTAAATTTTGGCTAGGCTATCCAGAATGTATCAATTCAGGTTAACCCAATTTTGGCCAGGCCAAGTTTTACTTAATAGAAGTGGCACCCCATTATAAAAGATTTATGCACCTAGAAATTACCTTTTTTATTCTAGGAAAGAAGATTTGCAGTTGCTTCTTCTCCTGGATTGGGCCCTTTGACTTTTCCAAGGAACCCACAGATGAGACACTATCCTCAGGTATGTCTTTTGCAAGTTCCACATCTTCTGCCCACTCTCGCCTCAGTCGAGAGAGATAATGCTCTTTGGCCTTCTCAAGTTTTAGCCGTCCACCTTTCCAGACACAACCATTATACTGCACAAACAACTAAAATAAATGATTCAATAGCCAAAACCTACACTTGAAACAGAAGCAGCTACCTCGCAAATCCCACGTATCAAAAGGGGGCCATTTGAAAATGGGCAATCATTTCTTGTGCGCGAGAGTAGAACTGTATGCCGTTTGGGCAATTACTGTTAATAGTGTGTCGATTTATTTATAACCCTAAACCAAAATTGGGTTGACTGTTGATTTTGCTTTAACTAGTTTGACTCTAAAAAGGAGGAAGGGAGGGAGGGAGCTGACCATGCTGAAGAGCTTGCCTAGCGCTTTTTCCGAAGCAGGCTGGAAATCCATGTAAGCAAAGCTCCTTCCATTGGTGCGGACGATCTCAACACCCCTCACTTTGCCCAGAGAAGAGAATGTCTGCTCCAGATCCAAAGCAGTCACTGTAACACCCAAACCTCCCACAAATATCCGATTCGGAGCATGACCAGTAGGATTATCTTTCACTTCTTCCATCTCTCTCTCTCTCTCTCCCTGCACAGAATGAGAAACATTGTTTGTTCTCTCTTAGCCACCCACAACAAAAGGGCTGACTTCACAAATCACAGTACAATGTAGTAAATGTGCAGCACCCACACCTTAATCTACCCCCGAGTTTAATAAAACTTCCTTTAGTGGAATCACTTTCCCTTGAGGTACAAACATGCCCTAATTTTCATGCTTTCTCATTTTCGATCCAAACCCTTCCCTATAATTTTTGTTGTATACTTGTATTCTAAGATGTAATTGATTTATTGAATCTATCTATGTGTCTATGAATGTATACATGTGTTGTATCCATTACAGAAAAAAAAAATCGAGATTGAGAATTCTATGGATTGTATAAACTTACTCATCAATGATCAATGAACAAAAAAATACAAAACATAGGAAACTCGTAACATATGGACACATCAAGAGATACAAAACAAGAGAAGCAAAGACCAAGAGAACAGATACCTCGTCCTCGTCGGCTCAAGAACCCTATAAAAATCCATGAGATACAAAAGAAAGAAGAAGGAAAGGAGGAGTAGAAGAAGGAAGACATTGAAAGATGTGAAGAGAAATGAAACAAATACCTTTGGCGACGTCTCGACAGCCGCTGCTGCCAGTGAGATGTGAGATTTTAGGGATGTTTGTGTTAAAAAGAGTTTCAGTGTCTCACTCTCAAAAGCCACCCCCCCCCCACCCCTTGGATGTGGAGATAGAAAATGGGTAGGGTAAGGGTTGAAAGGATGGTTTAAGTATAACTGTTTTATTATTATTATTTTTTTTTTTTCTGTTAAGTATGATAAGTTTGGTGTTTGATATTTAGCTTATTTTCTTGATTAATAAATAAATCATTGTGGTTAAGAATCCAAGTCATTCAAAATAAGTAAATTACCCTATATTAGCTTTTTAAAGTTTTCACTTAATTTAGAGTTGAGTGCTTCGTCAATTTAATCAAGCCCTATGATTAAAATCATTGTCATTGGCCTTTTAAATAGATTTTGTTTACTTTTACTATCCACTAAAAGACTTTAGATGGATAAGTGGCAAGACCCGTTGTTAAATTAATTACTATAAACCATTGGAATCAATTGAGGGCCCATCAAGAAAAAACTCAACATGTTAGAAGCCTAAAACGTGTTGGGTGTATGCTAGATTGAACTTAATTTTGAAAACCAAAAACACCCAAGGTGTTGTAAGAACTTGGTTTTAATTGATAGGCATATATTTGGGGCCCATGATTTTCTCACATTCCTTGACATCCGCCAAAATAAAAGGGTTTAATGCGTTTCCCGCTTTTAGATTTGGTATAAACGAAGTAAAAATGGAAAGGGAGGAAACATGAGGAAAAGAGGCAAGAAAAAAGAATTGGAAAAAAAAAGAGAGAAGGAAGAGGAATGGGAAAGGAAAGAGAAGAAAAGGGGAAAAAGGGGCTTATTGCTTACGTGCAGTAGGGACGATGACCAGTGATGGTGGGGAGTCTAAACTCTAACGATTGAAGAAAAAACCGTAGTTAGGTACACCTATCCGCCCTCCCTTTTCCTCTCTCTCTCTTTAATATTTATTATAGCATGCTATCTACAACCCTCATCTTCATTCTTCTTTTCTTTTTTCTCCTCCATTGCATGTAAAGATTTGGGGTATAGATCTATCCCTCTCCCTCTCCCTCTTTCCTTGGCCGCTTTCCTTCTATCATTTTTTTTTTCTAAAACCTCAATTATTACAAAAAATCAGGGCCGTTATGACCGATATATCGGTCTCCATTAATATTTTAAAAATATCAGCTGATACAAGCCGATATGTTTGCGATTTTTTGGACACTTGAGACTGAAACCGATAAGTATGAACTTATCAGTTCGGTCAAGGCCAATACCGGTATGTATTGGCTGATACAAACCGACATTAGTCTATATTTTAAACCATGGTTGAAAGTGGCCATTACCCTCTCCTGTTAATTGTTAAAGGATTTCTTTTTTAAAAAAATTAGGTACTGTAAAGGGTTGAATTATTTATTTATTTTTCTAGGTTCACCTACCGACCAAGTTTGATACTACCTAACGTCAAGACCCAATGACCGATCTTGAGTAAATGTGTGATACAAAGGTGTCAACACCACTCAACGAATACCGTGTTGACCTAAAGGGGTTGAATTTAATCTCACATGCCTTCTGGTGAACACATCCATTATATGAAGGGAGAATTTCAATATATATATATATATAAAACTTTTGGCTCATTTTCAGATAAGTACATGGTGATTTGGATTTTTTTTATAAAAAAAAATTTATAAAAGTGTTTCATACTTCTTTTAATCAAGTCCTCTCCATAAAGTGTTTTTTAAGAAAATGATAAGAATACTCTTATAACAAGTTTTTGTCCTTTTTAACCTGCTTTTTCTCTAACCCTCTTTACCTTTGAGAAGTGCGGGATGCCTAAGGGTACGTTTTTGGCATTGTGCTATTCGGATGTTCCCATATTCTCACGACAATAGGATGTGGAAAGCAAATATTTAGCACATGTAAATCATTATTTTAATTTTTTATCTCATTGGAATGAATATCAAAATCTTAATCCGTTGGGACTGAAAAGTTAGAACAAAATGGAATGACCCCTAGCACTATTTAGGGCAGAGCGTGGAGATTGTGGATTTTATAGTAGAGTATATATGGAGCATCCCAAAGAGGGTCTTGGGTAGCTGAATTAGGATATCTTACTGTTCTCTCACGTACTTGCAAAAATAAATAAATAAATAAAGCTCCATTTTTTTAATAATAATAATAAAAGTTCATGGGTTTGTAGAAATTGGTTAGTATGGGTCTTTTATATTTTGATGTGATTCTAGTTGGTTGCAAGTTGGGGCTTTGGCTAGGCTTGACACTTGCCTATTTGTTTACATGAGAAGAGAAATAAAAAAGAGTATGAGACAAATTATGAATATAGTTAAAGAGAAAAAAATTACACTAAAAAGGCACTAAAAGAAAAAAATCTCACTTCTCCCCGATTTATTCAAGTTGGGGAGAGTGAAACAAAGGGGGTAAAATAGGGTAAAGTTCCCATTTTATATTACATCAGAAGTTTACTCTCCCATCCCCTCATGTCATTCAAATACTGATGAAGTAAAACTTTATATCACATTAATTTTACTTTTTTTTTTATTCCTTCAATCTAAACAACGACAAAATAAACTTTTTTTTTTCACATCAGACACTTTTTAATTCTCTATCTACTCTACTCTTGTTACTGACCAACTAGTTAAAATATTTTAAACTTTCATATATTTCAAAATAAGAAAAAAAGCCAACCAATTAGACCTGATTAGATGTTCACGATCGTTACGCATATTTAGTTTCAAAATCCATAAAACCCGTCGTAGGTCAAAAATATGTATCAATCGGGTCGGGCTCGTATTAGCCTAAAGATGCACCTCACCTGTCCCATTCCCATTGCTATTTAGATGGAATGTCCCAAATCTTTATTCAAACAGAAGTTGGTCCACCGTAAAATTGATAATATAATTAACAATGATCATATGATTGATAATGTGATTAGTGTAATCTAACCGCCCACAATGTTGGAACTAACTTAAGGCTACAATAAAATAAAATAAAAAACAGATCTGCCCAATGCAGGCAGAACTATTCGGGCCCTAGGTGGCACAGATGACCAATTTGTGGGCCCTACCTGTGGATATATTTGAGCTATCACTTGTTTGGTGCACATTTGAGCTGGGTTGTTTGTTCAAGTAGTTATAATGAATACATATCAGTTAAATGATGGAGACTTCAGTGGCTATTATACTGAATATGAGTCCAAGGGCACATATGGATGTATAATATAATATAAGAAAATAATATATTAGAGGATAAAATCTTTCATTTCTAAAGTAATTGTTTGGATACATTAGAAAAATTAAGAAAACTATATAAATGATTATACCATCTTCTGTTTTTATAACAGAAAAAAAAAAAAAAAAAAAAAGATCTTCTCTTTTATGATCTCAAAATAATTAATTAAGTGTCAGCTGGCAACCCAAGAGAAAATGACAAGAAAAAAAAACCTTTTTTTTTTTTTTTCTTAAAGTCATAAATTTCTACCAACGGACGCTCCCTTTATAATTTTTATAGGGTGGCAATATGCTCAGATTTAAACATAGTCTTTACTACAAAAAGAAAATAGACAGCGCTCAAGCATTTTTTAGGAGAGAAACGCCTCTCTTAGTAGGCCCCACATGGGGATGCTTGATGATTATGGAATCTGTTGGATGGTAAGATCTACATGAGACCCACCTATAAGCAAAATTTAGACACCATAAAATTAGCCTAGCTATTTGATGCATGGCCCTAAAATCTAATGCATGGTTTTAGAGGAAGCATTTTCTCATTATTTCAATCTAATGGTGAAGAAAGTTGAATGAATGTCAAATTTGGACTTATCAATGTTGAAGTGGAATGTGTGAAAGGGCTGGACTGGGTCAAAGGGGGCCAGGCCTAAAAAAGAGGGGCTAAAAAAAAAATGAGTGTTTTCAAAGTGAGACATTTTGAAAAATTCTTGAAAGAAAATAGTACAAATATTTGTGCTAGTGGGCAAAACTTTGGAATATTTTAATATCAAAATCTGACCACAATTTATGAGAAAGATATAAAACTTTCATGGACAATTATTTTAGCCATTGGTCTGGAAGTGAAAAGAAGACTTGAAGGTGTTTGGCATTAATGGATTTCCTCCTTCCCATGCACAATTCACTTCCTTGGTTCAATTTAGAAAAATATTCACTTTGGAACAATTGGTGTTTTCAACATAGTTTAAACATAATATGCACAATTATGATCACGCGGTCCAGACGCATGCAACAACATTTGCTAAGCAAATAGAGTTTTCCAAGGTACTAGACTTCTAACTATGACCTACTCAGAAAAAAAATAATAAAAACATTCACTTATATACATATTATCTCAAAAGCTTCAGTTGACTTGGCCTTGTAGCTTTTGAGATGAGTTGAGTTTTTGTGATTTTTAACATGTCTGATCATTATATGAACTAGCAAAATAGGCCCGGGATTATGAGTTTTTGTGATTTTTAACATGTCTGATCATTATATGAACTAGCAAAATAGGCCCGTGCTAAGTCCGGGCCCAAAAATAAAAATATATTTAATTTGTAATGATTTTTGAAATATTGATCAATGATAATAAAAAAGTTTAAACCAAAAAAATACCATTATTAATTTTAAATATTAATATTTAAAATATTTTAAAATTTAAATTACTTTTGGATGTGAGATAAGATGAGGTTTAAGTGAGAGAATAAAAAAAGGATCTTTGTTAGAGAAATTTTAGAAAAAATACTAAAATAACCATAAAAAAAATCCCTCAAATTTCTTTATAAACTCAAAATCAGTTAAATTAAAATTAAAATTGAAACGAAGCTTCAATTTCATAATCAACTGTAACATCAAGGTCGTCAATTGAATCTTTTCCCTTTTGTAGTGAGGTGATGCTAGAACATAATCGTGGCTCATAGCAAAACATGACCGTACTTAGCACGGACAATATAACTTATATACTAAAAGATTATAAGAAGTTTATAATAATAATAAAAAATTATCTAGATTATATTGAGATGGAAAAATGCAATAAAAATCACTCCTTATAATGATAATAAAAAGTTATATAAAATTGGTTAATTTTAAAAAGGAGAAATTTATTGCAAATTCCCTTTAACTTACTTTTGAAAAGTAAACTAATTAAAATATAATAAAATAGGAAAATTTTTAGAGGGCAAATTCATGCATTTTGTTTTGAAACTAAATCAATCATATGAGAAATAAGGAATGAGTATTTAAATTTAAAATTTTAAACGAGTCCAAGTCTATGAGACTTTGCATTGATGAATTAAGAAAGAATTACATTCTTATGAATGAAAGCTTATTCTTTGGCAAAAAAAATTAAGAGAAAAGATCATCACAAGCCTTCTAACATTGAGAGATTGGTCAATGGGCATACACCATTGTTGCAATTCAAATAGGTCATATTAATTGTAAAGGCTATAAAGTCCTATAGATGTGAGGTCATAAGAACTAATGCACTGTAATCGTTTCTCAAGAGATGCATACATACCTGCCAAGATTTAAAACCACGGATCAAAATAGAAGCTTCAAAAGAATAAAATGGGGTCTACATTAGATGCACAATTGTTGTGGATCTCTTCTACATAAATAACCTACAAAGATGTATTGTCTTATTTATTGCCCCCCACAAGAATTTTATGCATCGGATGATATAGGGATCAAAATTAATTGAAATTGGTTGCAAAAAGAGTCGCATTATAGTCAGTCTTTTTTTTTTTTTTATTGACTTTTGAATGGATAAAAAATCATATGGAGATAACACTGATAAAATAAGATTAAAGAATCGAAAAAAAAAAAAAAAGAAAAGAAAAAAAACTATTGAAAAGGAGAAAAGAATACAAATATAGACTCACATACCTGTGAAATAATGGTTTGGCCTGAGAGAGGGGAAGGAAGTGAGAATAGAAGAAATGGAAAGAGAGAAGATCGTGAAGAAGATATGATGAATAAAAAATATTAGGCATTGATGATTTGAGTTAATTAGAGAAACCGTGGGAGGGGGATTTATCTTCCCTAATTTATAGGAGTTTATGATTTAAGTTAATGAGATGAAAGGTGTGAATCAATTTGAGTTAATGAAAGAAAACCGTGGGAGGGGCAATTATATTCCCTAATTTACATAAGTTTTATAATTTAATTGGAAAGAACCTCCGCAAGTGGAAACAATATGTTTTTTCATTAATAGCTGATAGACGGTATTAGTAGGGCTAGTATTAATATGAGATATTAGTAGAGGATCAATGACTGAAATTAGTAGTAGGTCATTATTAGAAAAGGGTCAAAATCAAAATTAAAATTGAAGGTGAAATTGGGAATCAGAGCCACTTCACTTCATTATATATAACTAGCAAAACACGCCCGCGTTTATCGCGGGCAAAATAATTTATAATATTAAAAAGTAATTAATAATTTTAAATTTTAAATTAATTATTTAACCATAGGTTTATAATTTATGACCATAGATCTATACAACGTGTATCCTTATAAGTTAGAAAAAATATTTTGAGATTATATGAGAGACCATTTTTATCTAAAAGTCTAATGTGTAGATAAATGTGTTGGACTCTATACTTAGATGACTAAAATCGAAAATTTCTCCAAAATCCCTAAAATCTCTCCTTAAATTAAAATTGAAATCGAAATTGAGCTCCAATTTTGCAATTAATTGCGAAATCAGAGCTCAATTTCGAAATCGAATCCTATGTCTATAATATATAATAACTAGCAAAACATGCCCGTGCTAAGTCCGGGCCCAGAAATAAAAACACGTTCAATTTGTGACTATTTTATGAGAAATTAATTAATGAGAAAATAAATATAAAACAAATAAATATACCATTTATTATGGTTCGAAGCATGGCCCAGCCCAATATTTATACAAAGCAAATATTACTTTTTATATAAATGAGTATGAAACTTCAAGTCTTACGTAAATTAACATTTGCAAATTTGCATGTGGCCCCGTCTTTAGGAATTTGTGAGGCCCACTTTAAAAAAGTTTATTATATGTGAAGCCCATAAGTATAAATCACTATCAATGAACCACTTTTAAAAATCACAAACATTAAGGATTTTCTAACCATAATAGATATATTAAAATTCTAAATCCACCTAAAGAATACTCATTTTAACTTGGTTGGATAGAGTTACTGAGTAAGGTGGATTTTTTCATCTGGACTCTTTAATCATTTATCCATAATAGATATATATTAAAATTTAAATTCACATGAAGAAGCTTAACAAAAGTGGATTCTAAATTGATTGATAGAGCTTATCTCTTAAAATTGATTTGAGATCCAATTCTCAAATTGATTTGAGATTAAAGTCCAATTTTGCAATTGATTGCGAATTCAGACTCCAGTTTCGAAATCGAATCCTACCTCTGTAATATATATTAATTGCTCTACAAGGACAATCGAAAGGGTCACATTAGCTGATGTTAACTGGTGCTCACTGAGCAGCTAAAAAACATGCTAATACGCAAAGTAAGTTTTGATATTTATGGAAGTTATTAATCTAACATCTATTTGTTGGATTTTTTGAATCCATTAAGATTAGTTCGGTCTCCTTGTTGATGAGAAGGATAAGGTTTATACCTACAAAATTCAATCAATACATCTAAGCAAATGAAGAGATAGAACCAATCAATCCAAAATTGAAAAGTTTCTCCTTTCCATTAAGTATCATTACTATCAACATATCTTAGATAGATGAGATAAAGCTACTATGATAATGATAGCCATGATAAGAGATTTATAAAACTTCTTTTAACAAATATTTGGTAAACAAGTTAGATGCAGAATCATATCTAACTAGTTGATACAAAATGATCTTTAATGAATGGCAACACCACCTCAACTTCCTTATATGGACCAACATACAACAATCTATCAAACACATGGAGCTTTTGTGAGTTTGTCGTGCCTTGCTAAAACCAACTTCAAGAAGCATCAGCACAATTATCGGTTGGGTTATATTTGATGTCGGCATGGTGTAACACATTAGCTTTGAATGGTAATGGAGGGATGTCAATAGATACATCACCTTGGAGCATATTTATAACATTCCTCATTGAAGGCCGCCGAGAGGGCGAGTACTGAATGCACCAAAGGCCTACAAGCTCCATCCTCCTTGTGATATTCTCTTCCTCCTCCCCTTCACACTTGTGCCATTTTGAGCCACCACTATTAGATCCGTGCACCACATGGTGCGAGTAGACCCATTCAGGAAAATATATCTCACTACTCCTACTCATATTATCATTCAAATTTCTCCTCTCACCGACCATCTCTAGGAGGACCATACCAAAGCTATAAACATCAGATTTTTCACTCACTGGACCATAACTCTTCCACCACATTTCTGGGGGTGCATAACCTGGAGTCCCCCTCCCGCGCATAAGACTGATTTGGTTGTTTTCCCTGTTTATCATTTGTGCTAGTCCAAAATCTGACACCTTGGGTTGGAATTTCTCATCCAAAAGTATGTTGTGAGGTTTGATATCACAATGTAGGATTTTACTTCTACATTCCTCATGTAGATATGCGATCCCTCGCGCTATGCCAAGTGCTATCTCATGCAGTTGAGTCCAACTTAGTCTTTGTTGATTATCTTGTGCTTTTGGGTGTATATACTTATCTAGGGAGCCATTCTCCATGAATTCATAAATGAGAGCTCTTCTTGATTGCTCAAAGCAGTAACCCAAAAGACGAACGAGATGTTGGTGGTGAATTTGGCCGATGCTTTGGACCTCATTTATGAATTGTATCTCACTTTGCTCATTCTCATCTAGAATTTTAACTGCCACAGTGCAATTGTTGGGCAATTCAGCTTTGAAAACGGAACCAAACCCGCCTTGACCAAGTTTGTGGCAGAAGTTATTGCTGTATTTTTTAATTTGTTTGTAGGAGAACCTTGTGGGCATTCCAGAAGCATAGTCTTGCAGGAATGTCTCAATGGAAGTTGGTGTAGTTCTACTCTCCAAGTAATGCCTCAATGCTTGCTCATCTTTACCTCTTAGCTCCATTTTATTCTTCAACATCTTCCTTCTTCGAATGTACGCAAAACAAATACATCCAAACATAAATGCCAATCCGAGGGCAAAACCTTCAAAGAGGAGGAGAGCAACAAGTCAGAAAATAATACTAAATCATCCTCCATAAAATGTCGCTATTCATGTTTTGAAATCCAAAAAAAAGAAAAAAAAAAAAAAGAAAAAAAAAAAAAAAAAAACATTTACAGTAATTTTTTACATTTCAAGTTCTATTGATGGTAATGGTCAAATGCAATTATATGTTCTCTTAAAGATTTTGTCCAAGATTTCGGAAGTTTCTAATGATCAGTTAAATGCTACTTTTAGCGTCCAATGCATTGTTTAGTCTTTCTCCATATATCTTTTGAATATAAGTGTCTTTTAATATTCCTTTGGTTTAGAGTCTTCTCATGAATTGAAGAAACAGAATTAAGTTTAAGTTCAACCATGAATTGAGAAACAGAAAAATGAACAATATTGTGTTCTTGCAGTCCACCTCATGTAGTGGCCAATAGTTTGTTTTAGATTATGGTATTTCAAGTATGGAGCAAATTCTTTTACCAAAAATAAAAGAAAAAAAGGAAAAAGTAAGGAGAAAATCATGTGTCTGTTTTGAACACATGGGTCTTTCAACATAGAATTTAAATGCTATGTTTAGTTTAGACTTTAGAGTTGTTACTGTTTTAACTTATTTTATGATGATACTTATCCTTATGATTTATTTTGATCATAGTTGATAGCTGGTACCTGCAAGCAGTTTTATCCTTGTCCGTCCAAAACTTCTTGAATCCCTTTTTCCAATGCTAGTCCCTTCACATACCAAAGATTTGATGAGAGAGAGTTCATGAAAACTGTAATTACTAATTCTCAACAATAATGATCATATCCTAACAACTAAACAAAATTGATAATTTCCAATTGTTTTATTTGACCTACATGGGACCCACCCTTTTAAAATTAATTGTAATTGCTTCCTACACCATATAGCTATTGGCCCGCATTTTACTTTACTCGAAGTAATATACACCATGGATTTATATCTAAAGCAATTTGATCCATTAACATACAATAACATGAGCCAGTGGTTATAAGATGGTGTATGAAATGAGTACGATGGATAAAGCAAAAGTAGGATTAGAAAGTCCAAATCAGGTGATCAGCATGTATTTTGGTGGTTGGATAGGATCATTTCTATTCTTATCAAAGTATAGACAAACATACAGGGTTAGGGTTGCACATGGGTTGGGGCAGTTGAGTCTGAAACTAGTCCAATCAAACCCACTTAGCAATTTAGGATCCAACCCAGTTGCTAAATGGGTCAGACTGCCCTGCCCACCCAAATGCAGGTCAAAATTTTCCAACCCACATACCACCCATTTATCAACAGGTCACATGTGGGTCAAATGACTTTGCAATTTCCAATGGGTCGGGTTGGATATAATTGATTTGTGCTGGGAGTGGGGATCAAGAAGCCTAGCCTTCATTATACACATTTGTTAGATGGGTCAAACCCAACTCGACCCACATCAAGGGTCCAAGTGAGATATACTTTTTCCACCCTCAAACTGTAGCAGCTATCAGTGTAAGGAATCACTTACCATCCGAGCAGTTTTGCCTATGGACACCTGAACTACAGAAACACAACTCTTTCCCTAGAGTCCTTTCATCTTCATTCATGAATCCACACCTTCCTCCAGTGACATCCATGCAATCCACCCCACAAACACTATCCCACTCAGCTTCAAAGCCCTTTTGCAGAGCCCTCCTCAAGTACATCCCAGCCCCAGTCAAGTTATTAAACAACTCATTTGGGATGGATGATACAAAGGGCCTACAGTTGGGTATTGGGTCCATGAAACCATTGAAGAAATAGCACAAGTTGTTAGTCTCTCCACACTCCAAACAAGGAGCTTCCATCAACCTTGCCAATATGTCACTCTGAGGCTTCTCAGTGCAATTGAAGAAAGTACCTGTCCTGTAGGCATTGTTCATCGACAAGCTCCCAAGAATCAACCATCTCTGAGAGTATCCCCCATAGAATGCCGGAATCGGGCCGCACCCGAAGAGCGAGTTGTCGACGAGCCTGAAAGACTTTCGGGCGTAGGAGGTCTCGTTGAGCTTGTCTAGGAGCTTGTACTTGATCCGCGGAATTTGATCGTTGGTCATGAAGACGGTGCCATTCTCGCATGATGTAGTTATGTTGGCGCTCCGGCAAAGCGGGTCTAGGCCTAGAGGGAAGTGAAGGAGGGAGTCACCACATGTCGATGGCGCGCAGCGATTGTAGTAGTAGGAAGAGGATGACTCGCTGGATGCAAAGCATGAAGGAACAAATATGAGGATCAATTCAACAAAGATGAATTGGTTTTGGGACAAAGGCATCTTTTAGAATTTTCTGGATGTTTAGGTACAGAGTGATGATGTTGTAGGTTAGAACGGAAAATATGAGCTTTGAAATTGAAGTCTGAATGCTTTTAATTAGTTTACTTTGGGCTTATGTGGATTTAAGGTGAGTTGAAGTATGGTGAGGAGAAGCGTCAAATCAAGAAAGGATAAAATATAAGGTGTTATGATATAGTGTTTTGTTTCTAATTATTTGATATGAAATCTTTTTTACTTTTTCTATAGAAAAGTAGAGTTTTTTTTTTATCTTTTTAGTGGAAAAATGATGTTGCTTTTTTTTATTTTTTTTGAAAAATTCGGAAGGAATTTTAAAATTATGTATTTTTGATATAATCCATTGTTATTTCTTATCTGAATTCACTTCATTTTACTATAACTAGTCAATTGCCAAATACACCCAAGTTAAGATAGAAAGAGAAGATACATTTATTTTTTATATATGGATTAAATTAGAAAAAAAGATGTTTCTTCATCAATCACTATATAGAAATGTTTTAATTGGTATATAGAGTTAGTTAAAAATTAACTAAACTCCTAGTCAAAGTCAAGATTGGAAAAGTCTCGATCTTTAGAGGGTCAAGGTCAAAGCTAATATTATGTTGTCACCTTACTCTGTAGCCTCGGCTTGTTTGATAATTTTACATGTAAAATAAAGTATAATAGGGAATAAAATCTAATGGGTTTATGATGATATTTTATTTTTAGTTGTTTCATATGAAATCTTTTTGACTTTTTGTATAAAAAAATAGAGCTTTTTTATTCTTTAGTGGAGAAATAATAGTAAAGTACCAAACGACCCTTGGAAGACTTGATCACATATGCATGAGCAAATCCCCGGACATGCTGGTGAGAAGTCCACCGGCCATATAGGGAAGAAGAGTAGTGTAGTTGGGTGAGAAATGCGATTCCCAACTGCTCGTCTATCCCCATGTATGCAATTTGCAAATAGTACACCCCCAAAGTACTACCATTTTCTCATAGAATGGAAGTGAGATGAGAGTAAGAGTGTGTGTATGTCTGGTTTTTTTTTTTTTTTTTTTTTTTTTTTTTTTTTTTTTTTTGTTATGAGTGTTTTGTTGTGATCTAAGGCCTAAGTACATGCAGAAGATCAAGCACCACACAAGAATACAAGATTTTCGAGGTTTGGCTTTTGACCTACGTTCGACGACAAGATAGTTTCTACTATGCAATCCAAAGAGTTCCATCACAAAAGCTCTTGCCTTTATTTATAATATCAACCCCAAATCCTAATACAATCATAACAGCCCAACTCCTAATCCAAATAGAACAAGGGCAGTGCAAGAGGCCCAATCAACCAAGACTATTGAACTATGCACCTAATACTCCCGGCTTCTATTGAGCCACATAAGTCAACTTATGTATGAGTTAGAATCCTTAAATGTAGAGAGAAAATAGGTACTAAATAGCTCCTGACTATACAAACCAATAACAAGGGTAACATGATAAGCCAGCATGTTCAGAGTTAGTGGTCGTGCAAACTATCACACTAGTGAGTTCATTATAGCCTTGGAAGGTAGGGCTTCAAAGCCTCAACATATTTATACGTGCAATTTTTTCATGATTCAATTTTAATCTAGCAATAGATAACCATGCAATTAGTGGTGGACCTAGCTAGGCGATTTTTCTTGAAGATCACAGTGTTAAAAACTCAAATAAGTTCCAATAAATAGAGTCAATGAATTGGAGTTTTCCATGTGGAAAAAAATTATATGAAAACTTGTAGTGGGTTAGGAGAATTAATTGCTTCAGAAAAGATGACTATGAACAGTTAGGGTGGATAAGACCTGCGCCTGATCGAACAGTACAAATGAGGTAATAAATTTCTTCATCTTTACATCAATTGAACAGACATTGATGGCTCTACCAAAAAAAAAAAGCAGACATTTATGTTGATAGAACTGTTTTATGTAGTCAACCATGTCAGTGGTCTACGGTCTTCAAGTACCTAAGCCGTCGGTGGTGCTTTATTCTTTAATCAAACTGTCACAGCTCTCAAGAAATTAGCAGAGGATAGAATGTAATGGTGTAATGAAAGGGGCGGCTTCCATACAGCGACGCTGTAGTTTCATATGTACAGCGTGTGGATGTATATCCAATAAAATGTCACCACGTAATTGGGGGTTTTCCAAACTTCATTTACAACTTGCAAAAGTTGTCAGAGATAATAAATGCATTTACTTTTAAATTTCACCCTTTCAAGTAAAGAGTAATATGCAATGTCTTTTTATCTTTTGTTAAAAAAATAAGATAAAAAGAAAAAAAAACACACTTTAGTGGCCAGTTGGCCTAAAAGGTAATTTTAACCTATCTTATACTTAGATAAGTCATTTTACCTGAAAATGTATTTTTTTTTTAGCACTTTGAACTAGCGTCCCTAGCAGTCTTAGTTTTATGACTCTAAGGGTCCCTAAGGACCCTGCGGTGTACACAAATTAGGAACGACGACTCTGACTCTTCTTTAATTCCTTGTTCTTTCTTATGTTCCGCTCCTTTCCTTTGGCCTAGTCTATTCTTTTTCTTCAGTAGCTAATTAATGCTGCCGCCTCTTCATTTCTTCCTTCCCAAACAACATTAATAAAATAATATTTTATTCTTCTCTCTCCCTAACACCAACCTAACAACCGACAATATACATTCATACATACCATACCATACATACCTTCTTCATTTCAATATTCGAATCCCTAGAGAGGTAGAGATAGAGATAGAGGTAGGTTTCGTTTGATTTGGCTTGATTAGATTTGATTTAGAGGGAACTGCGAAGAAGCAGCCATGCCTACTTTTCCTGCAGTGGCTCTAGAGCGGTTGCTTGAACCCGCTTCTCCTACAAAGCTAGAGAAATTGAAGCAGGTGAAATCATCGCAGAAGCACATCTACATCTCTCCAGCTCTCTACACCACTCCCAATCCCATCCTCCGCTTTCTCCATCTCCCCTTCTCCCTACGTCGTCAATCGAGAATGCTGTTGCGGCTCTGAAATCCCCCCTCCCCTCCTGATCTTCAACTCTATGGATTCTATGTCTACAACAACAAATACTATAAGGAGAACGAGGAGGAGGGCGAGGTGAAGCAGATTGGTCAGGGTCAGGGTCAAGGTCAGGAAGAGGAGGATCGAGGACGAGAAAACACGCCTATTTTGTTCTAATTTGTATGCACCGCAGGGTCCCTACGGACTCTTAACGTCATAAAACTAAGGTCGCTCGGAACACTGGTTGAAAGTGCTAAAAAAATACTTTTTTTAGGCAAAATGACTGATTTGGTGCAAGGTTGGTTAAAATCCTCTTTTAGGCACACTGGTCACCTAAATTGTTTTTTTTTTTTTTTTTTGGTAAAATCCTCATAAAAAATAAGGGCCCCATCTCGACATTTTTTCTACATAAATATAAAAATGAGACCCACCTCTCTCATGCTTATAGAAAAACTCCCCTAGGTTTCTTACTGCGTTAATACTATCAAATTAAAGTTTTTCTTATATAATCCTTGCACCTTGAATTGAAGTGGGACCCACCTTTAAATGGCTTATCTATAAGCTTGATTAAGATTATAAAGAATAAATAAATAATTGAATCAAATCAAATGGTATACCTCTAATGGATGATACAACTCTTTAATTGAAATAGTATTTGGTTGTGGTAGGAATAATAGCACATGCATTGATGCATTGATCTTTTTAAATGGCCAATCCAACGACAGGAAAGCTCAAATTGAGATAAAATTTGAGGATATCTTATATATTTGTAAGGAGTTTATTTTGAATGGTTTGGATTATAGTAGGTGGATTAGGCCCACTGCGGAGAATCCGGTATTCAATAACTTAAAGATGGGCATGCCAGACTGTGTGGTCCACCCTCTCCTCCCGCGGGCTTAGTGATAAAGGTCTATGACAAACCAAAAAACTCAATTCCTATTGAAAACAGAAAAAGTCTTATTAATTTGTATATGTAATGCTGAAGTAATATAAATATAAATATTATTATTAATAGTAGTACATGTAAATTAAAAAAGGTTGGAAATTAAAAAAATTAATTCTCAATAATGAACATAATATTAATATTATGTGTTAATTAAAATAAATGGTAAATCTCATTATCAACACTTTTTATAAGTGGCCCCCATTGAGGAGAGTAATGATTTGTCACCCACTATTAGATAATATGAGAATTCTAAGTAGATCAAATAATTATGCTTGAGCCCGTGCCACATTTTTAAAATTTAATTGCTTGATTATTGTACTCCAATGTGTAATTATTTTTATCATTAATTCCTTAATATTTGTTTAAAATGGGTAACATTTTTAATTTATTTATTTAATCTTTTCATTATTCATTTAAAATGTGTAGCATAGTTTTTATTTAATAGATTAATCTTTTTTTTTTCTTATAATGTATAATAGAATGATGATTTTGAGTAGTTTAGATGTTACAATGTAGGCTCATTATTAGTAAATTAGACGTCCTTTATAAAATAGAACATGGGGACCACATTTAAGAATTATTTCATATGTTGCATTAACAAAAAAAAAAGGGTCCATCTTTAGAAATAATAATATGAGATGTACCTTTAGAAGTTATAACATGAAACCCATCTTTAATTAAGAATTACATATGGCCCACATTTTACAAAAGTTCAAAGGCTGGCCACTTTTTTTTAATGTGGATATAAGCCCCACAATTAAGAATTATAACATGAATCATTCTTTAGAAATTATAATTTGGCCTCATAGCTTTGGAATTATAATAAATGGGACCCACCTTTTCATCTCATAAGTTGAGAGTTTGTAAATGGTAGTATTGGAAACTATATTTTGTTAAAGAATTAGCAAGGGTATTTCTGGAAATAATTAGATTTATTTAAGTACCCATGTTTTGAGGAGAAGCATTAAAAGTACCGTTCTTCAATTCAGCCTCCATGTTGACGTGCCATTCTCTTATTGGATGGAGAGAGACGCTGCAAGCTATTAGTATTAGGGTTACAAATGGGTATCCGATTTTTCGATTATCTAGAAGTTCTGACCCGTCAAAAATCGGGTCTGAAACTTATTTTAGGTTTCGATTGATAAACAGGTCTGGGTCTGAAACCTAATTTAGGTTCCGATTAATAAACGAGTCCAGTTTTGGGTCCATATAGGTTCTGACCCGCGGACCCGAGATCCAACATATGATTCTTTGAAATTGCAAATTGTACCTCAAAATCAACTTTTTTTTTATATACATTTTTATGTATAATATTAGAGATAGTAGACTTGATGCACTGTTATAAGTTTAATGATTTGCTTATTTTAAGAGAAATTAAAATCGATTTTGGAACTAAATTCTAGTCCTTTAGATGGACTTGATTCCGGAACCGGGTCTGGAACCAACAAAACAGGTTCATAGTCAAAACCAGATCCGGAACGGTTATTTAGAAAAGGGTTCGGGTCAACTATGGTTATGTTCCGGAACCGTTTCATTTGTAACCCTAATTAGTATGTAGCGTCGTTGTACAAGAAAACCCGCCCCGAAATGAAATTCATATAGTCTTGTGTAACATAATTGGGATAAAGCTACCATGATGGTCTTAGAGTTTGAAGCCTAATAAATAGGCATAGGCTCATGTGCATATACATGATACTAATGGTGATAAACCCAATTTAACTAGACTCATTGCCTTCCACAGTACAGGACGTGCATAAGTGAAGTCGATCAGCCCCTCGAAACCCAAGTTGTCCTAAACCCATCTTAAAAGAAACCAGGACCTCGCCCATAGGCTTTCAGAAAATGGGGGTTTTCCAATATGGTCACCATCCATACCTAGTGACCAAATTCAAGGCATTCCCCTATAGATATCACAAAATTTTAATGCAATATTTTATAACTTTATTATGATATTGTAAAAATTTCTTAGATTATGGAGAAAAAAAATTATCCATTGAATTTTAACAAGATAATTTTATGCATATCGCATGTCACACTAAAATTTTGGGATATCAAAAATAATACCTGGGAGGACCTCTAAAGAAACATCTCTACTTAAATTACTAGGTATGAAATCACATCTAATGATACCCCTTCCGTACCAAAAAAAAAAACCCTATTGGAAAATTCCTATTAATCTACCATTGAAGTCTTTTACATCATCCAGTCAGTAATGGACCCCACTCCCATTGAAGTCCATCAGACCCACAAAAGCCAAGTTGTCCTATTGTCATCTTAAAAAAAAACGACCGGGAAGTCCTCAAATCATGGACCTCACCATAGGCTTTTCAAAAATGGAGTTTTCCGTATAGGGTCACCATTAGTCATTGATTTCTATATCTAAGTGACCAAAGTCAAGGTATTCTCTTACATATCACAAAATTTTAATGTAATATTTCAGAACTTTATTGCAAAACCTTTTTAGATTATGCAGGAAAAAAATTACATTTTAAGTCCTAACAAGACAGTTTTATGGGATATCACATGTCACAATAAAATTCTGTGATATGAAAAATAGCAATGGGGAAAACCTCTAAAGAAATATCTTTACTTGGCCATTTGTGCAGCACCAGTTGGGTCCTTCAGTAATTTTTTTTTTTTTAATCCCTGAGGTGAATGACGCTAGTGTCACTGGATTTCTGACAACAATGACGCTAGCATCGTTGTTCGTTACTGCCTGTATCATATAGGTCGCCCAAGCTTTTATAAGTCTAGCTTCTGATCGTAGCACCTCAATGGCCTCATGCAAACGAGTACATATAACAACAACTGGGTCTTCAATTCTTTTCAGTTCTTCATGTCTGAAGCCAGCAACATTTGAAAACTATCAGTTCCTTTTGAGTTATGGCCATCGGCACGAGACATCATATTATCTATCTTGGCAGTATCTGGGTCTGGCTCATTAATTCGCATGCAGTATTTGTCCCACATAGAAGCAGTATCTCCCACGTCAGGTTTTGTAGCGAAGGAGTCACCCATACAGGCATCCGAACCAGGCTCTACCAGAATAATATTTTCAGCTTGAGAATTATCAGGACCAGCTTTGGCGTGTTTCACATTTTCCAAAATGGCAATTTTTTCTTTACAATCATCTGGATCAGGTTCCTTCTCATCGCTCCTCTAGAACTTGATATTCACCAAGTTTCAAATGCGTTACATCTTTTACAGTTTCAACCACCTGTGAATCATCAGGATCAGGTTCAACCACATTGTTCAATCGTGAATTAGCATGGACAGGTTCTTTGCAACATTCATGCTTATAAAGCTTCTCATTATGACATAAGTTAGGCTCAAACTCCATGGCTTCACCACATAGGCTGAAACATGTTTTCATCATCTAAGCAGTCATCTGGATCAGGCTCAGTGCTTTCTCTATTATCAAATTAAGCACTCGGCTTGATATAAATCTCAAGATTTGTTCTAACAAGCATATGACTGCTTGTCTGAACAACGACGCTAGCGTTACTGTTGTTAGCAACCCAGTGATGCTAGCGTCACTCACCCCAGGTATTGATAAAAAAAAAAACCTAAAATAGTACTGAAGGACCCAATTGGTGCTGCATAAATGACTAGGATCCTTCGGGATAATTAATTGCTATATTTCGAAATTTTACCGATAAAATCCTAAAAAAAAACTATTGAAAAATCCCTATTAATTTATACATCATCTACCATTGAAGTCTGGTACATCATCCAGTCAGTAATGGACCCCACTACCATTGAAGTCTGCTAAATAATTTAAGAGAGAGGGAGAGAGAGAGAGAGAGAGAGGAGATAGCAATTGGTAACCTCATTGATACAGATTGGTTCTTTCGAGGTGATGAATCTACAGTCTATCCAGATCATTGACTTCACTCTTAATTGAGTCACTGGCCACAAAAGGCAAATCTCTTTTGCAAATATCGCCATAAATTCTCACCTTATAATTGACTCACATTTCACTGTAAATAAGCCCACCATTGTGTAGCAGTACACCGAGAATTCCATGATTTTGCCCCAAATAACTGCTCTGACTTTTCAAATGAGCAAGTTCTTCAGAGTTTGGTGTAACGCGTTCTCTTTTACAGAAAGACAAATCTTGAAATAATTCTCCCTGATGCTAAAGATTACCTTACTTTGATGGTATAATCATCTTACTTGTATTAGACTTATGCGTGCATGGTCCACATGACCACACACCCATGTTGGGCTTCGTCCTTGGACGACCAAGTGGCCATTTAGGAATAATCCATCTTGCTTTTCAGTTTTTAATTAAATACGTAGACTTAGAAAAGAACTTCTTTCAAGATTTGAATTGAATAAAATCAGGGAGGAAACCTGCAACAACTAGATTTCCATTACTGGTATGAACTCTTATAGAAAACTATAAATAAAGGATTCAAAGTACCTTGTTTCACTTCATCAGATTTGCTTGACATCTCATGAATTTAGTGACACAATTTAGAAAGTATAAGAGAGTGGTAAATTCCACACGAAGAACAACCTTGTGTGCAAGAGATCTAAGTAAGCAATGGAATCAGATATGCATTTATATTACATATTAGTTTATTTCTTGTTTTACAAACTTGATCCCATGATGGTAGATCCTACTAATGCATTGATTGTATTAAATCAAACAACTTGAAGCTTCCCAAAATAATCTCATATAGTTCAATGTTCTTGATTCAATATTTATAATCATAGATTCAAACTAAAATTCGGGGCACATATGATCCGGATTATATATCATTATATCCAACCATGCATGCGTAGGTTATTGCTGAGCCCTACAATGCTGCATTGTTTTTCAATCACTTCTCATTAAGAAATAAGGGGACTTCTTTTTTTAACCCTTTCAACAGTACTTAATCAGATTTAACACAACTTTATATGGATGGAAAATCACTAGTTTTCTCTAGTAATGAATAGTTTTTGTCCTTGGAATTGAAGGAGGAAATTATGTGCGACAAAATCATTTAAAAAATGAACATCAAATAATTTCTCCTTTAAATGAAAATAAGTTAAAGATAGATGAAAGTGAAAATCCTATCATTATCCTAGTAAATCAAACTCTATAGAAGTCAAGTCTCATCAACATGCCAGACGGTTAAGATGACGGGTCTATGGACTACAGCCGGCTTGCATTCAACATGTTTCACTCATATAAGCTGTGGGTTAGATGCATGTAGGGATGTAAACAGGTCGGTTCCAGTCCGGGTCCATGGTGGACCCGGAACTGTTAAGGAGAAAGAGGACTCGGAACAGAAACCATTTCGAAACTGGTTTTTTGGTTTCGAAACCATTAATGAGAAGATGGATCAAGAACTGGAACTGTATATGGGATGGGTCCAGGTCCAAGTAGAGAATGATATAGAAAAAAACCACATTTTATGATAGATTCTAAAAAAATTGAGGCAATATGTCGGGTTATGGGTCTACGGGTCGGAACCAAAGTGGAATAGGACCCATGCCCATTTGGATCATGGGTCCCAAAAAGGAACCAGACCCGTACCCATTTATTTACCAGGGCCAAAATAAGGATCCAGACCCGATTTTTAACGTGTTGAAACCTCAGGGTAATGAAGAATCGGAAACCCATTTACATTCCTAGATGCATATTAATCAAGTTTGGAGAGGTTGAGAGCTAACCCATCTGAAGTTTCTATTAGAAGGGTCAGACCTAACTTGACCTGCATAAATGCTTCGTGTTTAGTAAGACGGACTAGAGAACGAACGGTGGAGTCCGGATCCCCTGTTTCTATCGAACAGGAAAGTACTGTTTGGGCAAATTAGGACTCGGCACGTGGACTCCAAAAAAGAGGAAATAAAGAAGTAGCTTTTGAAAGTACAACTCAGCAAATATTAGGAGGGAATGGAGTGAGGCTCTTCCTTTCCATAGTTCTTGAGATGACATGTCTACAAACGTTTGAATCTTTCCAGTATGGTTTGAGTACTCTTGTTGAACTAGTCCCTTAATAGAAGGAAGTTAGTCTTAGGAGATCCTCTTATATAGCATTTGGATCGCTGTAATGAAAGTCGAAATGGAATGGTCATTCCAATAGAATGATTATTACCGCGTTTGGTTTGTAATAAAGTGGCAGAATGACCATTATTTCTGAAATTACCAATCCTTTATGTAGAGGAATGGTCATTTCACTGGAAAGATAGAAGAATGGTCATTCCATTCCTTTATAAATTTTGCCTGATATTAAAATGCCCTTTTATCAAATCAACCCCTCCTCCCTCCACCCTCTTCCACCCTCCTCCTCCTCCTCAGGCAACAATGAGCACGAGTCCGGAGTTTGGATGTCTTCTCTGGTTCCGGCAGCGTACAGTGGGGAGTCCGGCAACGTAAGGCGTATGAGATTTCTAGTTTGGAAACCTGGATCCCCTTCCTCTACAGCACTTGCATCGCCTGGGAAGTACTCTGCAACTAAAGTATTCTTCTCTATCGAAGAACTGCACCAGCGACTTCTCCACTTCGATTAGTGCAGAGTCCGGATCTTCACCTCGCTGTTCTCCGCGTCCACTTCAAACCTCTCTCTATGGTTTAGAGAAATTAGAGAATTAATTCAACGGACAGGTCCAGTCCCCTTGCGACTGCAAGATCCAAACTGATCCCATAGACTGCTCTCCTCTCTGGAAACCGACTGTGATGAAAAACTTGTCTGCCCTGTTCTCTACAACTTCTCCGATCAATGGCCGAACTTGGCTTCAGAATCCTTTGGTCTGAATACTGATGCAGCATGGCTCATATTCTACGATTGCGACCGCTTCGGAATCCTCTGTAAATTCTGGGCGGAACCCAATCCCTTCACTGCTCGTCTTCTTCAACTGGGTTCTGTAATAGAACATTGGACGCAGCCTGCTGCGTCTCGTTCTACGGCCTAACACGATGGGCAGCGCAAAACCGGGCAGCGATCCTCTTTTCAGATTAGGGCGATGCGGTTGGATGCAGGGACTTGGGGGACAATGGGAGTTGGTTTGAGTTACCGTATTGCAGCTGTGGAAGGGGATTTTGGGTTTCAGTTCAGCGCCATAGAGGTCAAGGTAGAGGAAGATATTTTGGTCTTTTTCATGTAAATTTTATTTTATTCCGGGTATCATTCCGGCGAACCAAACACAAAAACAGAAATCATCATTCTATTATTGGATTCTAAAACAATTCAAGCGAACCAAACGCTACCTTAGAAGTTTAAATAAATACATATTTCCTTGACTTAAAGGTAACCACATTAAAGAGGTGAAAGAAGTGCCATTTATAGTCTTCTATTCACCGATCTTCATGATCGGACCCCAAGTGCAGGGCGCGATTGTAGTAATAAAACTGGTGAAACTAGGTCGATCCACATGGAGCAATGTAAACTAAGATTCCTTCTCAACTTGTACCTGCCCTAAATTAAAATTCTAAATCTAGCCTAACGAACTAGAAAATTACAACCATCATTCTTACTTTCCAAAAATTAAATTAATTACAATTGAATGAAAAGAGAACTTTCTAAATCTAAAAATCCTAAACTAAAGAAAACTAAAATTGCTACAAAAGAACACACAAGTTAGAACATCAAGAATAAAAAGTACCAAAAATAAAACTAAGAAACTAAAATAGAAACAAAAGAAACCTAAGTTAGAAAGTTAGTAATGCAATGTGATGCCATGAGATGTTAAAGAATTCTAAGTCTAGAAAACTAAGTATGCAAGGCTGTTTTTATGCATGATTTTTCCTAATATAATGAAACCTAAAACTGATTTTAATGGCTAGAATTTAAACTATAATGATGCATGAATCTAATGCACTTTCCAGCAATTAACAAATCTAAACAAAATTGTGTGACATTGTATTGTAAAAGGTGCAGGAATTAAAAGTGATGTGCTAAAAATAAAGGTAGTGTGCATAAATCAAAGGTGGTAAAATAAAAAAAAATAAAAAATAAAAGTGGCAAGTTTCTTTTTAAAATCTCATTCTCAATCTTGGGCCCAAAAAAATTAGAAATGCAAACCTAGGGTCCCGTTCTTCAACTTGGGTTGTCAATCCAAGTTGAGAATGATAAATTCTCACTTTTTAATAAATAAATTTCAGACTTGAATTCTTAAACTTTTCTTGATCAAACTTCTTTAACTTCACATTGTATTGCCTCCAAAAATACCATGTATCCGTAGAAAACAAGATATATTGTAAGGATACTAAGGTAAGTTGTTAGTAACTATTCCAAGCCAATTAAAAATATTTAACCAAAAGTAAGAACTAATCCTATTGTAAAACTATAATATCAAGATTCACATGAAATCAATACAAGAATTATAAAGAAACAATTTTATTAATACTAGTATGCAATCGAGTACATAAGATTGAGAATTAAAAATACATACTAGGATGTTGAGAATCCCTCTTTCTAGTTGAAACCACAAGGTTGGTGGTGTGGCTTTTGGAAAGAACCCCCTTGATGAATTAAGATGGAAAGGCAAGAAAGGGAGAGATGGTATAAAATTCTCTAGAGTGAGAGGTAAGCAATTCTCAAGCATGAGAGGAGATGGATGCTTATGCCTTCAATTTATAGATTTTTGCTCTCTTTCTTTCCTTCTTTGCTCCAAGTTTGTAGCATGCAATCTTCTTTGTATGGCAAGTCTCTTCCTTGGCCAACAAGTCTTCAAAGAAATAGCAAGGTGAGTGAGAGATTTTTTTTTTGTGCTTTCCATGTGCAAAATTGCAATCCCGAGTAGAAATTATAGCACCAATTTTCAGAGGCCATATCTTCCTCGTTTTAGCTCCGATTGACACAATCGTGGGTTCTAAAGATATCTACTCGAAAAGAGCTTTCCAACGGTATATGTATTGCACCAATCCGACGGCTGGATTAAGTGTTATACCCATTTTAATCTTGCTGCCTCTGAAAAATCCGAAAATAAATATGCACATATGGAATGTTAATTGTGCAATGGGTGTATGGGACCCATATGGGCATCCAGAGAGATCTTGGGTTTCTTGACTCCCCTTCCATCTTTGGTTTGCTTCCAAGATTCTTAGATTGACTAGTCAACTCTTTTAGTACACTTTCTTTTCTTGAATTCCTTTTTTGATTTTTGAGTTTTCAAACTTAGTAAGAATTAGATCTTACTAAGTCTGAAGTTTCTTTTCTTGAATTTGAAATCACAAATTTAGCTTTCCATTGTTGACTTTTCAAACTCTTCAAAAATACCAGGATATGTGGGTCCACCATGACAGATGTCATACCCTTGATTTCTCTCACATTTCACCAATGCGGGTCCCATTCTTGATTTCTCTTACACAAATTAAAATAAATGGATTCAAGAATAATTCTATGTGAGGAATTTAAATGGACGATGTATGAGACCCTACTTGATGCACCCATAATAACCGACTTTCTAAAAATAAATCTCCAAAAATGGTAGGTTTCATGAATTTATGCAGAAAGTGTGATTTTTGAGCAAATTATGCATGAATGCACTACAATGGACTCTAAATGCATAAAACATGATTTGACACTAAATAAAGTTCTTTAATATCAATAAGCCCTTAAAATAGTCCAAAATGTATATGGAAATGTACACTTTTCAGGACTCATCACTTCATATGAGTTCTCTGTTCCTTAATGCGTTCCTTAATCGAATGCACTTAGGGCGAGGGCCTGCTCTCCCTCTACTTCACCTCCTGGGTATAGTATGGAACGGCTTCAACAATGGCTTCGTGCCCTTGTCAAGAAATCCCATACCGCTTGTACCCAGTGTAGAGCCATTGTCGGTCGATTGGCTTGTTGGCTGCGAGCTGCCTTTTACATGCTTCCCAAGTCCCAACTATACTACCCTTGCAATGTCTCGGTCAACCAGTTGTTTCTCTCTCCACCCAATTAATTATTATTATTTTATTATTTTATTTTATCACAAGATGGGTCTCATGGATTTTAATGTAAAGATAGGGGATGATGGCCAATTCAAGAACCCATTAAATGATTCCACCAAAGAGGGGATCAGTGCCCCCACATCATCTTCCTTGGGATGGGTTTCGCGCCTAGAATTTTTGAACCAATTGGATAGTGGGCCAAATAGGACCCACTCTATTTGGGTCCAATACTATAATGGTCCCTCAGGGCCCCACTTTCGGATTGGTGGTCTAGATCCACCATAGGTGGGCCTTGGAGGCCCCGCTGGGGCCTCGCAAGCACTGCCCTATATGTTGATGTCAAGGATTTATTTATTTATTTATTTTTTCAATCAACAAATGAGTGGTGTGGTGTGGTGAGCCTTGCAAGCACCGCACCATTCTCTTTTGCCTCATTCCCTCTAAAAGGAGTTGTGATCCGCCATTGTGCATGAGACCTGATTGATTGATAGATGATTAAATATTTCATTTATATGGCCTACTTAATGGTAGATTTGGACCAACGATCTGGAAGTAGGGCCCTGGGGGATCATTGTAGTACTGGACCCACATAGAGCGGGCCCTTTTTGGCCCACTACCCAATTGGTTCAAAAACATCTGAGCGTGAAACCGATCATAAGGAAGTTTATGATGGGGCACTGTTCCCCTCTTCTAGGGAAATTATGTAATGGGTTCTTGAATTGCCCATCATCCCCTATCTTTACATTAAATTCCATTAGACGCAACTTGTGATAAAATAAAATAATAAAATAATAATAATTAATTGGGTGGAGAGAGAAACAACTGGTTGACCGAGACATTGCAAGGGAAGTATAGTTGGAAGTATAAAAAAAAGTATGTGCTGAGTTGTACTTTAAAAAAATACCTCTTTATTTCCTTCTTTTTGGTGTTCAGGTGGCGAGTCCAGCTTTGCCCCTCCCCTGTTTGGTAGAAACAGGGGATCTGGACTGAGAAGGGTCGGGTTTTAATGGTTGTGTAGTTAGGTTCACCCACCCCTATTATATCACCTTTGTGGGCCCATGTCCCACTTTCCTGGTCATCTCATGCTGGGTTCATCTTTTTTCTATATACATGGCAGATTAGCAGTCCAACACATGATTCAGTGGATCACCTTCCAATGGCATCTCTCTTTTCTCAGTCACCTCTCTCCCTGACCATCTCCTTCCTCAACCTCATCATCTTCTTCTTCTCAACAACCAAGTCACAACAACAAACAAGCACAGACCCTTCCTACTACTACAACCTTTGTGCTCCCTCCACCTGTGGCAACCTCACCTTCTCCTATCCCTTCTCCCTCCCAACTCTGTGCCACCACCCAAAACTACACCCCACATGCCAAGACAACAACCAGCACCTCGTTCTCCAGGGCCAGCCGCAGTTCGACGCCCAGCGTGTCATCGGCAATATGACGGTCGATGGCTCAAACTTCACGATCCCCATCACCAGCAATGCGTTCTTTAGATGTGGGCATTTGTCCAAGCCCAACGTTGTCACAGACTCTGTCATCTTCAACATGTCGGATAAGTACACTTTTGGAACTCACCTCAATTGCACCAGGCGCCCCGCCAACGGACTGGCGCTCATGCCAGCCTCGTGTCTCGAGTGCGAGGGGGATGCGGACCCCAACGTATGTTACTACATGCAGGGCTTCGTGAGCTTTCCAGAGTGCGAGAGCTTCTATATATATCCGCCCAAGGGGTTCAATGTTAGTGCAGAGAAGGACCTGAGAGGGTTCCTTATGAAGGGGTTTGATATTACCTACAACATGTCCAGGGAGTGTGAGAACTGTCAGGGTACTGGAGGGAGATGTGGGGCTAGACCTGATGGTTCCTTTGCCTGCTTCTGTCGCTCTAATGTCCATAGCCAAAATTGCTCAGATGGTATGTGTATAGTCTCCATGTCTCATCAAATTATTATTATTATTATTATTATTATTTTGCTTTTAGGTTCTGGACTTGAAAAAGTCTAGTAAGGGCTCAATATCTGGAATTATTTTTAGTTGGGAAATTTTAAAATAATATCTTAAGTTTTTTATTAAAAAAAGGACATAAGTTTCAAAAAAAATTCAAATTAGTCCCTAAGTTTTTCAGTAAACTTTTAATTATGGACATTCGGTCATTTAAATGTATTTTCTGGTGATTTTCCCCCAATTGTTTTAAAATACCCACACTACCTTTATTAAAAGGCACAGTATGGTTTCGGCAGCCGGTACGTGCAGTCGATCTTCGTAGGGTTGTTCGTTATACTTGATCACCGTGAGGACACAAGGGAAGGAAAAGAAGAAAATATAGCAAAAGTGAATGAGATTTTTATTTCAATGATGAGTATTTTGGGTATTTTAAAAATGTTGAGGGAGAGTCTTAAAGAAAAATATCTTTAAATGGATGGATGTCCTTAATTGAAAACTTTCTGGAAAACTTAGGGACTAACTTAAAAAGTTTTAAAACTTATGTCATTTTCTGAAATAAGGCAAAAACTTGAGGCCTTATTTGAAAATTTTCCTTTTTAATTCTCAGTTATATGTGTTTCCTAAATGGATCCGAACAATTTGGGCCATATTTATTTGCATTAAATACATATGAATTGAATATGCAGAAATTGAATGCTAGATGTGGGAGAAAAATGAAGACAAAAAGTGAATGAGTGAAAATGACCTCAAATAATCTCCCTTTTACTGGGAAATGATTTAAAAAAGAAGAGGGATGAATATTCGGCCATTACCCTAGCAATTCAAATCTTAAGAAAGTCAAAGTTACATCCATATCATTACCTTATATCCTTTCCCCCACCTTATATGGTTCATACTTTACCTCTTTAATAATTCTTTATTAGAGCTCATCATTTGATCATGAATTTCTTTATATTCAATTCCTATATAATCTGATGCAAGCAAATAGGCGCTTAATGACCTGAACTTTGAAGTAAGATCCATGTGTTTTACATGAGTACCATCTACTTGATCCTATGACCATATATTATATATCTAGATCACAGGTGGCTAGGCATTGCAAAATAAAAAAGGAAAATTTTCAAAAAATATAACACTTTTGGCTCATTTTTTCAAAGAAAAGTATGTGAAGATTTGAACATTTCAAAGAAATATTAGAGTTTACACAATTCTTTCCATCAAGTGCTTTCCATAAATTTTTTGAGAAATGACAGAAATACCCTTCTTTTACGATAAGTTTTTGACTTTTTGATGATCCTTACCACTTAATGAACCTAGTTTTTTAGTCATTTGGAATCCGCTTTTTTTACCATCCACGCATGAAGGCAGTTGAGTTGGGCCCCACTATGTCATTTGGGTTGGACTTGATTATTTCTCTAGAATGATTTATTAAAGGAAAATTAGAAAAATCACAAATAAGGGTATTTTTGTCACTTCTCAAAAAAATTTTATTGAGAGGATTTGATCAAAGAATTATGAGAAATTTTATATTTTTGTGAAATATTCAAATCTTTATATACTTTTTTGAAAATGAACCACAAGTTATATACTTGAAGATTTTCATAAAAGAATTAAAAAAAAACCACCATAGCATAAAAGCAGCCCCCTTGAAATAACCATTGACCTGGATGGCTGAAAAAGAAGGGCAAAAAAGAAAGCACAATCTCACGACTACCAAAAGTACTTGATTTGGACGACCTCTTACCACTGTGATTAGAGGCGTAGTTCTTACCTGATTGTCCAAGCATGCCAACTTTCCTCATCCAAGGGGTCTCTCACCTCATCTGAGGTCGATCTACTTTTCTCACCCAAGGGCTTCATCCAATCACCTGAGGTCTAACTACCCTCACCCGAGGGTGGAGTCCCAGCCCACTATAGCTTGGTACAGAAAAAGAAGAAGAAGTGATTTTTGGCAAAAATCAACGTAAAGTGGGTGTAATAAATGATCAAGGTGGGCCTAATTAAAAGGTTTAAAGCAATCTAAACCATGTATTATGCCTATACGGATCATTTAAATTGTGGGTCTGGTGGGCTGGCCATATCAAAAAGTTGCAGAGTATTCAACTATCTTGGACGTTTGGCCAGAGACTTGCTAATGGATGGTTTAACAACCGTTCAAAAAAAAAAAAAAAAAAGGATGGTTTAACAACATAATGGTCAACTGGCAACCAGAATGAATTCTCGACTTCTGATGCCTTTGACTCATCCCCCAAGGGAACCACAACTTGGATGGATGGCCTAGATTTACATAAACATTGTCATAATACTTGTTATTTTCCAATTTGGTTTTTAATTCACTTGAAATGGCATTTTTTTATGCAGAGGTAATTGATCTAAGAACATGGAAACCAGTAGCTAGAAAATCTGGAGGATCCAAAGTACTTGTAGTTGGTAATTTTATACTTCCCTCTTCTTCTAAAATCATGGGTTGATATTCTGGTTTTTTATTCAAAAGTGATTGATGCAAAGTGCTCAATTCCGATGGAAATGAATGTTCTCTTGTGGAGTTCTGTTGATGCCTCAGTACCCTCAAGTGATCTATGGGCTTTATTTATTTTTCCACAATCTATGCACACACACTTACCTCTAAACCTTTTTAATGCAGTGCACTGTGCACGATATATATAGTTAGGTGTTACTTTCATTTGCAAACATTTGGATTTGGCAAGATTTTTATGGCCAACTGCCTGTTTGATGCCAATCCTCTTATTCATACTTGGTATTGATACATGCTGAGGCACGACATATGACAAAATTAATGATCTAAAGCAGGGCACTTTGAACCAATGCACAAACATGACATTTCAAGATTTAAATTTAACCAAACTAAGTATCAAGTCTCTTAAATTCACTGATATATCCTTCTTGCTCTGCTTAGGGAGCAAAATTAAATAGGTTGCTTTTTATTTTTTTAAACTAAATGAGAACTTTCCAGTTGATTTGGATGGCTACAACGACATAATTTAGCTAGTTATGTTCTTTACTTGTAAAAATAGTTGAAAAACTCCACAATACCTATACATTTTTGGATTCAGAATTTGTTGAGACTAGTTCATTATATATGAACCCTGCAACTCTTACTTGTTCTAGAATTCCTAACCCATATAGGCAGCATCTCTATTAACATATTGCCACTCAGTCTTTTAGTTAGGATTCCATTTCATTTTATTTTATTTTGTAGATTTCAAGCTCATCAATTTTTTGTTAATCTCTAAATATTGGTTATATTTCACTTTTGTAGCTCTTTCTACATCGGCGTCTATAGTGATTCTAATTGCACTTGCAGCACTAGTGGCCATCTTCTTTTTATGGAAAAAGTCTAGAAGAATGAAAGATAATGAAAGGGGAATGGACAACAAGGACATGCATCAAACAGACTTGAAAGATGTGGTTAGAGGCATATCTCCAACAAGGTATTCCTATCCTGACATAAAGAAATTTACCAACAACTTTGCAACAAAGCTTGGGGAAGGAGGATTTGGAAGCGTCTACAAAGGGATCATTCAAGGAAGTGGGAATGATGTTAATGTTGCGATAAAGCTATTGAAGATATCCAAACAAAGTGAGAAGCAGTTTATGAATGAAGTGGCCACAGTAGGAAGGATCCATCACAACAACCTAGTGAGATTATTGGGCTACTGTGTTCAAGGTAAAAGGAGAGCTTTGGTGTATGAATTCATGGAGAATGGGTCTTTAGAAAAGTATATCTACATGACAAAGAAAGAAGGAAATGAAGAAGTAAAAGAAGACTGCGGTGTTGATCGGCTTTCATCCAAACAACTATACAACATAGCCTTAGAAACAGCCAGAGGCTTGCTATATTTGCATGAAGGTTGTAGGAGTAGGATATTGCACTGTGATATTAAGCCCCATAATGTTTTGTTGGACTCAAGATTCTCTGCTAAAGTGTCCGACTTTGGGTTGGCTCGGATGATTGATAAAGACCAGAGTCATGTGTCTTTTACTGCCATTCAAGGGACACCGGAATATATGGCACCGGAGATGTGGTCAAAATCCTATGGTGGAGTGACAGAAAAGTCTGATGTGTACGGTTATGGGATGCTTCTTTTGGAGATGGCTGGTGGAAGGAAGAACTATAATTTAAATGCGTCTACGCCTAGCCAAGTCTATTTCCCAGACTGGGTGTTCAAGAAATTGGAAAAACCAACAAACAAATCAGAGACTTCACAGGTTGATATGACTGAAATAGTAGGAGATGTAATATTGGACAAGGAAGATGTAGAAGTTTTGAATCATATGTGTTTGGTGGGCTTGTGGTGCATTCAACATATTCCTTCAAATAGGCCTTCCATGAGCAGAGTGATTCAGATGTTAGAAGGGAATGCTAACATCCCAACGCCCCCAAATCCATTTCCTGAAGATGGCGTAGAGAAGCAAACTGATTTCTTAACCAAGCCAACTGTTTATTTAAGTGCTAAAGATGAATCCATTGAAAACTCCTCACAAAGAGACAAATGTTAGCTTTGATGAAAAGCTAAGCCGCTGTCTTGAATCTATATACAGATATGCACTTACATACATATATTCCCGTTGTCATTTACTAGTAATTACATTGTCTAACTGAAAGAGCAAGTACAGATTTGTACTAATCACTATCTACATCAGCTAGGTTAATGAATATTTGTGCTATGATGAACTATTGAACATTGACAAATTTATCGAGATAATTACGCTCAATGCACCCTAACTTGTAGAAAGTAATGAAATTGGTATAATATTTCTGTTTGAGCTTGCAATTGCAAGGATCCAAATGAAACCAATAATCTAATGCTACCTATTCAACCCACATGTTTGGAACATTTAATTTGAATATCCAGTTGTGACGGTGGGCAACCAGAAATATGTCACAATAATTGGTCCACCTTAATCAACTGATTTGGGCCAGTTGAATTTGTGTTGATGTTTCTAAGTTTGAGTTTATCTAGTAATTTGAGAGACACTTTTGTGCTGGTAAGATGTTTTGATCACTGTGGTTCTTATTTATACTAAAAATAATCTTGACTAATTGCTGTACATACTTCCTATGTTTTCTCAGCATCTACACACGACCGGACATTACCCATTGACAACTATTATCTAATGACATGCAATATTGCCCTACAAAGTTCTTGAATTTTAGTTTAGCCATAAGAAGATCTATTAAGTAATCTAAACTTTATGGTAGCTGTAAATCCAGAATCCTAATTATGTATACACAATATGTAAAGCATCAAAAAGAAGAATCAACAGGTGCAGTTTCATCTGTGTCAATATTCAAGTCCTTGTTGATGCAACAATCAATGTTTTATTTTCCCAACAACAACAAAGATCTCTGTTTTTTTGCTTCATTTTAAACTTGTTTGGGGAACAATTTTAGCAATGACAGTATTGGCCGAATTACATAAGAACTATAAGTGCACAAAAGCAGTAGTTGTTCGCCACCATCCTTGTCTCCATTACACGACTTAAGAATGATGATGAACTTATGGTAGAGAAATACTAGTAGTCATACTGAAATATGAATTCAAAATTTGGGAGGCCTCTGTTGGATGGACTTGGACTAACAGAATTTTGAAGTTTGAGTCCTAAATTAAGCTTATTAAGGAAAGAACGAAGAACCTGAAATTTTTTAGAGTACCAAGGCAAATACAAAATTGTTAATATTTTAATGTTGGCTGATTCATGGGTTGGACAAAACTCAACCCATTCCTTAATATTTGAATATTAGTATTTTAATATTTTAATTGTTAATATTTGAATATGCCAAGCATGTTCAAACTATCCTTAAGCCTGGTCAGTCAAATGAGTGTAATTGGTCTTTTATTTAACTAACAAGCATTCCGTTTTTCTCACTGAACATACACTTTTAACCTTCCTTTTTCTGTTCTTTACAATTATTTTCTTACACTAGTATCATCAATATTTGTGATCCACAGACAAAAGCCATTTGAGTAGGGGCCATGCATTTGAGTGAATCATGAGGATGGAATTGGAATTCTCTGTAGAACTCCATAGGATGTGATTTCTTGTTATGCAAGGATTCAAATATGAATTCCAGTAACGAAGAACATAGTTTGCTCTTTAATTATGTGTGGCGCATATCAATAGCTACCTTGGGAAAGATGCTTTCTTGAAGATATGCCTTCCCATGGATCCTCTGACAAATGATCTCTTTGGAATTGCAAGTGATACATTAAATTATGTGAAAGTCTACTTGTCCCGGGACTTTTGTCCCGGGACGTGGCACGGCTCTGCCCGGGCCAAAAATCGGGACAAGTAGCACGGCTCTTAAATTATAGAGGATGCCTTTGTTCAGTTGTCTGAGGTATTTAATTTGATGGAAAGATATTTGTTTTCATGCTTCACATTTCTAGGGACGATTAATGACATGCTATGAATACGAAAGAGTACTTAATCCATGATAAATAAATAAAAACCATACTCTCTTCCTCAATTCTGCCAAGGCTATTTGATGGTATGCTGTCAACATTGAAATAGAGGACTTGATTGAAAGGAGGGTAAGTCAATGCACTGCTTTCTTCACATTTGATGTGTTTATATTTATTTTTGTGATATTAGTCCAGATGTTCCTATATTAACATCTGGAAAATGTGGCTACTTAAGATTTTTTTTTTTTTTTTTTATAACTTTAGAACTAATTAGATAACAAGCCTCATGTGATTTTAGTAACTTCAGTTTCCTTTTAATTGCTTATAAACTTTCTGTTGAAGATTATGTTGATGAAGCATGTTTGATATTGTACGTACTATATATATATATATATATATATTTTTTTTTTTTTTTTTTTTTCCTTCTATTCATCTGATTTATCCATTTTTAGATTGGTGCCTTCTACTTCATTGACTAATCTTTGACCTTAAGGGCCCGTTTGGAACTTTACTAATATAATCAAAGTCAAGTAAAGTCTTCATTTTCCAGATAAGATGTCACATCAAATGCATTTTATTCAAATCTCCCCCATATTTTTCATACAAAAAGTCAAAAAGCAATAACCTTTATCCACTAAAATACAAAAAAACTCCACTTTTCCTTATAAAAAGTCCAAAAGATTCCATAATAAAGAATTAAAAATAAAATACCATAATAACCCACTTATATTTTTATTCTTTCTTCAAAATCAACTTTACTTGACTTGACTATATTAGTAGAGTTACCAAACTGGCCCTAATGGATATGCTCCTAGGGCAATCAGGATGAATGTTTTCTATGTGGTTATTGTGAAGTTGAGATGCAAGCATAATAGAATATATTTGCATCATATTATGTGTTATAATTGTATTTGTAGCTGAAACACCTTGTTATTTGATCACAATAAAATGAATGTTCTATTTTTCTCATTAATGAACTTAGACAAATATAATAAGAACTAGACAGTTGTATGTTTAACACAAACTTTCTTCATAATAGTAAACATGTCACTACAACGACTAGCCCCCTCACCACAATCTACATGCAACGTATCACTAGTAGTAATTAAAAAACACAGTTTGGTCAGTACTTTTGTAATATTTTTATTGGTAAAAAGAAATACAACGTTCTTGTAATGTTCCTCCAATAAGGTGGCTACAGTGGGAACTCTTTGGATGGGTTGTTTGTTGTAGTAGTTAGGGATATCTACCAGAAAAATCCTCTTAAATAGAAAAACCACAGTTGAGGACCCTAAACTTTTATAATGACGGCTAAAGACCTCAAGCCCAAATTATCTCTTTTTTTTTTTTAATTCGTTTTGCCTTTTCTTTGTTGATGTCAACATAACCATATTCCCTATTCACGTTATAAAAAAAAATTTAAAAAAAAACCATATTCCCTATCCCCAAGAATTGGCCTCTTCACCCAAATCGAAAGAAACTAAAGTCCCATCTTCTGTTATAAGTAATATTTTTGGACATCAACAAAACATTTGTCGACATCAACATAAACTTTTATCGACGTCAACAAAAATGTCAAGTTAGCATAATCAAATGATCCGTGTACAAGTTAAGCATTTATACATAGAATTTATTGACGTCGACAGAAGATTTGTCGACATCAATAAAAACTTTTGTCTACGTTGACAAAAATGCCTAGTTAGCACAATTAAGTGACCCCTGTATACAGTACATGTTAAACATTTATATATAGTATTTGTTCACGTCGACAGAAGATTTGTCGACATCAACATAAAATAACTTTAACCTGGGATTAGGGTTATGTTGACATCAACAAAGAAAGAGCAAAACGGAAAAAAAAAATGATGATTTGGGCTAGAGGTCCTTGGTCGTCATTATAAAAGTTTAGAGTCCTCAACTATGGTTACCCTATTTAAGGGGATTTTTCTGGTTCCCTAGTAGTCATGATGAATACATATAAGTTAAATGATGAAAACTTTAGTAGCTATTATACTGAATATGATTTTAAGGGTCCATGTGGATGTACAATATAACATAAAAATATAATATTTTAGAGAATACCATCTTTCATTTCTAAAGTTAATTGTTTGGATATGCTAGAAATATGAAGAAAATTATATAACTGACAATATCATCTTCTCCTTTTATAGCCAAAAAAAAAAAAAAAAAAACCTTCTCTTTTATGAACTTAAAAAAATTAAGTGTCCGGCAACCCAAGAGAAAATGATAAGAAAAAAGTCCTTTCTTATGAAAAGTCGTAGATTTCTACCTTCGGCCTCTCCCTTTATAATTTTTTAGGGTTAGTTTTGATACATGCAGAATGCAATATGGTCACATTTAAACAGTCATTACTATAGAAGAAAATGGGCAGCGCTAAAAGACACTCGGGCATATCTTAGGAGAAAAATGTCTCTCTTAGTAGGACTGACCGGGATGCATGATGATCGTGGAAGTCCTTTGGACAGAAAATTTATATGAGACCTACCTATGTGTAAAATTTAGACTCCATTAAGATTATCTTAACTCTTTGATCCATCACCCTAAAATTTAATGGTTTTAGAAGTAAGATTTTCTTACGATTTCAACCCAATAGTAAGGAAAAGTTGGACGAGTGTCAAATTTGGACTTGTGGCTATTCAAGGCGGATGATAGTATGTGTGAAAAGACTAGATTGGGTCAAGGGGGTCCCATGCCTAAAAACAAAGAAGGGCAAAAAAGGAGTGCTTTTAAAGTGGGGCATTTTCAGAATTTTTGGAAGAAAATCGTACAAATATTTGTGATGTTTGGAAAAATTCTGGAATATTCTAATATCAAAATCTGACCGTAATTTATGAGATCGATATAAAACTTTCATGGACAATTATTTTTTCCATTCGTCTCAAAGCTAAAAGAAAATGCTGTCTGGCATGAGTTCACTTGCATTCCTCTTCCTCATGCATTGAGGCATCAAGAATCGTTTACTCAAGGCAATTCACTACCTCGGTTCAATTTTGAGAAATATTCACTTTCCAATAATTGGAGTCTTCAAAATAGTTAGACTATTATACTTTATTCGACATAGTTTAAACTGCACACCCTCCCCCTACTTAGTCAGAATTCGATCAGCCAGGATCTCTCAACATGTTGACTCCTGACCCTCCCCAACCCCCAACCTTAGATCTTTCTCTCAAAAATCCACCAAATCCCCTGCCAGATAATCCTCCCCTGCAAAATAATCCTCCGGCTCCCAATCCTAGTGTACCCCCCACTTAGCTCTCCAAATCCTCTTCTAATTCCATTAAGCCCTAACCAATACAGAGCGTCGAATTCCATCTGGTGAGACTTCATTGCTAACCCTCTTTCCTACTTCAAAGGACAACCTATCTTCTAGAAACAAAACCCGCTTCTCCCTAACCCTCTCTTGGCATCTAAGCTGCCAAGCTCAACTCACCTTTATGGAAAATCCCCCTGGTCACCAGCTTTCCCCCTTCTTGGAGGTCCTGTTGCTGATCTCCAAGGACCTCAGACATGGGACTCTTCTCAGCTTTAGCTCTTGCATAAGCACCTTGACAGCCTCCTCAATCACCCCCAAGGCCAGCCTCTAGGCTATCATCAAGTTGGAGACCCTACTATTTCTCTAAAGCAACCCCCTCAGAGATCCTATGCTAGTTTCTTCTCCTCCATGGCTATTTCACACCCCCCACTGTAGCTCCTCCGGCTTGGAAGGTTGGTAAATTAACCCTGTGGATCCCTCAACAGATGGTTACCAACAGTAATGAATCTATTTCCTTTTAGCTATTGGGAAATTTGTGGGTAGAGGTCCCTCCCTAGAGAGTTTGGAGCAATGGGTTCACAGTTTTTGAAGAATCTCACGGCTTTGCTTCATTTCGCTTACAAAGAAAGGGCATTTTCTATTCAGATTCAATTTTAAGGAGAGAGATAGCTTGGTTAGCCAGAGTCCCCTGCTCTTGCATAGGAAAAAACTACTCCTTCTACCATGGTCCCCAAGTCAGGATGAAGAATCTTGGCCAACAATAACTCTTGTTTGGATTGGACCGAATGGTATTCCTTATCATTACTGGAGCAGTAATATCATTCTCTCAATTGCAGGCTCTATTAGTAAGCTTCTTCGACTCGATGAAACGATTGCTTCTCAGAGAATTATGTCCTATGCCAGAGTCTTGGTAAACCATAATGTGGCAAAGCCTACTCTTAGTTCATTAACAATTGAATTGGAAGGAGATGCTGTAGTGGAAGTAGAAGTAGAAGTGCTATATGAAAATTTCCCTCGCTTTGAATGTCTTTCTGCAGGTCACCGCTATCAATTAGAGAGAGAGAATAATATATGAAGATAATGAATCGAGATGCCCTTTGGATGACTAAGCCCTCATTTATATAGATACATTCCTTCCTATCATAAGTCAATTACAATCCCTTGATAAGGGGTATTACAATCAATTAGATCTATATAAATTAATGTTCCTAGTTAGCAATCCCTTTGGATACGCTTATCAGTATAGTATTGCTAATTTACATAGATGTACATTGGTGGTGCTTTGAGAGACACAAAAAACTATGTTCCTTCATACTCCCCCTCAAATTGATGCGAATTAACAAGCATCAATTTGGATATTAGAAATTGGTGTCGATCTTTAGACATAGCTTTAGTGAAGATGTCTACAATTTGATCAATCGACGAAACATGAGGTAGTGAGAGAAGATTTTCTTAAAGTTTTTCTCGAACAAAATGAGCATCAACTTCAATATGTTTCGTCCGCTTATGAAGAATGGGGTTTTGAGCAATCAATACTGCACTAGTGTTGTCAGCATTCAAAGGAATAGGAGTAGGAATTTTAATTCCAAGTTCAACAAGAAGTCCAACAAGCCATACGATCTTAGAAGAAGCAAAAGACATGGAACGATATTCTACTTCAGTAGATGATTTTGAAACATGCTCTTGTTTCTTGCATTTCCAAGAAATGATGGAAGACCCTAAAAACATGCACCAACCGGTAGTAGACCGGCGAGTGTCAATACAACCTGCCCAATCAACATCAACATAAGCAGAGAGATGCAGTGGAGATGAAGATGAAAAAAACAAACCCCGTCCCAAAGTTCCATGGAGATATCTGAGGATGCGGAAAACATCAGCTAAATGTTGATGTCTTGGGTCAGACATGTACTAGCTGATAATATTCACTACATAAGAGATATTCGGTCGAGTCGCGCGAAGTCAAATAAATGAGGCTTCCAACTAACTTACGATACAAAGTAGGATCAGATATTGGGTCACCATAATGTTTATGGTACTTAACATTAACTTCCATAGGTGTATGAACCGGTTTGCAATCAGTAAGGCGTGCCATATCAATTAACTCCTGAGTATACTTTGTCTGGGTTAGCATAGTCCCACGATCAGATCGATGAACCTCCAATCCTAGAAAGTAAGTCAACGCACCAAGATCTTTCATATGAAAAGAGGACTGGAGTATTTGTTGTAAATGCTGAATTCCATAACTATCACTGCCATAAATAATAATATCATCCACATAGACTAATAAGATGGTGATACCTCAAGAATTTTTCTGAATAAAGAGTGAATGATCTGAATGACTTTGTTGAAACCCATAATGAATGAGAGTGTGGTGAAATTTCTCAAACCAAGCTCTAGGAGCTTGTTTTAATCCATACAAACAATGACGAAGGTGACACACAAAGTTTGGTGGTGCATCAAGTCCATCTGGCACACGCATGTAAACGGTTTCCTTAAGATCACCATGAAGAAATGCGTTTTTGACATCCACTTGAAGAAAGGGCCATGACTTAATCGTTGCAACATCTATTAAAGTTCGAATAGTCGTCATCTTAGCCACCGGGGCAAAAGTGTTACACCCCGACCGGAACAAATCGTTATTAAGGCTAATTAATTGAGATTAATGCTAATTAAACATGGATAATTGGGATAATCAAGATTAATGACCAAAGAGGGATAAACTAGTCTCAAGTGATGCATTAAGTATAATGGAATGGATTTGAATGAAATTGAATTGGTTAAAAAGGGTTTAGACTCAAACATGGTAGGCTAAGGACTTTTCCGTAAATATGGGTTTTCACGTATTTCGTCAAATACGAAAATTCTTGATACCAACGTGTGTATCTCGAAGAGTACATAAACTTTCATAATGAACACGATTCCATTTGACCTCAAATGGACCAAGTGAAGCTTCATTTGACTCAAAATGTAAATAGATTAAATGAGAGGGAGTTTTATTGTGAAAGCTCTTATATTAGAATGAAATGGGTTCTTCTTTCATTTCCACCTCTTGAAACTCAAGAAAACCCTAGGCAACTCTTCATTCATCTTTTCTTTTCCATTTTCTCTCCATCAAGTGTGAAGCTAAGAGTGATTTAAGTGACTTTTGAGGAGTCTACTTTCAGCTTCATCTTCTTCCTCAAGTTGTTTTCCCCATTGATGAAGTATAAACGTTGAGAAAGACCTCAAGATCTCTTTGCTTGGAGCCACAAGTAAGTAATGGATCTTTCTTGTGATTTCCAAGTTATATTGATTGCTTTGTAGTGATTTCTAGCACAAATGACTCATGGGAGTTCATTTGTATGTTTTTATGGGTTAGGGTTTGAAATTGGGAATTTTGGTCTCAAGCCAAGCTAAGTAAAAGGGGGCTTTGAGTTCATTGGCTTCAAGAGAGGCAAGTATAAACATCTCTTGTGATCAATGTTAATCCTTGTAGTTGTTCATAGTGTTTCCATGGATTTTATGCATTTTACATTGAGTTTTGGATTTCATTATGGATGCTTAATGAAATGATTAAGGAGTAATTAGAAGTGCTATTGAGAATGAATGTGAATGGATGGTGTATGTGGGGGAACAGGAGGTTCCCATTTTCCTTGCAGGTGTAATGGAGAAAGAGAGTTGAAGAAGGGAGAGAGAGTACTAGAATTTCGGATGGAATTCTGAAGGGTTCGCTCGAGCAAACAGTATGTCCACTCAAGCGAACGAGGTTCTATTTGGACTGATAAAAGTTCTGAGGAGTTCGCTCAAGTGAACATTAAGTGCGCTCGATAAAAGTTCTGAGGAGTTCGCTCAAGCGAACATTAAGTGCACTCGAGCGAACAACGTTCTGTCTTGATTCGCTCAAGCGAACAGTAATTCGCTCGAGCGAACCTGATACTGGCCCAACGATAACAGTCAATTGAACTATTATGACAGTGACACAACCACAGCTTGAGTCAGTTGAACTGCAGACATCAAAACCTTCAGCCACTGCTCTTCCTCTTACAGGGGCTTCTAGTACTGTATTTAGTGAGGTAAACCCTTTCTAAAAAAGGGGTAGAGTATCTAAGGTCTGGGGACATTTTAAAAGGCCTAAAGATTATGACCCTAAGCTTTTGATTACTGTTAACTGTTTGTATTGTGATGCTGCTTATACTTGGATTAGTTTTAATGGGACTACAACTTTGAATAATCATTTGAAAATATGTATCAAGAATTCTTTAAATGAAGCAGCAAACAAAAAACAAAAGTGGATATCATCATATCAATCAATAAAAGATGGTGAGATTGTAAGTAACATGGCTGTTTGGAAATTTAGTCAGCCTGCATGTAGATTGGCACTCGTTAGAATGATAATTACTAATGAGCTGCCTTTTAACTTTGTGGAGCATGAAGGGTTTTGTAATTTTTGTAGCATCATGCAACCAAGTTTCAAACATGTGTTATGTGTTACAATTGCTAGAGATTGTTTGGAGTTATATGATGAATAAAGAAAACAATTAAGGGACATGTTGACGAACCAAAGAGTTTGTCTCACTACAGATTGTTGGACCTCAGTCCAAAACCTTTCTTATATGTGCCTTACTGCTCATTTTATTGATAAAGATTAGAAATTGCACAAAAGAATCCTGAACTTTTGTGTCATTTCTAGTCATAAAGGTGAGTCTATTGGTCGAGCTGTGGAGGAATGCTTGGTTGATTGGAGTATTAAAAAAAATTTGTACTCTTACTGTTGATAATGCGTCTCCCAATGATACTGCCATTGCATTTTTAAAGAGAAAGTTCGCTAAAAAATGTGACATTTTTATTTTAGGTGGAAAACATTTTCAGATGAGGTGTGTTGCACATGTTCTTAATTTCATTGTGAGAGATGGGTTAACTGAATTGAAAGGTGCAATAACAGAAATTCATGCTGCAGTTAAGTATGTGCAGAAAAAGAGGGAATAGAAAGTGATAGTTTGTTGTTTTTAGATGTTCCAACTAGGTGGAACTCTACATTCCTCATGCTAGAAACATCAATTAAGTTTCAAAAAGCTTTTGACAGATTGGATGAAGAAGATGACAAATTCAATAAGGGATTTTGATGAATTGGAATTAGATGGACCTCCTTCTCTTATGGATTGGGATGATTTTAAGCTAATAACAAGATTTCTGAAGAAATTTTATGATGCTACTAATCGATTGTTTGCTTATTTGCATGTGAATTCGAATTTGTACTTTACTGAAGTTTGTGACATTGTTGAATCTTTAAATAAATTATGGTGGAGGATTCTTCTTTGAGAAGTATGTCTGTTAAAATGAGATAGAAATTTGATAAGTATTGGGAACCCATTGATAAAATGAATATGATGTTATTGGTTGTGATTGTGTTGGATCCTTGATATAAGTTGAAATATGTGAAGTTTTGTTATGGCTACTATTTCAAGCTTGAAGTATCTCACGTGATTGAGCTAACCCAAAAGTTAAGAAATGCATTAAATGGTGTTTATGAGGAGTATGAACAATATGGGTCAGCTAGTGCATCATCTTTAAGTCTGACATGTGAAATGGAGGGTGGCCAATCAAGTTTGCAAGTAAGGGACCCTTCATCATTGTTTGAGAAACATTTGGAAGAAGAAGAATGTAATGGAAATAAGTCAGAAGTGGACACGTATTTGGAGGAAGCTCGTGAAAAGATACATGGAAATACCAAGTTTGAAATTTTGAGTTGGTGGAAAACAAATTTGGCTAAGTATCCTGTTTTTTTTTTCAAGTTGCACGAGAGATTTTAGCCATTCATGTATTACTGTTGCTTCTGAGGTTGCCTTTAGTATTGGAGGTTGTGTCCTAGATTGATTCCATAGTTCTCTTTCCCCTAAACTTGTGGAATGCCTAATTTGTACACAAGATTGGTTGAGAGCTTATGATACATCAATTCCTGACGTGGAAGAACTTATGGTGGAGTTTGTTGATCTGGAGACTTTGGACTTAGGTATTTTTAGTTTTATAAAATTATGTTTAAGTTATCTTCAATATTTAATTAAATTATTCTAATATAGTACTTGATGTTCGTAGGTTTCACAAGTTGATATCAAGTGTGAAGTTGAAGTTGTTGATGACTGATGGATACTGATGGACTGCTGTTTGTTTTTGTGTGTTTGTAATAATTAGATCTCTTTGTATTGTAACAATTCAATGATCAATGTGTGTTTAGTGTGAAGGCTTTCCTTTCCTTGCCAGTTTGTTGTACTTCATTGGTTCACCCCCCACATGAATTCCAGTTTTTTATTTGGATTTTTTTTCTTTGTCCCACAAAATTTTCACACTTCCTTTCAAGTTGAATGATGAGTGTTCTGTTAAAATACTTTGAAACCTGCTTTAAATCTACAAGACATTTTTGCCAGGTCCTGTGCACTTAATTTAGTGTGTATGGATGGCAGCCTGCAGACGACAGTTCACTTCTACTATTATGTTTATATTTTGCTGGCTTATATAGTTGAATAATGTTACTCAATATGCTATTTTACTATTTATGATATTCATGCAGGATCTTGCTCAGAGGTGTCCGACTACTTATTCCAATGGAGCTAACAGAATTTGATGTGCCCACAGGCATTTATCTTTGAGTTGGCAATTGCTCATGCATATACATTGTTTGATAAAAAAATTTCACATTAAATTGAACGGATTGAACGGATGAATCCGTACAAATTCGATCTGTGTACATCCCTACTGGATGTGATTCTGGCAGTCTCTCACTTTTTCTCTTTAGGTAGACTACTGAGAGCAACAAATGCTCACTTCCTCACCCTCCTCCCCAAAATCCAGTCTCCAAAGTCCTTCTCAGACTACCGGTCAATCAATCTTCTCAACTTCACCTACAAGATTATTTCCAAAATTATGGCTACCAAGCTCTCCAGAATTCTCCCTCTCCTAATTTCAAAACACCAATCTCCCTTTGTTAAAGGGAGATCAATACATCACCATGTGGCTCTAGCTCATGATCTCTTCCAAAAACTCAAGCAAAAAATCTCAAGTGGCTTGGTCTATATAAAACTAGATATTTCCAAGGCTTTTGACAAGCTTCAGTGGAATTTTCTCTTCAAGGCTCTCCACTTCTTCAATTTCTCCCCTTAGTGGATCAACCTTATGAGAGAATTGGTTTGCAGCAGTATAGGCTCAGTTCTGAATAACAAAAGCCCTTGTGGATTCTTCAGTTCCTCCTGTGGCCTGCGTCAGGGGGGCCATCTGTCGCCCTACCTCTTTATTCTAGCGGAGGAGATTCTCAGTCTCAAGGTGGATCTGCTAACCAAAGAAGGCATTTCCCAATCTCTCATGTTATCTCTACCCTCTGTCACCTATTATATGCAGATGACATCTTGTTTTTCCTCAAAGCACACAAGAAAAGTCTGAAGAGGCTTCAAGACTTGCTCAAGTTGTATCAAGACTCCTCGGGCCAATGTTTCAACCTTCAAAAAAGCCATTTGTATCTGGGCAAATGTCATGCTAGGAGAGCTAATATGGTAACTGGTCTTCTCCAAATCAATGTTGCTTCCCTGCCTTTTGTCTATGTAGGAGTTCCCCTGTTCTTTGGTTCCACAAGGCACATCCACTTTAACAAGATCCTGGACTCCATTAGATCCAAGGTATGTTCTATCCTCCATCCGACTTCATATCTCTTTCATTCTTCCTCTTCCTAGTTACACGCCTACACCTGCCTCCATATTGAGTGGCTCATGAGAAATTTTATGTGGTCTGCTAATCCCGCTAAATCAAGATCAAACCTTGTCAAATGGGAGACAATCTTCGTAGCCAAAGTTGAAGGAGGTCTGGGTCTGCGTTGGGTTAAGGAGTTTAATGAAGCTTGCTTACTAAATTTTGGCTTGGTCAGCTATCACTGCAGATTCAATATGGGCCAACTGGTTTTGTACCAAGTACCTCAAGGGCCTTCCTATCTCGTATTTAAAGAATCCCAGGGCTAGTTCTTGTATCTGGAAGAGGCTAAGAGTTCTATCCTCCTTTCTTCATAGGGATTGCAGATGGATAGTTGGCAATGGTCACTCAATTAGCTTGTGGTTCGATAACTGGATCATTCATGATCCAATTGCCCCAAGGTTCCATAACATTCAGTTCTTAGAGAAAGACTCAGTTGCTAATATCATTGTTGACACTGTGTGTGATATTCTAAGCTAGCTTCCAACAGAGCTACAGGATGTTTTGTCCAATTCTAGAAGCTGTATTTCTATAGGAGATAATCTTAGCAAGGAAACTCCTCAGGAAATTCTCCCTTAGAGAAGCATGGAATCTTCTGAGAACCAAAGAGGCAGAACCCCCCTGGTCTAGTCTGATTTGAGCAAATTCTTCTCCTGTCGTCTGTCTTACATGAGCTGGCGCCTTCTGCACCAGAAGACTCCGACAGATTTTTGGGCAAAATTCAAAGGATGGTCCATGGCTTCTAGATGTTATAATTGCTTCAATGGGGAGGAATCTGATCTGCATTTATTTTTCTCATGCAAATTGGCCCAACAATTTTGGCATTGGCTTCTCAGTCCTTGTGGTACCCTGTTTTCCCTCCCTCCCTCTCACCGCTTCAACTATCCGGACGACAATTGCCATTGATGGAGATGTCTTTGGAAGAAAATATGTTGCACCTATCTTCTTCCTTGCCATCTCTGTAATATGGTGCTTTTGGAATGACTCCAAACATAGTTCTAAGCTGCCTTCCCTGGCAAAAGCTAAGCCAATCTTCTTCGACCATTTGAAAGGAATAACTAGACGTTATGTCTCTGGTTTGAATTAAAACCAACCAATGCACCCTATCCTGATCTTCTTAGGCTGATTTCTCATTGTTGTTTTGTGCATTTTGTTTGGTTGTCTAGCTACTTTTCTTGTTCTCCTTTTGTTTTGGTGTTTCTTCCCGCCCCTTTTGGGTTAGCTCTCTTGTAACTCCCCCTTTTTTTTTTTTTTTTGGCTTTTTGGAGACTTTTGCCCTTTCTTGCTTAATACAAATTTACCTTCAAGCGAAAAAATATAGTTTAAAAATAATATCTACACCTACCACGTGGTTCAAATGTAAGTAACAACATTTTCTAAGAAAATTGAATTTTCTAACCAAGACCAACTTAAAAAATAAATGAAGTCATTTCACTTTTATACATATTACTGCTAAGTCTAGACCTTTTGTTGAAATGGCCAAAACTTAGCTAAGCCTTCAGTTGATTTGGCTTGTAGTTTTTTAGCTGACACAAAGTTTTTGTGATTTTTAACATGTCCTAGATATGAATTGCTCTACAAGGACCTATGAAAAGGGTCACATTAACTGATTGTAACTGGTGGTAGCTGAACAATTAAAAAAATATGCTAATCTGTGAAATAAGTTTTGATATTTGATCGTAAGCCCCAAGTGCAAGGCCTCAATTATAGTTTTACCCGGTGAGTCGGGATCGTATCCACATGGAGTTATATTCACTTGAACTTACCCTAAATAGAAACTAGAACTAGCCTAAACAAAATCCATACAAAAATTCCACTTCTAACAAATCTAAAATTAAAAATTAGATTACAGCCCAAATCTGAAATTAAAATACAAATCCAAGTTAAAGAATAAACTAAGACTCCTAAACTAACGCTAAAACTAAAAACTACAAAGCAATAGATTCATCAAACCGCTAGTTGAATAAATTTAGAGTGCATAAAATAAAGAAATCCAGAATAAAAAAAAATAAAAGAAAGAAATAGTGAGCTTTAGAATTTCAATTTTCAACATTCAAACTCCATGCTTAGGGCTTTAGAATCAAATTAGAAACCACAACATCAAGTATGGTCTATCACTTGACAGTAACACGCAGTGTTGATCCAATAAATTAAATTATTCTGACTCACAAAATTCTATTTATTCTTTGCACATCACTAAGAAATCATGATCAAGAATGTGAAAATAAAATTCTAAAGAAACTCACTTTATACTCTAGATACATGAAACAGCAAGTCAATGGAGTATCAGCCATGCGAAGTACATCATCTTTTGAAGGATCTTGACCAACATGAAACCAGGAGGAAGAGAGGTGGATGGAAGAGAATGAGAGAGAGAGAGAGAGAGACGTGTGGAGAGGGGGAGAGAGGATGGGACGTCCCATGGGGGTGGTCCCCTTCTATAATTTGTGAGCCCTCTTTTACAAAGATCTTTTGGCTTAATCTCTAAGCAATGATCTTATCTTAGAAACAACTTGAATTTGAAAGGATTTTGTCGCTAAGATAAGTTTCTTGATTTGCAGATCTTGCTATGTAAGTCTCCATAAAAATCTTCCAAGTTGCTTAAGAATCTAGCTTGCCAAAATTCTTAGATTTTATTCACATGAGGGGCTTCAATTTGGACGTGCAAATCATGTGGGTCCCCCATGTGGACGTCCAAGGGGCCTTGGCTTCTTTCTTGATTGGTTTTTTATTATCTTCCCAAATTTGAATGCTTCCCTAGCTTACTTGCTTGACTAGTCAACTCCTGAAACAAATCTTCTAATCTTGAACTCTATGCAAGAATTTTAATTTGAAAGTAGGGTAAGCCCAGAGTTCTATCCAAATCTGGATTTTATTGTGATTTGCATTAGTTTCCAACTTGAGTCTCATCCTTAACTTTTCAAGATGCCAAGATAAGGGGGCCCATGTGGGACATCCACCTTGGAATCCAAGCCCAAGATGGACCCCGCACATGTATGTCATGTGTCTTGAAAACTTGCAACTCTTCTCTTCTTTCCATTAAGTTATTACTTTCAACTTATCTTATATTAGATTAGATAAAGCTACTATGATGATGGCAATAATCATGATAACCCTGTTAAGAGATCAATAAAACTTAGTTTAACAAATATTTGGTAAACAAGTTAGATGCAGAATCATATCTCCCTAGTTCATACAAAATGATCTTTAATGAACTGTAGCACCACCTCTACTTCCTAATATGGACCAATATACAACAATCTACGAAACATGTGGAGCTTTTGTATGTTTAATGTGCCTCGCAAAAAACCAACATCAAGAAACATCATCACAATTATCCGTTGGGTTATAATTGATGGCAGCATGCTGTAATGCATTACCTTTGAATGGCAATGGAGGGATGTCAATGGATACATCACCTTGGAGCATATTGATAACATTCCTCATCGTAGGCCGCCGAGAGGGCGAGTACTGAATGCACCAAAGGCCTACCAACTCCATCCTCCTCGCGATATTCTCTTCCTCCTCCCCTTCGCATTTGTGCCATTTTGAGCCACCTCCATTAGATCCCTGCACCACATGGTGCGAGTAGACCCATTCAGGAAAATACGTCTCACTGCTCCTACTCATATTATCATTGAAATTTCTCCTCTCACCGACCATCTCTAGGAGGACCATACCAAAGCTATAAACATCAGATTTTTCACTCACTGGACCATAACTCTTCCACCACATTTCTGGGGGTGCATAACCTGGAGTCCCCCTCCCGCGCATAAGACTGATTTGGTTGTTTTCCCTGTTTATCATTTGTGCTAGTCCAAAATCTGACACCTTGGGTTGGAATTTCTCATCCAAAAGTATGTTGTGAGGCTTGATATCACAATGTAGAATTCTACTTCTACATTCCTCATGTAGATATGCGATCCCTCGTGCTGTACCAAGTGCTATATCATGCAGTTGATTCCAACTTAGTCTTTGTTGATTGTCTTGTGCTTTTGGGTGTATATATTTTTCTAGGGAGCCATTCTCCATGAATTCATAAATTAGAGCTCTCCTTGATTTCTCAAAGCAGAAACCCAAAAGACGAACGAGATGTTGGTGGTGAATTTGGCCGATGCTTTGGACCTCATTTAAGAATTGTATCTCACTTTGCTCATTCTCATCTAGAATTTTAATTGCCACGGTGCAATTGTTGGGCAATTCAGCTTTGAAAACAGAACCAAACCCGCCTTGACCAAGTTTATGGTGGAAATTGTTGCTGTATTTCTTAATTTGTTTGTAGGAGAACCTTGTGGGCATTCCAGAAGCATAATCTTGCAAGAATGTCTCAATGGAAGTTGTTGTAGTCCTACTGTCCAAATGATGCCTCAATGCTTGCTCATCTTTACCTCTTAGCTCCATTTTATTCTTCAGCATTTTCCTTCTTCGAATGTAAGCAAAACAAGCACATCCAAACATAAATGCCAATCCCAGGGCAAAACCTTTAATGAGGAGGAGAGCAATAAGTCAGAAAATACTAAATCATCCTCCATAAAATGTTATTCATGTCACAAAAGCCTTTCGAATCCAAAAAAACCAAAAATAAAACAATTATAGTAATTAGTTCTATTGATTGGTTTCAATGGGTTTATTCAATTAATTTAGAGTGAATAAAAAACATTTTTCATTTTCCATGGTTTTATATATTCTAGATTTTGAGTAGATAGTTAATGTTAAATTATTTTTAATCTTGAACATAAGAAGGATCTTTCACAAAAATTATGTTTTTACTTTTATTTAATAAATCTTTTGTTATCAATAATTTCATTCTTTTTTTTTTTTAATTCTCTTGTATCAAATTCAAATCCAAATATCATCAGTGTTCCAATATTAGTGTTCTATATTTCTTCTCTATCACATAATTCTAATAATTATTTTTCTATATGGGGGTGTTTTTTTTTATATTGTAGGTGATGAAAACATAAATCAAGGTATGGATTTCATAAGAAATATTTTTTCCTTTTGTTTTTTTAAGAAACTTAGATTGTTGTGTGTGCTTGATAATTTTGAAAGTTTAAAATTTGTCAGATCTTCGACTATAATAGGATTACTGAGTATGGCCCCTAATTACAGTACCATCATATCGATGGTATGTGCACTCAACAAAACATTAATTTTCTTTAATGATTTGAAGAATTATGGGAGTAAATATATTTGTATCCAACTTTTTTTAGCTTTTTTTCTTTTAAGATTTTGGATTTATCTTGAGTTCATATATCATTTCATTTGTACCCTGTTATTCCCCGACCCGAATTAATCACGATTAAGACTAATTAACTAAGATTAATGCTAATTAAGCATGGATAATTAGGTTAATCAAAATTTATGACCAAAGAGGGACAATCAGTCTCAAATAATGCATTAAGCATAAAGAAATGGATTTGAATGAAATTGAATTGGTTAAAATGAGTTTAGACTCAAACAAGGTAGGCTAAGGACTTTTTCGTAAATATGGGTTTTCACGTATTTCGTCAAATATGGAAATTCTTGATACCAACGTGTGTATCTCAAATAGTACATTAACTTTCATAATAGACGCGATTCCATTTGACCTCAAATGAACCAAGTGAAGCCTCATTTAACTCAAAATGTAAATAGACTAGATGAGAGGGGGTTTTGGTATAAGAGAGCTTTATATTAGAATGAAATGAATCATTCTTTATTTCCACCCAAACCCTAAGCATCTTCTCCACCTTCCTCTCTTCTTCTTCCATTTTTCTTCATTAATAGTGAGGTTAGGAGAGATTCAAGGGGCTTTTGAGGAGTTTACATTCATCTTCATCATCTTCCTCAAGTCATTTCCCCATAGTTGAAGTGTAGAGTTTGAGAGAGATATCACAATCTTTTCCTTTGGACCACAAGTAAGTAGTTAAGTGTTTTTATAGAACTTTCAAGTTCTATTGGTTGCTTTGTAATGATTTCTAGCACAAATGGCTCATAAGAGTTCATTTATATGTTTTATGGAATTAGGGTTTGAGATTGGGGATTTCAATCTCAAAAGCAAGCTAGACGAGGGGTTTTTGCCACTAAGCTTAAAGAGAGGCAAGTATAAACATTACTTGTGATTAATGTTAATCATTGTAGGAGCTCATAGAGTTTCCATGCCTTTTGTGCGTTTTACATTGAGTTTTGGGATTTATTGTGAATTTAATAATTTGGTTAATGAGAGTAGAAGAAGGAAGAAAGATCAGAAGTTTTGAAGCTCGAAAAATGAGTTTATGGGTGCAGGCGGCTAGCCGCATGGCTAACCGCCAGAAATCCGCAAAATGGTCAGTCTCTGGAAAGCTGACCGTGAGCTAACCGCCAGTCAGTTTGAGTCCAATGGATTTTGGGTTTTGGATTTTTATGTGGATTTGGAGTACCACTTGTTAGTGCAAGTACTCTTTAATTAGTATTGAGACTAAGCATCCATGGGTGATAATTACGGGGACTATAATAATGTGCATATTAAATATATAAATGTGATGTCCATCAATAATAACACGTGCATTTGGAAACCAATGGTTACACCCAAATGGTTATTTAGAAATGAGATAAGATTGAGCAGAACCATAGGTGGTTAATAATTCTCTCATTATATCATTGTGATCCAATCTAATGAGATTGATATAATAGTTATTCCTTTCCTTCGTCATGAAAGGAATCATTGAATTAAATTGAATCCATAAAAGGATTACCTACTATTGACTCTTGAGTCTGGCACTACCTAGCTATTGTATTAGAGTTCTAAATGAGTCGTTCAATGAATAAATGAATGATTAATCTTGCTGCAGTAGATGGATTTTGTGGCGTTTCGGAGCTCCATGGTGATGTTAGTTGTCCCTGGCCTGGATACTAGTAAGTCCCACCAATTCTGATCGTATCTTTGGGTATTGATTGATGCCTTCAATTAGAAAATGAATCATCCCTTTGAGGGGAGATGATTAAAATGAAATACAATGAAATGAATTCTTTCCTTTGAGGAAGATGGTAAATGAAATGTAATGAATGCTATGGTAGTAGCCATCTTGTACATGTTTATTGCTTGACTTTATGTCTACCTCTTGTTATTATAGAAACTGTCTAGACTTCTCTAGAATTGTAATTGTTAATGAATAGATTAAATGAACTCAATATGAACGTATTAAATTGATACATGTATAAGGACTTTATTTTGTATACATGTAAATCGTAGATTCATATTGTCAAATATAAATGTTTCTGCAAAAATTTTGTATTTGACAAGATATTGAGAATGTTATCCCTTGTGAATTCCACTTTAATTTCGATTAATTTGGAGTTTACGAGAGTAAGTATGGGCTCACGGCTCGGAATTACCAAATCTCAGGTCCGGGTCGTGACATACCCCAAAACCAAACATACCACGTAAAGTGATTATTGGTTTTAGATTTATATCATACTCTTATACCGCATTAACTCTAATGTATTATTGCTTTTCCAAAAATTTAAATTAGGAACGGTTTATAATCGTTCCAAAAAAAATACTAACGCCACTTTTAGGAATGGTCTGAAACCGTTCCAAAATCTATTAGAAACGATTTAAAACCGTTCCTAATAACGATTTTTGGCATAATGTAGTTTTGGAAAGCCTTGAGAATCAACCCAAGAAACTTTTTAAACCCCATATGTTAATAAAAACCTAGTCTTTTAATCATTTACTCTAAGGTCAGCCATGAATCAATGTGTTCTTGCAGTCCACCTCATGTGGCGGCCAATATTTTGTTTAGATTATGGTGTTTCAAGTATGGAGCAAATTCTTTTACCAAAGAAATAAAAAAGTATGGAACAAATTAGTGCCTCTGTTTTGAACATAGAGTTTAAATGCCATGTTTAGTTTAGACTTTAGAGTAGTTACTGTTTTAACTTATTTTATGATGATACTAATCCTTATGATATATTTTGATCATAGTTGAAAGCTGGTACCTGCAAGCAGTTTTACCCTTGTCCGTCCAAAAGTTCTTGAACCCCTTTTTGCAATGCTAGTCCCTTCACATACCAAAGAGTTGATGAGAGAGAGTTCATGAAAACTGTAATTACTAATTCTCAACAATAATGATCATATCCTAACATCTAAACAAACTTAACAATTCCATTTGTTTTATTTGACCTACACGGGACCCAACCTTTTAAAATTGGAATTGCTTCCTACACCATATATAGCCTACGTTTTACTTTACTTGAAGTAAAGTACACCATCGATTTTATCATATCTAAAACAATTTGATCCATCAACACACTATAGTATGAGGTAGTGGTTAAAAGATGGTGAAAGAAATGAACACGACAGATAAAGCAAATCTGGGCTTAGAAAGGCCAAAGCAGGTGATCATGTTCTCTTCTTAGACAAACATACAAGCTTAGGGTTGCACATGGATCATGTTCTCTTCTTAGACAAACATACATGCTTAGGGTTGCACATGGGTTGGGCAGCTGAGTCTGAAACTAGTCCAATCAAAACCCATTTAGTATCTAACCCATTTATTAAATGGGTCAGATCGCATCGCCCACCCAAGTGCAGGTCAGGATTTTCTAACCCACATCCCACCCATTTAACCACAGGTCAGATATGAGTCGAATGATATTGTAGGTCGGGTACTCGGGTTGAATACAAATGATCTGTGCTGTAAGGTGGGGTAGGGGTGTTCATGGGCCGGGCCGGGCTAAGGAACATCAAGGCCTGGTCCGGCTTCTAAATGTGGGCCCAAGCCAAGATTAGGCCCAAATCAGGCCTTAACTTGCTGGCCCTTTACCAACTCACCTGAACAACATGAAGCTCGAACCCAGCCCATGTTAGGTTTATAATTTGAAAACTGGGCAGTTTACATTGTCTTGAGGATATCATAAATGGCTTTGTCGTATTCAAAATCCCTACATCAGCATTTTTGCCGACACTATTATTACATTCGGGCCGAGCTAAGGGCTCTCTGTAACTGAGTTTAAGCCCGGCTCATAAATTAAACGGGCCTTAATAAAAAAAAACGGAGCCCGTCCTCAATACTGTAGTTGAAGGACCAAGCCCGGCACAAAGCGGGCTGGTCCTGGTCCATAAGCACCCCTAAACGTAGCCTCTATTTAACATATTTATTAGGTGGGTCAAACCCAACCCGACCCACATCTAGGATCCAAATGAGATCTACTTTTATCATCCATAAACTGTAGCAGCTATCCAGTGTAAGGAATTACTTACCATCCGAGCAGTTTTGCCTATGAACACCTGAACTGCAGAAACACAGCTCTTTCCCTAGAGTCCTTTCATTTTCATCCATGAATCCACACCTTCCTCCAGTGACATCCATGCAATCCACCCCACAAACACTATCCCACTCAGCTTCAAACCCCTCTTGTAGAGTCCTCCTCAAGTTCCCAGCCCCAGTTAAGTTATTAAACAACTCATTTGGGATAGATGACATGAAGGGCCTACAGTTGGGTATTGGGTCCATGAAACCATTGTAGAAATAACACAAGTTCTTAGTTTCTCCACACTCCAAACAAGGAGCTGCCATCAACCTTGCCAATATGTCACTCTGAGGCTTCTGGGTGCAATTGAAGAAAGTACCTGTCCTGTAGGCATTGCTTATCGACAAGCTCCCAAGAATCAACCATCTCTGAGAGAATCCCCCATAGAATGCCGGAACCGGGTCGCACCCAAAGAGCGATGTGTCGACGAGCTTGAAAGACTTTCGGGCGTAGACGGTCTTGTTCAGCTTGTCTAAGATCTTGTACTTGATCTGTGGAATTTGATCGTTGATCATGAAGACGGAGCCATTCTCGCATGATGTAGTTATGTTGGAGCTCCGGCAAAGCGGGTCTAGGCCTAGAGGGAAGTGAAGGAGGGAGTCGCCGCATGTCGATGGCGTGCAGCGATTGTAGTAGTAGGAAGAGGATGATTTGCTGGATGCAAAGCATGAAGGAACAAATAAGAGGATCAACTCAACAAAGATGAATTGGTTTTGGGACAAAGGCATATTTTAAAATGTTTTGGTTGTTCATAGGTACAGAGTGATGATGTTGTATATTAGAACGGAAAATATGAGCTTTGAAATTGAAGTCTGGATGCTTTTAGTTTACTTTTAAACTAAGATAGAAAGAGAAGATTCATTTTTTTTTATATATGTGGATCAAATTAGAACAAAAGAAATTTCTTCATCAATCAAAATGTAGAAATCTTTTGATTGGTAGCTAGAGTCGCTAAAAATTAATGAAATTCCTTATAAATCAAAGTCAAAGTCAAGTTTGGAAAAGTTTCAATCTTTGAAGGGTCAATGTCATGGTTACCATAGGACAAGTCTTGTATTTAGAAATTAGAGGCCTTTGTTATTATTTTATTTTTCTTGGGTACCATATATGGGGCCTGTATCCTTGAAAGACCTGATCAGGCATGAGCTAACCCAGCACATTATATGGAGAAGACCACCTGCCATTCAGAGAAGAGGCCTAGGGCAGTTGGGTGAGATATGGATACCCAATTGCTACTCTTATCTCCATGTATCCAATTTGCAAACACACCCCCTAGCTAAGATTTCCCATTTTCTCTCACATTTCTTTCTTCATAAAAAACTGGGAGTGAGTTGAGAGTAAAAGTTCTATTGTTGTAGATCAACTGATTAGAGAGACAGGTTTGTGAGTAGAGCATGTGAGTCTGAAATCCCAATCTAGAGAAAAAAGGATTGCAGTAAGAAAAAAAAGGCAGTATACTTCCCTAAATAGCTCATGAGCATGCAAATCAATAACAAGGGTAAAACTATAAACAAGCATGTTGAGAATTAGTGGTCGAGCAAACCATCACACTTACTGAGTTCATTATAGCCTTGTATGGTGCGGCTTCAAAGCCTTGACATATTTCTCAGTGCATTTCTTATCATGATTCAATCTAGCAATAGATAATCATGCAACTAGTGGCCACCTTATAGGAAATTCTTCTTGAAGGCCACATTAAAAATAAGTTTATCAGTAAGCGTGCCAAAGCTTAGTTGGTAAAAGGATATACATGAGCATGAGTTAAGAGTACATGAATTCGAGCTCAATACAGTAGGAAACAAAGTATAAAAATTTGGTATGAGTATGGGCCATGGCCAACTTAGGAATCAGGATCCTCCTATGCGTCTTTCCCTGTAGTTTCGTGGTGGCATGATGTACAGTAAGTGGTCCACACAAAGTCACCTTCCATGTAAAACCTCATCAGACAACGACTTCCAACTTAGAAGCTTCAAAAACGGTGGTTGGAAATTTGGATGGATCATAAGTGCACGTTATCGTACCTTATAAATGAGATCGATATAGAATTTCAGAGTCTCGCACATCAACTGAGCAGAGATTGATGGTGATAGAATTGCTTTATCTAGTCAACCATGTGCTGTTGGCAATACAAAAAGTCTACATGTCCAGAATTCTGGACAGAATTCTGGACATACAGCCCCCTAGGGACCGTTGGATCCCAGGGCTCTTGGGATCCAACGGTCCCTAGGGGGCTGTATGTCCAGAATTCTGTCCAGAATTCTGGACATGTAGCAGGGCTCGTTGGCAATACCCTAAGTCTTCCGACGACTCAGCAGCCACTGTTGACTTGAGAACATTGATGAGGAATTAAGATAGGGACATTTTGTAGAAAAAATGGGTGTAAATTAATTTTATAATCAAACTGTCACAACCATCAATAATTTAGCATATGATATAAAGAATGTGATAGTGAAATAAAATTCAATTGATCGATGTTTATATAATTGGAATAAGGCTAATATGATGGTCTAAATTTTGAAGCCTAACAATTAAGCATGAGACTCATGCATATACATGATACCCACAATGACTCATTGGCTCCCAACTTAGAGGACACACCCAACCTAGTGAAGTCGTCCTAAAGCCATCTTAAAAGAACGGGAAGTCCACAAATCATGGATCGCACCCATTAATTAATCTTTGATTTTCACATGCACTAGCCCTAGAGGTTCTCTTTAACAAAACTTTAATGCGATAGTATAAAACTTCGAGTCCTGCTATATGGACCGAATTTTGGACTGGTCCCAAAGTTCGGTCCCAAAATTCGGTCCAAATAGACTTTTTTTAAAACTTCATTAGATTATGCAGAGAAAAAAATGACCGTCCAATATTAAAAAGTCAGTTTTATGTGATATCATATGATATATTTTGCGATACCATAATAAAGTTTTGGGATATCACGAAAATAGCATTAAAGAGAGCCACTAGAGAAATATCTCTGTTTTGATTCCCCAGCGTGGAAATCAACTTCAAATGGTAGTCTTAGAGAAAAAGACACAATGACAAACAAACTATTACGCACACATCATCTAAGTCAGTAATGGAACCCACTACCATTGAAGTCTGAAGTCTGAAGTCTGAAGTCTGAAGTCTAAAGTCTGATAATTAAAGGTGACAAGAGAAAGAGTAGAGTCCTTCAGAAAACTCCAATCACGTATACATCATCTAGTCAGTAATGGACCCCACTACCATTGAAGTCTGATCATTAATGTGAGAGACAGAGAGAAGTGATTGCGATTAGTTTGAATTTTGGGTCGTCTCCGTAACAGAAAAGTAATTGAAACACAGTATCTTGTGAGAGGCCTATCCAGAAATCTCTAGCGTAATGCCGGTCAAGTACCACTTCCTAACTCAAATTACTAACCTCATTGATACTTATTGGTGCTTTAGAGGGGATGAATTGAGACTATTCAACTAGTTGAGTCATTGGCCACAAATGTTAGTCTAACAGTCATGTACTCACTGTTGTCAACAGCTAGGAGAATTAATAATTGATTCCATATTTATCAAATCATTAGGTGGGAGATCAGTTGGTTCATTTGTATTAATCAATGCACCCATGTTTTGAGTTTTAAGGCAGAGATTCTACTAAATCATATATAATTTTTTGGATCCAATTGTTCATTATGTTTGATACATGTAGAATGTGCATAAGGAGGCTGTAATTTGAATAAAAGTTTACACAACGGTCAAGGTCAAGCTTGGAATAGTCTCAGTGTTTAGAAAGCTTTGTTGATTCATTTTAAGAAAGAGACAAATCTCTTTTCCAAATATCAACCTAAATTTTCAGCTTGTGCGGCGCGGAGAATTCCATGATATTGCCGTAACAAATGCTCTAACTTTTGGAATGAGCAAGTACTTCATAGTTTGGTGGAACGCGTTTTCTTTTACAGAGACAAATCTTGAAATAATTCTCCCTGATGCTAAAGATTACCTTAATTTGATGGTATAATCATCTTACTTGTATTAGACTTATGGGTGGATGGTCCACATGACCACACACCCATGTTGGGGGACTTACTCTAGTAAATTAAATTCTAGAGAAGTCAGGGCTCATCAACATGTTGGGTTAGGACAATGGGTCTTTGGGCTACTCTACAAAAAGGATCAAGTCCAACCAGCATCTTACTCATATAAGCTGCGGGTTAGATGCATGTTAATCGAGTTTGGAGAGGCTGAGAGCTAACCCATATCTGACTTGTCAATTACAAGGGTCAGACCTGACCTGACCTGCATAAAAGCTTCGAGTTAAGTCGCATACACCAGAGATCGAAGGGTCGGGTTTACGGGTCGTGTCAGGTTCACCTACCTTTGTGGGCCCATGTCCCATTTTCCTGGTCATCAAATATGATGGGTTCATCTTTTTTTTTATATATATACATAGCGCAGTCCAACACATGATTCAGTGGATCACCTTCTAATGGCATCTCTCTTCTCTCAATCTCCTCTTTCCCAGGCTATCTCCTTCCTCCTCATCATCATCATCTTCTTCTTCTCAACAACTAAGTCTCAACAACAAACAAGCACAGACCCTTCCTACTACTACAACCTTTGTGCTCCCTCCACCTGTGGTAACCTCACCTTCTCCTATCCTTTCTCCCTTCCAAACTTGTGCCACCACCCAAGACTAAACTCCACATGCCAAGACAACAACCAGCACCTTGTCCTCCAGGGCCAGCCGCAGTCCGACCCCCACCGTGTCATCAGCAATATCACAATCAATGGCCCAAACTTCACCATCCCCATCGCCAGCAACGCACTCTTCAGATGTGGGCATATATCCAAGCCCAACTTTGTCACAGACTCCTCAATCTTCTCCATTTCTGATAAGTACACTTATGGAACTCACCTCAATTGCACCAGACGCCCCGCCAACGGGCAGGCGCTCATGCCAGTCTCGTGCCTTGGGTGCGAGGGGGATGCGGACCCCAACGTATGTTACTACATGCAGGGCTTCGTGAGCTTTCCGGAGTGCGAGAGCTTCTATATTTATCCGCCCAAGGGGGTCAATGTTAGTGCAGAGAAGGACCTGAGAGGGTTCCTTAAGAAGGGGCTTGAGATTACCTACACCATGTCCAGTGAGTGTGAGAGCTGTCAGGGTTCTGGAGGGAGATGTGGGGCTAGGCCTGATGGTTCCTTTGCGTGCTTCTGTCCCTCTAGTGTCCATACCCAAAATTGCTCAGATGGTATGTGTATAGTCTCCTTGTCTCATGATTTTTTATTTTTTATTTTTTTGGTCTTGAAAAGGTCTAGTATGGGCCCAATATTTGGACCCGATTTTATTCTGAATTTTATTTCGGTTTTGCTAAATGGACCGAAACAATTTGGGCCTATTTATTTGAATAGAATACAAAGAAACGGAATGTGCACAAATTGAATTTTATAAGTAGGAGAAAAGTGAAGATAAAAAGTAAAAGAAAAAAATGACTATCAAATAACCTCACTTTTAAAGGAGAATGATTCAAGAAAAGAAGAAAGGTAAATACCCATCCATTGCCCTTGTAGTTAAAACCGTAGGAAAGTCAAAGTCGCATTTACATCACTATCTTATATCCTTTGGCACCCAACTTGTATCATTCATACTTCACTAGGATTGTAAATGGGTCGGTTCCGGTCCAGGTCCAGCACGGAACCGAAACCGTTAAGGAGAAGATGGAATCGGATCCGGACCCAGAACCGTTTGGGTACCGGCCGGTTTCTTGGCTCCGGACTCGGATCCAGACCTGACCCATAGAAGATGGAATCGGATCCGAACCCATAACCGTTTGGGTACTGGTTTCTTGGCTCCGGAACCGGAACCAGAACCATATATAGGTCAGGTCTGGATCCGGGTCCGGGTCTAGGTAGAGAATGATATTAAAAAAAACATAGTTTTTAGAAGATATTTTTTAAAATTGAAGTAATATGTTGAGTCTCGGATCCACGGGTCTGAACCAAAGTGGAACCGGACCCAGACTCCTTTACTTATCGGGGCTAAATAATGACCCAGATCCGGTTTTTGACGGTTCGAAAGTTTCAGTTATTCGAAAAATCGGGAACCCATTTACATCCCTATACTTCACATCTTTAATAATTCTTTATTAAAGCTCATTTCATCAAGAATTCCTTTGTACTTAATTACTATGTAATCTTATGCAAACAAATAGGCCCATATTGACCCGAACTTTGAAGTAAGATCTATGTGTTTTATATGAGTATCATTTACCTAATCCCATGACCATATATTATATATCGAAATCACCGGCCAGTAGGCATTAGAAACTAAAAAAGGAAAATTTTCAAAAAAGTATAAAACTTTTGGTTTCATTTCCAAGAAGTACACGATGATTTAAATATATATAAAAGAAAGATAAGATTTTTATACAATTCTCTCAATTAAGTCCTTTTACATAATCTCTTACTACAAAAAAAGCAACTTTTAGTAGCGGGAAAAAAACAGAGACTTTTAGTGGCGGAAAGTCACATTTAGCGACGGAAATTATTGTCTGCTGCTAAAACTGTCGCCCCCGCCCCCGCCCCCACCCCCCCTACCGTCTAAGAGTTTCCGCCCATTTTAGCGGTGGGAAAATCTTCCGCCACTAAAAATCATTCACTTTTTTTGTAGTGGATCTTTTGAGAAATGATAAAAACACTCTTCCTTCTGACAAGTTTCTATCTTTTCCAACCTCTTTCCTTCCTAAAAATAGTCATCTTGATTTTGATGATCATAACCATTTAATAAACCTAGTTCCCGGTCATTTGGAATCTCCTTTTTTAACCATCCATGAACGTAGTTGAAGTGGGTCCCACTATGTCATTAGGGTTGAACTGGATTATTTATCTAAAATGATTTATTAAACAGAAAATTAGAAAAATGACATATATGGTCTTTTTGACGAGTACCGATCCAGTGTGCGACTCATTCACTGGATCACTGTGCACGCCTTAACTTGGGCCCCACCTGGGACCGGGACCTAGGGGGATTGAAAGATCTTCCCGTGCCCCACATCTCTAAAAAAAATCAGCCCCACACTTAAACCCTAGGTATTTTATTTTGAAAATTTCCACTTTTAGGTCCCTTCTATGGTTACAAAATAATTGTTTCTTAGAAAACATCAATAAGAAAAAATAAATAAGTAACTAACGACAAGTCAGGGGTCATGAAATTTGCACAAGACAACTTTTGTAGAACTTGACCTAAACCATAGCCTAAAAGCACCTCCGGTGAAATAAATTCACCATTGACCTGGATGGCGGAAAATGAATGGTCAAACGCAAACACAATCTCACAACTTCCAAAAGTTCATTATTTGGAGAGTAAGGGTTCTCCAATTGAAGTGATTTTTTATAAGAACGGCCTCTTAATATAACTTTTGTTACTTGCACGCCCGCGGATATCACCTTCCTTATTTATGGGCTCTCTCACCTCATCCAACGTCTACTTTTCTCGCCCAAAGGCTCCATCACCTCATCTGAGACCTATCCTCACTACCCGAGGGCAGGGTCCCACCCTACTATAGCTGGGTATTAAAAAAAATAAAAATTGAAGGACTTTTGGCCTAAGTCAGCACAAAGTAGGTGTAATAAGGTGGGCTTAATTAAAAATTTTAAAGCAATCTAAACAATGTATTATGCCTATACAGGTCATTTAAATTATGGGTCCGGTGGGTTGGCCATATCGAAAAGGTTGCCGAGGTCTGTCCAACTATCCTGGACAAATTCTTGACTTCTGATGCCTTTGGCTCATCCACAGAGGGACCCACAACTTGGATGGATGGCCTGTATTTATATAAATATTTTCACAATATTTGTTATTTTGTGATTTGGTTTTTAATTCACTTGAAATGACAGTCCTTTCTTTTTATGATGCAGAGGTAATTGATCTAAGAACATGGAAACCAGTGGCAAGAAAATCTGGAGGATCCAAAGTACTAGTAGTTGGTAATTTTATACTTCCCTACTTCCCTCTTCTTCTAAAATCATGGGTTGATATTCTGTTTTTTTATTCCAAAGTGATTGATGCAAAGTGCTCAATTCCAATGGAAATGAATGTTCTCTACTGAAGTTCTATTGATGCCTCACCCTCAACTAATCTATGGGCTTTATTTATTTTTCCACAACCTTTTCATATGCATCACATCCTTCTTGCTATGCTTAGGAAGCAAGATTAAATAGGTTGTTTTTTATTTTTTGTAAACTAAATGAGAACTTTCCAGTTGATTTGGATGGCGACAATGACATACTTTAGCAAGTTATGTTCTTTACTTGTAAAAATAGTTGTAAGCATAAAAATTTCCACAATACCTATACATTTTGGATCCAGAATTTGTTGAAACTTGTTTATTATATATGAACCTTGCATCTCTTGTTCTAGAATTCCTAACCCATATAGACAACATCTCTATTAACACATTGCCACTCAATGTCTTTTAGTTAGGATTCCATTTCATTTTATTTGGTAGATTTCCAGCTCATCCATGTTTTTTTATTTGTTAATCTCTAAATACTGGTTACATTTCACTTTTGCAGCTCTTTCTACATCGGCGTCTATAGTGATTCTAATTGCACTTGCAACACTAGTGGGCATCTTCTTTTACTGGCAAAAGTCAAGAAGGCTGAAAGATAATGAAAAGGGAATGGACAACAAGGACATGCCTCAAACAGATTTGAAAGATGTTGTTAAAGGCATATCTCCAACTAGGTATTCATATCCTGAGATAAAGAAATTTACCAACAACTTTGCAACAAAGCTTGGGGAAGGAGGATTTGGAAGCGTCTACAAAGGGATCATTCATGGAAGTGGGAATGATGTTAATGTTGCGATAAAGCTATTGAAGATATCCAAACAAAGTGAGAAGCAGTTCAAGAATGAAGTAGCCACAGTAGGAAGGATCCATCACCAACACCTGGTGAGATTATTGGGCTACTGTGTTCAAGGGAAAAGGAGAGCTTTGGTGTATGAATTCATGGAGAATGGGTCTTTAGATAAGTATATCTACAGGACCAAAAAAGAAGGAAATGAAGTAGAAGAAGACAATGATTTCGAACCACTTTCATCCAAACAACTATACAACATAGCCTTAGAAACGGCCAGAGGCTTGCTATATTTGCATGAAGGTTGTAGGAGTAGGATATTGCACTGTGATATTAAGCCCCATAATGTTTTGTTAGACTCAAAATTCTCTGCTAAAGTGTCTGACTTTGGGTTGGCTCGGATGATTGATAAAGATCACAGCCATGTGTCTTTTACTGCCATTCAAGGGACACCGGAATATATGGCACCGGAGATGTGGTCGAAATCTTATGGAGTGACAGAAAAGTCTGATGTGTACAGCTATGGGATGTTGCTTATGGAGATTGTTGGGGGAAGGAAGAACTATGACTCACATGCGTCTGTGCCTAGCCAAGTCTATTTTCCAGATTGGGTGTACAAGAAATTGGATAAGGTAAAGGACAAATCAGAGACTTCACAGGTTGATATGACTGAAATTGTAGGAGAAGTAATGGACAAGGAAGATGCAGAAGTTTTGGATCACATGTGTTTGGTGGGCTTGTGGTGCATTCAACATATTCCTTCAAACAGGCCTTCCATGAGCAGAGTGATTCAGATGTTAGAAGGAAATGCTAACATCCCAACACCCCCAAATCCATTCCCTGAAGATGGCGCAGAGATGCGAGCCAATTTCTTAACCAAGCCAACTGTTTATTTAAGCGCTAGAGATGAATCCATTGAAAAGCTATCACAATAGTAGGGTGCATTGAGAGTAATTATCTCAATAAAACTGTCAATGTTATATAGTTCATCATAGCACAAATACTCTTTAAGCTAGCTTGTGTAGATAGTGATTAGAACAAATCTCTACTTGCTTTTCAGCTAAAAAAAAACTTATTGTTGATGAATGATAACATGAATGTCTGGTATGAGTGGCATTCCTCATGCGTTGAGGCATCGAGAATCATTTACAAAAGGAAATTCACTTCCCTGCTTCAATTTTGAAAAATATTCACTCTCCAACAATTGGAGTCTTTAAAACAATTAGGCTATTATACTTTATTCTACATAGTTTAAACATAATATCTACAATTATCATGTGGTCCAAACGTAAGCAAAATCATTTGCTAAACAAATAGAATTTTCCATGGTACCTGACTTCTAAGTTCTAACCATGACCAACATATAATAAAAAAAGTCATTCACTTTTATACATATTAATGCTGTGTGTAGACGTTTTCTTGAAATTGTTAGAACTTAGCCGAGCTTTCAATTGACTTGGCCCTTCAGCTTTTGAGCTAAGTCAAGTTTTTGTGATTTTTAACCGTCTCGTTTTACCTACACAAATCACTTCTTATGCCACTAAAATCATCATCATTTAAGCCTTGTCCCAACTATTAATGCAGAGTGTAGATCCAACCGTCTTATTTGAGTCACACAGTGTCGGCTATGTGGGTACGTAAGAACAGTCTGATCTATGCTTGGGTGGGGCAGGGCAGGTTTGACCCATTGTCGGGCCCCCCTACCTGGATATTAGGATTCCAAATGGATTAGAGTGGACTAGTTTCAGACTCAACTGGCCCTATCTATCTGTTAATCCTAACATTGTATGCATGTCTATGGTCTATAATTTCTGAAGAAGATAAATGACAATATCTTAAGCCCATCTTTGCTTTATCCAACCTGCTTATATCACATGCCATCTAATAATGACTAGCCCATGGTATAGAAGGTTGGAGGATCAAATTGTAAGATGGTCTATATTACTTTCAGAAAAGTGAGAGTTGTGCAACTTGCTATATATGGCATAGGAAGTGATTTGTATAGGTAAAATAAGATGGTTGGAAATACACCCAGCATTAATATGTACAAGCCATGTTCCAACAGTGGGCCCCCACAGAAAGTTGCAAGTAAGTCCGTGTGAACACTTTCCAGAACAAATACTTGAATTTATATTTCATTCAGTTTGATGAATAGTATCACTAATTTTCAAATGCTTGTATGTTTAGAAAAAGTGAAAATGATCTACTAGAAATAAGTACAAAATATGAAATAAATGAAACTAGAGCCCAAACAAAATCTGGGCTTATGTCCCATTCAAACTAAGGCCCCTCATATCAACAGAACAAATGTTGAAAAGTGGGCACCACACGCATGTAAGGAAGTGGAGATGGAACTTCTATCATTTACCTCACCAGATATGTGAATATCAATTGTCACATGTTATGCCTGTACAACACACTATTGTTTGATGAGTGGCCACCTCATGATGAACAGATGGATAAATTCTAACACAGGTGACTATAGGACAGACTAAAATTATAAATGTTCAATCTGATACATATATTTTATTTACGACATGGGATGTGTGCATATCAACCATCACAGCTCAAGCCATTACAACACAGAAACCTTGTGATCAGAAGCAGTTATCTGATGATTAGTTAAATAAATTCAAAAACAGGTGACTAAGACGAAATCAAATCACAAATGTTCAACTTGGTGCACATCCATTTGAGAATTGAAAATCCAAAGAAACAGATGAGGAAATACAAATAAATAAAAAACTCAGGCAGATAAGAGAACTGAGTCGAACAAACTAGTACAGAAGAAACTTTTGGAAGGTGTTGTTCATAGCTCCGTTCCTTCAAGTCCTACTTGACCATCAGCAATTCAGAATACTGCAAGAGAAAGGTGAATGTGCACAAGAAATATACATATGAGGAGATAAGAACCATCACTTTCATAATCCATACCTTATTGAATTCTTTGGAAATCAATCACAATGCGTGTGATGTGGGATAAGTTGCGCCAGTCCTCTTCTATCTCTTTCTCAAGCTGCTCCGTCACAACAGGACAGCATGCGATCTTTAACTCTTCAAGTGTTGTGAGGTGTTGCAGATTTGATAAAGGCTTCAACTTTGGGCAATCACAGATGTCGAGGGAACGGAGTGATTTGAGTTGTTCAAACCCGCCAAACAGAGACTGCAATTCAGTACAATCATGAACACATACAGTTTCCAGCGCTTCAAGTTGCACCAACCCATCGGATAGAGACTTCAATTTGGTGCATCGTATGATGCAGATATTCTGGAGAGCTTTGAATCGTCCCGAGCCATTGAGTAGAGATGTCAATCCATAGCAGTGTCTGATTTTTATAGTTTGGAGTGCTTCGAGCTGCCCCAGCCCCTCAGGCAAAGATAACAATTGATAGCACCCCAAGATGGCTAGCGTCCGAAGAGCTTTTAGCTGCTCCAACCCATCAGGCAAAGATGCCAATCTAGGACAATAGCTGATGTTGAGAGTGTGTAGTGATTCAAGCAATCCCCATCCATCAGATGGGAGTGATTTGTCTGATGATTCTATACTATCTAAAATCTTGAGAGCAGGGAGGTCTGGTAATGAGTTAGAGAATATCCCTCTTCGATTGCCTGAGAGACGCAAATCTTCAAGTCGCAGGAGTGGATTCCTTGCCATCCAAACAATTTCTTCACATTGTTCAATGACAACTTCCTCTAGTTTATTGGGGAGGAGGTCGGGCAATGCCTTCAGCTTGTGGCAACGAACAATTTTCAACTTTTTAAGAGATGGCATCACATCTCCATGTCCCTCTGTCAACTCCCATTTCTCCCAACTCAACATTGAGTCGAAACATAGCTGCTCCAGGTTTCGGAAGCACACATTATCATAACCATCCCCGTAAAACTCGCTACCCACCTCTTTTACTGCATCAGCTGCATAAATTTTCAGGAATTCAAGCGAATGCAAATTCCCAAGACCTGGAAGCAGTTCACACTTTTTGCAGCCCCTCAGTTCGACTTTAACTAGATTGGAAAATGCTGAATCCTCCAACCAAGTGGGGAACTTTGAACCTGCGTAGTTACAAATCTTCAAGTCTCTTAGGTTTGAATGAGGTGGTCTTAGGCCTTGGAACACTCCCTCCATCTTTTTCATCTCATCATCTCCTAAAGTTTCCTTGTCTTCGCAGTGTAAAGACAAACTATGAAGGAAAATCTTCTCATGCAGTTTCACTTCTGTGGCCTCATTCTCATTCATTACCCTCTCCAGATTTTGTATTTCTAAATTCCCTCTAAGCAGCTAGAGATTTTCCAGTTCTCCAATTTTACAACCTCTGTTTGTATCCCCCACGGGGAATTTACACAATGTTCGAAGGGAACTCAGACTCCCTAGTCCATTTGGTAAAAACTTAAGATCGGGAGTCGATTCAATTTCAAGATGCCGCAATTTAACCATTTTACTCATACCACTTGGCAGGCTATGAAGTCTTTGGCAACCATTAAGTTTCAAAGTTTGCAGATTATAGAGATCAGTCACAGAGTCAGGCAACTCCGTGATCTTGGACCGACACAAACTGAGATACCTTAAATTTGTGAGTTCCTTGATTAAACCCGACAATTGCTCAATGCAAGTCCCACTTAAATCTAGAGCTCTAAGAAATCTCAAATTATTGAAAAAACTATCGGGGATTTCTTCAATCATCGATTCTCCAAGTAATAGGAGAGTGCGCAATCGTTCTGCCTTGCATAGTGCAGTTGGAAAAGATGACACATCATCGTTCACAAGCAATGTTAGATGACGACAGCGAATTGAAAGAAATTCTGAATTTCCAACCTCTATGCTACAGTAGTCACCCTCAGCGACAAAATCTGCTCGGTCATGAACAGGATAATCCATCTTACAATGAATTATGTTCCCATCATCGTCTCTTTAAACATCTTGAAACAATGAACGCATCAACAGATCATTAAAACACTATTTCACCATTTTCCACACTGTCATCTTCCGTTGCATTCTCATCAGATGTGATGATTCCATGAGCCATCCATAACTAAACTAATTCATCCTTTCTTATTTCATCATCTTTTGGAAACACTGCGCAAAATGAAAAACATAGTTTCAAACGAGAGTGCAAATGAGAAAAGCTCGAAAAGAAAGCTGGTACATCATTTCAATTTTTATTGGCCCTAATCTCACGCATAATCTCCGGTTTTATGATGGGGAACTGATATGGGTACCCCCCATCAAGATATCACCAGAAAATGAGTCCGAATCGACCGATTCTTTAAAATATCGGTCCGATATCGGTCTTAACGGTCCCTGTAAACTTCTGAAATCTGAGAAAAATGGAAAAAAAAGAGAGGGAGAAAAGGAGACGCGGAAGAGGGACAAATCACGGATATAAATGATAGATCTATGCAATATGCATATACGATTATACTTGCAGTGGAGAAAACGAAAAGAAAATGAGTTCTGGGACAGAAAACAGAGATTCAGAAAAAAAAAAAAAAAAAGAGTTCATGCAACAACACAGCAACAGACACTCAGATTTCAGAGAAAAGAAAAATGAAACTAAGAGGGGAGAGGGAAGAAGATGGGCATACCTCCCTGGCTGGGGGCTGAGGCTGCCGCTCCATCGCCATCATCGTCCGGACGGTCACAGCTCTCAAATCAAATCGAAGCTGCTGCTGCTCCTCTTTCTCTCCTTCTTCCTCCTCTTCTCTTTCCTCTTTCTCTCCTTCTTCCTCCTTTTCCCCTCCTCTTTCCTCTTCATCTGGTTTCCCTTTTCTCGTTTCCCCCTCCCCCTCCCTTTCCCTTTCCCCCCTTTCCCTTTCCCTCTTTTTTCTTTCTTTTCTAGCCTCGGTCTCTCCCCAGTCCCCTTTTTCAGATAACCAAATGATAAAAAAGGTCAAAAGCCCTCCTAGTTTTTTTTTGGGAATTTTACCAAAAAAGTGTTCTAAAATGTAAATTATACTGTATTAATCACAAATACACACAAATACATTTTTTGGTGTTCGTACACCGATTTTGGACCATTTTACCCTCCCTATATCGAACGAAATCGTTTGAGCCTGAGCCCTAACCTCTCAAACGAAATCGTCCCCATCTCCCTCCAAATTTCTCCTCCACTCCCGCCCTTTCTCTGTTGCTCATTCTCTCCCTCATCTCTCGTTCCCTCATCTCTCGTTCCCTCATCTCGCGTGTGTATTCCTTCTCTCTTTCCCTCCCCTTTCCGCTCGCCTGCGCTCTCCGTCCATCTCAATCTCATCTCGCCCCGTTCTCCTACCTTCTCCCTCTCCGCGCGCTGCTGTAACCTCGTCGGAACCTGCATCTCTTTTTCCCTCTCCCTCTTCCTCTCCACTGTTGCTCTCTCTGTTCCTTTCTTCGACATCCCGGCACCTGCTCTCCCATCCGGCCGCTCCTGTCTAAGTGATAACTGGCCAGTTCCTCCGGCGGAAAACCCAACGACTCCTGCCACGTCATCTTCCAGTTGAGATTTCAGTGAAGGTAATTTTCCCTGTTATCCTCTCTTCCACATTGTCTGTTTTGTTGTTTTATTTTCATATTCAGTTTCTACAACCGTTGGAGTGATTTTCCATCTTCCATTTGTTTTTCCATCTGTTAACTGCTTGAGTGATTCTTCTCACATTATACGATTGAAATAGAAACTGAAAAAATCCAATGCATAAGGTTGAGATCTCTGAGTTTTTCCCCATTTTTGTTGTATTTTCTCTTACCTTGACTATATGCTAATGCCTGCATTTGTTCTGTTTGGTCTAGTATTTTATTTTTCTTTTTAGCCACTTTGTTATTTAGTTCTTCAGTGGAAAAATGAGAATATGGAAAGAATTTGTTAATTGTTTGTTGTATGTATAAAATGTTGTTTACCTGATTATTTGTTTGCATGAACAAAGGTCAGAATAAATAAACATTTACTAAGAGTGCATTTGGATTGTTCTCTCTCCCATGTTTCCACTGCTCTACTACACTGTACAGAAATGATGGGTTTTCCATTACAACATATTGGTTTAGAATTCCAATACGCAATATAACACCCACAACAATGATAGAAGAAGCCATGCTGTTCTTTACGTAAAGGGATCATATTTGGCAAAGTACATGCTTATCGGGTAAAAAAAAAAAATCCGATAACCAACTTTATTTACTGTTCTCTTTCTCTTCCACTAGTCAAGACATTATGTGACGTGAAAATCTTTTTAATGATTTATGAGACACTAGTATCTGGATAAACCCAAATAGCTGCTCAATTTATAGCCCATCATCCATTTTCCTACAAGTTCCCAATTCATATAAAGTGTTTAACCATTTTCATCTCAATTCATGTCTCACTTTTCCACATGGAGAAGATACAATACCTATCTTCCACTTTCTTGAGGGGGATCCAGTTCATCTAGATAGATGGGGACAGATTCAATGTTTACAGAGATGAAGTCACAAAAGTACATAACAATAGTGGCAGCTTAGTGTTCACCTCCAATGGAGTCTGGTAATTGTATCCATGCGACGGGACAAGAGCATAGTTAAAAATAGTTGCCTGTATTCCATGTTAGTTCATATATTGAATCCACACATTCATATATTCAATATTAGGTATTTTAAACGACATTTAACCCTAAGGATGGAACCGTTTAACTATAGCCAATGACAGTCATATTCAATTTTATTCATTGGACAACATCAACAGATCTGCCTGAATCCGAAAGACTATTATAATTCCATTATATGATAAACTAATAATCTGAAAGTCACAAAACTCTAACCTGTAAAGGAAAACCCAATTTCTATTTCTTTTTGGTGATCAATTGGACGTTCTCAAGGTAGGAAGCCTTTAAAAATGAACTGGAATCTAAAACGAGTAAGGGGATGACACTCACAAACTGAGAATAAAATCGACCGATTTTAACTCATAAAGAAGCTGCTCTGCGACAACCATTGCATGCATCCTCTTAAACATAATTATCTATTACAATAAATTTAATTAAATTTATCCACTATAGCCCAACAGAGACCATACAGAAGAGTAGGAGTCATCTTAGAAAGATAGATAGACTCTTCCTGATATCAGGATGTATTAGAAAAGCTGTCTTTAGTATAGCCTACTAATCAAAGTCTTTAATCAAATTTGGTGAACATAACTCCAACAATAATGATGCGAAATACAAAAACACACACAAATAGAGAACGAAGCCATGAGAAACTGAAAACAAATCCTTAACAATGTGATCGTTAGATTGGGATGTTTAATTATTAATTGTCTGGGTCGTATATACGGAGTGTAGGAATGACCATCTCTATAGAACTCCATAGTCTCTCAGACGAAGGTGACAAATTACCTGACCAAGCTTTTCTCAGCTTCTCTCGAGATATTGAAATCCTTTTCCGGCATACATCTTCAAGCTTCCTGCAGTTCTCGTATACTCTCCCTCAATTTTAGTTTCCAGGGGCTCCGTTTCACATTTGTTTTTCTCTTTATTTGTAAGCTTGGTGGTTGCCTTCACTTGTTCTCTCTTCTCTTCTCCCCTGACCTGTTTTCCTATTTGATTTACATTGTGTTCTTCCCAAAAATCCATGCATTTATTGTAACTACGATTTCACACAAATATCTGTTTTTTATGTTCTTCTTCTTCTATTCTTTATTTTTTTAATTTTTTCCCAAGCTGTCCACCCACATATATTTGTTGTTTATGTCAGTTGTACTGATCAAGATTATCATGTGAGCTTCTAATACTTGAGTAATGTTCCGTAGCCATGGTGTTTGTTTTTTTATTTTTTCTTTTTCAGTTTTTTATTGGAAGTAGCCCATGTACATATAATTGTTGTATATGTGGGTTTATCTTAGCCCGGTTCTGACTGATTTTATTGCTCTTGAGCTCCACCACTTTGCCCCATTGAGTTGTTGCATTTTCAGAGCCACCTTGCATTTGGTCCAAGTAACTTCGATGGCCATCAACGACCCCTTTGCCTATGTCTATATCGCTTTCTTCCGTGCCCATCAAGCTAACATTTTGGCTATTCCAAGCATCCCTCTCCACACACTTCC